>CM057343.1:438457515-439063055 GCA_030015575.1 Agapanthus africanus | reverse complement strand
AGGTTTCGTCATAGTCCAAACCAGGTCTTTGACGAAAACCCTTTGCTACAAGTCTAGCTTTATAGGTCTCAACCTGTCCATCTACACCAATCTTCCTTTTGAAGATCCACTTGCATCCTACGGGTTTTACCCCGTCTGGAGCAATGTCCAACGTCCATACTTTGTTGGTGTACATGGACTCCATTTCGGTCCGCATTGCATCCAGCCATTTTACCGAGTCAATGCTCTGAACGGCCTGTTGGAAGCTAGTAGGCTCATCATAATCTATGATGCAATCCTCTCTATCCCCGTCTATGAGAAAACCGTAGTATCTCTCGAGCGGATGAGACTGCCTACTACTCCTGCGGAGCGGCGTAGGAATGTCCTGTTCTTTTGAACCTTCCGGTTCCACTAAACTTTCAGTAATAGTCTGTGGTTCTGGAATTTCTTCCAGTTCTACTGTGCTCCCACTTATCTGGTTTTCCAAAAACTCAGTTTCCAAGAAGTAGGCATGACGAGAAACAAGAACTTTTTGTTCCTCTTCATAGTAGAAGAAATATCCCTTGGAGTTCTTTGGATATCCCACAAACTTGCACTGTACTGAGCGTGCCTCGAGCTTGTCCGCATGCTGCTTTTTGACAAAAGCTAGACATCCCCATGTCTTAATGTGATTAAGATGGGGCCTCTTCCTACACCACATCTCAAATGGTGTGGTAGGCACAGTTTTAGTAGGAACTCGGTTCAAAAGGTATGCAGCTGATTCTAGCGCATACCCCCAGAAAGATCGTGGTAACTCAGCGTTACTCATCATGGACCGTACCATATCCAATAGGGTCCGGTTCCGTCTCTCCGATACACCATTATGTTGCGGAGTGTACGGAGGAGTAAGCTGAGAGAGAATTCCATTCTCTTTTAAGTAATTCAGGAACTCGGCACTTAAGTATTCTCCACCTCGATCCGATCTTAGAATCTTGATACTTTTGCCGGTTTGTTTTTCTACATCATTCTTATATTCCTGGAACTTTTCAAAAGCTTCGGACTTATGTTTCATCAAGAAGACATAACCGTACCTTGAAAAGTCATCCGTAAAAGTAATGAAGTAAGAATAACCGCTTCGCGCATGTGTAGACATTGGACCGCACACGTCGCTGTGTACGAGTCCCAAGAGCTCGCTCGCTCTTACTCCGTGTCCAGTGAACAGAGTCTTTGTCATCTTTCCTTTGAGACAGGATTGACAAGTGGCATATGATTGATATTCGAACGGATCCAAATATCCTTCTGTATGTAACTTAGTCAACCTTCTCTCATTGATGTGACCCAGTCTACAATGCCATAAGAAAGTCTGATTAATATCTGGAGACTTTCTTTTGTGTGTATTCTGGACATTGAAAATCTGTGGTTGGTTTAATACGTATATACCATTGCTCAGTGTACCTGACCCAATCAGAACTTGATTAAGGTGAATGTTTACAACATTACTTACAAACGCAAATTCATAACCTTCTTTAGAAACCAAAGATACAGAAATGATATTACAAGTTGCGTTAGGTACAAAAAAGCAGTTACGTAAAACCAAAACATGTCCATCTGACATTCCCAGGTGATAGTCCCCCATGGCTTTAGCATCCATGCTAGCTCCGTTCGCAACTTTGAGGGTCATGTCACCTGCCTTCAAAACCCTACGGTTTCTCAACGCCTGCAAAGAATTACAGATATGAGATCCTGATCCGGTATCCAATACCCAGGAAGTAGAGTTTATTGAAAGATAGTTTTCAATAACATACACACCTGAAGCTGAAGCCGCAACCTGCTTCAGTTCCTGTGTCCTGGCCTTCCAAGCCCTGCAATCTTTCTTCCAGTGTCCACTCTTATGACAATAGAAGCATTCTTCTTTACCCACAAGCTTCCCCGCTATCTTTGTTGCCTTTACCTTTCCCTTCGTATCCACTTTACTAACACCGCCCCTTGGTTTGGCGGGGGCTTTCTTCTTCTTTCCCTTGGCTTTCGCCTTGGACCTAGAAGAAGAAGATCCTCCTACAAACAAAGCGGGTGTTTCCCTACCTTTCTGTAGGGTGCCCTCTGCGCTCCTCAGCATGTTGAGGAGTTCTGAAAGTTCAACTTCTTTTTCTTGTAAGTTGAAGTTCAGTATAAACTGGGCGTAAGTGGAAGGAAGGGACTGGAGAATCAAGTCCGTATAGAGCTCACTCTCCAACGTGGTCCCAAGTTCTGCGAGCTCCTTAATGTAGCCAATCATCTTAAGCACGTGTTCCGCTACCGATGATCCGACGGCCAATCTTGCCGAAAATAACTTTTTCGATATTTCGTATCTTGCGATACGAGATTGCTCTCCATACAGTTCTTTTGTATGGAGAAATATGGACTCCAGGTCCATATTCTCGTGCCTCCTCTGATGTTCGTTGTCCATAGAGGCAAGCACGAGGCACTTGGCCTTCGCGCAATCAATCTCCCAAGTCTTACGGATTTCCTTATCCGCGACGCTGGAGGTGGGACCTGGAACGGGGGGAGCTGTGGTGGTAAGAAGATACCCCAGCTTGTCGTAAGTGATTGCCATCTTGACATTCCTGAGCCAATCTTTGTAGTTTGGCCCTGTCAGTATGTTTTTATCTAGAGGTAACTTAAGTCCAGTCATGTTGATTGGTCGCTGCAATTAGGAGAGAGAGAAGAAACACTCAGCACGATGCTCTTGCAAGTTTAGAATGGTTTTTAATTTGTCTAAACAGGATGGCTCCCACTGTCTCTCGAATCCCTCCTCAAACCATAAAGGAAGAATTAGTCGGGATCAATCCCACCGTACAATACTTGCTTAACCGTTCAGCCAGGCCAGTGTCGGTACTTCGAGGGAGGTTTTCCAACGCTTTCGCGAAGTTCCTTAATTTAAGAACCTCTTTTCCCTGGGGGCGTAGCCCCGCTAACACCTTTCTAGGCACCTACTAGGTTTATAGCATTGATCGTTTAGTGAGAAATTTCCCGAGGAGTAGCATATACTCACAGTAGGATCGGGATCCAAATATCATCGCGTGACGAAACTGAAGGAATCCTACCAGAATCATCATACTCCAAATGGTATGCAAATCTAGCAAGTTTCAGTACTTATGAAACTCCCGATGTGGATTTTTGCCCCATGCTCTTATGACCTTGACTTTGGCCAACAAATCATAAGTCACATGTCAAGTTCTACCTGTCATTCTCCAGGTTAATTTGAATCCATCCGTACCTACCCTTGACTTTGGCCAACAAGGCAGTACGACTGTTTCAAATCAATGCATCTATCTATGCTGCACATGAATACCCAATAGCTACCAATCACTATGCCTTGACTTTGGTCAACAAACACAGCTTGAATACTATTGACTATTCATGTGAAACGACGGAGGGCTACGAATGGTTTTGGCTAAACCGTGAACGTAGTGAACTTGATATAATCGATGGAACGAGATAGCTTTTAAAAGGAGTGGCTCAAGCTCCGCATTTAAAAGTTAGTTTTGAAAAGAACCGAGTGGTTTTTCGAAAGTGTTCCAACGATTTTAGCTTGGTTTATTATCTTGCATTAGTTCTTTTAATGCGTGATATTCTTGCATTAGTTCTTTTAATGCGTCCCATCATTTAATCCTACCATTGCAGAAAACAACCAAAATATGACGTACGCTTATGCCATTCGCATTCGCCACGGGGTCCCGTCATCATCCGTTAGGTTACTTAACTAACGACAGAGCGGGGGCTGGGCTAGCGCGGCTGTAAAACATAAGCAACGCCTAAATAGTTATAAATATATAGCAATGATAGACATTACAGATCACAGATGAATACATTGGATATACTAGGAATCCGCAATCCTTTCGAGCCTGCAACAAAAAGCGGATTACACGGTCGCGGTGAATAGCCAAAACCCCACCCAAGACCCCTACGGGTGCGGCAAACTACCCGCCAAGTACCCGGTAGTTTATGCACCCCTCCATGGGTCTATCCTAGGAGCAAAAACAGTAAAAAGAATTATACAATGACGGCTACAACCCCGACCCGGTTGTGCGGTCATACAAATAATAATATTACATCAATTTACATATTACAAATGAATGAAAGAAAAACAACACTCATCTCACATCCATCCCGGCTATTCACCCGTGACAATCCAATCCATTCATATACACATACCATCAACAAACACAGATCACAGGTATGTATAACCCCGACTAATCGACATATAGCGATTAGCCGACGTTCAATACATGCAAACATCACAGATATAACCTTCATAGTCAAAGTGTAGTTAAGTTCGGAAAAAAAAATACGGAATTATAGGCCCCCAAAAATAAATTTCTATTCTGGAAAATCTGGGCACATATAATATATCTCAAAAATCCTAAAACCAAGCCAGAGATACACTGCACCAAAATCGAGGCAGAGAGGAGACAAGACGGCCGTGGTTGCGCGGCAATAGCTTGCTATTGCCGCGGAACCGCGGTCCCTTGGTCAGATCTCTGGCTCGTTTTTGGTGGTTATCTTTAAAAAACCCTGAGATGATTTTAGGTGTATGACAAATTTTGTTTTGACCAGAAAAAAATTTAACAGAAACAAGGGTTTTTTAAAAACTCGGTTTTTGGATTTTTCGGTTTCGAACTTCGTTACACTTCACTACCTAGCTAGTTTATGTTTAGTTAGGCTCTGATACCACTGTAAGTCCACGTTGCCGTCCCCGGTTCTTGCGGGGAGGCGGAAACGGTATAAAAATCAAATTTTTAGTGCAAAGGGCAACATGGACTATCAAAGTCGGGATCTTTACTAAACTAAACTAGCTATCAAGCTAAAGAGAGTTAGCTACTCGGATAAAAGGTTATACCTAACTTGAACTCCTTCTTCTTGAAACCTTTGTAGGGTTTGATGGTGCTTTCCTCGTCGCCTTCTTCCGTCAAAGATGGATCCACCTGAGGGTTCGACCTTCGGGCTCCTTTCTCGAACTTTGAGAGAACTAGGATCTTTGGCTTGCTAAACCTCTAACCCTAGAGTGAGTAGAGAGTGGCTTTGGGGTGTTTTTATCTCAAGGAGAGGGATTCTCAACACATGAGAAGGGATCTCCTTGAACTAGAGGAGGAAGAAGAAGAAGTGAGGAGAGAGAAGTGTTATGATAGAATGAATAAAATCCTTCTCATTTTGCAACCATAACAAAAAGAAAAGAATTATCAAATTAACAATAATAATAAAATGAAATAGTTGATGGAAGGTTTGGAATGACCATTATCATTACATTCATTAAATGGTTTTGCTAGAATCAAAGAGCATCTTTGATATGTAATGATGATGGTCAAACTTTCAACCATGGTCAACAAGTCAACCTTGGTCAACATGTCAACAAAACCAACCATGACACAATTTCATTTAATTAATATTATTAATTGATATATCATAAATTCATTAGGGTTTGGAAAAAGACGACTGTCAACTGTGCATACGCACCCGTTCCGAAACCCGAATGAATATCCTCTTCCTCCGCCTCAATCAACTGTGCATACACACCCGCATTCTTGTTCCGAGGAACATGAATACTAAGAGATAAAATCAACCCCAAAACATATACCAGTATCTGGCTCAAACCAGAGCCAGCTAGTAATATCTGTCCGGACTCCAAAACGTGCACAAGTGCGTGGATGAGAACGAACCCTGTCGCAAAACCATGCGACCTCTACTCTGTTTTGCCCAGAGGCGAGTAGCCCTCTGTGTGGGACTCTAAAGACTCGACACTACGCTGGCAGTGGGTTTAACCACAGACCGCAAGCGGCACTAGCTGTGCGTAACGATCCCCAGGTAGATGTCGATAAGAAGACTGATGAGGTGAACCCCATCTGAACTCCCACTGAGTCTGAATGTGACAGTCTCCGTATAGTCTGTTCTGTTCGTCTGATACATCGCATGTCGGGCCTAGGGGGCGGTAAACGTCAGTCCCCTAATAGCGGTACAAGTCGTGTCGGAGTGAAGCCCAAAACACCCTGAGATAACACTAGAAGCCTACCAGTATATCTCGCTTGCCCTGGCCAGGGACTACTCGTGTAATGGCTCTCCTAGACACAGCGCGATGTCAACCCCCAATACCGGGAGAGACGAATCCTGTCTAACCGTCACTGCCTCCAAGCGCTTCGGGACTGCACCCAACCACTACCTGTTTGCACGACTCCTTTGAGCCGTGGTAGGGTAGTGATCAAAGTGCAGTGGGAACACACTCGAGGCGGAGTGCCAGTATCAAGTCAGCGGACTAAGCTGTACTCATGTCACCTGGGAACTGATAACTGACGATAGGTATAATACCAACTTGTCAGTTCCCGACGAGTCCTGTCCAGTGTACTCGTAACCTAACGAGCACCCGCATACTATCTCAAGTACGACGTACTGACGGCTGTGTGACAGACCGTCTCCCATACTGGGATGAGAAGCGCATGCGCCAGACTACTCCGGAGTATCGATGCCCTGTCTCGATAGTCCTGCGACTAGGGACCTGTATAAGGATGTGCTTATAGATTACCCAGCCCCCACTAGTGTGACTGCCATCACAACGCTGGTAATCAAGCAAAGATCCTAAGGGCTCCACTAATGCGTATAAGTGATATGATAAAATAAACACATGTACACATTGAAGTAGAAACAAACCAAGTAGCATACTACTATTTTGAGCAAGATTGTATATACAAGGTGAATATCCCAAGCTTCCATTAAGTAATATACAAACCAGTATGATACAGTAATGGCCTCTAGGGCATATACACTAACACACACTAGTCTAAACTGGAGTACCGATACCCAGTCTTGATACTCTTACGACTAGAGACATTTAAGGATGTGCTTATAGACTACCCCATGTTCTACTAATATGATCCCTATCATTAATCTAGTCAAGCAAAATCCTAAGGGCTCTATCTTATGTATTAGCGATAAGTGATAACTAGTAAAACGTATACACATGACAGATAAAGATAAACCAGATAGCACACTATCATTTCGAGTAAGATTGTTCTCCGTATAGGTCCTCTTTCAATTACAATAATTGCCTTGAGGGCCCCTATATCCAACAATTATTAAGGATGTGGCCAAGTGTCTGGTATGCTTACTTGAAGGATGGGAATCATTGAGTCGTGGGATACCTCAACCGTTGCATATCCTAGAATAGAAGTGGCAAAATATCATGATGGATACCGTGGCTGCGCTCTCCCATAGCACGAAGGACAAGGACGCCATGGGTCATCTTGGACCTATTCACCAAGTCTGCGCACTTCATTCCATTCCGCGTCGGACACTCTACAGAGATATTAGCTAAGAAGTACATAGAGGAGATTGTCATGCTGCACCAAGTACCAATAAATAACGTGTCTGACCAAGACACCGGATTTCGGTCTCAGTTCTGGCAAAGTCTGCAGGGGAGCCTTGGCACTAACCTGAGCTTCTGCATGGCTTATCACCCTTAAAAAAATGGTCAATTCGAGAGAGTTATTCGGAATCTCGAGGATATGTTTTGAGCTTGTATGTTGGGCTTTAAGATGTCTTAGGAAAATCACTCGCACATAGTGGAGTTCGCACACAACAACAATTACTAGGCAAGAATCGACATGGCACCATTTGCGATCTTATTTGGGAAGAAGTGGTGATCTTCATTGAGATGGGACGATGTTGGAGATCGAGAAACTTTAGGGCCCTTTGTTTTCATTGCCTCAGTGGAGGTCATGAGAACAATCAGGGATCAGCTGCGAATAACCCAGTATCTGTAGAAACACTGTGCAGATACGAAGAGGAGATAACTGGAGTTCAACCTTGATGATTAGTTTATGAAGATTTCCCCAAATCAAGAAGTGATATGTTTTGGGAAGCACGGAAAGTCTGCCCGGGATTCGTTGTCCCGTTTGACATCCTTGAACGAGTCAATGAAGTTTCTTATCGCATGGCCTTACCACCATCTTTGGAACGCGAGCACAACGTTTTCTATAGCTTGCAGCTAAGGAAGTATGTTGGAGACCCTAATCACGTCGTGGATCATTCAGAAATCACCGTGGGGGCCTGTTGTGATTCCCAGTCCCCTGGCCGCTGACTGCGGTCGTTGTGGAACGAAAAACTTTGACTTTTAAAAAACTGGCTTTAGAAAACACATCCTAGAATCTAACACAACATTAAAACTAGCAAGCTAAAGAGATCTACCTACTGTGATAAGATGGTTATACCAGAAGATCCGTGTCCTTCGGGTCTTCAATCCTCTTCTTAAGCTCCTGGGAATCCTTAATCAACCTTGATAGATTGCCTTCTTGATCCTAAATTATCCACCCGAGAGTTTGTAATCCAAGCTAAGCTTCACTAATGAAGCAACTTAGTAACCTAGTTTGCTAATCTAGATTACTAAGGAGATGTAGTGAGTTTTCTAGTGTATTTCTATCTCTCTTTCTCTCTTGATTCTCAACTCATGAGATGGTAGGGAGGAAGATGATGAAGGAGGAGGAACTTAAGAAATGCTAGAGAGGAAAGAGAAGCTCATGGCGAGAATGGAAAATCATCCCTTGAAACAATAATGCAAAACATGATTTTACAAAACATATTTTGTAATATAAATATATTAACCATACTTGAATAGTATGCACAAATGAATTTATAATTCATTTGTCAAGACTATTCAAGCATGGTTCTCACCATTCTTACCTCACTACCTTTACACCTCATTTCCATTTAAAAGAAATAAATGGATAAATAAAAAATGAGGTGTCCACCTTCTAGAATATTTTCGATATAAATATAGAATACACTCAACCGTATATACATACATGTATTCGTATCAAAATACGAACACTCAAAGAGATAGAATAATACAAAGAACATAATACTAGAATATACATATTGAAATGTGTATATATAAATTATTAAATCAATACCCGATTTAATAATCCGGCTTAGTTCTAAGCCGGCTAGTATAATCAACCATCCGATCGAAATCCACGATAACACGAGAATATACATATCGAAATATGTATATATAAATTATTGAATCAATACCTGATTTAATAATCCGGCTTAATCCCAAGCCGGTTAGTATTATCATTCGATCGGAACCCTGCACATATTGAAATACGGCTGCTACATCATTTCGCTTGAACCAGGGAAACCCTATATGTGGGACTTTAAAGACTCGACAGTACGCTGGAAGTGGGTTTAACCACAAGCACGTCAGCGGAACTAGTTTTACGTAACGGCTACCCAGGTACCTGTCGAAAAAGAAGGCCGACGAGCAAGCTCATCCGGACCCCTACCTAGCCTATCCGTGACAATCTTCGAAAGTTCGGTCTGTTCATCTAAGAGTATCGCATACCGGATCTAGGTGGTGGTAAACGTCAAACCCCCTACCGACCTGATAAGTCGTGTCGATATGGCTCAGGACCAATACGAGAAATTACCGATCTAACCATCAGTATATCTCAACTGCCTTGGCCAAGGTCTTATGGTTCTAGTCAACTAGACACAGTGCGATATCGACTCCTAATACTGGGAGAGACGAATCCCTGACAATCACCCACTGCTTCCATGTAGCTCGGGACTGTATCCAACCAAAACATGTTTGCACGACTCAGTAAATCCGTGGTAGGATAGTGATCAAAGCACAGTAGGAACTCACACGAGACAAATGATGATCTCATGTCCAAAGACTAACCTGTACTGTCACCTGAGAACCGCCATTTGACGATAGGTATAATATCATCTAGAAGTTCTCGGTGAGTTCTTCAAGTGTACCCACCCCTAGTGAGCACCTATATACAATCTTAGGTGATCACATCAATGGCTGTAGGATCAACCACCACCCCTCTTCGGGGTCTAGAAACGCATATACAAGTCTACTCTGGAATATCGATGCCCGGTCTCAATATTCCTGTGACTTGGGACCTTTAAAGATGTGCTTATAGACTACCCAGATCCCACAAGTATGATCGCCATCATAACGCCGGTAGTCAAGCAAAATCCTATGGGCTTTATCAACATGTATCCGCCATATGTGATATCGAGTATAACATATGCACATATTAAGATAAAGACAAACCAAAATAGTATACTACTGTAACAAGTCTTTATCAACATGTATAAGCAACATAAAGCAGTAAGAATAAATACAGATGTTCAGATAAAAACAACTCAAATAGTATACTATACAACTGAGCAAGATTGTCTTGTACATACATATCCCTAGCATCTTATATAATTCAGGCCTCTAGGGAATACATATCCAACAATCTCCCACTTGCACTAAGGCCTTTAATTAGCGTACCAAATACCCAACATCTGCTCTAGGGCCAGTTGTTGGCGTATCGCATACCCAACATCTCAAAAAGTCGCTTGAATTGCGCTTGATAGAGGGCCTTCATAAATGGATCCACCGTGTTGTCTTTTGTATCTACTCTCCGGACCTCGATCTCCCTGATCAGGTGATACTGTCTCAAGATGTGTCTGGATTTCTGATGGGACCGTGGATCCTTCACTAAAACTATAGCCCTATTGTTATCACAAAACAAAGGTATTGGATTAACAATGGATGGAACGACCTCAAATTCAGTAATGAACTTCTTCATCTAGACTGCTTTTTTTGCGGCATCGTTTGCAGCAATGTATCCAGCCTCCATCGTCGAGTCTACAACGGTGTCCTGTTGGATCTCGTCCAATAGATCGCCCCTCCATTGAGGGTAAAAACAAAACCCGAGATAGACTTGCCGTCATCCTTGTCACTTTGGAAGCTTGAGTCGGTAAAAAACTCCACCTAGAGTTTCCCATTACTATAAATCAAGAACATCTCCTTATTCCTTCTCAGATACTTGAGAATTTTCTTCACAGCTGTTTAATGACTCTCACCTGGGTTCGACTGATACCATCTCACCATGCTAAGCGCTTAAGCTACATCTGGTCTGGTACATAGTATCGCTTACATTATAGATCCTACCGCCGAAGTGTAGGGTATAGTGCTTGTTCTCCGTCGAAAGACCGGGAAAGACTGACATCTTGCCTGAATTTGGGGGCAGATGCTATTTGGGTTTTATCCGTCCATCTCTCCGAAGATGCCAAGTTGATTTATAGCACCATGTATCGGAGGTTTTGACGGATACGGCCGTTGTAGCAGACTTTGTCAGATTCCTTCTCTTTGAGGGGTTTTTGATATGGGGACGCTCTTCCCTGCAGACGCAAGCCCCTGCAGTTAATTATGCTACCGCATCGCAGTAACCACTTTCTCCTTCTCCAGATGGTCACTTCGTGTCATGTGTGTTTGTATTGTTTTTGGTTGCCCGTGGATTGTATACGGAGACTAATTTATGTTGTCGCCCGTAGGGCGTGGATTAGTCCAAATCCGTATTTTCTTAGATTTAGGTTTTGGTTTGGGTTTAAGGATCGTTAATCTCATTTGAGACTAAGATCAACATAAACGTTTGTTGAGGATACGTTAGTCTAATTTTAGACTAAGATCAACTCAACAGTTTGTTTAGGACACGTTAGTCTAATTTTAGACTAAGATCTACTTAACAGGATTGTTTAGATCCAACAAAAAAGTATTTGGGCTCTATTGTTTTAGTTTACGGACATTGCGGTCCAAAACTGTAAGGAAATCATAGTCCATAGAGTTTAAAGACATCATAGTCTAGTTTAAAGACGTCAAAGTCTGTAAAGTTTAAGGAGATCATAGTCCATGAGTTTAAGGACCCCACAGTCCGTAAAGTTTAAGGACGTCATAGTCCATGAGTTTAAGGACCCCACAGTCCGTAGAATATCTGGTTGTTGGGACCCGTCACCTCTCTGAAGACGTTGAAGGATTATAATGACAAATATCAGTGGAGTGACGAGATGTACCCTTGAACCAATGTTGGTTGGGGGGCCTGTAGTTGGATTGATTTAAGGATCGTTAATCTCGTTTGAGATTAAGTTCAACTTAAATGTTTGTTAAGGATACGTTAGTCTAATTTTAGACTAAAATCTACTTAACAGGATCATTTAGATCCAACAAAAGAGCATTAGGGCTCTATTGTTTAGTTTAGGGACATTGCGGTCCATTAGTTTAAGGACATTACGGTCCGAGGTTAAGGACATCATAGTCCATGGGTTTAAGGACCCCACAGTCTGAGGTTAAGGACATCATAGTCTATGGGTTTAAGGACCCCACAGTCCAGTTTAAAAACGTCATAGTCTATACATTAAGGACATCATAGTCCATGGGCTTAAGGACCCCACAGTCCATGGAATGATCGGTTATCGGGACCCGTCACCTCTCTGAAGACGTTGAAGGATTACAACGACAAATATCAAAGGAGTGAAGAGTTGTACCCTTGAACCAAAGTTGATTGGGAAATCTGTAGTCCAATTTGGAACTAAGATCAATTAATTAGATTATGAGCACATTAGCTCAGTTAAATCTGAATTGAGGACTTATGGCCAACTTGGGCTAAGTCTAATTAAGTTTGAAATGTTGGACCTTTGTTTGGACTGTTGAACATTTGTCTGGGTTCAGTTCCCTCATTATTTAGCAATGCTAAACATGGGTCTGGGTTCTAACCATATTTTGTCTTTTATTGAGTGCTGAGCACTCATATGTCATATGAGATGACCAATCTTGGAAAACAAGAATGTATTTGAGGCTCAATCAAAAAGGAGAGATTTGCCTCTGCAAAACTTAGCCAATTTGGGCTAAGCTTGGTTTGAAAATAGTGTTAAACACTAGCACATATTTGGCGGTCACGTGTTCCCACGCGATGCATTTAAAATAGTATTAAACACTAGGGATGAAATGCTCAATATAGTGTTAAACACTAAAAAGGATAAAGAGCTCAAGTGAGGACACGTGAGGCGCCCTAGGATTGGGCTAAACTTCCTTTATTTTATTCTCAGAATATTCAAATAAGTGTTAAACACTTAAGTCTTCACGGCCATCACGTGTGGGCACGTGATGGGTATCCATGCACTGGACATTAAAAGAATTTGCTAGGGGTCACGTGGGGACACGTGAGGGCGCCCATGTATTGGATTTTAATCCTTCAGTTCTTTCCGTCTTCTCTTTTTTAAAGAGGTGTTTATCAGGGGTCACGTGGGGACACGTGAGGGCGCCTATGCATTGGATTTTAATTCTTCATTTCTTTCCATCTTCTCTTTTTTAAAGAGGTGTTTGTCAGGGGGCATGTAGGGACACGTGAGGGCGTCCAAAGTCTATTCTGCTTTTATTTTTGAGAAGTTTGTTCAAGGGTCACGTGGGAGCACGCGACCCGATCTCATTCATTCTTTTCTGATCATTGAAGGGAGGGTCACGTGTTGCCACGTGATCGGGTTGGATACTGACTTCTTTACGTGCATCGAGAGTTTTAAGTCCCTTGTTTAAGAATTAAATTCTTTTGTAGGGTTAAACCCTAATTTCATTTAGAGGAATTAAATTCCCATGTGTTTTGAAAGAATTAAATTCATTAAACTCAACTCTTCCTCTAAGTTTTGGATCTGCATGGCAGAATCTTCCCGATGAGAATTAAATTCTCAACTTATGGGGAGATCTGCTTCTGCAGATCTTCAACCATGAAGAAGAACTAAGTTCTTGTTTTAAAGGTTAAACCCTTAATTTGAGAATTAAATTCTCTTTTTGTTTTATGGAGTTTAGATCTCTTTCCCTTTCTCACCTAGGGTTTCTTTCTCTTCTCAAGAGACTTTCTTTTCTCTCTGGAGAATTAAATTATCTTTTCTTTTTTATTCTCTCTCTGTTGTTGTTGTCTCCCTTTTTTCTTCTTCTCTTCTTGGCTCCTATTTATAGGAGAAAGAAAAGAAGCAGTTTGTTTAGTCAATATTTCAGTGAAAGATTTTGATTGATTTTGTAACCAACATGATCTTTTAGATCACTCAGTGAATTTTATTCATCATTGGATTTTTAATCCAAAAGATATTTTGTCTGTTATTCCTGACAAAAGATTTTTAATCACCATTGGATTTTTAATCCAACGGTGCTCCACTTTACAGAGAGTAATTTTTTTGTTTGGAAAGATCTAGGGAAATATTAGGGATTTTGATTTCTCTCTTAATTAGAATTTAATTCTATTAGTTCAGAAGCTTTAAGAGCCTGTCACGTGTTGGCACATGACCTTCTGATTAAGAAATTAATTAGAATTTAATTCTATTGGTTTAGAGGGCTCAGGAACCCATCACGTGTTGGCACGTGACCCACTGATTAATTATTTAATTAGAATTTAAATCTATTATTTTAGAGCGTTTAAGAGCTTATCACGTGTTGGCACGTGACCCTACTGATTAATTATTTCTAATTATTTATTTTATTCAGTGCATATAGACTTTGCCTGTAAATGGTCACATGTCTGCACGTGATACCCGGTCACGTGTGAGCACGTGATGCCCGGTCATGTGTGGGCACGCGATACCTCATAACTTTTGATCCCGGATGAATTAGATGAATTATGAGGCCCATAATATATCAAATCAAAGAATTTTTAGAGGCACTTTCGATACCATCAGAATTTAGCTATTTCTCATTTGGGAGTTTGTCAAAATATAGCCCGGAAAATACTGGTTCGCATTTTCTTCCTTAGATTACACGTGCATAGCATATTTGCTCATAACTTTTGATCCTGGATGAAATATGAGGCCCATAATATATCAAATCGAACGCTTTTTCGAGACTCTTTCGATGCCATTAGAATTTAACTGTTTCACATTCGGAAGTTTATCAAAATACAGCCCGGAAAATACTGGTTCACATTCTTTTAAACGTATCGCTGCCATTTGATACCTTGGGCTCTTTTGCGCAGAAATTTTTTCTTTTAGCAGGAACAGTGCTCATGAGAACCCTCTCCTCATTAGTCTTGGGAGACATCTCTTTAGAGAGGGTGATTCTGTAAGTCCACGTTACCCACCCCGGTGCTTTCGGGGAGGCGGAATAGGTAAAAAAAAATGGATTTTTAACACAAGGTAACATGGAATAAACATAGAGGATCTTTGCTAAACAAAAACTAACAATCTAGCAACAAGTTCTAGCTACTATGTTAGATGATTATACCTAGATCTTGAACTCTTTCTCTTCTTGTTGTGGTCCTCCTTCTTGCTTGCTCCTTGGAGTGGTGTAGACGGCTCCTCCTCGTCGTCTTCTCTTTGCCGAAGAAAGATCCACCCGAAGGCTTCTACCTTGAGCTCCTACCTCAACCAAGAGGTAACTAGAGTGCTTGGCTTGCTAAACTAAGAACCTTAGAATGAGTAGAGAGAAGTCTTGATGGTTTTACCTCATAAGCTCATGGTTCTCAACACATGAAAGATGGGAGCTTTGAGAGAGGAAGAGGAAGAGCTAAGCATGAGAGAGAGAGAGCAAGAGAGAGTGAGATGGAATAATACAACCATGCTCTCATATGAGATAATAACAATAATAATATTAACTAAAGAAAATTGTGATGGTTTAGTTGAAATGACCATTATCATTTCACATTTAATGCAATTTGTAAGAATCAAGAAGTAGCTTGCAAAAGAAATGATCATGGTCAAATGGTCAACCCAACCTTAACCATGGCACAATTATCCTTAATTAATATTATTAATCATATTTCTCATTCTCATTAGGGTTTAGAAAAAGTCAACGGTCAACAACCCTAATGAGGTTCCTCTGCCTCTGTCAACTGTGCATACACACCCGCATCCGTGTTCCGAGGAACACGAATACAATGAGACAAACCAATTCCAAAACAAATACTAGGATCTGGCTTAAACCAAAGTCCGCTAGTAATAACTGCCCGGACACCAAACGTGCACAAGTGCGCGGATGTGAACGAATCCCGTCGCAAAACCATGCGACCTCTACTCTGTTTTGCCCAAAGGCGAACAACCCTCTGTGTGGGACTCTAAAGACTCGACACTATGCTGGCATTGGGTTTAACCATAGGCCACAAGCGATAATAGCTGTACGTAACGGTCCCCAGGTAGATGCCGATAAGAAGACTGATGAGGTGAACCCATCCGAACCCCTACTGAGCCTGAATGTGACAATCTCCGTACAGTCCGGTCTGTTCGTCTATGAGTATCGCATGTCGAGCCTAGGGGGCGGTAAATGTCAGACCCCTAATAGCGGTACAAGTCGTGCTGGAGTGTAGCCCAGAACACCCTGAGAAACTACTGGAAACACTACCAGTAATTCTCGCTTGCCCTGGCCAGTGACTTTGTGTAATGGCTCTCCTAGACACAGCACGATATCAACCCCCAATACCGGGAGAGACGAATCCTATCTAACCGCTACTACCTCCAAGTGCTTCGGGATTGTACCCAACTACTACCTGTTTGCACGGCTCCTTTGAGCCGTGGTAGGGTAGTAATCAAAGTACAGTGGGAACACACTCGAGGCGAAGTAGCAGTGTCAAGTCGACGGACTAAGCTGTACTCCTGTCACCTGGGAACTGTTATCTGACGATAGGTATAGTACCAACCAACAATTCCCGACGAGTCCTGTCCAGTGTACTCGTAACTTAACGAGCACCCGCATACTATTTCTAGTACGGCGTACTAATGGCTATGGGACAGACCATCTCCCCTGCTGGGATGAGAAGCGCACACGCTAGTCTACTCCGGAGTATCGATGCCCCGTCTCGATAATCCTACGACTAGGGACCTGTATAAGGATGTGCTTGTAGATTACCCAGCCCCCACTAGTGTGACTGCCATCACAACGCTGATAATCAAGTAAAGATCCTAAGGGCTCCACTAATATGTATAGGCGATATGCTAAAAGAAACACATGCACATATTAAAGTAGAAACAAACCAAGTAGCATACTACCATTTTGAGCAAGATTGTCTATACAACTGTGAATATCCCAAACTTCCATTAAGTAATATACAAACTATTATGATACAGTAATGGCCTCTAGGGCATATATACTAACAGATTCTGTGCAAAGCGGGTATATTACCATACTTGGAATCTTCCATACTATATCTTTTTAGTATGGACTCTATGTATATGGACTGTGAAAGTACCAACAATCTCTTGGATCTATCTCTGTAGATCTTAATCCCCAGAATGTACGAGGCATCTCCCTGGACTTTCATGGAGAACCTTTGTGATAAAAACAACTTGACCGATTGTAGCATAGGAATGCCATTTCCTATCAAGATAATGTCATCCATGTATAAGATGAAGAATAAGACAGTTCGTCTTACACTCTTCTTATAGATACATGGCTCATCCTCATTTTTGATGAAATCAAATTCCTTGACCGTCTCATCAAAACAGATGTTCCAGCTTCGCGATATTTGCTTTAATCCATAAATAGATTTAAGCAACTTGCACACCTTCCCTTTGCTCCCACTGTCCATGAATCCTTTCGGCTGATCCATATAAACACACTCTTATAAACTTTCATTTAGAAAAGCTGTTTTAACGTCCATCTGCCAGATATCATAGTCATGGTAGGCAGCAATGGCAAGTAGGTTTCGAATGGATTTCAGTATAGCCACTGGAGAAAATATTTCATCATAGTCCACTCCCGGTCTTTGACGAAAACCTTTTGCAACAAGTCTATCCTAATAAGTTTCTACCTGTACATCTACACCAATTTTCTTTTTGAAAATCCATTTGCATCCAATGAGTTTTACTCGAAGAGGAGCAACATCCAAAGTCTAAACTTTATTGGTGTACATGGACTCTATTTCGGATCGCATAGCATCTAGCCATTTATCAGAGTCCCTACTGTTAATGGCCGGGTTAAAATTAGTAGGATCAACTTCTTCCAAGACGCAATCCTCTTGATCCCCATTTATGAGAAAATCGTAGTATCTCTCAGGAGGATGAGAATCCTACTAGATCTGCGGAGAGGCTGAGATTCGTCCGGGATTACTGAATCCTCTAGTTCCACTGATTTTTCAGTTTGTGTTTCTGGAACTTCATCCATCTCTTCCACACTCCTACTAGTTTCTCTTGCAAGAAACTGCCATTCTAAAAATTTGGAATACTGAGAAACAAAAACCTTTTGTTCCTCGGTGTGGTAGCATAGATATCCATTTGAATTCTTGGGATATCCCATAAACTTACATAAAACTGATCATGCCTCGAGTTTGTCCTGATTTTGTGCTTTAACAAAACCCAGACAACCCCATATCTTAACACGTTTAAGATATGGTTTCTTTCCACTTCATATTTCATATGGAGTTTTAGGCACTGATTTGAATGGAACTTGATTCAATAGGAATGCCGCCGTCTGAAGTGCATGCCCCCAAAACGAAAGAGGTAACTTAGCATTACTCATTATGGGGCGAACCATATCCAATAGGGTACGGGTCCTCCGCTCCGATACTCCATTGTGCTGTGGTGTGTACGGAGGAGTAAACTGAGAGAGATACCATTCTCTTTCAAGTATTCCAGGAATTCCGTGCTTAAGTGTTTTCCTCCTCTATTAGATCTGAGGATCTTGATACTTTTGCCAGTCTGGTTCTCTACATCGTTCTTATATTCTTTGAACTTCTCAAAAGCTTCAGATTTATGTTTCATGAGAAATACATATCCGAACCTAGAGAGATCATCGGTAAATGTAATGAAGTATGAGAATCCACCCTTTGCATGTATGCACATCGGACCACATACATCACTGTGTATGAGTCCTAAGAGCTCTGTAGCCCTCTCTCCGTGCCCGGTGAATGGAGTTTTAGTCATATTTCCTTTGAGACAAGATTGACAAGTTTCATAAGATAAAAATTCGAACGTATTCAAATATCCATTTTTATGTAACTTAGTCTTTTCTCATTGATATGACCAAGTCTACAATGCCACAAGTAGGCTTCGTTCGTATCTGAACTCTTTCTCTTGCGTATGTTTTGTATATTGAAAAGTGTGTTTTGATTAAGAACATAGATACCATTACAAAGTGTACCTTCTGCAACCAATACCTGATTAAGGTAAATGTTCATGATATTTCTATCTAGAAAAAAATTATATCCATCTTTATCAAGTAAAGAGACTGATATGATGTTGCAAAGAATGGAAGGTATATAGTAACAATTGTTCAAAATCATAGTTTTGCCACTTAGCAATACTAGGTGATATCCACCGACGGCAGCAACGTCAACTTATGCTCCGTTCCCTACTCTAAGGGACATATCACCCGGTCTAACCATTCTACTTTTTCTCAGTTCTTATAATAAATTACAGATATGAGATCCTGATCTTGTATCTAGTACCCAGGAGGTAGGATTGCCTGAAAAATGAGCTTTAGGGCTACCTGGAGAAAGAGAAAAGAAACACTCAGCATGTGCTCTTGCAAGATTAGATTGGTTATTAGTTTATCTAATCAGGATGGCTCCTACTGTTTCCTCGAAGTTTCCTTCAAACCTTAAAAGGAAAACTAGCCAAGATCATTCGCACATCACAAGTTCGCTAACCATTCATCCAGGTGAGTGTTGGTACTCCGAGAGAGGTTCCCCGTGCTCTCGCACGGACCTAATTAAAATAAATCTCGTTTCCGCAGAGGTGTAACCCCGTTAATACTTTTCTAGACACCTAATAGGTTAGCTAATTGTGAAGTGAAAAGTATTTCCCAAGAGTAATCTTACTCATCAGTGGGATCGGGATCCAACTATCATCGCGTGATAACCTAGTTGGAAACTACTCTAGTTACAACACTCTAGAAGGCATGCAACAATAGCAAGTTTCTTGTGTATTTGAAACTCCCGATGTGGTTTTTCTCTCTAACGGCTTATGACCTTAATAAGGTCAAAATGTCATAAGCCACTAGTCAAGTTCAAACCGTCATTATCATAGATTAATCTAAACCTACCCGCACGAGCCCTTGACAAGATCAAAATGGCCGTGCGACTATGCTAGGTAATCGCATCACAATGCAATAGAAAAGCATTACATACCTACCGAACACTATGTCCTGACAAGGTCAAAACACGTAGCACGAATACTAAGCAATACTAATCTGAAATGACGGAGGGCTACGGCTGGTTTTTGGCAAAAACCTTTAACATAATAAACTTGATATTGTTGAAGGAACATAGTAGTTTTGAAAAGGAGTGGTTTAGGCTCAGCTTTTGAAAACTTATGGTTTTGAAGAAAGCCGAGTAATCAATAGTAACATATATTTTTGCTCAAGATGTCACTCCCCGTGAAGGGAACTAGGCTCTTACTTTCTCGAATGAGGTGCTGGATATTCCTAATCGAATACCACTATGCAAAGCAAAAGAATATGACTATAGTTTTTCGAAATTTGCTCCAACAACATCTTATTAGTTTTCTTTTTCCTTGCATTAATAAAAATTAATACGGTCCCATCAATTAATTTCTATTACGCCAGAAAAGAACAAAAATAAAATGTACGTATATACCATCCGAATTCACCATAGGGCCCCGTCATGCACCATTAGGTTACGTAACTATCGACAGAGCGGGGGATGGATTAGCGCGGATGCAAAACTTATACAACATCTACTAGTATATATAAATATATATAACCATTCGTCCCAGGCATGATATAAGCAACATCACAGAATATCAATAAGCAACAAGGAATAACGGATAATTTAGGAGCCCCGGGTTTCATTTGAGCCGCTAATGAAACTCGACATTACCCAGTCATGTGGATAGCCTATGCAATGAAAAACCTAGACCCGTATGAGTGCGGCAAGTTACCCGCCAATCTCGGAAGTGAGGCAACCTCAATCAACGAAGTGAATAGGCCACGCAGCACTTCATGGAATCCGGTAACTTAAGCAACCCTCCATAGGTCATCCTATACCTCCTACGAGTGCAGCGAATAGCCCGTCAATTCTAGAGTAAGGCCCCCTCGGTATCAACACCATGAGATGTGGGCCTGTTGCCTTCTAGAACCCGGCTATTCGAGCACTCCTCCGCGAGATAATTCTACTACAAAAAAGAAAAATATATATACAATGGAGACATAGACCTCAACCCGATCGTGCCCCAATAAAAGAATATAGAAACCGGCAGAGACGGCAGTCCACATGTCGGACGCTCTTCCTGCAATAATGAATATAAAAATGAATCTAAACAGTACAACTTTCAATACACTAGGGGCTATCCAACATGACAATCCGAATGGACCATCATAAATATAAACATCACAGCATCAGAAGCAAGTATTGTTCGGGTACGGTGGCGCCCCGGCCATCTAAACGACGCCAAATGCGGAACAAAAACTTTTTACGGAACCGGCGTCACCGCGACCCAAATACCCGGATCTTTCCATTAACCGTAAACTAGCAATATTGTAAAGAGTTAGGAAATTATTATACCGATCGATCCGTGTCCTTCGGTCTTTAATCTCCGCACCAAGCTCCCCGCTGCTGCGCCGACGAAGTCTGCTCCCCGATCTCACTCGTCGATGTGGCACCATGTAATCGAATCTTTATACGGGCTCCCGCCTCGAACCGAGGCAACTCGGACATGAAGTTTGCTAGCTGACATGTCCAAGAATGAAGTAGAGAGAGTGTGGAATATTTTGTCTCGAGGCACCCAAGCGATTGGGCGGAGGTAAATGGGAGTTGCCAAGATGAATGAGAATGTGAGCACATGAATTTTTCTTGAAGAAAAGGAGAATGAGCTTGCAATGGTCTCGGCCAGTGAGTGGGGAAAAATTGTTCTCTCTCTGGGATTTCTTTTGAAGTGAAGAGAGTATGTAAAAGAAATGTGAATCAATAATTTAATCCGACTAAACAGTTCATCTCAACCCAAACAATGCCCAGCCACTCGAAAATTTGGCACCACAAAAAAAGCCCTGAATTATGGTGCCAGGAGAAATTGCAGGGAACCCCCTTGCCACAAAATCAGCCCACATTCCCTGGTGCCCAAGCCCACACATCACCACAAAAAAAACCCTACACAATACAAGTGCCCAGTTGCAAAAAAAAACCCCTGCAGGAAAAACAGCACCCACCATGCCTTGCCCATGCTTTGACCATGCCAAGATTTCAGTGCACCATGAACAAGAATTTCAGTGCAGGCCAAGAAAGAATGGTCAACACCCACAATGATAAAACAAGGGACAAGATGTTAAAGAAGGAAAAAGGAAACTGGCAACTCCCAAAATAATCCCGTAGCGAATTACGAGATTACACCTCAACTGTAAATGCATACCCGCATTTGTATTTCGACCGAATACAAATGCAATGAGACAAAAATATTCCTACACTATAATACTAGCATCTGACTTAAACCAAAGCCCGCTAGTATTATCCGTCCGATCATGATCCGTGCCCAAGTGCACGGATATGATCGAACCCTACCATAAAAACATACGGCCTCTACAACGTTTCGCCCAAACTTAGGAAACTGTCTGTGGGGGACTCTAATGACTCATCAATACACTGGCACTGAGTATAACTACTAGCACGTCAGAGGTACTAGCTGTACGTAACGGTTGCCTATGTATTGATCGGAAGGGAAGCTGATGAGCGAACTCATCCAGAAACCCTACTGAGCCTGACAGTGACGATATCCATACAGTCCGGTCTATTCGTCTATGAGTATCGTATATAGGGCCTAGGGGGCTGGTAAACGTCAGACCCCCAATATCGGTATAAGTCATGTCAGAGAGTAGCCCAGAACACCCTGAGAAACTACTGGAGTACCTACCAGTAAATCTCGATTACCCTGGTCAGGGATTTCGTGTAATGGCTCTCCTAAACACAGCGCGATCTCACCCCCAATACCGGGAGAGACGAATCCCTGACGATCTGCTCACTGCCTCCATGTGGCTCGGGACTGTACCCAGTTAAAACCTGTTTACACGACTCCTTTGAGCCGTGGTAGGGTAGTAATCAAAGCACAGTGGGAATTCACACGAGACAAATGACGATCTCAGGTCGACAGACTAACCTGTACACATGTCACCAGGGAACTGTTATCTGACGATATGTATAATACCAACTAGCATGTTCCCGGCGAGTCCTGTCCGGTGTACTCATAACCCAATGAGCACCTGTATACATCTTAGGTGAACCAACTGACACCAATGGCTTGTGAGACCGGCCACCGTCCCTCGTCGGGGTCTCGACTGTATACACTAGTTTGCTCTGGAGTATCGATGCCCTGTCTCGAAACCCCCACGACTAGGGACACTTTAAGGATGTGCTTATAGACCCCAGCTCCCACGTATATGATCGCCATCATACTGCTGGCAGTCAAGCAAGAATTCTATAGGCTCTATCAACATGCAATAGTAAACTAAAGTATGTACACGATGATAAAGACAAACCAGATAGCATACTATTATCTCGAGCAAGACTGTACTACCGGTATAGGTCCTCCCTCAATCATTGCAATCACGTACCTGCGATCCAATAATTGACTTTGAGGGCACCATATCTAACAATCTCCCACTTGCACTTAAGGCTAATTATTGCGATGTCGCGTACTCACAGCTCATGTAATACCGAACATCCAACTCCTCTACTAATCAGTTTCACAAAGCTCGTTTGTAAAACTATTGTGTTCGAGAAATAGCCTCAGTGAGTGGATCCGCCCTGATGTTTCTTTCCATGTCTCTCTTCTTCTCAAGTTCGCAGAGAAAATCATCTCCCGAATTGAGTAATACCCGTCTTAGAATATGTCTGGATGTCTGATGAGACCTAACTCACAAGTGAACTCCAAATCCAGCAAACTTCTTAAACTGTATCGTCAACTGAAATTAATCAGTATCCTGCGTCATGCCTTCCTCAGTATCTGTCTGGACTACTTGTCCAAACTACTGCCCCTCGTCAGAGGGAAAACTATAACTCTGACAGTCACTCTGTCATCCGGGTCACCTTGGAAGCCTAGAATGATAACTGTCTCCCGAAGGAGGTTGTCGTTATCAAATCCCTTGAACAACCACTTATGTTCATAAGCTGCTTCCGAACATTTCTCTTGGATTGGAATAATATATCAACCTATTGCGTCTAGTGCAAAAAACAACATATGATATTATATCCATATCTTATGTGGAGAAACTACTGTGTGACAACCACGGTATAACTGATCGTAGTATAGGAATTTCACTTCCTACTATGTGTATGTCATCCAAATACCAGGACTTCACATCCTACTACCTTCTTAACAGATCCATCCCCTATTCTGATGAAGTCAAAGCCTATGACTATCACATTAAAAATAGATGATCTATCTCCGCTATATTTGCTTTAGTCTATAAATAGACACAAGCTACTTGTCCACTACGCTTCCGCTGCTCCCACTGACTACGACAACCCTCTGGCAGAGTCATATATACGTGCACTTCTAAAGCTGGTTTAGAACGACGCTATACTCATCCTCCTGCCGGGTCTCATAGTCTGGAACAGCAGTAATGGCAAGCCTGGGTAAACAAGAACCTCCCCGTCACCGTCTTGGAGAATACCGAAGTACCTCTCGGGCGCTTGAGGTTACCCACCATATCTGCGGAGTGGCTAATGGAATGTCAATCCTGATTGAATCTTTAGGTCCTATTAAATTTTCCGTAATCGTTTGTGGTTCTGGAATCTCTTCCAGTTCTACCATACTCCCACTACTGTTTTCTGAAAAAATCCATTTTACTAAAACTGTGGTGAGTCAAGAACATTATCACTATTGATCTTCCAGATGGTAGAAAGTCAACCCTCGTCAAAACCCGAGTTAACCCACAAACTGCTAGTACAGAAACGTGCCTTGAGTTATCCGGAGTCTGGTTTTAAGCATAAGCCGGACAACTCCTCGTACCTTAACATCGTTAAGATACTGACCATTCTATATGTAGGGTTCCTAGGCACTCTCAAGAGGTCTCACAAGGAATCAACCATGCCAATTTCAAATTTTACAAGTGCCGAGAAACTCTAATACGGATCGTTAACTAGAATTTTAGGCGAAAAGTGAAACTAGTTAACATCTTAACTAAAAGTAAGAAGCTACAACCTTTGTAGATCCGGTTCTCCACTTCCTTAGCTACACGTAGACGTCCTCTCACTGTCCAAGTCGGATCTCGGACTCTAGCATCGGCTTCATCGGAGAAATATACGGACTAGTCGTCGGCTACGATGCCGAAGATGATCTACGTCGAGGTTACACAAGATCAAGCTCCAACTTCACCAAGTTGTGAAACTTGTGAAGAAAACACCCAAAACTACTTGGCAAGAGGTAGAGGATGAAGAAATAGGAGGTGGGTTCACGTTAGAATTGGATTTCTCACTCTTTTGCTCAAAGTGCCATTAAAACTAGTAAGCTTTTTCTTGAAGATCAAGAAGAAGAAGAAGATAGAATATGATAAGTCCTTTTTTTAGAAGAATAATAAAATGAATACTTATCATCTTCTAACCTTGGTTAGGTGTAGAGAATAGACCATGGTTAGTGGGAATGGTTAGGGTTAAGCATGAAGACAAAATGGTCACTTGGTCAAAGCTTCATGAAGCTTCAACAAGCTTCATGATAAAAAGAAACCATTTTGTTTTCTTTTATCTATTTCTCAAAAAAGAAAAGATAAATATTAAGTGAAAATAAGAAACCCTAACCATTCACTAAACATGGTTTAAGTCTTTACACAAATCCAAGTGTATATGTATCATCAAACATGATACATTCAAGTGCACAAAAGTATATCACATATACAACTTGTGAACATTAAGTGAGAAAATCCATTTAAAGTGAACCATTACTAGTTAATGCAAAGTAATATATCAAATATATAATTATACATTAAATCATTAAATCAACACTTGATTCAATGATCCGGTCATGTCGCACATAACCGACTAGTATACAATGTATCGATTTATCGAATCAACGATTCGATAACTAGGTTATATCGCATACAACCAATCGAAACATTCATCGCGAGAATGAAATACGGTATCACATACTCGCATTATTCTCGGTCCCGCACATATCTCATATGCGCTCCTATTTCGTTTCGCTTGAGCCAGGAAACCCCTGTGTAGGACTCTAAAGACTCGTCAATACGCCGGTAGCAGATGATGATCATATCAAGCACCCATAAGCCGCAAGCGGTCTGCTAAACGTAACGGCCACCCGGGTATTGAGCGATCAGAAGATCGACGAGCTAGCCCGCTCACACTCTTGTGAATCCATCCAGTAACACTTACCGTACAGTCCGGTCTGTTCGTCTGATATGTCGCATATCAAGTCTAGGGGTGGTAAACGTCAGACCCCAACAACCGATAAGTCGTGCCGATGTGAGGCTCATAACGGGTCGAGAAACTACTGGTAACACTTACCAGCAAAACTCTGATCAGCCCTGGCCAGGGACTTCCCTGTTACGACCAATCGTGCACAGCGCAACATCAACCCCCAATACCGGGAGAGACGAAACCCCTCCTATCGCTCATTGCCTCCATGTGACTCAGGACTGTACCCAAAAACCACCGTTTTGCACGCCCTCATGGACGTGGTAAGGTGGAGATCAAAGCACAGTGGGAATCACACAAGACTCTATAACGATCTCGGGTCTACAGACTAACCTGCACAAGTGTCACCTGAGAACTGCCATCTGACGTGAGGTATAATACCATCTGGGAGTTCTCGGTGAGTCCGTCCAGTGTACCCAGTCTCCACTGAGCACCCGTATACCCTCTCTGATGTCAAACACCAATGGATATGGGATCATCCATCGCCCATCTCATGGGTCGAGAAGCATATACGCTAGTCTACACTGGTATATCGATGCCCTGTCTCGATACACCCACGACTAGGGACCTTGAAGGATGTACCTATGGACTACCATGTCCCCATTAGTATGATCTCTATCATAGTCCAGGTAGTCAAGTACACATCCTAAGGGCTTTACCAACATGTAACTTTAAGACAGTTTAAAGAGACAAGTGTACATGTTAAGATAAAGAGCAACCAGATAGCATACTATCATATCGAGCAAGAAAGTCATCTCTATATATGTCCAAGCATCCAATATAATATACATGATCTGTACAATACTGGCCTCTAGGGCATACATACAACTAACAATCTCCCACTTGCACTAGGGCCAGCTGCTGTAGTATCGCATACCGAGCATCTCGAAGAGTCTCTCAAACTGTATCTGGGGAATGGCCTTCGTGAGTGGATCCGCCGTGTTGTTCTTCGTGTCAACCCTCCTGACCTCGATCTCCCGGCGATCAACTATCTCCCGGATCAGGTGATACCGCCTCAGAATATGCCTGGATCGCTGATGGGACCTGGGTTCCTTGGCTAAAGCCATCGCTCCATTGTTATCGCAATACAAAGGTATTGGATGCTCAATGGATGGAACCACACCAAGTTCAGTAATGAATTTCTTGATCCAGACAGCCTCTTTAGCAGCATCGTTGGCAGCGATGTATTCAGCCTCCATCGTCGAGTCTGCCACGGTTTCCTGCTTGGAACTCTTCCAGCTAACCGCTCCTCCGTAAAGGGTAAAGACAAATCCCGACTGCGACTTAGAGTCGTCCTTATCACTCTGGAAGCTCGAATCGGTAAAGGACTCCACTTGGAGTTCTCCGTTACCATACACCAAGACCATCTCTTTAGTCCTTTGTAAGTACTTGAGAATGCTCTTCACAGCTGTCCAGTGACTCTCTCCAGGATCAGCTTGATACCTGCTCACTACACTTAGTGAGTATGCTATATCGGGTCTGGTACATAGCATCGCGTGCATGATAGAGCCTACAGCCGAAGCATAGGGTATCCCTTGCATGCGAGCTCTCTCCAAATCAGTCTTGGGAGACATGTCTTTGGAGAGAGTGACTCCAGAGATCGTGGGTAAGTTCCCACGCTTGGATTCTTCCATACTAAACCTCTTTAGTATGGTGTCAATGTACTTGGATTGGGACAATCCCAATATCCGTTTGGATCTATCTCTATAGATCCTGATTCCTAATATGCAGGAGGCATCACCAAGATCTTTCATCGAGAATCTTTGTGATAAGAAGAGCTTGACCGATTGCAGCATAGGAATATCATTTTCTATCAAGAGTATGTCGTCCACGTACAATACGAGGAAGACAACCTTACTCTCTGCTACCTTCTTGTAGATACAAGGTTTATCTGGGTTTTTGACGAAATCAAACTCTTTGATAACGACGTCAAAGCAGATGTTCCAACTTCGCGATACTTGCTTTAATCCATAAATGGATTTAAGCAGCTTGCACACCTTCCCGCTGCTCCCACTGTCTACGAAGCCCTCTGGCTGAGTCATATACACGCACTCTTCTAAATCACCGTTTAGAAAGGCGGTCTTAACATCCATTTGCCAGATTTCATAATCATGATATGCAGCGATGGCAAGCATGATCCGGATGGATTTAAGCATAGCCACTGGAGAAAAGGTTTCGTCATAATCCACACCTGGTCTTTGACGAAAACCCTTTGCAACAAGTCTAGCTTTGAAAGTCTCCACTTTCCCATCTACACCAAGTTTTTTCTTGAAGATCCACTTGCTCCCAATGGGTTTTACCCCTTCAGGAGCAACTTCCAAAGTCCATACTTTGTTGGTGTACATGGATTCCATCTCGGACCGCATTGCATCCAGCCATTTCACTGAGTCCCTACTCGTGATGGCCTGCTCGAAGCTAGTTGGGTCATCATCCTCCATGATCCAATCCTCGCTCCCATCATCCATGAGAAAACCGTAGTATCTCTCAGGTTGGCGAGGAACCCTACTAGATCGGCGGAGTGGCTGGGGTTCATTGGGAACTATTGAATCTTCTGGTTCCACTAAATCTTCAGTTACGGTTTGTGTATCTGGAACTTCTTCCAGCTCTACCACTTTGCCACTAATTTCTTTTTCAAGGAATTCCTTTTCTAAAAAGGTGGCATATTGAGAAACAAACACCTTTTGTTCTTCAGCATGGTAGAAAAAATATCCTTATGAATTCTTAGGATATCCCACAAACTTGCAAAGAACTGACCGTGCCTCGAGTTTGTTTGGATTTTGCCTTTTGACATAGGCCGGACAATCCTATATCTTAACTCGTTTAAAATATGGTCTCTTCCCACTCCATATCTCATATGGTGTGGTAGGTACAGATTTAGATGGAACTTGATTCAATAGGTATGCAGCTGTCTCCAACGCATATCCCCAGAAGGAAATAGGTAACTCAGCTGTGCTCATCATAGAGCGCACCATATCTAATAGGGTGCGGTTCCTCCGTTCTGATACACCGTTGTGCTGTGGTGTATATGGAGGAGTCAGCTGAGAGAGAATCCCATTCTCTTTTAGGAAGTCCAGGAATTCATTGCTCAAGTATTCACATCCTCGATCAGATCGTAGGATTTTAATATTTTTTCCGGTTTGGTTCTCAACTTCTTGTTTATATTCTCTAAATTTCTCAAAAGCTTCTGATTTGTGTTTCATCAGGAACACATACCCGAACCTAGAGAGATCGTCAGTGAATGTAATGAAGTATGAAGAACCATCCCTGGCATGTGTAGACATAGGACCGCATACATCACTATGTATTAGTCCTAAGAATTCGGTAACTCTTTCTCCGTGTCCCGTAAACGGAGTTTTGGTCATTTTGCCTTTGAGACATGACTGGCAAGTGTCATAAGATGAAAATTCGAATGGTTTCAAATATCCATCCTTATGCAACTTAGCCAGTTGTGTCACATTGATGTGACCCAGTCTACAATGCCATAAGAAGGATTCGTTCAGTTCTGAACTCTTCCTCTTGTGTGTGTTTGTTATGCTCAGAACTGTTGATTGATTTAGAACATAAATGGCATTGCACAACGTGCCTGATCCAACCAACTTTTGGTTACGGAAAATGTTCATTACATTGTCCTGTAATACAAAATTATATCCCTCTTTACTCAACAAAGAAACCGATATAATGTTGTATATCAGGTTCGGCATGTAATAGCATTCGTTCAGAACCAATGTATTACCAGTTGGTAATACAAGGTGATATTCCCCGACAGTCTTAGCTGCAAAAATTGCACCATTTCCAACTCTAATGTTTTTATCACTTTCTCCAAGTTCTCTACCTTTTCTAAGCCCATGTAACTGATTACATATATGGGATCCTGACCCGGTATCTAATACCCAGGACGTAGGGCAAATGGAGAAACAGTTCTCTGTAACGAACACACCCGAAGAAAATGCATCACCATGTACTTTCTTCAATCGGGTGGCATGGGAATCCTGGTGTTCCCCTATATCCTGTTCATTCCTATAACTCTTATAAGAAAGAACGGAATCAACGTTCCCCAGCACAGTATAACATGCGGGTTCAGTCAATACATCCATATTATTATCTTTATTAGGGCATGACATGGTCGCTACCTGGAGAGAGAGAGAAGAAAACACTTTAGCGTATACTCTTGCAAGATCAGATTGGTTATTATTTTATCTAATCAGGATGGCTCCCACTGGTTTTTATCAAATCTTCCTTCAAACCTTAAAAGGAAAGACTAGCCGGGATTAATTACACCTTACAACTCGTCGATCTTTCAGCCAGGCCAGTGTCGGTACTTTGAGGGAGGTTCCCCATGCTTTCGCACGGACCTAATTATAGAAAACCTCGTTTTCCCAGAGGCGTAACCCCGTTGACACCTTTCTAGACACCTACTTGATCGGCTAATTGTAATGTGTAAAACTCTTCCAGGAGTAACTCTTACTCGCAGTGGGTATCGGGATCCAACTATCTCATAGAAGGTATGCAATCTCATTGCAAATTTCAACACTTGAAATTCCCGATAATATTTTGCCCCTAGCAGCTATATGACCTTAACATAGTCAACAAATCATAAGTGCTAGTCAAGTTCAACCCGTCATTTCCCGATTAAATTAAACCCACCCGCACGACCCTTAACATAGTCAACAAAGTCGCACGACTACCCTAATCCAATCGCATCATATGCTTATGCAGATAAGCACTAATTAGCTACCGCACACTACGCCTTAACATAGTCAACAAACGTAGCACGAATACTAACTAGTACTTATCTGAAATGACGGAGGGCTACGACAGGTTTTTCTGAAAACCTATTGCGTAATGAACTTGATATCGTTGTAGAATCAAATGATTTTGAAATGGAATGTTTTCGAGGCTTTTCTAGTTTTGCTAAAGGGGTCACTCCCGGTGAAAGGATCGTCGGACCTTTCCTCATTGAATAAGGTGCGGGATATATCATATATATCACTGTGCAAAGCAAAAACTTCTTAAAAGCAATCAAAAGACAAACCGAGTGTGTAGCATCTGTCAGTTATTGCTAAAGGAGTCACTCACGGTGAAGGGATCTCGGTCCTTTCCTCATCGAATAAGGTGCAGGGTATATCATATATACCGATATGCAAAGCAAGAACTGTAGCTACCTATTTTTTTTAAAATTTGATTCTACAACATCTTAGGTTTCTTTTCTTTCATTAATCACATTAATGAAGTCCCATCATTTAAGTCACCTAAACATCACAGATAAATACGATGTACACTTATGCCATCCGTATTCGCCTCGATGTCCCCTCGTGCACTGTTAGGTTAGGTAACTAACGACAGAGCAGGGCAGGGCTAGTGCGGATGCAAAACATAAGTAACGTCTATATAATATATCATATATACTATATACAGTATCCATCACAGAACATCACATGATCACATCATAGATATCGCAACAGAAGAAACATATGAAACATTGGATATACTAGGACGTCCGTGTTTTCAATACGAGCCAGTATAAAACACGGATTCCACGGTCATGATGAATAGCCAATCCCACACCCCTAGACCCCTTCGAGAGTGGCAAGAAACCCTACCAATTCAAGGGTTAGGAGACCCGGACTCGACTCCTCGAGATGGTCTCCCACTGGACCCTAGAACCCGGTTACTTGTGCTCCCCTCCTTGGGTCTATCCTAATGCGGAAAAGTAAATAATATACAAAAGGTGACAACTTCCGCAACCTGGAAGTGCCCCAATAAAAGAATATTACATACAAGTTTTTACATGAATGAAAAAGAAAAACACTCATCTCACATAAAAACCCCCGGCTATTCAAACACGACAATCCAATATAACTTATCCAGCAACACATAACATCACATGTCATCAACGTAAGTAAATATGCACATCCCAATTGTCGTTGACATATAGCAACGAAACCGGCGATATCACATATTACACTTACGGTCACAGAAAAGAAAGTGTAAAACTACAACAGTTGGAATCCGCAACCACTTTAGACATCGCATGCCTAATCAAATGAAATACTTAGACATCACATGCCTAACAATTATAAACCCCGCATTTTAGTCCCATTATCGAAAACTCTTTTCAATATCAAGTAAGACTAAACCGCTAGATTTATAACATTCATTCAGCTATCTCATAACTGTTTGTGAATTCCAATTACTGTATCCCATTCTGGATAAATAGAAAATATTAAACTTTCCGATCGAACATTCGAACACCCAAGTTTTTCCCGAAACCGTTCAACACATGAAATAAGTTTAAAGACGTTCACTTCATGCCTCAGTACCAACGGTCCAGCCGTAGAAGGGTCAAGCCAACGCCTCACATGTGGCACGCCGTACTGCCCCAAACCCTAAGGTTCAAAGGGCAGTTCAAGACGGTCACATAATCGAGTTAAGGTTTGTTGTCTTCTAGAGAGACCATCGCGTTACTTGCACTACTTAGAACGTTTTTAAACCTCAGAAAAATCCAACACTTGGAAATTTTCCGGCAGGGGAAAAGTTGGGTATTTATATCCGGTCGAACTTTTTAACATATTCTTAAATTATCCGGAAAAACACACAGACAAAATTTGATAATTCGATCGAATCTTTGATTCCCAATACAACCCCAGAATACTCATCTGTAGAGTCACAATAAAAATACCCAGAAAATATAGCATTCAATTATATGAATTACTGTGCAGAAATCATTGGACAAGGGGACAGTACGGCCGCGGAACCGCCGCACATGCCAAGCTTGTACCGCGGTTCCGCGGTGGATTTATCGATTTAGACCCTCGTTTTTCACAGTAATTCAAATAAGACCCTGCTTAGTTTTCTGCATATTTTTAATTGACAAAAATCCAAATTTTCAGAAAATTTCCAGAGAGCATTTTGGAAATGGGTATCGATGTTCGTTCGGATTTCAAACGTCGTCAAGACTTCGCCTAAGGCTCTAGCTAGGCTCTGATACCACTGTAGGGTTCCTAGGCACTCTCAAGAGGTCTCACAAGGCATCAACCATGCCAATTTCAAATTTTACAAGTGCCGAGAAACTCTAATACGGATCGTTAACTAGAATTTTAGGCGAAAAGTGAAACTAGTTAACATCTTAACTAAAAGTAAGAAGCTACAACCTTTGTAGATCCGGTTCTCCACTTCCTTACCTCCACGTAGACGTCCTCTCGCTGTCCAAGTCGGATCTTGGACTCTAGCATCGGCTTCATCGGAGAAATATACGGACTAGTCGTCGGCTACGATGCCGAAGATGATCTACGTCGAGGTTACACAAGATCAAGCTCCAACTTCACCAAGTTGTGAAACTTGTGAAGAAAACACCCAAAACTACTTGGCAAGAGGTAGAGGATGAAGAAATAGGAGGTGGGTTCACTTTAGAATTGGATTTCTCACTCTTTTGCTCAAAGTGCCATTAAAGCTAGTAAGCTTTTTCTTGAAGATCAAGAAGAAGAAGAAGATAGAATATTATAAGTCCTTTTTTTTAAAAGAATAATAAAATGAATACTTATCATCTTCTAACCTTGGTTAGGTGTAGAGAATAGACCATGGTTAGTGGGAATGGTTAGGGTTAAGCATGAAGACAAAATGGTCACTTGGTCAAAGCTTCATGAAGCTTCATGATAAAAAGAAACCATTTTGTTTTCTTTTATCTATTTCTCAAAAAAGAAAAGATAAATATTAAGTGAAAATAAGAAACCCTAACCATTCACTAAACATGGTTTAAGTCTTTACACAAATCCAAGTGTATATGTATCATCAAACATGATACATTCAAATGCACAAAAGTATATCACATATACAACTTGTGAACATCAAGTGAGAAAATCCATTTAAAGTGAACCATTACTAGTTAATGCAAAGTAATATATCAAATATATAATTATACATTAAATCATTAAATCAACACTTGATTCAATGATCCGGTCATGTCGCACATAACCGACTAGTATACAATGTATCGATTTATCGAATCAACGATTCGATAACTAGGTTATATCGCATACAACCAATCGAAACATTCATCGCGAGAATGAAATACGGTATCACATACTTGCATTATTCTCGGTCCCGCACATATCTCATATGCGCTCCTATTTCGTTTCGCTTGAGCCAGGAAACCCCTGTGTAGGACTCTAAAGACTCGTCAATACGCCGGTAGCAGATGATGATCATATCAAGCACCCACAAGCAGCAAGCGGTCTGCTAAACATAATGGCCACCCGGGTATTGAGCGATCAGAAGATCGATGAGCTAGCCCGCTCACACTCCTGTGAATCCATCCAGTAACACTTACCGTACAGTCCGGTCTGTTCGTCTGATATGTCGCATATCAAGTCTAGGGGTGGTAAACGTCAGACCCCAACAACCGATAAGTCGTGCCGATGTGAGGCTCATAACGGGTCGAGAAACTACTGGTAACACTTACCAGCAAAACTCTGATCAGCCCTGGCCAGGGACTTCCCTGTTACGGCCAATCGTGCACAGCGCAACATCAACCCCCAATACCGGGAGAGACGAAACCCCTCCTATCGCTCATTGCCTCCATGTGACTCGGGACTGTACCCAAAAACCACCGTTTTGCACGCCCTCATGGACGTGGTAAGGTGGAGATCAAAGCACAGTAGGAATCATACAAGACTCTATGACGATCTCGGGTCTACAGACTAACCTGCACAAGTGTCACCTGAGAACTGCCATTTGACGTGAGGTATAATACCATCTGGGAGTTCTCGGCGAGTCCTTCCAGTATACCCAGTCTCCACTGAGCACCCGTATACCATCTCTGATGTCAAACACCAATGGATATGGGATCATCCATCGCCCATCTCATGGGTCGAGAAGCATATACACTAGTCTACACTGGTATATCGATGCCCTGTCTCGATACACCCACGACTAGGGACCTTGAAGGATGTACCTATGGACTACCATGTCCCCACTAGTATGATCTCTATCATAGTCTTGGTAGTCAAGTACACATCCTAAGGGCTTTACCAACATGTAACTTTAAGACAGTTTAAAGAGACAAGTGTACATGTTAAGATAAAGAGCAACCAGATAGCATACTATCATATTGAGCAAGAAAGTCATCTCTATATATGTCCAAGCATCCAATATAATATACATGATCTGTACAATACTGGCCTCTAGGGCATACATACAACTAACACTATATACAATATAGAAATAGAGGCACTGATTTAATTGGAACTAGATTCAAATCATGTAGCTGTCTCCAGTGCATGTCAACTAAATGGAGAGCGGCCAATCAGCATTACTCAGCTTAGGAGTGCGTCCAATTATGAGTAACCTGTAAAAGAAACAAGTTTCTCAAAATCATTACTATCAACTGAATACCTCTTACAAGTATCTACATCTTCGATCACCTTGAAGAACCCGATACTTGCAACACTTGGTTCTCTACTTTATTCTTGTATCTATAATTTCTCAAACTTGGACCTTGTATTTCTACGAAACACTTGTCCAAAACTTGAGAAGTCACAAGTAAACAGAATAAAGTACGAGGACCAACCCCTTTGTCCTAATAGACACTGGACAACATACAATACTTTATACAAGTCCGCTGAGTTGAATAACTCAAACTCTGTGCGTCGTAGGTTGAAAACTGTACCCAGGCGATTTCCTCAAATATCACCAATTATAACGAATTCCGATATAATGAGGATGATCACCTAATTCCCAATAATTTACTCCCACTCATCATCTATAAAACCATACAGATGTGAGAATCATACCTGGTAAATATATACCCTGGAGCAAGGGCCTAATTGGGAAATCAGTTTCCAATTAACAACGCAAAATGAAACTGAAACATGAAAATGTTTCAAAGGGGTATCCGGGTATACGTAGTAATGCCTCTTCCATTCTCAGATTCACGACTGTAACCGTATATTTCCCTGCCATTTCTCCAATTCCCTTTATTTGTCTTTAGTCGTTACCTTCTGTACACCATCGTTAGGCTTAATGGTTTTCTTCCTTCTCTACCGTTCGGCACCAGCCTATGGTTTGGAAGAAGACTATCCAATAAGTATAACAGGTGTACTCTCGTAAACCTAGGAGCACTCGCAACCTGAGAGAAGGTAAGGATAAAAGATAACTGAATAAACCTTATTCCTATTTCTCCTGAACCAGAATCCATCCTCGAAAAAATTCCTTCGAGTTCGTATATAACCATACGATGGATTTATCCAATGGAATTGGATGCTTGTAGTGATACGGAGTGTTCTGGAGAAATACAAAGGTGAATTAGAAGTGGCTATGAAATATGTGGTTCGGTTGTGAATGATAGCAGTCGCAATTTACTTTGCCCTCTTTCTAATCCCTTTATTTTGTCTTTACTTATTACTTCTGTACACCCAATTTAGGCTAATTGGTTTTCTTCATTCCCTACCTTTCGGCACCTGCCTATGGTTTGGAAGAAGACTATCCAATAAGCGTGATAGGTGTACCCTCTCCTAATCCTAGGAGCCCTCACAACCTGAGAGAAGGTAAAAGGAAAAGACAATTGAATAGTCCTATTCAATCTCTCTTGAACCAGAATCCATCCTCGAAGAAATTCCTTCTAGTTCGTATATAACCATACGATGGATTTATCCAATGGAAGTGGATGCCCGTAATAATACGGGGTGTTCTGGAGAAACTCAAAGGGTAAAAGAAAAAGTGGCAATGATGTATGCAACCCAGACAATCCAAAAGCCAGTGTTTTAAGAAAGTTTGGTTAACTTGGTCACTGAGTTATAGTCTAGGATCGGGTCATGGTCCCAGTCAAAGAGAGAAAAAGTAGAAACACTCTGCGTGCACTTTAACCTAGATCAGAATGGTTAATCATTTTATCTAATCAGGAAACCTCCCACCGTTTTCTCAAATTCTCCTCCAAACCTGAAAGAAGAATTAGTCGGGGTCACCCTAGGAGTAAACCAACTCATCAGTGGGAATCGGGATCCAACTATCATCGCATGATAACGTTATGGAAGCCACTCACGTTATCACACTCCAGAAGGTATGCGCATGCCTGGCAAATTTCCTGTATGTTTGAAACTCCCGATATAATTTTTACCCCAAGCAGCTTATGACCTTGACGGATGCCAACAAATCATAAGTTGCAAGTCAAGTTCTACCCATCATTGTCCTGATTAATTTAGACCCACCCGTACTCGCCTTTGATGGATGCCAACAAGGTTGCATGACTGTCCTAGATTAATGCATATCCATACTACAGAAAAGCAACACATAGCTACCGCACACTATGCCTTGACGGAAGCCAACAAACATAGCACGAATACTAGGCGCTGCTTTTCAGAAATGACGGAGGGCTACGGCTGGTTTTTGGCAAAAAACCTTTAGCGTAATGAACTTGATATCGTTGAAGGAATCCAAGTGGTTTTATAAATATATAGTGGCGAAAACTTTTGCTAAAGAGGTCACTCCCGGTGAAGGGATCTCGGCTCTTTCCTCATCGAATGAGGTGCAGGATATTCCAAATTGAATACCACGATGCAAAGTAAAAAATAATCGACTATAGTGAAGTTATTATCCTGACGCAAACTTCTGTCCAAGGGGTCACTCCCGATGAAGGGATCTCAGTCCTTGCTGTAGGGTTCCTAGGCACACTATAGAGGTCTCACAAGGCATCGAACATGCCAATTTAAAATTTTATGGGTGCCGAGAAACCCTAATACGGATCGTCGGCTAGATTTCTAGGCGAAACTATAAACTAGTTAACACTTTAACTAAAGGAAGAGTGCTACAACCTTTGTAGATCCGGTTATCCACTTCCTTAGCTCCACGTGGGTGTCCTCTCGCTGTCCATCATGAATCCCGAACTCATTCGTCGGCTTCATCGGAGAAACGGGCGGAATATGTCGTCGGCTTCGTGTCAAAGACGATCTACGTCGAGGCATCACAAGTTCAAGCTCCGACTTCACAAAGTTGTGAAACTTGTGAAGAAAACACCCAAAATAACTTGGCAAGAGGTAGAGGGTGAAGAAATAGGAGGTGGGTTCACTTTAGAATTGGATTTCACTCACTTTTGCTCAAGTTGCCATTGATGGCATCTAGTTTTCTCTCTTGAAGAAGAAGGAGAAGATGAAGCTAGAATATGATAAGTATTGTGTAAAAGAATAATAAAATCAAATACTTATCATGTTTTAAGCTAGGTTAAGTGTAGAGAATAAACCATGGTCACTTGGATGGGTTAGGGTTAAGCATGATGACAAGAATGGTTACAAAAGTCAAAGCTTCATGAAGCTTCAACTTAAAACAAAAAAGGCCACCATTCTTATCTTAATCCTTTTCAAATAAATAAATAAATAAATAAATGAAAATGCAAAACCCTAATCAACACTTAACCATGGTTTAATTCTTTATACTTAACCACAAGAACAAGTATCATCAAACATGATACATATATGTGCACAAAAGTATATCACATATACTTCTTGCACATCAAGTGAGAAAATCCATATAAAGTGAACCAATACTAGTTAATGCAATATAGTATATCAAATATATAATTATACATTAAATCTTTAAATCAACACTTGATTTAACGATCCGGTCATATCGCATATAAACGACTAGTATACAATGTATCGGCTTATCGAATCAATGATTCGATAACTAGGTCATATCGAATATAACCAATCGAAACATTTATCGCGAGAATGAAATGCGGTATCACATACACGCATTATTCTCGGTCCTGCACATATCTCATATGCGCTCCTATTTCGTTTCGCTTGAGCTAGGAAACCTATGTGTAGGACTCTAAAGACTCGTCAATACGCCGGTAGCAGATGATGATCATATCAAGCACCCACAAGCCGCAAGCGGTCTGCTAAACGTAACGGCCATCCGGGCATTGAGCGATCAGAAGATCGACGAGCTAGCCCGCTCACACTCCTGTGAATCCAACCAGTAACACTTACCGTACAGTCCGGTCTGTTCGTCTGATATGTCGCATATCAAGTCTAGGGGTGGTATACGTCAGACCCCAATAACCGATAAGTCGTGCCGATGTGAGGCTCATAACGGGTCGAGAAACTACTAATAACACTTACCAGCAAATCTTTGATCAGCCCTGGCCAGGGACTTCCCTGTTACGGCCAATCGAGCACAGCGCAACATCAACCCCCAATACCGGGAGAGACGAAACCCCTCCTATCGCTCATTGCCTCCATGTGACTCGGGACTGTACCCAAAGACCACCGTTTTGCACGCCCTCATGGACGTGGTAAGGTGGAGATCAAAGCACAGTGGGAATCACACAAGACTCTATGACGATCTCGGGTCTATAGACTAACCTGTACAAGTGTCACCTGAGAACTGCCATCTGACGTGAGGTATAATACCATCTGGGAGTTCTCGGCGAGTCCGTCCAGTGTACCCAGTATCCACTGAGCACCCGTATACCATCTCTGATGTCAAACACCAATGGATATGGGATCATCCATCGCCCATCACATGGGTCGAGAAGCGTATACGCTAGTCTACTCTGGTATATCGATGCCCCGTCTCGATACACCCACGACTAGGGACCTTGAAGGATGTACTTATGGACTACCATGTCCCCACTAGTATGATCTGCATCATAGTCCAGGTAGTCAAGTACACATCCTAAGGGCTTTACCAACATGTAACTATAAGACAGTATAAAGAGACAAGTGTACATGTTAAGATAAAGAGTAACCAGATAGCATACTATCATATCGAGCAAGAAAGTCATCTCTATATATGTCCAAGCATCCAATATAATATACATCATTTGTACAATACTGGCCTCTAGGGCATACATACAACTAACACTTACCTCGTCGAATGAGGTGCTGGATATTCATAACCGAATACCACTGTGCAAAATAAAAGAGAACGCCTTTTATAATAACAGATTTTTTTAAAAATTTGGTTCCAACAACATCATATATAGGTTTATTTTCCTTGCATTGATAAAAATCAACGCAGTCCCATTAATTGATCACACCAGAAAAGAACGAAAATATGATGTACGTATATGTCATCCGCATTCGCCACTGGGTCCCGTCATCACCCGTTAGGTTACTTAACTAACGACATAGCGGGGACTGGGCTAGCGCGGGTGCAAAATATATACAACATCTACTAGTATATATATATATATATCAATATATAACAATCGCTCCAGGTATGATAAATGCAACATCACAGAAAAGTAATAAGTATCTCAGAACAATACAGATAATCTGGGATCCCCGGGTTTCATAGAGCCGCAAATGAAACCCGACGTTCCCCTGGTCGTGAGGATAGCCTATGCAATGAAAACCTAGACCCCTACGAGTGCGTCAAGTTACCCGCCAAAACCTGAAGCGAGGCAGCCCCCTTCAGCAAAGTGAATGGACCACCCAGTACTTCACGGAATCCGGTAACTTGAGCACCCCTCCTTGGGTCAACCTGTACCCCCTACGAGTGCGGCGAATAGCCTACCAATTCTAGAGTGAAGCCTCCTCCATCTCAACGCCATAAGATGCGGGCCCGTTGCCTTCTAGAACTCGGCTATCCGTGCACCCCACCACGGGGTAATCCTAGTAAAGAAAAGAAAATATATATAACGGGTACATCGACCTCATCCCGGTCGTGCCCCAAAAGAATAATATACAAACAGGCAGTGAAGGCAGTCCACATGTCGGACGCTCGCCCCGCAATATCAAATGTACAAATAAATCCAAACTGCACTACCATTGCACAGGAGCTATCCACCACGACAAATCCGTAACATCACAGCACAACACAGAATATCAACGTGAATGTCACGTTCGCAAACCCGTCTATAAGAACTATAGCAATTAGACAAGATTTACCGCTCGAATGACATTCACGGTCGCAGATAGTAATATAAGCATTGTAAACTAATACATTTAAAATCTCGATCGACAAAACTTCCTGAAGTGGGCCTCAAGTACAAATCCAGCACTCAAAATAATCTGGGCCAAAATTAAAAGTTCCAGAAACCACATTTCAACTCAGAAGACCACCTTAAGAAATATGGTGCACTGAAGCCACTTACCTGCGGCAGAACTGCGGCCAAAACGTAGGTATGGCCGTGGTTCCGCGGCCGTACAGTGGAATCACATTCCCAAATTTCTACCAATGTCTTGGAAAAACCTGCCTGATTTTCTGACGTACCCAAAAAAGTATTTAGACCACAAAACAAATTCGACAAAAACATTGAACTTGAAAATGCGGATTTGGAAATTTTGTCCGATCGAGCTTTTAAAATGTTAGAACAAGCTAGCTAATGGTTAATGGGTGGCTCTGATACCATGTTGGGGTACGGCGGCACCCCAGCTGTCTAAACGACGCCAAATGCGGAATAAAAACTTTTTACGGAACCGGCGCCACCGCGACCCAAATACCCGGATCTTTCCATTAACCGTAAACTAGCAATACTGTAAAGAGTTAGGAAATTATTATACCGATCGATCCGTGTCCTTCGGTCTTTAATCTCCGCACCAAGCTCCCTGCTGCTGCGCCGACGAAGTCTGCTCCCCGATCTCGCTCGTCGATGTGGCACCACGTAATTGAATCTTTATACGGGCTCCCGCCTCGAACCGAGGCAACTCGGACATGAAGTTTGCCAGCCGACATATCCAAGAATGAAGTAGAGAGAGTGTGTAATATTTTGTCTCGAGGCACCGAAGCGATTGGGCGGAGGTAAATGGGAGTTCCCAAGATGAATGAGAATGTGAGCATATGAATTTTTCTTGAAGAAAAGGAGAATGAGCTTGCAATGGTCTCGGCCAGTGAGTGGGGAAAAATTGCTCTCTCTGGGATTTCTTTTGAAGTGAAGAGAGTATGTAAAAGAAATGTGAATCAATAATTTAATCCGACTAAACAGTTCATCTCAACCCAAACAATGCCCAGCCACTCGAAAATTTGGCACCACAAAAAAGCCCTGAATTATGGTGTCGGGAGAAATTACAGGGAACCCCCTTGCCACAGAATCAGCCCACTTTCCCTGGTGCCCAAGCCCACACATCACCACAAAAAAAACCCTACACAATACAAGTGCCTAGTTGAAAAAAAAACCTGCAGGAAAAACAGCACCCACCATGCCTTGCCCACGCTTTGACCATGCCAAGAATTTCAGTGCACCATGAACAAGAATTTCAGTGCAGGCCAAGAAAGAATGGTCAAAACTCATAATGATTAAACAAGGGACAAGATGTTGGACGGAAAACGGAAACTGGTAGCTCCAAAAATAATCCCGTAGCGAATTACGAGATTACACCTCAACTGTAAATACATACCCGCATTTGTATTTCGACCGAATATAAATGCAATGAGAAAAAAATATTCCTACACTATAATACTAGCATCTGACATAAACCAAAGCCCGCTAGTATTATCCGTCCGATCATGATCCGTGCCCAAGTGCACGGATATGATCGAACACTGCCATAAAAACATACGGCCTCTACAATGTTTCGCCCGAACTTGGGAAACTGTCTGTGGGGGACTCTAATGACTCATCAATACACGGGCACTGGGTATAACCACTAGCACGTCAGAGGTACTAGCTGTACGTAGCGGTTGCCTATGTATTGATCGGAAAGGAAGCTGACGAGCGAACTCATCCAGAAACCTTATTGAGCCTGACAGTGACAATATCCGTACAGTCCGGTCTGTTCGTCTATGAGTATCGCATATAGGGCCTAGGGGGCTGGTAAACGTCAGACCCTCAATAGCGGTATAAGTAGTGTCAGAGAGTAGCCCAGAACACCCTGAGAAACTACTGGAGTACCTACCAGTAAATCTCGATTACCCTGGCTAAGGATTTCGTGTAATGGCTCTCCTAAACACAGCGCGATCTCACCCCCAATACCGGGAGAGACGAATCCCTGACGATCTGCTCACTGCCTCCATGTGGCTCGGGACTGTACCCAATTAAAACCTGTTTGCACGACTCCTTTGAGCCGTGGTAGGATAGTAATCAAAGTACAGTGGGAACTCACACGAGACAAATGACGATCTCAGGTCGACAGACTAACCTGTACACATGTCACCAGGGAACTGCTATCTGACGATATGTATAATACCAACTAGCATGTTCCCGGCGAGTCCTGTCCAGTGTACTCATAACCTAATGAGCACCTGTATACATCTTAGGTGAACCAACTGACACCAATGGCTTGTGAGACCGGCCACCGACCCTCGTCGGGGTCTCAACTATATACACTAGTCTACTCTGGAGTATCGATGCCCTGTCTCGAAACTCTCATGACTAGGGCCACTTTAAGGATGTGCTTATAGACCCCACACGTATATGATTGCCATCATACTGCTGGCAGTCAAGCAAGAATCCTATAGGCTCTATCAACATGCAATAGTAAACTAAAGTATGTACACGATGATAAAGACAAACCAGATAGCATACTATCATCTCGAGCAAGACTGTACTACCGGTATAGGTCCTTCCTCAATCATTATAATCACGTACCTGCGATCCAATAATTGACTTTGAGGGCACCATATCCAACAAGTTTATGCAACTCTGTTAAAATGACATATAGCAAATGGACGATATTTGAAAACACATACGCTACATCACAAAGATCAACGATGCAAAAGTTTCAAGTTCTATACTTTCTAAGTTGCCCTAAAGCAAAGATAACACAAAGTGAAATCCGGAGCAAAACAAACAAGACCAAAAATACCAATTTCCAAAACCCAAGAAACTGGATGAAAACGGGGACGAGATGTGAATAGTAAACTGCCTAATGCTGGGTTTTGGGAAATTTGGGTTGTTTTGTACGGTGGATTTGCCTCGTTTTCATCGTGTGTCATATACACATCAAGAGTAAGCCTCTGCATTTGTTTAAAAATTTTTCAGAGACCAAAAAATTTCTTGGACAGAGAGTGGGTTTTGAAACTCGGAATTTTTCTGATTTGAAACTAAAGTATCATCTACTACTAGTTTTTAATGTTTTGGTGGATTTGATACCATGTTGGGATTCCCAGCGTCCTGGCCGCTGACCGTGGCCGTTGTAGAACAAAAAAATTTGACTTTTAAAAAATCGGCACTAGAAAACACATTCCAGAATCTAACCAAACATTAAAACTAGCAAGCTAAAGAGATCTAGATACTATGATAAGTTGGTTATACCAGAAGATCCGTGTCCTTCGGGTCTTCACTCCTCTTCTTAAACTCCTGGGGATCCTTGATCAAACTAGGTTACTAAGTTGCTTCGTTAGCGAAGCTTAGCTTGGATCATAAACTCTTGGGTAGATCATCTAGGAGATGTAGTGAGTTTTCTAGTTTATTTCTATCTCTCTTCCCTCTCTTGATTCTTAACTTATGAGATGGTAGGAAGGAAGATGATGAAGAAGGAGGAGAAACTCAAGAAAGGCTAGAGAGGAGAGAGAAGCTCATGGTGAGAATGAAATATCATCCCTTAAAACAATAATGCAAAACATAGTTTTATAAAAAACATATTTTGCAATATAAATATATTAACTATACTTGAATAATTTGCACAAATGAATTTATAATTCATTTGTCAAGACTATTAAAGCATGGTTCTCACCATTCTCACCTCACTACCTTTACACCTCATTTCCATTTAAAAGAAATAAATGGACAAATCAAAAATGAGGTGTCCACATTCTAGAATATTTTCTGTATAAATACGGAATGCACTTGATTAGTGTAATTTATTGCACATTTTTCTAACTCATTTATCCTTTTATTATCATATTTTATACTTGTTCGGGTATCTTTTGTGAATTATTACAGATAACAGGGGTAGGATGCAAAAAGACGGAAAATTGTGATAAAATGAGGATTACGTGTGTATAATAGAAACTTAAGGGAATTATTCAGAAAATCAAAAGACAATTTAAAAATTTGGAACAAATTTGGGAATATCATTATAACTCAGTAAAGGTTGCAACAAATAGAGGTGAATCAATATCACAACAACAAATCAGTTGGAGAAACCAAACCAAATAAAAAATAACAAATCAACCTGCCTAATTATATGCCAAATTTGGGAACAATTCGAAGATCTACGCAACCACAGAGATACAGCGAGATATTCAAGATTTTATATGCTCAAAAATCATCTAAATTATTAATAAAACCACAGAAAAAATTTGGAGCCATGAAGCCAAAAAAACGGCAGCAGATCAGCGGTCGATTTTGAGCCATTCGATGAGATTTTTTATGGGTACGATCGCCTTTCTACATAGATTAATATGAGATATAAGGTTTAGTCTTTTGAAGATTCTAAAGGCTCATAACAGTATCTAACAGAGAAATTAGATTAGAATGTTATAGTTGTTAGCAAGTAAATTCTCTTGTATCTTGTATTACTTATTCTTCAATCTTCTTTAGCCCTATATAAGCACTTGTATAGCCCTAAGATTTCATATCTCTATCTTGGTAATAAACTCTAGGGTTTATTTTGAGAGATCAACACCAGTGTAAGTAATTTTTATGAATAAAGTTTTGCTTTATTTTAATATGGAGTGTAACTAATTTCTCTTCTAGGATTTTGTATTTATTTACTCTATTTGGTTGGATGTTATATTGCTTTCTTTTCTTGCTCTTAAATATTAATCTCTTATTATTTAAATTCTTTTTATTAAGTTTATCATCTTAAAAGTTAATCTTTTTAATGATAGTTGACGTTCGAAAGAAGATTAAGGGAAGATGATAACACCAAGAAACTTATTAGGTTAAATGACAGGTTATGTAACAACTCTAATTTTAGTGTACAAAAATTTGTTTAAAAGTTAATGCATACTTGGGGTATTTGCATTGACTGTGAATACTATAAGTAATTGTTTTGCTTTTTTAATATCAAAAAGGAGCTTATAGCTCACTGGTAAGACCTTGCACTGCTGAACGAAAGCACCAGAATTCAAATCCCATCCCCCATATTATTTTTAATATTGTTTTATTTTGAATTTTTAGAAGTCCAAGGGTTTACACGTGCATAACTCGTAAAAACCCCACTACACATGTAAAACAAACTGAACCAGGGGGGAGACCAAGTGACGACGGACCCACGGCGACCGACCCTTGCCGGACTCGGCCCGAATCGGCCGGCGACTCGGCCGACTCAGCCGCCGCCACCGGCCGAACTCGGCCGGACCGCCGAATCGCCAATACGAAAGTTGCACCTTTTCATCTCCCCATCACTCCTGCATACTTTAATTCCTTGGATCGGTTTCAAAACTCTTTAAAATCCCATTAAACCCTATTTTTATTACAAATTAATACAATTTTCAATACACCCCTTCACCTAACCCTAATCCTGGCTTTACCCTATAAATACCACCCCTAGACACACCCCCTTCAGTCATAATTCTGTCCAAACTCTCAATAAATTCCTCTAAAAATTTTAGTGTGGAATTGAAATTAGCAAAGGGCAATACTTCGGCGATCTTCCGACGACGACCCTAGGAGCTCCCGGTGACGAAACGACGCACTGGCGCCTCCTATTGCTTCCTCTTCCTCATCCCTAACCTCTAAACCTATGAGTCCCATCTCCCTCTTCTCTACTCTTTTCTAAAAACATGTTTTCCTAAAACCCGACGAAATCGGGGTTAATCCGATATCCGATTCGGTTCTTCATAAAAATCTCACTTTTTCTTAAATACAATCATACTAAATCCTTACATGTTAACTATTAAACATTAACAAGTCATATTGAACAATTTCCATATCAAAAGGATTTCTATTTCAATTTCTATCGTACTTTTTTTTACTAAAATACCATGTAGTTTAATTTCGACATTTAAAACATTACAATCTTGCTATACCTTTAAGTAGATCATGAGGTAATGACCTACCTCCTCACACACTCATATGCAGCATAGCATGATACCTTTTGGAAAATATAGATTCGGGAAAATATCGTTTACACGAAACTACCTTTAACTTATAAAAACCGTTTTCTACAAGATTACGTATTTTTACAAATATTTGCAAAGCGCTGCTACAACCCATTTTTGGGGAATCTGTTTAGGATGGTGCGGATTATCTCACATCCTCGGCTTAGTAGTGTGAGATTCAGACCTCCGGAAGGAGCATTCGGTCTCGAGAGATTTAAAATACAAATATCTTAAGAAAATGAGATTTCTAGAAAACAATAAATTAAAATTATCCTTTTTAAAAAATAATAAATATATATGTATTATCAAATTATCTATTTTTGTTATAATATCAATATTCTAACTTTTCTAAGTCAAAAGAATCATTTTACATGAAAATACCATGAAATTCCATACAAGTTCAATACCTTACAATTAAATACCATGTATTATCAAAAATATGTTATTTTCACTAGAAATGTCACATATATAAAATGCACATCTATGACAACTCTAAAGACGATAATTAAATACTTGGCGTATATTTTGAAAATTATACAAAAGTATTTTTACATATAACCCCCTCAAGTTCCATAAATTATCCTAAGGACCCTAGTAAACATAGATTTAAGCGGGACCAATCTCTTGAGCCTCACGGAGCTGGAGAAGTGGGTGCTTGTCTATTTAAGGTAGACAATCTAATAAACGGTGTTATCAACACGGTAATCGTCTTTGAAAAAGACACAAATTCTGCCGTTCATGTGCAGCGGTTACCGATAACATCAAAACAATCAGGACTTCAATTTCTTTTCAATTGTTCTGACTCAGACCGAGTCTCATTATAAATAATCTGACTTGAATGTGATTCAAGTACAATCTACAATACTACAATTCAATATGAATCCATGAATCCATATAATCAATCTGTTCAATCTATGCAATCTGTATTGACCGAACCGAACCATGGATATACTTCCATCTACATGATTCTCCAGTTACATCCATGATTCTCCAGTTACATCCATTTACTGATATCATGGTTTCGGCAAGTCATCTAATTATACAATCTATATTACAAGACAATACAAGTTGTAATACAATACAACAATACAATCAAGACATCACGGGGTTTAAGGGTAGATTGGTACGGAGGGTGTTAGAAGTGGCACGAGACTGCAAGATTTAAGACACCTAACCTATATTCCGTTTCTGTTGTACCGTGGCATAACGGTTCGTTATATTTCCATTTGTCCTAATTTCTAGCATATAGAGAATCCTCTCGTATACACTGGCATCCTTCTTTACCAAGATACAAATAACAGCGCTAACACTAATTACAACTTTAAAAGTTATACTCTTTCCCTTACTCTATGTTTGTTATCTTTCTCCTTTATCTTTGGTACTTACCGAGGGATTGTTCACTGACGACATTCCTTCTCTTTCTTCTTTGGAATGTTGTCAGGTGATCTGGACATTCAGGAGATCGAGCCTACTAGTGAGGACTTGGATCAGCTTGCCTATGACCCAGAGCTCTAGTTTCATTGTACATATTTTTATTTCAGTAATTTTTGTAGGGTTGCTAGGCACGCTCACAAGGTTCTACAAGGCATCAACCATGCCAGATTAAAATTTTAGCCGTGCCGAACAACCCGAAGCCGGATCTTTAAACTAGGGTTTAGGAGAAAACAAGCATGTTAAACTCTTTAACACTAAGTGAGAGAGATTACAACCTTTGTAGATCAGGTCCTTCACTTCTTAAGCTCCGTGTTGAAGTCCCTTCACTGCGATCATCGTGTTCCGGACTCTCGAGAGGCTCCGCGAAGAGAAAGATGCAAACTTGCTTCCGATCTTCGATAACAAAGATGATCTACCTTGAAGTTTCATTAACACAAGCTAACACCCATAAAATGATGTGAACACCCTTATCTAAATGGCAAGGGTAGATGAGGATGATGAAGTAGGATTTTTCCACTCTTTTATTTTCATTTACTCACTCATTTTTCATCACCTTGAAAAAGCTAGAAAGCTTTTTCTATGAAAGAAAGAAGGAAGAAAATGAACAATCAACATGAAACCTTTTGTGATGAATAATGAAAGGATAAATATGATGATTAATGCAACCATGGTCAACTAAACCCATGTAGAGAATTAACTAGGGTTAGGGTTTGGGTTAGGTCAAGGAATGAGTCATAACAAAATATCTTTCACAAAACAAAACTAAACCTTCTAGAATCATCTAGAAAGCATTAACCCAAATCAAACCCTAATCTTGTTTAATCTCTACTAAACATGTTGAATTAGTTATCATATCATGTTACAATATTATATATCACATATACAATATATTTTGTAACAAAAGAAAATAATACAATTAACATATATCGCATATATATCAATGTATTACCCGAGTGAGAAAAAGAATATTTTAGTGAGCTAATATTAGTTAATGTAATTTAATATATCATATATATTATTATACATTAAATTATCGAATCAACACTTGATCCGACAATCCGGCTATATCGCATATAACCGACTAATACGATGACCCGGCTATATCACATATACCCGGCCGATATCTCATATCGCGAGAATCCAATACGGTATCACATACCGCATTATCCTCGGTCCCGCACATATCACATATGTGCTCCTACTTTGTTTTGCCTGAGCCAAGAAACCTCTGTGTAGGACTCTAAAGAATCGTTAATACGCAGGCAGTAGGTGATGATCATATCAAACATCCACAAGTTGCAAGCGGTCAGCTAAACGTAACAGCCACCCAGGTATTGAGCGCTCAGAAGATCAACAAGCAAGCCTGTACATTCTCCTGTGAATCCAATCAGTAATACTCCCATACAGTCCGGTCTCGTCGTCTGATATGTCGCATATCTCGCCTAGGGGTGGTTGACGTCAGACCCCAGTAACTCGATAAGTCATGTCGATATGAGGTCTATAACAGTTCGAGAAACTATTGATAACACTTGCCAGTAAATCTCAGCAATCCTGGCCAGGGATTTCCGGTTATAGCCAATCGAACACAGCACAACATCAACTCCCTATACCGGGAGAGACAAATCCCCTCCTATCGCTCATTGCCTCCATGTGATTCGGGACTGTACCCAAAAGCTACCTTTTTGCACGCCCTTTTGGACGTGGTATGATGGAAATCAAAGCACAGTAGGAATCACACAAGACTCTATGACGATCTCGGGTCAACGGACTGCTCTGTACCAGTGTCACCGGAGAACTGCCATCTGACGTGAGGTATAATACCATCTGGGAGTTCTCGGCGAGTCCGTCCAGTGTACCCAGTCTCCATTGAGCACCCGTACACCATCCTTGATGTCAAACACCAATGGATATGGGATCATCCATCGCCCATCATATGGGTCAAGATGTGTATACGCTAGTCTACTCTGGTGCATCGATGTCCTGTCTCGATACACCCTCGACTAGGAACTGTTATAGGATGTACTCGTCGACTACCGTGGCCCCACTAGTATGATCTCATCATAGTCCCAGTAGTTGAGTACATATCCTAAGGGCTTTATCAACATGTAACATAGAGACAATCAGAGTACATGTTAAGATAAAGTACAACCAGATAGCATACTATCATGTCGAGCAAGAAAGTCCTCCCTATATATGTCCAAACATCCATTACAATATACATCATATGTACAGTAATGGCCTCTAGGGCATACATATAACTAACAATCTCCCACTTGCACTAGGGCCATCTGTTGTGGTATCGCATACCCAACAATTTGATGTGGTTGAAGTATATCATACTCAACCATCCCATAAAAGTCTCTACTGGGAAAAAGGCCTTTGTGAGTGGATCCGCGCTGTTGTCCTCTGTGTCTACTCTCCTAATCTCGATCTCCCTGGAGATCAACCATCTCCATGATCAGGTGATACTGCCTAAGAATTATATTTGGATTTCTGATGGGACGGGGGTTCCTTTGCTAAAGCCATATCTCTATTGTCACATAATGGTAGGAACGAAGTTCATCTTATGAACTTATATATCCAGAATGCCTCTTTGGTAGCATCCTTGGTAACGATGTATCTTGTCTTTAATCGTCTAGTACTTCACGGTATCTAGCTTGGAACTCTTCCAACATACCGTCCCTCCACTGAGGGTAAAGACAATGCCTGCGACTGACATTCAGTCGTCCTTATCACCCTGAAACCTTTCCAGTGATTCTCCCCAGGATCGATTGATACAATCTCACTACTCCTAGTGAGAATCCTAACATCCAAATAGATCAATCTCATAGATCCATAACTCAGAATTTAGGAGGTATCACTTTGATCCTATATGGAGAATCCTTGTGATAAGCGGAGATTGACCGAGCGTAGCATAGGAAACTCTTTCCCTATCAAGAGTATGTCATCCACGTACTCTACGAGGATCACCACCATACTCCCTACTACCTTTTTGTATATACAAGGTTCATCTACTATTTTGATGAAGTCATACTCTTTGACTACCACATCAAAACAGATGTTCCAACTCTGCGATGCCTGCTTTATCCTATAAAGTATCTTGCACACGTTTCCGCTGCTCCCACTGTTTACGAAGCCCTCTGGCTGTGTACTTACAGACGCTCTCTTCTAAAATATCATTTAGAAAAGCTGTCATGACACCCAACCTCCAGATATCGTAGTCATGGTATGTTGCCGTGGCAAGTAGGATCTGGATGGACTTAAGCATAGCTTTGAAAGTCTCAACTTTTCCATGTACACCAAGTAATCTTCTCAAGATATACTTGCTCCTGATGGGGATTTAACCCTTCAGATAAAGCAACCAAAGTCCATACTTTGTTGGTGTATAAGGATTCCATCTTAGATCGCTAAGCATCCAGCCATTCTTATAGAGTCCCACTCCTGATGGCCAGCTTGAAACTAGTTGGGTCATCATCTCATGATGCAATCCTCGCTCCCACTGTCATAGAGAAACCGAAGTATCTCTCAGGTGGGTGAGGAACCCTACTAGATCGGCGGAGAGGCTGAGGTTCGTTGGAAACTACTGAATCTTTTGGTTCTACCAAATCATCAGCTGCAGTTTGTATAGCTGGAACTACTTCCAGTTTTACAGAGCTGACCTTGCCTCGAGCTTGTCCGGATTTTGCTTTTAGACATAGGCCGGACAACCCTAAATCTTAACAAACTTAAGATATGGGCTCTTCCCTTTCCATATCACATATGAAGTGGTAGGCAACTGATTTGATTTGAACCCTATTCAATAGGTATGCAGCTTCTCAAGTGCATAACTCCCAAAATGAAATAGGAAACTCAGTAGTACTCATCATAGAGCACACCATATCACATAGGGTGTTATTGCTCCGCCCCGATATACTATCGTGCTATGGTGTATACGGAGGAGTAATGCTGAGAGAGAATCTCATTCTCCTTTAGAACAGTCCAGGATTTCCGTGCTCAAGTATTCTCCTCCTTGATCTCATCAAAGGACATAATACCTATACCCGTTTTTGGTTCTCTACTTCTAACTTATATTCATTGAATTTCTCAAAAGTTCCAGACTTGTGTTTCAACAGGAACATATGTCCGGATCTTGAAAGATAATCAGTGAATCTAATGAAGTACAAAGAACCGGTCCTGGCATGTATAGACAGGGGACTTTCATACATCAGCATGTATCAATCCCAAGAGTTCACTAACTCTTTCTCTGTTTCCAATAAACAGAGCTGTGGTCATCTTATCTCTGTGACATGACAGGCAAGTTTCACAAGATGTAAATTCAAACTAATTTAAATATGCATCTATATGTAACTTCAGCTAGTCGGGTCGCATTGATATGACCTAGTCTACAATGCCTCAAGAAGGATTCGTTCATTTCTGAACTATTCCTCTTGTGTGTGTTCTGTATACTAAGAACTGTAGTTTGATTTAGAACGTCTATGCTTTTAGATAACGTACCTGAACCGATCAACTCTTGATATAGGAAATGTTCAAAATATTATCCAACAATACAAAATTATATCCTTTCTTTACTAATAAAGAGAGTGATATGATGTTGTATATCAGGTTCGGTATCTAATAACATTGGTTCAGAATCAATGTATTCTGGTAATATAGGGTGATTGTGACCAACAGACTTGGCTGCAACACTTGCACCGTTTCTATCTCATAAAACTTATCACCCGTTCTCAGTTCTCTACCTATCTGTAGCCCATGTAACAAATTACATTTATGGGATCCTGATCCGGTATCAAATACCCAGGACGTAAAGGATACTGAGAAATAGTTCTATGTAATGAACACACCTGAAGATGCATTAGTATGCACTTTTTTCGTTTGGGCGGCACAGGAATTCTGGTAATCCCCAAATTTCCTGCTCTATCTTATAACAATTATAAGTTGGAGCGGGACCAACGTTCCCCAGCTCAGTATAACAAGCGGGTTCGGTCAATATATCCATATTATTATCTTGATTAAGGCGTGATATGGTCGCTACCTGGAGAGAGAGAGAAGAAAACACTCAGTGTATGCTCTTGCAAGATTAGATTGGTTATCTAATATATCTAATCAGGACGTCTCCCACTGTTTTTGTCAAATCTTCCTTTAAACCCTAAAAAGGAAAGACTAGCCGGGATTAATTACACGCTACAAGTTCGCCAATCTTTCAGCCAGGCCAGTGTCGGTACTTTGAGGGAGGTTCTCCGTGCTTTCGCACGGACCTAATTAAAGTAAACCTCGTTTTCTCAGGGGCGTAACCCCGTTGACACCTTTCTAGACACCTACTTGATCGGCTAATTGTAATGTGTAAAACTCTCCCAGGAGTAACTCTTACTCGCAGCGGGTATCGGGATCCAACTATCTCATAGAAGGTATGCAATCTCATTGCAAATTTCAACACTTGAAATTCCCAATAATATTTTACCCCTAGCGTCCTATGACCTTGACGAATGCCAAACCACCCATAGTCCGTTAGTCAAGTTCAACCCGTACATTTCCTGATTGAATTAAACCCACCCGCACGACCCTTGACGAATGCCAAACAACGCCGCACGAATACCCTAATCCAATCGCATCGTATGCTAGCAGATAAGCACTAGTTAGCTACCGTACACTACGCCTTGACGAATGCCAAACTACCGCAGCACGAATACTAAGTAGTACTTATCTGAAATGACGGAGGGCTACGCAGGTTTTTAAGAAAATCATGAGCGTAAAAAACTTGATATCGTTGTAGAATCGAGTGATTTTAAATGGAGTGTTTTTTTTAGGCTTTTCTAGTTTTGCTAAAGGGGTCACTCCCGGTGAAGGGATCGTCGGCTCTTTCCTCATCGAATAAAGTGCAGGATATTTCACAAATATCACTATGCAAAGCAAGAACTATAGAAGCAATCAAAAGACAGACCGAGTTTGTAGCATCTGCTAGTTTCACTAAAGAGGTCACTCCCGGTGAAGGGATCTCGGCTCTTTCCTTATCGAATAAAGTGCTGGATATTCTATAAGGAACACCGTTATGCAAAGCAAGAACTAGAGCTACCAGTTTTTAAACAAGTTTCTACAATATCTTTAGGTTTCTTTTAGTTTCATTCATCTCATTAATGAAGTCCCATTTTGTTATGCTTCACAAGCATCTCTTTTGAAACGAAATCTGCAATATAACATATATCTCATATATATAATATAAACATTCGTCTCAGGCAGTAATATGATCTCATCACAGAACATTGCAGCAGAAGAACATATATGAAATATTGGATATACTAGGACGTCCGTGTTTTCAATACGAGCCTGTATAAAACACGGATTCCACGGTCGCGATGAGTAGCCAAACCTACATCCCTAGACCCCTACGAGAGCTGCAAGCAACACTGCTAATTCTAGGGTTAGGAGACCCGGTCTCGACTCCTCGAGATGGTCTCCCACTGGACCCTGGAACCCGGTTACTTGTGCTCCCCGCCTTGGGTCTACCTAATGCGGAAAAGTAAATAATATACAACGGTGACATCATCCTCAGCCCGGAAGTGCCCCAATAAAAGAATATTACATAAAAATGAATTTTACATGAATGAAAAAGAAAAACTCTCATCTCACATAAAACCCCCGGCTATTCAAAACGCGACGATCCAATATAACATATCACAGCAATACATAATATCTCATATCATCAACGTAAGTAAGTATGCGTATCCCGATTGTCGTTGATGTATAGCAACGAAGCCAGCGATACACCACATACTACGCTTACGGTCACAGAAAAGAAAGTGTAAAACTACAACAGTTGGAATCCGCAACCTCCTTAGACATCGCATGCCTAACTATATGAATTCCTTAGACATCGCATGCCTAACAATTATAAACCCCGCATTTTAGTCTCATTATCGAAAACTCCTTTCAATATCAAGTCGGACAATTCAACAAGATTCCCGACAACCTGATCGAATGCTCATCGCAAACTTAAGTAGACGGCCGCACCCTCGGATGCCGTCGACGAAGTGCACTAACGCGGAACACCGCTGCCGCGAGCACCCGAACGGATGCTTTTGGCGACGGGGTTCTCCTACAGTCACTTGGTCGGGGCTATGGGGCATGGCTGTCTATTAAGTTTACCCGGCGAGTATCCGCGTACGCTACTTGATTGCGACGGACTTTTGATCACATCAAAATTCCGTGGCAACCGATCAATTTGAGATTGAATTGCTAGATTTACAACATTCAAATTAGTTATCTCATAACTACCTGTGGATTCCAAATATTGTATCACATTCCAGATGAATAGACAATGTTAAACTTTCCGATCGAATGATCAAACACCCAAGATTTCCCCAATATATCTCAACACTTGAAATCAGTTTAAAAATATCCATCACATACTACAGTATCAATGGTCCAGCCGTAGAAGGGTCAAGCCAACGCCTCATATGTGGCACGCCGTACTGCCCCAAACCCTAAGGTTTAGAGGCAGTTCAAGACGGTCACATAATCGAGTTAAGGTTTGTTGTCTTCTAGAGGGTCCACCGCGTTACTTGCACGACTTAGAACGTTCTTAAACTCGAGAAAAAAATCCAACTTTTGAAAAATTTTCCGGGCCGGGAAAAAGTGAGTTATTGATATCCGGTCGAACTTTTTAACAGTTTCTAAAAATATACGGATTAAACTAAACAAAGTTAAATTATCCGATCGAATCAACGAGTCCCTAATACAACCCAGAAAACTCAACATTTGAGTGTAATTAAAAATTCCCAGAAAAAATGACAATAAAGGGCCTAAGAATAAATATATGAAATATGAGGGACTAAGTCATAATTTTGGCCGCGGAACCGCCGCTAAATCCTTGGTTTGGCAGCGGTTCCGCGGTCATATAAAAGCGTTAGTGGTCCGTACTTCACAGCAATTCTTAGGTTTTCCTGCTCTATTTTCTGAGTATTTTCAGTTCATAAAAAATCACATTTTCAGAAAATGTCCAGAGAAGGGTTCAAATTAGGGTTTCGGGGTTCGATCGGAGTTTAAACTTCGTCTAGACTTCGCCTAAAGCTCTAGCTTGGCTTTGATACCACTGTAGGATTGCTAGGCACGCTCACAAGGTTCTACAAGGCATCAACCATGCCCGATTAAAATTTTAGCCGTGCCGAACAACCTGAAGCCGGATCTTTAAACTAGGGTTTAGGCGAAAACAAGCATGTTAAACTCTTTAACACTAAGTGAGAGAGATTACAACCTTTGTAGATCCAGTCCTTCACTTCTTAAGCTCCGTGTTGAACTCCCTTCGCTGCGATCATCGTGTTCCGGACTCTCGAGAGGCTCCGCGAAGAAAAAGATGCAAACTTACTTCCGATCTTCGATAACAAAGATGATCTACCTTGAAGTTTCATTAACACAAGCTAACACTCATAAAATGATGTGAACACCCTCATCTAAATGGCAAGGGTAGATGAGGATGATGAAGTAGGATTTTTGCTCTCTTTTATTTTCATTTACTCACTCATTTTTCATCACCTTGAAAAAGCTAGAAAGCTTTTTCTATGAAAGAAAGAAGGAAGAAGATGAACAATCAACATGAAACCTTTTGTGATGAATAATGAAAGGATAAATATGATGATTAATGCAACCATGGTCAACTAAACCCATGTAGAGAATTAACTAGGGTTAGGGTTTGGGTTACGTCAAGGAATGAGTCATAACAAAATATCTTTCACAAAACAAAACTAAACCTTCTAGAATCATCTAGAAAGCATTAACCCAAATCAAACCCTAATCTTTTTTAATCTCTACTAAACATGTTGCATTAGTTATCATATCATGTTACAATATTATATATCACATATACAATATATTTTGTAACAAAAGAAAATAATACAATTAACATATATCGCATATATATCAATGTATTACCCGAGTGAGAAAAAGAATCTTTTAGTGAGCTAATATTAGTTAATGCAATTTAATATATCATATATATTATTATACATTAAATTATCGAATCAACACTTGATCCGACAATCCGGCTATATCGCATATAACCGACTAATACGATGATCCGGTTATATCACATATACCCGGCCAATATCTCATATCGCGAGAATCCAATACGGTATCACATACCGCATTATCCCCGGTCCCGCACATATCACATATGTGCTCCTATTTCGTTTTGCCTGAGCCAAGAAACCTCTGTGTAGGACTCTAAAGAATCGTCAATACGCCGGCAATAGGTGATGATCATATCAAACACCAACAAGCTGCAAGCGGTCAGCTAAACGTAATAGCCATCCAGGTATTGAGCGCTCAGAAGATCAACAAGTAAGCCTGTACATTCTCCTGTGAACCTAATCAGTAACACTCCCGTACAGTCCGGTCTCGTCGTCTGATATGTCGCATATCTCGCTTAGGGGTGGTTGACGTCAGACCCCAGTAGCTCGATAAGTCGTGTCTATATGAGGTCTATAACAGTTCGAGAAACTACTGATAACACTTACCAGTAAATCTCAGCAACCCTGGCCAGGGATTTCCGGTTATAGCCAATCGAACACAGCACAACATCAACTCCCTATACCGGGAGAGACGAATCCCCTCCTATCGCTCATTGCCTCCATGTGATTCGGGACTGTACCCAAAAGCTACTTTTTTACATGCCCTTTTGGATGTGGTATGATGGAAATCAAAGCACAGTAGGAATCACACAAGACTCTATGACGATCTCGGGTCAACAGACTGCTCTGTACCAGTGTCACCGGAGAACTGTCATCTGACGTGAGGTATAATACCATCTGGGAGTTCTCGGCGAGTCCGTCCAGTGTACCCAGTCTCCACTGAGCACCCGTACACCATCCTTGATGTCAAACACCAATGGATATGAGATCATCCATCGCCCATCATATGGGTCAAGATGCGTATACGCTAGTCTACTCTGGTGCATCGATGCCCTGTCTCGATACACCCTCGACTAGGAACTGTTATAGGATGTACTCGTCGACTACCGTGGCCCCACTAGTATGATCTCATCATAGTCCCAGTAGTCGAGTACATATCCTAAGGGCTTTATCAACATGTAACATAGAGACAATCAATCAGAGTACATGTTAAGATAAAGTACAACCAGATAGCATACTATCATGTCGAGCAAGAAAGTCCTCCCTATATATGTCCAAGCATCCATTACAATATACATCATATGTACTGTAATGGCCTCTAGGGCATACATATAACTAACACTTTTCATTTTTGTTATGCCACTGTTTAGGCATTGCTTTCATTCAGTTGTATTTACTTTTTCATGTATTGTAAAAAGAATATGAATAAATAAAGTTGTTGTTTTATTATATCTTGTCTCTTGTACATTTATATTTATATTGCTTGGATACGCTTAGCGTATTTACTTCACAGTAAATACGTAGCGGCCTCATCGCGCCCTTTGCCCGTACACTGGGAATCGGGGCGTGACAGGTTTTGTTGGTGGCCCATGCAGGTCTGAGCTGTATGGAACACTACCATGTAGTTCTGTTCTACGTGAACAACCTAAGAAATATAACACAAGAACCAGCAACTAAAACATTCTTTACAATTCATGTTCCTTGAATCTTATCATTTCATATACTTTGAATCTGTCCTGACCAAAAATTTTCATTCAAGGTTATGGATTCCCCAAACAACACCAGTATCAACTTCAATAACACTCCACCTCCACTACCAGTCACACCTGCCGTCCCTGCTCCGCTCAACGAGCAGACGGTTCTGCTTGAGGCGATCCACAGCCTCCTTGAGGGACAGCACCATTAGACTGCTCTTTTAATGAACCATCCCGAGGCAGAAGCACCTGGGGTAAAGAAATTCAGGGCTTTGCACCCCAAACAGCTCTCAGGAAAGGAGAGACCACCGGAAGCTGAGGAATGGGCTCAGAGTACCGAAGATGATTTGGCTGCGGCACAAGTGCCAGAGGGAGCTTGGGTCCGTGTTGCGAAACAGCAGCTCACGGACAATGCACGGAATTGGTCGAAGGCGAAAGAAAGCCGTCTTGAACAACCCATCGAATGGAAGACTTTCCGCGACATGTTCGACGCTAAGTACTTCCCTGAGACTGCCAGGTTCGACATGGAACAGCAATTCATCCATCTGCAACAAGGTTCGATGTGGACCAAGTCAGTAGATAAGTATGACGCTGAGTTCACCATACTTAGTCGGTAAGATATGTCTCAATAATTCGAATTGTTCAATATATCACATATTACACAGCTAACACAATACTTTAAACAGATTTGCGGCACACCTGATACCGACGGATGAGATCAGAGCCCATCGATTTCAACAAGGTTTGGATTCGGAGATCCAGGCTGCACTGGCTGTAGGAGATTTTCCGACTCATGAATCGGCTCTGAAAGCTGCCCGCCGTAATGAGGCAGTGGTAAAGGCGAGTGACAGACCTCAGTTTGCAGGAGTTAAGCGCCCTGTCAACCAGATGACAGAAGGAACCTTGTCAAGGCCACCTTTTGTGCCAAGGCGACCGGGAGTACCGAACAACCGTTCTAGCCTAGCCTTTTGTACCTAGTGCAAGAGAACTGGACATATGATGAAAGACTGTCAGCGAGCCAACCGTCTTTGCTTAGTCTGCGGCTCAGCTGCTCATGATATTGGGTCTTCTCCCCATAGACAAAACCCAGTTGCTACACCCAGGCCAGCGATCAATTACTAGCAGCGACCAGCCCTCCAAGCACCTACTCCAAGACTTCCACTACCTACTCCACCACCTAGAGGACCACAAGCTGCACCTCCTCCTCGTTAGTTCCATTAAGCTCAAAAGAACGTTCCGAGGAATGCTCCTCAGGCCAGGAGGAATGTACCACAGCGCCAGGTTTTCACGATGACCGTAGAAGAAACTGAGGCCACTGGCCAAGTTATCACTGGTAACCCTTTTCTTCTCAACCTTTTTTTCAGTCTTGTTACTTATCTACATACTTTCTCCTATACCTAAAACATATCCCATATACCTTAGGTACAATCTTAGTAGCCTCACTACCTGCACCAGCACTGTTCGATACTGGAGCATCTCACTGCTTTATGTCGCAACGGTTCGTTCGAACCCATGCGATTCCAGTCTTTCCGCTTGTATCCAGCTGGAATGTCAGTTCAGGAAATGGCATTCTAAAGGCAACAATGGGATACAGCTTGTGTCCAGTGGTCGTCTGCTGCAGAGAATTCTATGCTGACTTCAAAGTGCTGGATATACCAAACTTCGATATGGTTCTAGGTATGGATTGGCTTGGAACCTTCTATGCTACCATCGACTGTCATCAAAAGAGGGTAGTATTTGAGATTCCAGATCATCCGGTCTTCTATTTAAAAAGTGGAGACCTACCCTGGAGCCAAGTACATACAAAACGAAGCCAAAGAAGGCAGTGATTGCAGCAACTCAAGCAGAGGAAGAATCAAGGCCAGAAGTGGTTCGAGAGTTCGATGATGTGTTTCCTGACGATATATCAGGTTTGCCTCTCGATCGAGCTCTTAAATTCAGCATTGATTTAGTACCAGGAGCACAACCAGTAATCAAAGCACTATATCGATTAAGTCCGGAAGGTTTGAAGGAAGTCCGAGCAGAGTTGGACGAATTATTGGCGAAAGGATGGATTCGTCCCAACACTTCAAGTTGGGGATCTCCAGTACTGCTTGTGAAGAAGAAAGAAGGTTCATACAGAATGTGCATCGATTATAGAGCCTTGAATGAAGTCACTATAAAGAACAAGTATCCGCTACCGCGTATCGATGATTTATTCGATCAGCTAAGTGGATCTTGTGTTTTCTCTAAATTAGATCTTCGTTCAGGTTATCATCAGGTGAAGGTCAAGGAAGCTGATATTCATAAAACGGCTTTCAGAACTCGCTATGGTCATTACGAATTTCTAGTGATGCCATTTAGAGTGATCAACGCACCAGCAATATTCATGAACCTGATGAACCAAGTTTTCCGGGAGTACTTAGACAGATTTGTTGTCATCTTCATCGACGACATTCTGGTATATTCTAAGAGTTGGAAAGAACATGACAAGCACCTACGAATTGTCCTAGAAACTCTACGACAACATCAATTATACGCTAAGTACAGCAAGTGCGAGTTTTGGCTAAATCAAGTTGGTTTTCTTGGACATATCGTATCAGGCGAAGGAATCTCTATGGATCCGGCGAAAGTTTCAGCAGTAAGCGAATGGCCGACACCAAAGTCAGTAAAGAACATTCGGAGTTTCTTAGGTTTAGCTGGATATTACAGAAAGTTCATTGAAGGCTTTTCCAAGATAGCAACACCCATGACCAAGCTCACAACGTAAAGATGAAGACTTTGTGTGATCAGAAGCATGCGAACAAGCTTTCGTAGAACTCAAGTTAAGGTTGACATCAGCGCCTATTCTCGTCATACTGGACCAATCTGGAGGTTTTGAAGTGCATTGTGATGCATCCGGTAAGGGATTAAGATGTGTTCTACATCAGCATGGTAAGGTTGTGGCTTATGCTTCAAGACAGCTGAAGACTCATGAGCGCAATTATCCGATGCATGATTTAGAGTTGGCAGCCGTTATCTTTGCTCTCAAGATTTGGCGCCTTTATTTTCTTGGTGAACGAGTGAACATATACACAGATCATAAGTGTCTGAAATATGTGTTTACTCAGAAGGAGCTTAATATGTGGCAGAGACGATGGTTAGAACTCATGGCGGACTTTGACATCAATTTGTAGTATCACCTAGGGAAGGTGAATGTGGTACTTGATGCTCTTAGTCGCCAACCATTAGCAATGCATCTCACCGCTCAGTGGAAGCTTCAACAGGACTTGCATCAGATGAAGATTGAAGTAGTCATGTCAGGTAATGCTTCAAGTTTGATAAATTTACAAGTTCAATCTACCATTGTCAATCAGATCAAAGCAGCTTAAGCAAGTGATGATAAATTGCAAAAGATCAGAGAACAAGTAGAGAATGGACTTAGAACAGACTTCATTATCCATGAAGACGGATCTTTAAGATACGGCAGCAGATTATGTGTACCAAAAGGTCCTTTTTGGGAAGAGTTAATGAAAGAAGCTCACAGCACTCCCTACTCAGTACACCTTGGAGGTACAAAGGTGTACAATGATCTATGTCAGAATTACTGGTGGCATGGAATGAAGCGTGAAGTATCCAGAAGCGTCGCTAAATATTTGGTGTGTCAGCAAGTAAAAGTTGAACATCACAGGACAGCTGGACTACTTCAACCATTACCAATCCTAGAATGGAAGTGGCAACACATCATAATGGAATTTCTGAATGCTCTTCCTCGCAGCACAAAGGGCAACGATGCGGTATGGGTCATTGTAGATCGACTAACAAGTCGGCTCACTTCATCTCATTTCGAGTTGGCCAATCAACTAAGACATTAGCAAAGAAGTACATGGAGGTAATAATCTACTTAAGATTTAAACTCTTCAAATATGTACTATCTTTGATACCCATGAACTCATACAGGAGATTGTGCAATTTCATGGAGTACCGGTCTGCATTGTCTCCGATCGTGACATCAGGTTCCGATCGCAATTTTGACAGACTCTGCAAGCAAGCTTGGGAACAAATCTGAACTTCAGCACAGTTTATCATCCACAAACAGATGGTCAGTCTGAGCGAACTATTCAGATCCTGGAGGATATGCTCAGAGCGTGTATGTTAGACTTCGGAGGATCGTGGGAAGATCGCGTACATCTTGTGGAGTTTTCGTACAACAACAGCTACCAAGCAAGTATAGGAATGACACCTTTTGCAGCACTATATGGAAGAAAGTGCCGATCGCCATTAAGTTGGGACTATATCGGAGATAGGGAATTTCTTGGACCTGAGATGATAGTAGCGACTGTTGACGTGGTTCGTACTATCAGAGAAAAGATGCGCATGGCCTAAGATCGATAGAAGCACTGGGCTGATGCAAAGCGACGTCACTTGGAGTTCTAGCCAGGAGATCACATATTCTTAAAGATATCTCCGAACTGCGGAGTGATTCGATTTGGAAGACGGGATAAGCTAAGTCCGAGATACATTGGACCGTTCGATATACTCGAACGAATCGGTGAAGTGGCATACCGCTTGGCACTTCCACTTTCCTTGGAAGGAGTGGATAATGTGTTCCACATATCCCAACTCAGAAGGTATGTGAGTGATCCCAGCCATGTTCTTGATCATTCCGAGCTCACTATACAGCCCGACTTATCTTGTGAGCAACAACCTGTAGAGATCATGGATAGCAAAGTGAAGTCACTTCGGAACAAGGAAGTCAACTTGGTTCGAGTGATGTGGAGAAAAGACACTCCAGGAGAATCAACATAGGAAAGGGAAGATGAGATGCGTGCAAGATATCCTCACCTCTTTGTAAACTAGTCCTTAAAATAAAAGTTGTAAATTTCGAGAACGAAAATTTTGTAAGGAGGGTAGACTGTAACAACTCTAATTTTAGTGTACAAAAATTTGTTTAAAAGATAATTTACACTTGGGGTATTTGCATTGACTGTGATTACTATAAATAATTGTTTTGCTTTTTTAATAGCAAAAAGGAGCTTGTAGCTCACTGGTAAGACCTTACATTGCTGAACCAAAGCACCAGAGCTCAAATCCCATCCCCCACATTATTTTTAATATTGTTTTATTTTGAATTTTTAGAAGTCCAAGGGTTTACACGTGCATAACTCGTAAAAAACCCACTACACATGTAAAATAAACTGGACCAGGGGAAGACCAAGAGACGACGGACCCATGGCGACCGACCCCGGCCGGACTCGGCCCGAATTGGCCGGCGACTCGACCGCCGCCGTCGGCCAGACTCGACCGGACCGTCGAGTCGCCAACACGAAAGTTGCGCCTTTTCACCTCCCCATCACCTGTATACTTTAATTCCTTGGATCGGTTACAGAGCTCTTTAAAATTCTATTAAACCCTATTTTTATTACAAATTAATACAATTTTCAGTACACCCCTTCACCTAACCCTAACCCTAGCTTTACCCTATAAATACCACCCCTAGACACACACCCCTCACTCACAATTCTGTCCAAACTCTCAAGAAATTTCTCTAGAAATTTTAGTGTGCAATTGAAGTTAGCAAAGGGCGAAACTTCGGCGATCTTCCGACGACGACCCTAGGAGCTACCGGCGACGAAACGACACACCGGCGTCTCTTACCGCTTCCTCTTCCTCATCCCTAACCTCTAAACCCATAATTCCCACCTCCCTCATCTCTATTCTTTTCTAAAAACATGTATTTCTAAAACCCGACGGAATCGGGGTTAATCAGATGTCCGATTCGGTTCTTCCTAAAAATCTCATTTTTTCTTAAATAAAATCATACTAAACCCTTACATGTTAACTATTAAACATTAAAAAGTCATATTGAACAAGTTCCATATCAAAAGGATTTCTATTTCAATTTCTATCGTACTTTTTTCACAAAAATACCATGTACTTTAATTTCGACATTTAAAACATCACAATCTTGCTATATCTTTAAGTAGATCACGAGGTAATGACCTACCTCCTCATACACAGATATGCAACGTAGCACGCTGTTTTTTGGGAAATATAGATTCAGAAAAATACCGTTTACACGAAACTACCTTTAACTTGTAAAAACCGTTTTCTACAAGATTATATATTTTTACAAATCTTTGCAAAGCACCGCTACAACCCATTTTTGGGGAACCCGTTCGGGATGGTGCGGATTATCGCACATCCTCAGCTTAGTAGTGCGAGATTCAGACCTCCGCAAGGAGCATTCGGTCTCGAGAGATTTAAAATACAAATATCTTAAGAAAATGAGATTTCTAGAAAATAATAAATTAAAATTATCTTTTATAAATAAATAAATATATATGTATTATCAAAATATCTATTTTTGTTATAATATCAATATTCCAACCTTTCTAAGTCAAAAGAATCATTTTACATGAAAATACCATGAAATTCCATACAAGTTCAATACCTTACAATTAAATACCATGTATTATGAAAATAGGTTATTTTCACTAGAAATGTCACATATATAAAATGCACATCTATGACAACTCTAAAGATGATAATTAAATACTTGGGGTGTATTTTGAAAATTATACAAAAGTATTTTTACATATAACCCCCTCAAGTTCTATAAATTATCCTAAGGACCCTAGTAAACATAGGTTTAAGCGGGACCAATCTCTTGAGTCTCAGAGAGTCGGAGAAGTGGGTGCTTGCCTATTTAAGGTAGACAATCTAACAAACAGTGTTATCAACACGGTAATCGTCTTTGAAAAAGACACAAATCTTGCCGTCCATGTGCAGTAGTTACCGATAATATCAAAACAATCAAGACTTCAATTTCTTTTCTAATTATTCTGACTCAGACTGAGCCTCATTATAAATAATCTGACTTGAATATGATTCAAGTACAATCTACAATACTACAATTCAATATGAATCCATGAATCCATATAATCAATCTGTTCAATCTATTCAATCTGTATTGACCGAACCGAACCATGGATATACTTCCATTTACATGATTCTCCAGTTACATCCATAATTCTCCAGTTACATCCATCAACTTAAAGATATTTTCAAAATTTTCTATCAATTATTTTTAATAACCTATGTACAAACCCCCACTTATGTGGGTGTAATAAGGTATATACTCTAACACAATGAGAACATTGTCTAACATAAGTGGGGGTTTGTACATAGGTTATTAAAAATAATTGATAGAAAATTTTGAAAATAGAAATAAAAACGTGAAAAATTTATATTAAAGAGAGAGATTTTAAGAAATATAAGAAAAAGAGATGGTTAGATGGATCTAGTAATAAGTTGTCATGAGCCTGTTCCCAAAAAGATAGTATCATAAAGGAGTTGTTAGGTTTGAGAAGATATAAGTGGAGTCTATTTTTAAGTCCAAATATTTGAATGTTGATACCCTACTATACGCACATGCACATATCTTGAAACTTAGGATAGTAGAAGACATGTCATGGTCTTGTCTGTAATGCCCTAGTATGGAAAAAGATTAATATTACCAAAAAAAAAATGTATACTATCTTGCAATTATCAAGATAGCATAAAAAAATTCATTAAGGGTGCTTCATCACCTAGTGACTCAAACCAACTGGTTTGAGATCATTTGTTGTGCCTTAGGTGTTGCTAGATTAGGATACTGCATTTACGCCCAATAAGTGATCACATTCGGTAATCGGATGGTTAGTATCTCACGAAGTATTGACGGTTGCATGAAAAATGTGGGAACCAACCCATCAATTTGATACGCCAATTAAAAGTAATAGAGAGCTAAGGACAAGAGTATGAGAGCTTGAATTGAATTCTCCGAGTGCGCGGATGATTTTACACACACGTAGGGGTATATGATCATATTTGGAAGCAAAATACGTAGGAAAGATTGAAAGAATGATAAGGAAGTAATTTTCGGTATAGATCAAAGTCTATTAAGACATGGTTCATGACGACTGAAAATATAGTAAATTTTAAACCTTTATGTTTCGTATTTTTCTTATCTATTCCTATCTTTGTATATAGTTTTTATTTTCTTATTTTTGTTTCCTTTATTTTCTTTTATAGGAATAGGAGTAGGAGTAGGATTTAATTAGATAGTAGTTTAGTTTAGTTTAGAATTTTACACCCTAGATTTGCTCGAGGACTAGAAAAAGACAAGTGTGGGTTTTTTTTGATTGGTGTAATTTATTTCACATTTTTCTAACTCATTTATCATTTTATTGTCATATTTAATGTTTGTCCGGATATCTTTTGTGAATTATTACAGATAACAGGGCTTGGATGGAAAATTGTGCTAAAATGATAATTACGTGCGTATAATAGAGATTTAAAGGAATTATTCAGAAAATCAAAAGACAATTTACAAATTTGGAATAAATTTGAGAATATCATTATAAATAAGTAAAGATTGCAACAAATAGAGGCGAATCAATTATCACAACAACAAATCAGTTGAAGAAACCAAATCAAATCAAAAACAACAAATCAACCTGCCTAATTATATGCCAAATTTGGGAAAAATTCGGAAATTTATGCAACTATAGAGATACAACGAGAAATTCAAGATTTTATGTGCTAAAAACATCTAAATTGATGATAAAACCACAGAAAAAATTTGGTGCCACGAAGCCAAAAAAAGGCCGCGGATCAGCGGTCGATTTTGGGCCGTTCGATAGGATTTTTTATGGGCACGATCGTCTTTCTACATAAATTAATATGAGAAGTAAGGTTTCTTCTTTTGAAAATTCTAAAGGCTCGCAACAGTATCCAACAGAGCAATTAGATTAGAATATCATAGTTGTTAGCAAGCAGATTCTCTTGTATCTTCTATTACTTGTTCTCCAATCTTTCTTAGTTCTATATAAGCATTTATATAGCCCTAGGGTTTCATATCTCTCTCTTGGTAATAAACTCTAGGGTTTTCTTTTGAGAGATCAAAACCGGTGTAAGTAATTTTTATGAATAGATTTTTGCTTTATTTTAATATGAAGTGTAACTAATTTCTCTTCTAGGTTTTTGTATTTATTTACTCTATTTGGTTGGATGTTATATTGCTTTCTTTTCTTGTGCTTAAATATTAATCACTTATTATTTAAATTCTTCTTATTAAGTCTATCATCTAAAAAGCTAATATTTTTAATGATAGTTGACGTCTAGAAAGAAGATTAAGGGAAGATGATAACACCAAGAAAATTATTAGGTTAAATGATAGGTTGATGCCCTAGAGATCTAATGAGGGACGGTAAGAGGAGAGTTTAATTAAAAGAAATTAAAACTAGATAGTTAAGGGTGATCTAAGTTATTCGATAAGATTATAGAAGTAGATTGATCACCTACCGCTATTAATCGAAGATTAAATGTAGATTATTTTTAATTAACCAGAAAAAGTGTTTTAATATTACTATCTAAATAATATTTTTATAATTGATTGGTTAACTTTAATAATATTAAATTAACCCATATTTTTATAGGATAAATAAAAAACATATTAAATATAGATCTACAAAAGAAGTGTCATCTTTTAAACTAACCAATAGAGATAAATAAATACAAAACCCTAGATTCTTCTATATTCATAAAAAAACCATTTTTATTTGCACTTTTAAAGAAAATCTAACATTTTAATTTAGTTTAAAAGTAGTTAACACACCTTTCTGTAGGAACGATTCTTATGTACAACTGCGATAAGCTGTATACTTGCGATTAAATTTGGAGACTAATAAAATCCCCATCAACACTCAACCGTATATACATACCCGTATTCATATCAAAATATGAACACCCAAAGAGATAAAATAATACAAAGAACATAATATTAGAATATACATATCAAAATGTGTATATGTAAATTATCAAATCAATATCTGATTTAATAATCCGGCTTAGTCCTAAGCTGGATAGTATAATCAACCATTCGATCGAAAGCCATGATAACACTAGAATATACATATCGAAATATGTATATGCAAATTATTAAATAAATACCTTACTTAATAATCCGGCTTAATCCCAAGCCGGTTAGTATTATCATTCGATCGGAACACTGCACTATCGAAATACGACTACTACATCATTTCGCCTGAACCAGGAAAACCCTTTGTGTGGGACTCTAAAGACTCGACAGTACGCTAGCAGTGGGTTTAACCATAAGCACGTCAGCGACACTAGCTGTACGTAACAGCTATCTAGGTACCTGTCGAAAAGGAAGGCCGACGAGCAAGCTCATCCGGACCCCTACTGAGCCTATCCATGACAATCTCCGTACAGTCCGATTTTTTCGTCTAAGAGTATCGCATACCAGGTCTAGGGGGTGATAAATGTCAGACCCCTACTAACCTGATAAGTCGTGTCAATATGGCTCAGGACCAATCCGAAAAACTACTGATCTAACCATCAGTATATCTCAACTGCCTTGGCCAAGATCTTATGGTTCTAGCCAATCAGACAAAGTGCGATATCGACTTCCAATATCACGAGAGAAGAATCCCTGACAATCACTCACTGCCTCCATGTGGCTTGGGACTGTACCCAACCAAAACCTGTTTGCATGACTCAATAGAGCCGTGGTAGCGTAGTGATCAAAGCACAGTGGGAACTCACACGAGACAAATGTTGATCTCAAGTCCAAAGACTAAGTTGTACTCATGTCACCTGAGAACTACTATCCGAAGATAGGTATAATACCATCTAGAGGTTCTCGACGAGTCCGTCTAGTGTACTCACCCCCAGTGAGCACCTGTATTCAATCTTAAGTAATCACACGAATGGCTGTGGGACCAACTAACGTCATTCGTCGGGGTCTAGAAACGTATACACAAGTCTACTATGAAATATCGATACCCGGTCTCGATATTCCTGCGACTTGGGACCTCTAAGGATGTGCCTATGGACTACCCAGCTCTCACAAGTATGATCGCCACCATAACACTGGTAGTCAAGCAAAATCCTACGGGCTTTATTAACATGTATCCGCCATATGTGATATCGAGTATAACATATGCACATGTTAAAATAAAGTCAAACCAAAATAGTATACTACTATAACAAGTCTTTATCAACATGTATAAGCAACATAAAGCAGTAAGAAAAACTAATAAACATGTTCAGATAAAGACAACTCAAATAGTATACTATACAACTGATCAAGATTGTCCTGTATATACATATCCCTAGCATCCTATATAATACAGGTATCTAGGGCATACATATCCAACAGGGCCGACCTAATCTACGAGCAACAACCGGTTAAGATCCTAGACATGAAAGAGAAGCCCCTGAGGAATAAGACAGTTCAACTCGTTAGGGTTATAAGGAGGAAGGACTCCCCAGGCGAGTCTACGTGGGAGAGAGAGGACGAGATGAGAGAATGTTATCCCCATCTTTTTGTAACCTTCTCTATGTAAATTTTTTCTTACCTCTGTAATTTCGAGGATGAAATTGTTTTAAGGAGGGTAAATTGTAACGTCTGCATTTTTCAAATACATAATAAAGGCTTATTACAAATTTTTCCTTGAGTCAAGATAATTATTTTAATGCTACATTTGTTGGAAAATACTTTTAAAAGGTTTCCTATTTTGAAGACAAATTAATATAATTTTTACAAATTTTTAAAGAATTAGTTCGAATTTTTAGAAAAGGATTAAGATTTATGGGATATTTTTAATGCTGGAAAAGAAAGTTATTTTTGACCAAATCTTATTAAAAAATGAAGAAAATATCAAAATAGATTTTCTAGAATTTTTCCTAATTTTTCCAATATTTTTAACTATTTAAAAATAATTTTTCTAATTAAAATTCCATTTTTAAAAATTAAAACGGTTTGATTTTTTTAAAAGAAAAAGAAAAAATATAAAATATGGGAGAAACGGGGGCCGTTGGATTGAGGAACCAACGACGCAGATCACCCACATGGGGGAGCGGCTGCGTGGGGACCATGCGCCTGCGTGCGCAGGCGAGTGCGCCCACGTGGGCGACTCACGCACACGAGCGTGAGCGTGAGCCGCTGGAACGCTTGATCCAACGGCAGAGGCGATTGGGTACTAACGCCAATGCAATTCGTGTAACGACGGTGCAGTAAAGGGCTGTCCCGGTTTTTTTGGGTTTGGTTTGTGTTTTTTAATAAAATAAACCAAATTTCAGAAAATCTATAAATGGACACCCCCACTCTTTAAACTTTTTCTCCCTTTCTGCTCAGCTAAAAATTCCCAGAGAATACCATCTTCTTCATTTTCTTGACATCGACGTTGTGGTGCTGCCCGTTCATCCAGAAAAAATCCGAGGAGAGAGATACTCTTGTTTCCATACGAGTCGACGTTTTCCCAACGTCCTTTTCGTCATCCGTTCAAGGTAGGATCCGTCTCGTTACCACTTGATCCCGTCGCGTTCTTAGTCTATGCTAAAATTGAAATAAAAAACTACAACTATTCACACTAATTCTATGAACCCCCGAAATATTGAACTGTTATCTCCGAACATCTAATTACCATAACCTTACACTGGTAGATTACTCACGGGGTAATGACCCATACCACTCTTTTATACTCATGATATAACCCTTGAGTAAATTATTATAATGCCCGATTCTAGATTATTAAAATACCTTTTTACAAGCCGTAATGCTTTCGAAAAATATATACAGCCTTTAACGCTAAAATACCCTGAAGATACTAATGAACGTTTTCCCTTAAGAAACCTAAAGTCTTATAACTTCGTACTGGCGCATAAATACTTCAATGTTTCCTAAAGTCCATATTGTCATGTAAATACCATGAGCTTTCTAAACATTATAGTTTCATTTAAATACCATATGTTTCCAACACTTGTATTTTTCATACAAATACCCTAAAATTTCCGAATAGCATATTTTTACATAAAACCCCCTCGAGACTTTAAATATCATATTTTTACATAACCCCCTCGTGAATTTAAATAGCGCATTTTTACACAAAACACCTTCGAGTTTCCAAATACCCTAAAAGTTCCAAATGCAGTATTTTCACATAAATACTCTAAAGCTTCCAAATGCTATATTTTCATCTAAATACCCTTGGATTACCAAGAATAGTACTTTCAATTAATTAGATAGTTGGGGGGTTTACGTGGCATCTTATCTCTTGAGCCTCGAGGATCTGGAGATAAGGCACCATACATCCGTCCCTAAAATGTAGAGATTTAATAAATAAGGGACATCTGTAAAAGAACTTCCCCAAGCTATACTTCCACTAAAATACCATGAACTTTTATGGAGCCGAATCACATGGGTATTGTCCTAAATTAATCCACCTTATGATAAGGCATATGACATGCAACCTGATATGGTTAAGGTTAGATACACGAATCCTAAGTATGGAATACTATATCAGTACACAGATGCCATCATTACTACTGGAAATTCCATGCCTAGAAGATATGTATGGAATACTATCCCGTTTTTACGGATGACCATATTACCATTGACATTCCATGCTTAGTAGAAATATGTGCTAACACATACCTATACCTCCATTACCGCATGTCATACTATCTGATAAGGTTAGGGTTATACATGTGAATCCTAGGTATGGAATACTATCCTGCTATGCGGAAGAACTTATTACTATTGGAAATTCTATGCCTGGAAGATAGGTATGGAATACTATCCCGTTTTTACGGATGATCATATTACCATTGACATTCTATGCATAGTAGAACTACGTGCTAACACCAACTTGTACTTCCATTAGTATATGACATGCAATCCGATAAGGTTAGGGTTAGACACATGAATTTTAGGTATGAAATACTATCCCTCTATGTGGAAGATCTTATTACTACTGGAAGTTCCATTCCTAAAAGATAGGTATATAATACTATCCTGTTTTTACGGATGACAATATAACTACTGAAATTCCATACTTAGTAGAACTACGTGCTAACACCAAACTATAACATTATATCACTGTATAAGACCGAGGTTGGGTACCCTTGCTTAGCAGACTAATACGTTCATAGTACTTAGTAGATACCTGATATTGTTTATTAACACACATATATAACATCATGCATCGCACACACCTGGTACCTTACCCATATTTCTTTATGAGGCATCCTACCCGAGTTTATCTTGCTGACGGATTTCCTTTCTTCTATCTCTTCCTGGAACATCCGTTAGATGCGGACGAGGCACGCGATGAGGATGGGGGCACGTGAAGGAGATGAAGGCGTGGAACCTACGGAAGAGGACTATACGGAATTGACGACCTACCATTAAGAACTGTTCTTCTCTTTTCTATTCGCCCACCAGTTTAGGGCTTGTCTTTCTGTTTTGGATGTAATAAACTCAGTTTTATTTTGGCACCATATGACGCAATAAAGATTTTAGTTAATGCGAATAAATACTTTTGCTTTTATTTGTTGTTTTGGTACATTGCCTGCATGTTATTTTTACGCTTAATGTAATGGTATCGTGTTAGACCATCCTCGGTACAGTTAGGTTCCAGACCAAGCTTCGTCTATAACAACCCCAAATTTCATATACATTTGAATTAACTCTTATTGTATTCCTTTCTGATTTCAACATATATTTAATATTTGCTAAATATGTGCAAAGAATATCTAGCAGCCCACAATTTAAGTCTCTACGCTGCTGTCCCATAGCCCGCGTGTTTGAATCCTTGCATCCCCATTTATTTTATTTCTTTTTATCATTTTTGAATCCTAAAACTTGCACGTGCGATTCATAGAGTTACGACAAGTTACAAAAGAAAAGATATATGAAAATAGACCAAACATGACAACACGAGCCCGGACCCCTAGACTTGAACCCAGGGGCTGACCAGGGGCGGGTTTGGGCGGCCTGGAGTAACCCAATCGCCTTGGTCTTCTTCTTGTGCATCCTTTAAACTCCCATCTACCCCTAATACACTAAAACTCTTGAATTTAACCAGAGAACAACAATCTCTTCATTTCTCCATTTAACCACTTTTTAAATGCAATTTAATCAAATCCTTTATACCACCCCTTCAATCCTCATTCTTATATAAACCCCAACCTGCCTCAACATTCTTCCTCTATGAATTAATCTAAAAATTTCACTCAAAAGCTCTATCTTTTGAGTCAAATTCTTTTAGAAGTCAAATTCTTTTAGAAGTCAAATACCCTCAAGTTCTTTTAGAAGTCGAATTTCCTCAAGGATGCAAGCCAAGCTTTTGATTCCTTGAATTCAGTTCCCTGAACTTTCTTCGCTACCCTCTACTGTCGTCAAAGAAGTATAGTGTTTGAGATTCCCTCGCAAACTGGAGTACCGACTGGTGGTGTGTGACAACGACGAAACGTATCTGCATTATCCTAACCATGTTCCTTGAATCTGTTACAACATCTTCCTTATGTAAATTTTGAAGACGAAATTATTTTTAAGGAGGGTAGAATGTAACGACCCCAAATTTCATATACCTTTGAATTATCTCTTATTGTATTCCTTTCTGATTTCAGCATATATTTAATATTTGCTAAATATGTGCAAAGAATATCTAGTGGCCCACAGGTTAAGTCTCTATGCTGCTGTCCCATAGCCCGCGTGTTCGAATCATTGCATCCCCATTTATTTTATTTTATTTCTTTTTGTCGTTTTTGAATCCTGAAACTTGCATGTGTGATTCACGAAGTTACGACAAGTTACAAAAGAAAAGATATATGAAAATGGACCAAACACGACAACACGAGCCCGGACCCCGAGACCTAAACCCAAGGGTTGACCTAGGGCCGACCGGGGGCGGGTTTGGACGGCCTGTAGGAGCCCAATTGCCTCCGTCTTTTGACCGTGCGTCCTTTCGACTCCCCACTACCCCCTTTAATATGCTAAAACTCCTAAATTTAACCAGCGAACGACAGTCTATTCATTTCTCCATTTAACCTCTTTTTAAATGCAATTTAATCAAATTCTTTATACCACCCCTTCAATCTTCATTCTTATATAAACCCCAACCTGCCTCAACACACTTCCTTTCTGAAATAATCTAAAAATTTCACTAAAAAACTCTATGAAATAATCTAAAAATTTCACTAAAAAACTCTATCTCTCAAGTTATATTCTAGCCAAGAAGTTAAATACACTTAAGTTTCTTTAGAAGTCAATTTCCTCAGGGATCCAAGGCAAGATCAAGGTTCCCTCAAGTTTGTTCTTGGCATCGTTAAGTTTTCTTCTTGCATCGTTAGTCTCGGTTCTTCCAACCGAGGCTTTGTCTTCATCCCCTTTTGTACGCACAAACCCGTAAGTCTCCCCACCCTCTCATGCTCTCTCTTTGAATCCAATCCATTTTCATGATGCCAATTTCCACACTTAAATGATATCCTCTTTATACTAAAATCACCCATGCCATCATAAATCTTTTCATGAAATAGAATTTTATGGCATGTAAACCAAACATTATTAATCGATATATATATATATATATATCAATTAACGATTTAGTATAATATTCTTTTATGCTTGCTCGGTACTATTTTCTTGTGACATGTTAACGTAATTAGCGCACGACGTAATGACCTACCCTACAAGCACACTTGGAATTATAGCACGATCTTATATGTATAACGTTTTTCTAAAAGAATCGAATTTCATTAAAATACCCTCAAGTTCAAAATACGGAAATTTATCGATACTTCTTTACCTTGGAAATTTTGCCCCTCACAACCCTCGTTAGGAAAGTCTTGTTAAAAGATGGTGTGGATTATCGCATGTCTTGGGTCTAGTGAGTGAGATCGGAGCTCTTCACGGAGCACGTTCTCGAAGGAAAAGAAAATACGGTTTTAAACAAAATAAAACAATTTCAATCACTTTTAAAATACTAATTAATAATCATATATATATAACTTAAAATAAAACGACTTTGCAAAAAATTTAAATTCAATAAAATGCTCTAAATTAAAAGATTTAAGTTTTTACTAAAATATCTCAAGTTTTCCAAATGTTAGATTTTTCATTAAAATACCATAAAATTTTAAAAGCTAGGTTTTGTCACTAAAATACCAAAAAATCTAAAATATCTTTTAATCAAAACCCTCGACAATCTAAATAATATATTTTTACCATAAACACCCTCGAGATTATTTTCGCATAGGATATTTTACATAAAAAAAACCCTCGAGAATTCAAGTGTTTATATCACTAAGTTATCAATAAATACATTAGAATTCAAAAGACTAGACTATGTTATATTTTTAGCTTGCAGATTGGTTTGAGTGGCGTCTTCTCTCAACAGGCCTTGAGGTGCAGGAGACAATGATGCACCATTTTCCTCACCCTAAATGTAAATCGTATCTGAAAGTCGACCTTAGCACCACCAAGGGGTTCTAGAGGCAACAAGCATGCCAAATTTTAATTTTTACATGGTGCTAAGTTAGACTAACAAGATCACTACTAGAATTTTAGGGTTTAGTCTTTGTGATATGAACAACTTAAGAAAGTTTAAGGAGTTATACCCTATAGGATCAAGTCCTTCTCTTCTTAAGCTCCTTATAATAGTCGTCTTGACTCTTCTAGACTCCACTTCGAGTTGAACGAACCTCCTCGTAGATCTTCGTGCCAAAGATGATCCACCCGAAATCCATAAGCTCAAGCTAACCATTCACTAATCTCATTAGTGAAGGCTACACTCCACATCAAATTGCTAATCTAATGTGTGATGGTGAAGTAGGGGTATAATTTGCTCACTAGTGTTTTCATAAGTTCATTGATGCACATCACATGTGAGGGTTTGAACTTGGAAGTGAGGTGAAGAAAATTGTTGAGAGCAAGAGCAAGAAAGAGCTCATGAATAGCTAAGGCATGAAGAAAAATGATGAGAGTAAACTCAAATGGCTCTCTCTCTCCTCACTTATTCAAGCATGGAATAAAATTGCAATTCTAATTGCAAACATGCTTGAATAGTGAGTCAAGACTAATATACAAATAATAAAACCCATGCCTTGCCCATTCCACAAATATCTCCACAATTTACACCTCATTTTTCTATTTTCTACAAATAGAAAAACATGCCATGCTTCATATAATATATATATATATATATATATATCTATATATATATATATATAAAGCAATTAGTGAGTTAATGATATTAGTTAAGATATAATTATATCACATATAATATATATCACATTATTAAATCAACGCTTGATCTAATAATCCGGTTATATCTCATATAACTGACTAATATCATTAATCTGAATATCACAATATCAAACCAACACTTGATTTGATAATCCGGTTATATCATATATAACCTGACCGATAACAGATAACTGCCAGATTACAATTCGGTATCACATACTCGAATTTAATCAGGCCCACACATATCATATATATGTCCTACTTCGTTTCGCTTAAACCAGGAAACTTCTGTGTGGGACTCTAAAGACTTGTCAATATACCAGTAGTAGGTGCTGATCACATCAGTCACCTACAAGCCGTCAGCGGTACTAGCTGGACATAACGCTACCCGGGTATTGAGCGATATAAAGATCAACAAGCAAGCTCGTCCATAGTCTCCATGAAGCCTATCAGTAACACTACCGTACAGTCCGGTCTCTTCGTCTGATATGTCGCATATCATGTATAGGGGTGGTAAATGTCAGTCTCCAGTAACATGATAAGTCATGTCGATGTCTGGTCTATAACGGTTCGAGAAACTACTGATAACTCTTATCATTAAATCTCAGCAGCAGCCCTGACCAGGGACTTCTAGTTATAGCCAATCGAGCATAGCGCAACATCAACCTCCAATACCGGGAGAGACGAAATCCCTCCTATCGCTCATTGCCTCCATGTGACTCGGGACTGTACCCAAAATCCACCTGTTTGCACGAATCCTTTGAGCCGTGGTAAGGAGGAAATCAAAGCACAGTGGGAGCCATACAAGACTCTATAACGATCTTGGGTCTACAGATTAACCTGTACCAGTGTTACCAGAGGACTGCTATCTGACGATAGGTATAATACCACATAGGAGTCCTCGGCGAGTCCTGTTCGGTGTACCCATTCTCCAATGAGCACCTGTATACAATTTTTGATGTCACACACCAATGGTTGTGGGATCAACCATCGCCCTCTAAGGGACAAGAAACGTATACTCTAGTCTACACTGGAATACCGATGCCTTGATCTCGATATTCCCATGACTAGGAACTGATTAAAGGATGTACTTATGGACCACCCTGGCCCCACTAGTATAATCTCATCATAATCCTGGTAGTCAAGTACATATCCTAAGGGCTTTATCAACATGTGAGAGCAAGACAGTAAAGAATACCAGTCAACATCTTAAGATAAAGAGTAACCAGATAGCATAATATCATGTCGAGCAAGAAAGTCCTCTCTCTCTCTCTCTCTATATATATATATATATATATATATATATATGTCTAAGCATCCACTATAATATACATCACATGTACAATAATGGTTTCTATGGCATACATATAACTAACAATCTCCTACTTGCACTAAGGCCATGTGTTAAAGTATCTCATACCCAACATCCTAAAAAGTCTCTCAAATTGTATCTGGGGGAGGGCCTTTGTGAATGGATCCGCTACGTTGTCCTTCATGTCAACTCTTCTGACCTCGATCTCCCGGCGATCTATTATATCCCTGATCAGGCGATACCGCCTCAGAATATGTCTAGATCTCTGATGGGACCTGGGTTCCTTGGCCAAAACCACCGCTCCATTGTTATCACAATACACAGGTATTGGATGCTCAATGGATGGGACCACACCAAGCTTAGCAATGAACTTCTTCATCCAGACAGCTTCTTTGGTAGTATCGTTAGCAGCGATGTATTCAGCCTCCATCGTCGAGTCTGTTACGGTGTCTTGCTTGGAACTCTTCCAACACACCGCCCCTCTATTGAGCGTAAAGACAAAACCCGAGACCGACTTACTGTCGTATTTATCACTCTGAAAGCTCGAATTGGTAAAGGACTCCACCTGGAGTTCACCGTTACCATACACCAAGAACATTTCTTTAGTCCTTCTCAAGTACTTAAGAATGTTCTTCACAGCTGTCCAGTGGTTTTCCCCAGGATCTGATTGATACCTGCTCACTACACCTAGTGAGTAAGATACATCCGGTCTGGTACATAACATCGCATACATGATAGAGCCTACTGCCGAAGCATAGGATATTCCTTGCATGCGAGCCCTCTCCAAATCAGTCTTGGGAGATATCTCTTTGGAGAGAGTGATTTCTGAACAAGAGGGTACATTACCTCGCTTGAAATCTTCCATACTAAACCTTTTTAGTATGGTGTCTATGTACCTGGATTGGGACAATCCCAAAATCCGTTTAGATCTATCTCTATAGATCTTTATCCCCAGAATGTAGGAGGCATCACCAAGATCTTTCATGGAGAACTTGAGTGACAAGAAGAGCTTGACCGAGTGTAGCATAGGAATATCATTTTCTATCAAGAGTATGTCATCCACTTACAATACAAGGAAGACCACCTTACTCTCTACAGCCTTGTTATATATACAAGGTTCATCTACATTTTTGATAAAGTCAAACTCTTTGATAGCTTTATCAAACAGATGTTCCAACTCCGCGATGCCTGCTTTAATCCGTAGATGGATCTAAGCAGCTTGCACACCTTTCCGCTGCTCCCACTGTCTACGAAGCCCTCTGGCTTTGTCATGTACAGGCTCTCTTCTAAATCACCATTTAGAAAAGCAGTCTTGACATCCATCTGCCAGATTTCGTAGTCATGGTATGCATCAATGGCAATTAGGATCCTGATGGACTTAAGCATAGCGATAGGAGAAAAGATTTCATCATAGTCGATGCCAGGTCGTTGATGAAAACCTTTTGCTACAAGTCTAGCTTTGAAAGTCTCAACTTTTCCATCTACACCTATCTTCTTTTTTAAGATCCACTTGCTCCCAATGGGTTTTACCCCTTTAGGAGCAACTTCCAAAGTCCACACTTGGTTGGTGTACATGGATTCCATCTTGGATCTCACAGCATTCAGCCATTTCACAGAGTCCCTACTTTTGATGGCCTGCTCGAAACTAGTTGGGTCATCATCTTCCATGATGCAATCCTTGCTCCCACCATCAATGAGAAAACTGTAGTATCTTTCAGGTGGATGAGGAACCCTACTAGATCGGCGGAGAGGCTGAGGTTCGTTAGGAACTATCGAATCCTATGGTTCCTTCAAATCTTCTGTTGTAGTTTGTGCTGCTGGAATCTCTTCCAGTTCTACCTCAAGGCCACTAATTTATTTCGCAAGAAATTCCTTTTCTAAAAAGGTGGAATGCCGAGAAACAAACACCTTTAGTTCCTCGGTGTGGTAGAAGATGTACCCATATGAGTTTCTGGGATATCCTACAAACTTTCACATAACAGCCTTTGCCTCGAGTATGTCCTGATTCTACCTTTTGACATAGGCCGGACAACCCTATATCTCAACATAATTAAGACATGGTCTTTTCCCCTTCCATATCTCATATGGAGTGGTAGGCACTGATTTGGTAGGGACCATATTCAATAGGTTCATGGCTGTCTCAAGCGCATATCCCCAAAAGGAAATAGGTAACTCAGCAATACTCATCATAGAGCGCACCATATCCAATAGGGTGCGGTTTCTCCGCTCCGATACACCGTTATGCTGTGGTGTATACGGGGGAGTAAGCTGAGAGAGAATCCCATTCTCTTTTAGAGAGTTACGGAATTCCGTGCTCAAGTATTCTCTTCCCCGATCAAATCATAGGATTTTAATATTTTTACCCGTCTGGTTCTCGACTTCATGCTTATATTCTTTGAATTTCTCAAAAGTTTCAGACTTTTGTTTCAACAGGAACACATGTTCGTATCTTGAGAGATCGTCAGTGAATGTAATGAAACCATCCCTGGCATGTGTAGACATGGGACCGCATACATCACTATGTATCAATCCCAAGAGTTCTGTAACTCTTTCTCCGTGTCCAGTAAACGGAGTTTTGGTCATCTTGCCTTTGAGACATGATTGACAAGTTTCATAAGATGATAATTTGAACGGATTCAAATATCTATCCTTATGTAACTTGGCTAGTCGTGTCGCATTGATATGACCTAGTCTACAATGCCACAAGAAAGATTCATTCATTTCTGAACTCTTCCTCTTGTGTGTGTTTTGTATATTAAGAATTGAGTTTTGATTCAGAACATATAAACGGTTACATAACGTACCAAACCCAATCAACACTTGATTTAGGTAAATATTCATAACATTATTCTCCACTACAAAATTATATCCTTCTTTATCTAATAAAGAAATTGATATTAAATTGCATATCATAGAGGGCACGTAATAACAGTCATTCAAGATCAAAGTATTCCCACTTGGTAATACAAGGTGATATTCACCAACTGCTTTGGCTGCAACACTTGCACCATTCCCTACGTTTAGAGAATGATCACCTATACCCAGTTCTCTACCTTTTCTTAGCCCATGCAACATATTACATATATGGGATCCCGATCCGGTATCTAATACCCAGGACGTAGAGTGTACTGAGAAACAGTTCTCGGTAAATAACACACCCGAAGAAGATGCATCAAGATGCTTATTCTTCATTTGGGTGGCGTGGGAATCCGGATATTCTCCTATTTCCTGCTCGGACTTATAACAATTATAAGATAGAGCGGGACCAACGTTCCCTTGCTCAGTATAACAAGCGGGTTCGGTCAATACATCCATATTATTATCTTGATTAAGGCCTGACATTGGTTGCTGCCTGGAGAGAGAGAGAGAAGAAAATGCTTAGCGTATGCTCTTGCAAGATTTAGATTGGTTATTATCTTATCTAATCCGGATGTCCCCCACTGGTTTTATCAAATCTTCCTTCAAACCCTAAAAGGTAAGATTAGCCGAGATTAATTACACACTACAAGTTCGCTAATCGTTCGGCTAGGTCAGTGTCGGTATTTTGAGGGAGGTTCCCCGTGCTTTCGCACGGACCTAACTTAAATAAACCTCGTTTTCCCAGGGGCATAACCCTATTAACACCTTTCTAGACACCTACTTGATCGGTTAATTGTGATGTGTAAAACTCTTCCAAGAGTAACTCTTACCCGCAGTAGGTATCGGGATCCAACTATCTCATTGAAGGTATGGAATCTCATTGCAAATTTCAATACTTGAAATTCCCGATAATATTTTGCCCCTAGCGTCTTATGACCTTGACGAAAACCAACTAACCATAGTCCGCTAGTCAAGTTCAACCCGTATATTTCATGATTGAATTAAACCCATCCGCATGACCCTTGACGAAAGCCAACAAAGTCGTACGACTACCCTAATCCAATCGCATCATATGCAGCAGATAAGCAGTAAGTAGCTATAGCACACTACGCCTTGACGAAATCCAACAAACGTAGAACGAATACTAAATACTACTTATCTGAAATGACAGAGGGCTACGACAGGTTTTTAATAAAACCATGAGCGTAATGAACTTGATATCGTTGTAGAATCTAATGATTTAGAAAATGAGTGTTTTTGAAGCTTTTGCTAGTTTCGCCAAAGAGGCCACTCCCAGTGAATGGATCTCGGCTCTTTCCTCATCGAATGAGGTGCAGGATATTCGGAATACCACTATGCAAAGCAGGAACTAGAGAAGCTGTCAAAAACAAAACCGAGTGTGTTGTAGCATTTGTTAGTTTTGCTAAAGAGGTCACTCCTGGTGAAGGGATCTCGGCTCTTTCCTCATTGAATGAGGTGCTGGATATTCATCAAGGAATACCACTATGCAAAGCAAAAACTAGAGCTACCCTTTTTGAAAATTTGATTCTACAACATCTTTCAGTTTCTTTCTTTTCATTAATCTCATTAATGAAGTACCATCAATTAATGTTTCCTAAACATCACACACTACTACAATAGGGGGATGCCCCTACGGATAATGAAATCCGTAGGGGCAGATTTATTTTGGCCCTACAGACTAATCCATAGGGCCCGACGGTTGTCCCTACCGTGCCCGACGTTATAATTTAAAAATATTAAATCGTAATTTGTTGTTTTCCCTTACGGAGCCGCAAATCAATGACCCACAGACTAATCCGTAGGGGAATCTAAATGGGAATTTAATTAAAAAAGCACAGAAATGCCCTACGCCTCATCTCTCTCGCGTGTAACTCCCAAAATTCCCAAAATCCCCAAATCTCTCGTTCCCGCTGCGTCGCAGTTCTTGTCGCCGTTCTCTTCGTCGCCACCGCCCTCCGTTTCGTTGTCGCCACCGCCCTCGTTCTTCCTCGTCGCCGATTGCGCGCGTTGTCGACCATCGATCGAGCGTCTCCGTCGTCTCCTCCACCGCCTACAGGTTAGTAAATCTCCAATTAAACATAATTTTGTTGATTTTAGGGCTAGGGTTCAGAGTTTGGATACCGATGAGGGTTAGGGTTAGGTATCGGTTGGGGCTAGGGTTAGGGTTAGGGTTTGGTTGGGGTTTGTTGTTGGGGTTGGGGTTCGGCTGGGGTTGCGGTTGGGGTTAGGGTTGGGGTTCGGCTGGGGCTGGGGATGGGGTTAGGTTTAGGGTTAGGGTTGGGGTTGGGGTTCGGCTGGGGTTAGGGCTGGGGCTAGGGTTGGGAATAATGAAAATTTTGTATTGAAAATTACAAAGGTTTATAGGCCTATAATCGATGATGGAGCGACAGTTTTCCTTTTTGGGCATAAGACAAACGGGAGTAGAATTAACAGCCTTGGGCACCTTTTTATGTTTGAAAAAATATTTCCCAACTTTAGGAAAAAGCTTTGCATAATGCATGTTGACCCTGTACATATCAATCCCTTTGTAAGTCTATATAGAGCATCATTTCTCTGTGCCCCCACTTTGTTTGTGGGCGTGGGCCATGGATTGATGTATGACAGGAATATTGGCCATGGAGCAAGGACCGAGATGCTATCGGAAAACTCTAACTAGAGCGAATGTCGACGTGTTGGCTGCTAACTTATTATTAGGTTGAAAAAAGGTGTGCCTATAGATGTGAGAGTGGAAGAGTCAAAATGGTGAGTGTGTAGTGCAAGTCTTGATTCAACAATTTTGCTTGGTTCTGCAATAAACTGGAGTGGATACTTGACTCTAACCTTAAACCTAAATATTTACCCAGGGGCAAGATTTCATGATATATGCAAATTACAATTTGAGAGGAAAATAAAAATATTACATGCACCCTAAAGATGGCCAGCATACATGAAAACACGTGTGTGAAGATTATACAAACTTAATCATTCATATAGGCAGAATGCACCATTTCAAGTAAACTTACCCAAATTAACCTAATTAACCCTAATCAACACCCCAACCCTTTCAAATTATCAATAATTAACCAAAATTAATCCTAGCCTCTAATTAACCCAAATTAACCCTAGGCTCTAACCCTAAACCTGATATGTCTGAAATCATATTAGAAATGATATGTATGCAATCAAATTCTGCATTTATATTTTGTGAAGTAAAAGCTTTTTCAAAATGAGAAGCTGTCATATGAACAATTTGTTTATGCTCCTCAAAACAAATGCCTTCTACATTTTGTAACTTTGTAAATCTTCTGACATTAACCCAACAATGAAAGAATTTGGTATTTTTATCACCATCTGAAATCTATTTTTCCTTGATTTATGTCTCCAAAAAAATTGAGGAAGGTTATGTTTGTTATATCAAAAACCTTTTTGTTGAACCCAACAGGTGAATGTTTAGAGTTATTATAGATAGCTCTTACATGTTGTTTAATGCATGTACCATTGTTAAGAGAGTGCATGATGGAGAACAATAATTTGTTTCAACGGCATGTTTTTCAAGTTAAAACCAATATATGATATTCAATGATAATATGAAACCTTCATATTCTCATCGATACTCATATATGAAACTCAAAGCACCACTTAGTCCCCGTCTATCGGTTAACATACGTTCGATATTCGTCGTGACATAGAACTATACGAAGGTTGTTAAATATCGGACGGTATAGCTCGATACTAACAACCGTTGTATAGTCTATGTGATGAGAAGATTCAATCATATGATAACCGATAGATTTGTCCCGTGTGGACAAGTTAGGAATGTATAAAGCAAACACCTTCATTCACTTGTATTTTCATCCGTTTTGAGATATTTGTCGGTACCTTTCCGCTGGTTCTCCATGTACAAAGATAGATTAGATGTTCATTTCAACGTTGTTTCACACCTTTGAAATGATTATCTATTCTATTACAGTGTATTCGGAGAACAGCGGGGAGGTGCTGCCGAAATTTACTCGAAACGGTTGAAAGCACAAGCGAATGGGTGTTCGCTCTATACATTCTTAATGGGATAGAAGCCTTACCCCCGACAGCCGAAACACACACATACAACAAGAATACACAACAAACGCACGTTCAAGTTAAAACCAATATATGATACTCGATGATAATATGAAACTTTCATATTCTCATCGATACTCATATATGAAACTCAAAGCGTCACTTAGTCCCCGTCTATCGGTTAACATACGTTCGATATTTGTCGTGACATAGAACTATACGAAGGTTGTTAAATATCGGACGGTATAGCTCGATACTAACAACCGTCGTGTAGTCTATGTGACGAGAAGATTCAATCGTATGATAACCGATAGATTTGTCCCGTGTGGACAAGTTAGGAATGTATAAAGCAAACACCTTCATTCACTTGTGTTTTTATCCGTTTCGAGATATTTCGTCGGTACCTTTCTGCTAGTTCTCCATGTACAAAGATAGATTAGATGTTCATTTCAATGTTGTTTCATAGCTTTGAAATGATTATCTATTCTATTACAGTGTACTCGGAGAACAGCGGGGAGGTGCTGCCGAAATTTACTCGAAACGGTTGAAAGCACAAGTGAATGGGTGTTCGCTCTATACATTCTTAATGGGATAGAAGCCTTACCCCCGACAGCCGAAACACACACATACAACAAGAATACACAACAAACGCATCATTAGAGAGTGGTTCAAGATGTTCAAGTTAAAACCAATATATGATACTCTATGATAATATGAAACTTTCATATTCTCATTGATACTCATATATGAAACTCAAAGTGCCACTTAGTCCCCGTCTATCGGTTAACATACGTTCGATATTCGTCGTGACATAGAACTATACGAAGGTTGTTAAATATAGGACGGTATAGCTCGATACTAACAACCGTCGTGTAGTCTATGTGATGAGAAGATTCAATCGTATGATAACCGATAGATTTGTCCCTTATGGACAAGTTAGGAATGTATAAAGCAAACACCTAATTCACTTGTGTTTTCATTCATTTCGAGATATTTCGTCGGTACCTTTCCGCTGGTTCTCCATGTACAAAGATAGATTAGATGTTCATTTCAATGTTGTTTCACAGCTTTGAAATGATTATCTATTCTATTACAGTGTACTCGGAGAACAGCGGGGAGGTGCTGCCGAAATTTACTCAAAACAGTTGAAGGCACAAGCGAATGGGTGTTCGCTCTATACATTCTTAATGGGATAGAAGCCTTACCCCCGACAGCCGAAACACACACATACAATAAGAATACACAACAAACGCATCATTAGAGAGTGATTCAAGATGTTCAAGTTAAAACCAATATATGATATTCGATGATAATATGAAACTTTCATATTATCATACATGAGTATATTCAAATCTAACTTTGATTATCGATAATTTATTCTTTTCAATGACAAACGTACACACAAAGCATATACACGGATTTTCTCCTTTGTCAGTAACCATCCCGTTCTTAGATTTCTCAATATAGTCATCATAACCTACAATTTATATGTTATACAGTCTAACATGACCCATGAGTACGTCAGAGTTAAGGACTGGATGCATGTGGATTGGCAACAACGTATTCAACCTAAGTTTATCGCAGGAGTTGCTGCTTTTATTGAATTTGCATGCGCACATAATAAGATCGTGATAGAGAAGATTCTCTGCCCGTGCGATAGATGTGGGAATAAGTACTGCCAGAAGATAGAATTGGCAGAGCTTTATATCGTAAAATATGGTTTTACTAGACTTTATACAATTTGGAAATATCACGGAGAAGGAGAAGAACGCAGTAATACGGCAGAAGAAGAAGGAGAAGAAGATAATGCAGCAGGAGAAGAAGAAGAAGAAGGTAATGCGGCAGAAGAAGAAGTCGGTAATTTCTTTCTATCAGAAGAAATGGAGGATATGGTAGAGGCAAACCTAGGTGAATCTATTCGTACCGAAGATGACATTCCTTCCGGTCAAGGACCGCATGCGGATAAATATAAAAATTTCATGAATGATGCTAGAAAACCAATTTATGAGAATGCAAAGTATTCCACCCTCTCATGGTTCGTTCAACTTTTCCAGATTAAGTGCCTAAATGGATGGAGCAACAAGTCATTCACAATGCTTCTTTTGTTCTTGAAAGATTCTATGCCCCCGGGAAATAACGTGCCCGACAGCTGGTACGGAGCCCAGAAGATGATGTCTGATTTGGGTCTGAAGTGTGAGAAGATTCAAGCATGTCCTAAAAATTGCGTGTTATACCGGAAAGAGAATTCAGATTTGAAAGAGTGTCCAACATGTGGAGAGACCAGGTATAAGTCGAAAGATTCTGATAAGAAGCCTGATATACCTATCAAGATAGCATGATACTTTCCCATAACACAGAGGCTGCAGAGGCTATTCAGGTGCAAGAAAATAGCCGAGGCAATGATTTGGCATCACCGTGCTCCTCCAAGTGATGATGGAAAAATGAGCCATCCAAGAGATTCACCGGCATGGAATAATTTCGATAGGAGGCACGCAATATTCAGTAGCGATCCTCGCAATGTCAGGCTCAGACTGGCTAGTGATGGCTTCTGCTCATTCAACTATATGGCTGGAAGTCACAGCACATGGCCCGTTGTAATGATAATTTATAATCTGTCTCCTTGGTTGGCTTTGGACCAATCATACTTTATGATGCCTCTTCTTATCGACAGACCAAACTCACCGGGAAACAATATCGATGTCTATCTCCGACATCTGATCGAGGAGTTAAAATCTTTGTTCATTGATGGTGTAGAGACTTACGATGCAAACACAAATACAACCTTCATACTGCGTGCTGCTTTAATGTGGACAATTAATGACTTTCCTGCGTATGGAATGCTATCAGGTTGGTCCGTACATGGTCACAAAGCATGTCCTTATTTCCATCAACACACAACATCAAAATTCTTGAATTTTAGCAGGAGGATTTGTTATTGCGGCCATCGACACTTCCTGCCTCTAGACCACCCCTACATGTTAAACGCTGTTCACTTTGATGGTCATCAGGAGCTTCTTGGACCTCCTGCCCCATTTTCCGGAGAGGACGTGACTGCTCAGTGGAATGGTTACAATAATGTGACCTTCGGGATGGATCCGACAAAACAGGTCAAACCACCATTTTGGAACAAGTTAAGCATTTTCTTTCAGCTTCCGTTGGTCAACAAATTTAGTGCGTCATTGTCTGAACGTCATGCATATAGAGAAGGGAGTATCAGAGCACATACTCAACTTGCTTCTTTGTAAAGACGGGAAATCGAAAGACAACCTGAATGCTCGGATGGATCTACATGACTGGGAAATAAGAAGTGAATTGCACCCTAAATCGGTAGCGGGTAAACCAGGCAAGTTTGTACTTCCCAATGCCTCTTGTCATATATCACAACCGAAGAAGAAAAGATTCCTGCAGGTGTTGCATGATTTGAAAGTTCCCACAGGTTTCTCAGGATCATTCAGAAGAAGAAAAAATTGTGAAAGGCAAGAACGATGGGCTGAAAAGTCATGATCACCATGTTATCATGAAGCACCTTCTTCCATTAGCCCTCAGGACTTCTCTTCCCGAATCGGTTGGTCTAGTAATCAACGACCTATGTTGTTTTTTTAGAGAGTTGTGTGCTAAAACACTGGATTTTGTGACACTGGATAAACTAGAAAATTCTATTGCGTTGATACTTTGCAAGTTTGAGCGTATTTTCCCACCGTCATTCTTCGATATCATAATACACCTGACGGTTCATCTTGCAACTAAGGCTAAGTTAGCCGGACCGGTACAATATCGATGGATGTATCCAATCGAGAGGTACGTGGAATTTTTTGTTTCGCGCAATTTTTAAAATTATTGTTGTCTTGTATGCCCGTATTTATTTATTCAACATATTTTCTTTAGGTACCTCTATACTCTTAAAATGTATATACGCAATAGAAATTGACCAAAGGGTTCTATCATGCAAGGTTATCTTCTTGATGAAGCAACCACATTTTGTTCCCGCTATCTGGACGAGAACATTGAGACGAGACTTAACCGGCCTCGAAAAATTCAAGATGGGCCATATGGTAAAGCCGATTATAAGAGGGTAGACACTATGTTTATCAACAAGATATACCGGTTTATCTTGCTTAATTGCGCATGCCATGAAAAAATTAGAGAGTAAGTTTTTTTGGATTAATTGTTATATTTGTGTTTGTGTGTGTATGAATTGATATAATATCAATGTCATAATTTATTGTCGAAAACAGAATTCATTTTAACGAGGTACGTGAGAGGCATCCTGATTGGAACGATGAACGATTGGAAAAATATCATCAGGATAATTTTTGCGATTGGGTTGCAGATCATGTAAGTTATTCGAATAACATGTTATTGCTATCAGTTTTAATCTAAACTTATATCGTTATGTATTTGTTGTAAAATTTGTTTTGTTTGATCCATGATCCGAATTTGCCTGCATCATTTGAAAGTGATTCAAGATATTTAGCTCAATTTCCTAGTATGGAGGTTGCATATTATAAAGGATTCGGTGTCCTTGGATACAAATTCGAAGTTAAGGACATAGAAACATCTAGAACCACTTAGAATAGTGGGATTGCGATGGTAGGATCGGATGGTGTGATTTATTATGGATACTTAAATTGTATACTCGGCATGCACTATCCCGGACGATCAGAACCCTTTTATATATTCCAGTGTACTTGGTACGATACGCGAACCGATACAGATAAGTAGAGAAGCAATCTTGGGACTTGGAAAGATGAATATGGATTGACCAGTGTGAACACACTTCGATTTTACGGTCAGGAAGATCCGTTTATCTTTCCGAACCAAGCGTTCCAAGTATACTACTCACAGTGTTTGAAGCATCCGGGATGGAGTGTCGTATGCCGTTGGAAACCCAGGGATGTCTACGATGTCCCAGAATTCGAGGACAGCGATGAGGATGAAGAAGAGAGAAGACTTAGAATGCTCCGACCGTCTATTTCGAAAGACGGGTTCTTCGGCTGATCATGAAGTTACGTGGGTTAGAAATGATATCGATGATGAAATCCAAGTAGATATGTCTAATGCGCCCACGAAACGAAAAAGGTTGTCAGTAATGTTATATTATTACTTCACATTTTACGATCTATACATATATAGTCAATACTTTTAATGATTGTCTAATGCGTCCACGAATCGTTTATCTAGATTTGATGACAATGACGGGAGCAGCGAGGGGCGGTAGGAGCTCCAGCCGCGGCACCGGCAGAGGCAGAGGCAGAGCGGTTCTGCCACCCGGAGAGCTGCGTAGGGAGCTTCAGAGGGCCGGTCTTGCACCCCGATCGGAGACCCCTTCGGATGCCTCCTTCTGTGTGGACTTTGCCACACCTCCAGGTATATTGCACGCATATTCATTTTGAATGTAATATTATAGATATACATGCATGTTCATGTCAACATTACTTATAATGTCAATTTTTGATTGTCTAGCTGTTGGTGATGCATCCACATCAGGGACAGAGGCCACTCCCGCACCTCCAGGTATGTTTATATATCATATAATGCATGTATATTGATTTAGAATGCTATATCATAAATATACATACATTCTTTTTGCTCTTACGTACTTACATCAGGGACCAAGACCACTCCCGCACCTCCCGGTATGTTTATATATCATATACCTGCGGGTATGTTTATATATGCTATAGTGTATACATGTTGATTTAGAATGTTATATTATTGATATACGCATTCTTTTTTCAATTACTTATATAGCTGATACTTGATTGTCTAATTATAGGTGGTGCGTCCTCGTCTGGTGCAGAGGCCACTCCCGTCACTTCCATTCCCTCCGCTCAGTCTGCAGGTTTGTATGAATAAATATAAAATATTTATTCATTTTACATATCCTTTAAGAATAAACATGAACTCCATGTAATTTTATTGATGTTTATTTTCTAGTTGGAGATGCGTCCACGTCCGGGTCACCGGCTGTTCCTCACCGGAGGAACTATCGTCCCGCTCGTGCTGTTGCCCGAGCCCAGCCTCGTGCTTTAGTCACCGGAGGTATATATCACACTTCAATTTTCGTTAAACCTTGGTTTCTTAATACAACTTTGTCTTAATATTGATTGTCTTGATATTTCTTGCAGACGCAGGGCCTCCTCATCCCGAGAGGGGGACTCGAGGCCCGAATCAGTCCCACAAGCTGAGGCCCGACAGACCTAGGGGGGAGGCAGCATTCCCCCTCTTTTTTACCCCTGATTATCGCTATACCGGCGATCATGCCGAGAGGTTCGGCCGGTATATGGGGGATGAGAGCCGGCTCGTGAAGAACTATCCACTTCACGTTGAGTGGGGCGACCAGCACCGGCGCTCATTCGCCCTCTTCTGGGATCAGGCTCGGGTATTAATATATATTTTCTTTTGATTTATCCAATATATTTATTATTAACACTTGCAATCTAATAACAATGTTTTTTTTTGTATTTTCAGTTGGATTACGATTTTCAGCCTGTATTTGACCCTGATCACCCTGGGAGGGTGCTCGATCTTCACGCTCTGTACAATGGCCTAATGAAGAACATGCAGACGAAGGTTCGATACAATAGGAATGAGCTGAAGACCGACTGCTATTCCCTGTGGATGGCGACCCCCGAGACAGAGAGAGCGGCCCTCCAAGCTACTCTGGTCTTTACGAGAGTCGACGTAGATACATGGCCTCTATTGTGCGAATATTTCGACTCTCATCGCAAACAGGTATGTATTTTAAATGTAATTCATTGTTTAGTATATAATTTATTTTTTTGTGTTGCTTAATTAGAAAACTAAATGTGAATGTGTTGTGCAGAAACAGGCCGATCAAAATAAAGAGAATAGGAAATCGGTGAAGAGGGGTCGCCTCACTTATACAGGTGGCTCGAGGAATATTACTCGTGCCATGGAGTTATCGGTAAATTACAATAGACTGGTCTTTGTGATATAATGTAATGTTAAGAGTTATTTTCTAATATATCTAATATTAAGAGTTATTTTCTAATATTGCAGAGAACTCAGACCCTAGCGCAGGGTGGTACACCGAGCGTGCTGTCCGCGTATCTTGCCGTCCACGACACCTCGACAGATCCCGCCACGGGCGAGCTTCGATACCCCGACGCCGCTACCCAGGAGTATTGCGTAAGTGTTAATATTTATTCAACCCCTATTTGAAATTTTAGTTTTGAAAGGATCAAATTTAAATGATATACTTATATTTTACTGGTTAATGTGGGTGTAGGAGCGGGTGGTTGAGCAGGCCGAGGCATCGGGGATCGATTTTACTGGACAGAACGATCCGATGCTGGTGACCCCAGTCCTGGATGCCGCACACGGAGGGCACCACGGAGGTTGGGAGAGAGGCCGGGGACTGGGCCCTAGCAGGGCCCATATGAGGTTGGACTCCACTCCGGCGGTTACTTCCTCCGTCTCCAGTGAGCGACGTTTCCAGCAAGAACTGGACAGCTTGAAGGCCACCGTTCAGGAGTTGAAGGAGATGTTGGTATGTATACTACTTAACAGTAAAATATTATATCATATTATAGATAAGCAACATATCCAATACTAGTACGTAGCCTGAGCTTATTTGGTTGTAGACTTAGCTTTGATTAATCAAACATACATATCTAATTAAAATAAACTACGGTTTTCCAATCTAGATATCCAAACGAGGCCTAAGTCCCTAAGTATACATAGATTGGGGTTTCGCAATATCTTGATAATGATACAAATTCGACTAATACACAATTCTTACTCATTTATTACACACGTAGGTCCAGATGCGATAGGGTACATCGGCCGAGCCTCCACATGTATCTCCTTCGGTTGCGGCTCCACAAGCCACTACCTCGGCTGCGGTTCCGCAGACAGCTCCTATAGCTCCACTGCCCGCTCAGACTTCCGCAGCTGCGGCTCCGCAAGCCACTACCTCAGTGACGGTTGCGCAGACCACTCCTACAGCTCCACAGCCCGCTCAGACTCCCGCACACTCCGCATTGCATGATTTATTGACTCAGGGTATATCCGAGGAGCAGGCGCGCCAGATTATAGCGTTTATCAGAGGTGGAGCTGGACCGAGCTGGGGTAGCTTTTTGATTCTTATATTTTAAACATGTATTTATTTATATGATACATATTGTATATATTTTGGACGATATTGATATTGGTGGTGTTTGCGTGTTTATATTGATATCATATTCTGCTTTTGTTGATTTCTTTTGTATATTATGCGTAAGATGTGATTATGAATACTGCGATATATATTCTGCATGTAGATTAATTTTATATATGATGTATATATTATTGTGCACAGGGCGAGAAAAAAATAAGCAGCCCTTTTTAAAAAAAACCTGATAATATGTACCTACGGATTAATCCATAGGTACCAACATTGACCTTTTTTGCCCCTACCGATTTATCCGTAGGGCCCAACATTGCCCCTACGGATTAATCCGTAGGGACCTTCTTTGCCCCTACTGATTTATCCGTAGGGGAAAAATATCAGAATACCTGATAAGTAATAGGGGTTATATTTGTCCCTACGGAGTTGTCTGTAGGGGCAAACAAATGCCCCTACACAGGAATCCGTAGGGATAAAATATCAGGATACCTGATATTTTGTCTCTACACATCGGGACCTACGCACGTATCCGTAGGGGCAACTATTTGGCCCTACAGATATGTCCGTAGGGACACCTAATTTATTTTATAAACTGATAAATGAAATAAGTTTTTTTCCCTACAGCCTAATCTGTAGGGACAACTGGACCTACACATTACGCCGTAGGGGCAAGTTTTTGACCGTAGGGGCATGTTCAAGGCTAAGACTTGCACCTACGGCGTTTGCACCTACAGGGTAATTTATTGCCCCTACGGATATATCCGTAGGGGCAGTGGTTTTCTCTTATGGATAAATCCGTAGGGGCAACCCCTATTTATTGTAGTGACAGAAAAATGAAACGAAAATAGAATGTACGCTTATGCCATCCGCATTCGCCACGGGGTCCCGTCATGCACCGTTAAATTACTTAACTACCGGCAGAGCGGGGGCTGGACTAGCGCTGGTGCAAAATATAAGTAACGTTTATTATATATCGTATATATAATATTATATTCATCTCACGCAGTTATATGATCAACATCACAGAATCAAGCAGCAGAAGCAACATATGAAATATTGGATATACTAGGATGTCCGTGTTTTAAATTTAGCCAATAATGTACGGATTCCATAGTCGTGATGAATAGCTAAACCCACATCTCTAGACCCCTACGAGAGAGGCAAGTAACCCTTCCAATTCTAGAGTTAGTGTTGGATATAGTGCCCTCAGAGTCAATTATTGGATCATAGGCACGTGATTGCAATGATTGAGGGAGGATCTATACCGGTAGGACAGTCTTACTCAAGATGATAGTATGCTATCTGGTTTATCTTTATTATCGTGTACTGCTTCAGGTGACCTTACAGGTCGCTATTACACGTTGATAGAGCCCTTAGGATTCTTACTTGATGACCAGCAGTATGATGGCGATCATATACGTGGGAGCTGGGGTCTATAAGCACATCCTTAAAAGGTCCCTAGTCGTGGGAGATTCGAGAGAGGGCATTGATACCCCGGAGTAGACTAGTGTATACAGTCGAGACCCCGACAAGGGGCGGTGGCCGGTCTCACAAGCCATTGGTGGCAGTTGGTTCACCTAAGATGTATACAGGTGCTCATTGGGTTATGAGTACACCGGACAGGACTCGCCGGGAACATGCTAGTTGGTATTATACATAGCGTCAGATAGCAGTTCCCTGGTGACATGTGTACAGGTTAGTTCATCGACCTGAGATCATCATTTGTCTCGTTTGAGTTCCCACTGTGCTTTGATTACTGCCTTACCACGACTCAAAGGAGTCGTGCAAACAGGTTTTAGTTGGGTACAGTCCCGAACCACATGGAGGCAGTGAGCGGATCTGCAGGGGTTCGTCTCTCCCGGTATTGGGGGTGAGGTCGCGCTGTGTCTAGGAGAGCCATTACATGAAGTCCTTGGCCAAGGCAGGAGATTTACTGGTAGATATTCCAGTAGTATCTCAGGCTGTTCTGGGCTACACTCCGACACGACTTGTACCGCTTTTGGGGGTCTGACTTTTACTAACCCCCTAGGCCCACCATGCGATGCTCATAGACGAACGGACCGGACTGTACGGATATTGTCACTGACAGACTCAGTAGGGTGTCAGGATGAGTTCGCTCAACGACCTCCCTTTTAGTCAATACCTGGTAGCCCGTTATGTATAGCTAGTACCTCTGACGTGCTAGTGGTTAAATCCACAGCCAAAGTATTGACGAGTCTTTAGAGTCCTCCACAGACAGTTTCTCAAGTTTCGGGCGAAACGTTGTAGAGGCCGTATGATATATGGCAGGGTTCGATCTCATACGTGCGGTATTGCACAGATCATGATCGGACGGATCATACTAGTGGGCTTTGGTTTAAGCCAGATCCTAGTATTAGATTTGTTGGATTACTTTAGTCTCATCGCATTCGCATTCAGTCGGAATGCGGATGCAGGTATGTATATACAGGTGAGGGGTATCCTTATGATCCGTCACGAGTTTACTTTAGATGTTGCCGGATCTTTTTGTTGGACCAAACATTTGGATTAATGTTTGGATAATGGAAATTGTAAGCTAGATTTCATCATGACATGCATTAAATGTGACATGGACACATTAATGACTCATGGTCTCTTTTTATGTGTTAATGTCACATTATGTGATGTTTTTGGGTTGATTTGATAAGAGGAGAGAGAGAGGGGCTGCCTTGAGTGAGCTTGGTCTTATATTATTCTTTTCACACTCTCTCACTCTCATTATTCTATCATAAGAAAAGAAAAGAGAAAGCCTTCTCTTCTTCTTCTTCTTCCTCTAGCTTGCATTCTCCATTAATGGCAATATCTCTAACCTCCATCCAAGCAATGGATGCAAGAGGCAAAGTGATCACAAACATTCTCTACAACACCTTGGACACGTCGGCTAGCACACTTCGTGCCCGAGTTGCTTCGGATGAAGCGGGAGCCCGTAAAAAGACTTCTCGATGTGGTGCCCTTTTCGACGAGGAGATCAAGACCGGAGATGCCGCGAGGAGCTTGGGATGGTGGCCGAAGACCGAAGGACACAGATCGCTCGGTATAGCTCTCTACCCTTTCTCCAGTTAGCTAGTAGTAGGTTAATGGCCCGATCCAGGTTTTAGTATGCGGTAGCGCCGGTTTACAAGTTAAGAAAAAGTTTCGTTTCCGCATTTTGGCCTCGGAAAGACGGCCGGGGCGCTCCCGTAGACTTACATGGTATCAGAGCCACGCCATTAACCTTTTCTAGCTTGCTCTAACGTGTTTAGAACTTCGATCAACCAAAAATTCCAAAATCCACAATTTCAAGCATCAGTTTCTGTCGATTCTGTTTTTTGCTCAAAAAAATATTTGGTATATTGCAGAAATACGTGCAGGGAATTTTAAGAGTTCTGGGAAAATTTGGTAGCTTGTTTCCACTGTTCCGCCGCGGAACCGCGGCCCAACCCATGCATTGGCCGCGGTTCCGCCGCCGTTATATCTCTTTACTGCACCAAATTTTCTACAGGTGTCTCTGTGTTGGAAATGGAGTTTTTGGTATATTCTTTTTGGGCCCAGATTTATTTTGAGTGCCAGTTGTGCTTGGGGCCCACTTCTGGAATTTTTGTCGATCGAAAATTTAAATATGTTAGTTCATAGTATTTACATTATATCTACGACCGTGAATGTCATTTGATCGGTAAATCCTGTCTAATTGCTATAGTTCTTTTAGACGGATTTGCGAACATGACATTCACGTTGATATTCTGTGTTGTGCTGTGATGTTGCGGATTTGTCGTGGTGGATAGCCTGGATGCAATGGTAGTACAGTTTGATTGTATTTGTACATTTTATATTGCGAGGCGAGCGTCCGACATGTGGACTGCCGTCACTGCCTGTTTGTATATTATTCTTTTTGGGCACGACCGGGCTGAGGTCGATGTACCCGTTGTATATTTTTACTTTCTGTACTAGGATTACCCCATGGAGGGGTGCACGGGTAGCCGGGTTGTAGAAGGCAACGGGCCCGCATCTCATGGCTTTGAGACGGAGGGGGCTTCACTTTAGAATTGGCGGGCTATTCGTCGCACTCGTAGGGGTACAGGTTGACCCAAGGAGGGGTGCTCAAGTTACCGGATTCCGTGAAGTGTGGGTAGTCCATTCACGTTGTTGAAGGGGGCTGCCTCGCTTCAGGTTTTGGCGGGTAACTTGCCGCGCCCGTAGGGGTCTAGAATTTCATTGCACAGGCTATCCACACGACCAGGGGAATGTCGTGTTTCAGTAGCGGCTCTATGAAACCCGGGGATTCCAGATATCTGTATTGTTCTGTGATGCTTATTACATTTCTGTGATGTTGCATTTTATCACGCCTTGAGCGATTATTATATAATGATATATATACTAGTAGATGTTGTATATGTTTTGCATCCGCGCTAGTCTAGTCCCCGCTCTGTCGTTAGTTAAGTAACCTAACGGGTGATGACGGGACCCAGTGGCGAATGCGGATGGCATATACGTACATCATTATTTTCGTTCTTTTGTGGTGTGATCAATTGATGGGACTGCATTGATTTGGATCAATGCAAGCTAAACAAACCTATTCTGATGTTGTTGGAACATTTTTCAAAAAGCTGTTATTGCAAGGACGTTCTCTTTTGTTTTGCACAGTGGTATTCGGTTATGAATATCCAGCACCTCAGTCGACGAGGCAAGGGCCGAGATCCCTTCACCGGGAGTGACCCCTTGGACAGAGGTTTGCGTCAGGGTAATAACTTCACTATAGCCTATTGCCTTTTGCTTTGCATCGTGGTATTCAGTTGGAATATCCTGCACCTCATTCTACGGGGAAAGAGTCGAGAACCCTTCACCGGGAGTGACCTTTTTAGCAAAGGTTTTCGTCACTATATTTTTTATAAAAAGCTATCCGGTTCCTTCAACGATATCAAGTTCATTACGTTAAAGGTTTTTCGCCAAAAATCATTCGTAGCCCTCTGTCATTTCGGAAAGGTAGCGCTTACTATTCATGCTATGTATGTTGGCCTTCATCAAGGCATAGTGTATGGTAGCTATTTGTTACTTTTCTGCAGCATAGATAGATGCGCTGGTTTGGGACAGTCGTACTACTGTTTTGGCCTTCGTCAAGAGTATGTACGGGTGGGTTCAAATTTACCTGGATAATGACGGGTAGAACTTGACATGTGACTTATGATATGTTGGCCTTCGTCAAAGTCATAAGAGCATGGGGTAAAAATCACATCGGGAGTTTCTAAAGAAACTGAAACTTGCCAGATATGCGCATACCTTCTGGAGTGTGATAACGTGAGTGGATTCCATCATGTTATCATGCGATGATAGTTGGATCCCGATTCCCACTGATGAGTTGGTTTACTCCTCGGGTGATCCCGACTAATTATTCATTCAGGTTTGGAGGAGAATTTGAGGTTACGGTGGGAGGTTTCTGTAAGTCCATGTCACGCACCCCCCGAACTTGCGGGGAGGCGGAATATATGAAAAACGATTATCAAAGCTTCGTAACACGGACTTGAGCGCATGAATCGTTATCTAAACCATTGCTAACTAACTACTAGAGGTTTAACTACTCGGATAAGAAGTTATACCTCACGTTACTTGTCCTTCGGGTCTTTATCGCGGTCCTCCACTCCTCGTAGGCTCCTTGGAACATCGGCACCTCAACGGCCTCCTCGAGTCAAAGACGATCCACCCGAGAGCTCCTATGCCAAACTTTATCTCTAACTTGAGATAATTAGGTTGCTCAAAGTGCTAATCTAAGCTACCTAGGGGATATAGAGTGAGGTTATGGATGTATTAGTCTAGCTAACCCTTGATTTCAACACATGAGAGGTTAGGGTTAGGGTTTGAAGAAAGAGTGAGCTTGAGGAGATAAAAGGTGAAGATCATAATGAAATGAGATAATGATCTATCATAATATATATGAAGCATTATTTATTTTTCAAAAATGAAATAATAGAATAAACAACCATGCTTCATAAATATCTATGAGTGATTCATCTCCATGAGTCATTACGCATTTATGATGCATTAATGACATGGATGAATCACACAAATGAGTCACTAATCTCATTTAATGCAATGCCACCTTACCCTCCAAGTCACCACTCTTCTAGAAGCTTCCCGACAAATTACGAGAACGCCTCTCCAATCCGTGAAAATACGGAAAAAATTTAGACTGTATAAATCCAATAACCCGATACTAGAATCTGGCTTAAACCAAAGCCGGCTAGTAAAAACTGTCCGAAAAGTCGTACGTGCGTAAACACACGTACGCGTCCGAACCCTTGTCGTAAAACCATACGACCTCTATATCGTTTCGCCTGGTGCAGGGAAACTCTCTGTGTGGGACTCTAAAGACTCGACACTATACTGGCAGTGGGTTTAACCACAGACCACAAGTGGCACTAGCTGTACGTAACGGTCCCCAGGTAGATGTCGATAAGAAGGTCGATAAGGAAACTAATCCGAACTCCCACTGAGCCTGATGTGACAATCTCCGTACAGTCCGGTCTGTTCGTCTAAGACTATCGCATATCAAGCCTAGGGGGCGGCAAGCGTCAGTCCCCTAATAGCTGTATAAGTCGTGTCGAAGCGAAGCCCATTACGCCCTAAGAAGCTACTGGAACCTACCAGTATATCTCGCTTGCTCTGGCTAGAGACTTCGCGTAATGGCTCTCTGACATAGCGCGATATCATCTCCCAATACCGGGAGAGACGAATCCTGTCTAACCACTACTGCCTCCAAGTGCTCAGGACTACACCCAACTGCTACCTGTTTGCACGACTCCTTTGAGCCGTGGTAGGGTAACAATCTAAGAACAATGGGACACACTCGAGGCGAAGTAGCAGTGTCAAGTCTGCGGACTATGCTGTACTCATGTCACCTGGGAACTGTTAACTGACGACGGGTATAATACCATCTAACAGTTCCCCTGTGAGTCCTGTCTGGTGTAACCGTAACGTAACGAGCACCTGTATACTATCTCCAGTACGACGTACTGATGGCTATGGGACAGACCATCTCCCCAACTGGGATGATAAGCGTATACACTAGTCTACTCTGGAGTATTGATACCCAGTCTCGATAATCCTGCGACTAGGGACCTGTATAGGATGTTGCGTATAGACTACCCAGCCCCCACTAGTGTGACTGCCATCACAATGCTGGTAATCAAGCAAAGAACCTATGGGCTCTACTAATATGTATAAGTGATACGATATAAGAAACATATGCACATATTAAAGTAGACACAAACCAAGTAGCATACTACCATTTTTAGCAAGACTGTATATATAGCTGTGAATATCCCAAGCTTCCATTAAGTAATATACATATAAGTATGATACAATAATGGCCCCTAGGGCATATACACTAACAATCTCCCACTTGCACTAAGGCCATGAGCTGGCATATCGTAGACCTATCATCTCGAATAGCCTATCGAACTGCGTCTGAGGAAGGGCCTTTGTGAATGGATCAGCAATGTTATTCTCCGTCTCTACTTTCTTCACCTCGATCTCCCGGCGATCTATGATCTCCCTGATCAGGTGATACCGCCTTAAGATGTGTCTGGACTTCTGATGGGACCTGGGTTCCTTCGCTAAAGCTATAGCGCCGTTGTTGTCGCAATACAGAGATATTGGACCAACACTGGAAGGAACCACCTGAAGTTCTGTGAGGAACTTCTTCATCCAGACAGCTTCTTTTGCGGCATCACAAGCAGCTATGTACTCCGCTTCCATTGTTGAGTCAGCAACGGTCTCCTGCTTGGAACTCTTCTAACAGACCGCCCCTCCATTGAGGGTAAAGACATAACCCGACATGGACTTGGAGTCATCCTTGTCACTCTGGAAGACGGAGTTGGCAAAGGCCTCCATCTGGAGGTTTTTTCCGCCATATACCAAGAACATCTCCTTAGTCCTCCTCAGGTACTTGAGAATGTTCTTTACGGCTATCCAGTGCTTCTCCCCTGGGTTTGCTTGATACCTGCTTACTATGCTCAATGTGTATGCTACATCTGGTCTGGTACATAACATCGCATACATTATAGAGACTACCGCAGAAGCGTAGGGTATAATCGACATGCGATCACTTTCCAAATCAGTCTTGGGAAACATCTCTTTGGAGAGGGTGATTCCGTGACAAGCGGGTAGGTTACCACGCTTAGAATCATCTATACTGAATCTTTTCACTATGGTGTCTATGTACCTGGACCGCGAAAGTCCCAACATCCTTTTTGATCTATCACGATAGATCCGGATCCCCAGAATGTAGGTGGCATCACCCAGGTCCTTCATGGAGAATTTCTGTGATAAGAATCCTTTGACTGACTGTAACATAGGAATATCATTTCCTATTAGGAGAATGTCATCCACGTACAAGACGAGAAACACTACAGCTCTCCCTACAATCTTACTGTATATGCATGGTTCATCTGGATTTTTGATAAAGTCGAATTCTTTGACAGCATCATCAAAACAGATGTTCCAACTCCGCGATGCTTGTTTTAGTCCATAAATGGACTTAAGCAGCTTGCATACTTTACCGCTGCTCCCACTCTGAATGAATCCCTCTGGCTGATCCATAGACGCTCTCTTCCAAATTTCCATTTAGAAATGCCGTCTTTACGTCCATCTGCCAGATCTCATAATCATGGAAGGCAGCAATAGCAAAAAGGACCCGAATGGATTTCAGCATAGCCACTGGAGAAAAGGTTTCGTCATAGTCCAAACCAGGTCTTTGACGGAAACCCTTTGCAACAAGTCTAGCTTTATAGGTTTCAACCTGTCTATCTACACCAATCTTCTTTTTGAAGATCCATTTGTATCCTACGGGTTTTACCCCTTCTGGAGCAGTGTCCAAAGTCCATACTTTGTTAGTGTACATGGACTCCATTTTGGTCCGCATTGCATCCAGCCATTTTACCGAGTCATCGCTCTGAATGGCTTGCTGGAAGCTAGTAGACTCATCATAGTCAATAGTGCAATCCTCTCTATCCCCGTCTATGAGAAAACCGTAGTATCTCTCGGGCGGATGAGATTGTCTACTACTCCTGCGGAGTGGCGTCGGGATATCCTGTTCTCCTGAACCTTCTTGTTCTACCAAACTTTCAGTAGTAGTTTGTGCTTCTGGAATTTCTTCCAGTTCTATTTCGCTCCCACTAGTTTCCTTTTCTAAAAAATGATATTCTAGAAAATGGGTATTACGAGAAACAAAAACCTTTTGTTCCTCTGCGTAATAGAATAGATATCCCCTGGAGTTCTTTGGATATCCCACAAACTTACATAGTACTGATCGTGCCTCGAGTTTGTCCACATGCTGCTTTTTAACATAAGCCGGACATCCCCAAATCTTTAGATACTGAAGATAGGGTTTCTTCCCACTCCACATCTGATATGGTGTGGTAGGCACAGTCTTGGTGGGAACCTGGTTCAAAAGATATGCAGCTGATTCTAGTGCATATCCCCAGAATGATCGCGGTAACTCAGCGTTACTCATCATGGAACGAACCATATCCAATAGGGTTCGATTCCTCCTTTCCGATACACCGTTATGTTGTGGTGTGTATGGAGGAGTAAGCTGAGAGAGAATTCCATTCTCTTTTAAGTAACCCAGGAACTCGGCACTTAAGTATTCACCACTTCGATCAGATCTTAGTGTCTTTATACTCTTGCCTGTTTGTTTTTCCACTTCATTCTTATATTCTTGGAATTTCTCAAAAGCCTCGGATTTATGCTTCATTAAGAAGACATATCCATACCTAGAGAAATCATCCGTAAAAGTAATGAAGTAGGAATAACCACCTCGCGCATGTGTAGACATTGGACCGCACACGTCACTGTGTATGAGTCCTAAGAGCTCGCTTGCTCTTACTCCGTGTCCAGTGAACGGAGTCTTTGTCATCTTTCCTTTGAGACAGGATTGACAAGTTGCATATGCTTGATATTCGAACGGATTCAAATATCCTTCTCTATATAACTTAGTTAACCTTCTCTCATTGATGTGACCTAGTCTACAATGCCATAAGAAAGCCTGATTTGTTTCCGGAGACTTTCTTTTAAGTGTGTTCTGGACACTGAAAATCGGAGCTTGATTTAATACGTATATTCCGTTTTCTAATGTACCTGACCCAATCATAACTTGATTTAGGTGTATGTGAACCACATCTCTTGCAAAAGTAAAATCATATCCTTCCTTAGAAAGTAAGGGTAAGATATGATATTACAAGTCGTACCTGGTACATAAAAACAGTTACGCAGAATCAATATCTGCCCAGTTGTCAGTCCAAGATGATATTCCCCTACGGATTCAGCGTCCATGCTCATTCCGTTAGCAACTGTGAGGGTCATATCACCTATCCCGATAACCCTACGGTTTCTCAGAGCCTGTAAAGAATTACAGATGTGAGTTTCTGACCCGGTATCCAATACCCAGGAAGTAGGGTTAACTGACATACAGTTTTCTATCACAAATACACCCGAAGCTGAAGCCACAACATGCTTCGAATCCTGGCTACTGACTTCTAAAGCCCTGCAATCATTTTGCCAATGCCCAATCCCATAACAATAGGAACATCCCTCTTTTACTACATTCAGTCCCGAAACTTCTGCCCTTCTCTTTCCTTCTTCTTCCCCGGTTTCCTTCAGGGTAGAAGGCAGAGACTGTAGAATCAGGTCAGTATCTGACCCGTTCACCGACGTGGTCTTTAGGTCCCTGAGCTCATCAGTATAGCTAGTCATTGTAAGGACGTTGTCCCCTACAGATAACCCGTCAGCCAACCTCGCTTGAATTAATTCGTTCGAGGTTTCATATCTAGTGATATGAGATTGCTCTCCATATAAATCTTTGTTATGGAGAAAAATGGAAAATAAGTCCATCTTCTCGTGCTGCTTCTGGTATACACCATCAACTGAAGCTACCATGAGGCACTTAGCTTTCGCTTTATCTTTTTCCCTTGTCTGACGGATATTCATATCCGCGACAGTGGAAACTGGACCTGGGACGGCGGGATCTTGAGTAGTAATAGGGTGGTCCAGCTTGTCATAGGCAATGGACATCTGGACAGACCTTTGCCAGTCATATAAGTCAGATTCAGTCAAATTGTTATCTAGATGTAACCTATGTGTGGTCACAAGGTCGCTGCAATTAAGAGAGAGAGAAGAAAACATTTTAGCATGATGCTGTTGCAAGTTTAGATTGGTTTTAAGTTTATCTAAACAGAATGGCTCCCACTGTTTCTCGAATCCCTCCTTAAACCAAAAAGGAAGAACTAGCCAGGACTATTCTCACCGTACAATACTTGCTTAACTGTTCAGCCAGGCCAGTGTCGATACTTCGAGGGAGGTTTTCCAATGCTTTCGCGAAGTTTCTTAATTAAATACCCTCTTTTCTCTGGGGGCGTAGCCCCGCTGACACCTTTCTCGACACCTACTTGGTTTATAGCATTGATCGTTAAGTGACGAATCTCTTGATAAGTAGTATATACTCACAGTAGGATCGGGATCCAAAATATCATTGTATGATAATGTTGAAGGAATCCTACCAACATTCATCAAACTCCAAAATGGTATGCAACACTAGCAAATTTCAGTTTCTTTAGAAACTCCAGATATGGATTTTTGCCGCATGCTCTTATGACTTTGACTAAGGGCCAAATATGTCATAAGTCACATGTCAAGTTCTACCCGTCATTATCCAGGTTAATTTGAACCCACCCGTATATACTCTTGATTAAGGGCCAAGAAAAGTAATACGACTGTCCCAAACCAACGCATCTATCTATGTAACAAATGAATACCCCAGCAGCTACCAAACACTATGTTTTGACTAAGGGCCAAATATACATAGCTTGAATACTACTGAATACCCAAATGAAATGACGGAGGGCTACGAAAGGTTTTGGCAAAACCGTGAACGTAGTGAACTTGATATAATCGAAGGAACCTGATACTTTTTAAAAGGAGTGGTTAAAGCTCCGCAATTAAAAATTCTGCTCTTTTTAAAATAACCGAGTGGTTTCTTTTAAATTTGTTCCAACGATTTAACTTTGGTTTATTTTCTTTGCATTATAATAATGCGTCCCATCATTTATCCTATCATTGCAGAAAACAACGAAAAAACCACGTCCTCTTATACCATCCGCATTCGCCACTGGGTCCCGTCATCACCCGTTAGGTTACTTAACTAACGACAGAGCGGGGGCTGGGCTAGCGCGGGTGTAAAACATAAGTGACGTCTAATAGCTATCATATATAGATAGTGTACATTCGTCAGACACAATAATAAGCATTCCAGATCACAGATGAACTTTATTGGATTTATTAGCAATCCGCATTTGCTTTGAGCCTGCAATAAAAGACGGATTACACAGTTGTGATGAATAGCCATTACCCCACCCTAGACCCCTACGGGTACGACAAACTACCTGTCAAGTACCCGAAGTGAAGCGGTCTCCCTCAAACGTGAGTAGGCCACTAAACACTTCAACGTACCCGGTAGTTTATATACCCCACCTTGGGTCTATCCTAGGAGCAAAAACAGTAAAAAGAAATAATACAACGGTGGCTACAACCGCAACCTGGATGTGCCCCGCAAAAGAATATTACATCAAATTACATTTACATCGAATGAATGAATATTAAACCCATCTCAAACCCCGGCTAATCATCACAACATTCCAATCAAGTCCATATACACAAACAGTAAACATTACAGAAATGTGCAACCCCCTGCCAACCGACATACTAGCAGTTAGGGGAGGTTTACGAACACATTAAACATTACAGATAAAAACCCAATTAGCAAATATCTTAGAACATCGATCAATTACCATATTCCGTGTTTACCCCAAAAGCAAAACAGCAAAGAAGCAACCTGGGTAAAAACAGAACATACTGGAAAACAGAACACCAGAAAATAGGAATAACTGAGCAAATCCGAGTCAACTCGGCGTTGACTCGGCGGCGGATCCGCGGCAGAAGCACTCTATTGCCGCGGATCCGCGGCCATAACACTGAGTTGGAACTTCGTATTTTCCCAGTATTCTTAAATTATCCTGCTGTGAATTTTAAGGTATGTCAAATCTTTTTTCAGACACTTTTAAAATTAACAGAAACTTTGGATTTCTGGGGTTCCGTTTTCGCGTTTTCTGACGATCGAAGTTCTAATCAGTTGCTAACAAGCTAGTAATGGTTTAGTTGTCTCTGATACCACTGTAAGTCCATGTCACGCACCCCACGAACTTGCGGGGAGGCGGAATATATGAAAAACGATTATCAAAGCTTCGTAACACGGACTTGAGCGCATGAATCGTTAACCATTGCTAACTAACTACTAGAGGTTTAACTACTCGGATAAGAAGTTATACCTCACGTTACTTGTCCTTCGGGTCTTCATCGCGGTCCTCCACTCCTCGTAGGCTCTTTGGAACATCGGCACCTCAACGGCCTCCTCGAGTCAAAGACGATCCACCCTAGAGCTCCTACGCCAAGCTTTATCTCTAACTTGAGATAACTAGGTTGCTCAAAGTGCTAATCTACGCTACCTAAGGGATATAGAGTGAGGTTATGGATGTATTAGTCTAGCTAACCCTTGATCTCAACACATGAGAGGTTAGAGTTAGGGTTTGAAGAGAGAGTAAGCTTGAGGAGAGAGAAGGTGAAGATCATAATGAAATGAGATAATGATCTATCATAATATATATGAAGCATTATTTATTTATCCAAAAATGAAATAATAGAATAAACAACCATGCTTTATAAATATCTATGAGTGATTCATCTCCATGAGTCATTAAGCATTTATGATGCATTAATGACATGGATGAATCACACAAATGAGTCACTAATCTCATTTAATGCAATGCCACCTTACCCCCCAAGTCACCACTCTTCTAGAAGCTTCTCGACAAATTACAAGAACACCCCTCCAATCCGTGAAAATATGGAAAAACTTTAGACTGTATAAATCCAATAACCCGATACTAGAATCTGGCTTAAACCAAAGCCGGCTAGTAAAAACTGTCCGAAAAGTCATTCATGCGTAAACACACGTACGTGTCCGAACCCTTATCGTAAAACCATACGACCTCTATATCGTTTCACCTGGAGCAGGGAAACTCTCTATGTGGGACTCTAAAGACTCGACACTACGCTGGCAGTGGATTTAACTACAGACCGCAAGCGGCACTAGCTGTACGTAACGGTCCCCAGGTAGATGTCGATAAGAAGGTCGATGAGGAAACTCATCCGAACTCCCACTGAGCCTCATGTGACAATCTCCGTACAGTCCGGTCTGTTCGTCTAAGACTATCGCATATCAAGTCTAGGGCGCGGCAAGCGTCAGTCCCCTAATAGCTGTATAAGTCGTGTCGGAGCGAAGCCTATTACACCCTGAGAAGCTACTGGAACCTACCAGTATATCTCGCTTGCCCTGGCCAGGGACTTTGCGTAATGGCTCTCTGACATAGCGCGATATCATCTCCCAATACCGGGAGAGACGAATCCTGTCTAACCACTACTGCCTCCAAGTGCTCGGGACTGCACCCAACTGCTACCTGTTTGCACGACTCCTTTGAGCCGTGGTAGGGTAGCAATCTAAGAACAGTGGGACACACTCGAGGCGAAGTAGCAGTGTTAAGTCTGCGGACTATGCGGTACTCATGTCACCTGGGAACTGTTAACTGACGACGGGTATAATACCATCTAACAGTTCCCCTGCGAGTCCTGTCCGGTGTACCCGTAACCTAACGAGCACCTGTATACTATCTCCAGTACGACGTACTGATGACTATGGGACAGACCATCTCCCCAACTGGGATGAGAAGCGTACACACTAGTCTACTCTGGAGTATCGATGCCCAGTCTCGATAATCCTACGACTAGGGAACTGTATAGGATGTTGCTTATAGACTACCCAGCCCCCACTAGTGTGACTGCCATCACAACGCTGGTAATCAAGCAAAGAACCTATAGGCTCTACTAATATGTATAAGTGATACGATACAAGAAACATATGCACATATTAAAGTAGACACAGACCAAGTAGTATACTACCATTTTTAGCAAGACTGTATATATAGCTGTGAATATCCCAAGCTTCCATTAAGTAATATACATACAAGTATGATACAATAATGGCCCCTAGGGCATATACACTAACAGTTTCCTGATTGGATAAAGTGATAACCATTCTGATCTAGGTTAGAGTGCACGCTGAGTGTTTCTTTTCTCTCTCTCTTTGGCAGCGACCATGGCCCGACCCTTGACTATGACTCAGTGACCAAGTTGACTGAACCTTCTTGAACACTGGCTTTTGGATTGTCAGAGTTGCATACCTCATTGCCACTCCTACTCTTACCCTTTTCTCCAGGACACCCCGTATTATTACGAACATCCACTTCCATTGGATAAAACCATCGTATGGTTATATACGAACTCGAAGGAATTTATTCGAGGATGGTTTCTGGTTCTGGAGAAAACGAATAGGACTATTCAGTTGTCTTTTCCTTTTACTTTCTCTCAGGTTGCGAGCGCTCCTTGGATTAGGGGATAGTACCCCTGTTATGCTTATTGGATAAGTCTTCTTCCAAACCTTAGGCTGGTACCGAACGGTAGGGAATGAAGAAAACCATTTAGCCTAAAAGGTGTACAGAAGGTATTAAGTAAAGACATTTAATGGGATTAGTAAGAGGGCAAAGTAAACTGCGACTACTATTCACGACCAAACCAAGTATTTCATCGCCACTCCTACTTCACATTTGTATTTCTCCAGGACACTCCGTATCACTACGAAAATCCACAGTTTATTGGATACTCCATCGTATGGTTATATACGAACTCGAAGGGACTTGTTCCAGTTCGGGGATGGATTCTGGTTCAGGAGAAATAGGAATAAGATTTATTCAGTTGTCTTTTATCTTTACCTTCTCTCGGGTTGCGAGTGCTCCTAGGATTAGAACAGTACACCCATTATGCTTATTGGATAGTCTTCTTCCAAACCATAGGCTGGTGCCGAAAGGTAGGGAAGGAAGAAAACTATTTAGCCTAAGAGGGTGTACAGAAGGTAATGACTAAAGACATATGAAGGGATTTGGAGAGATAGCAAAGAAATATACGGTTACAGTTGTGAATCTGGATAATGGAAGAGACGTTACTAAGAATACCCGGATACCCCTACGAAACATTTCAATGTTTCAGTTTCACTGTGTACTGTTAAAAGAAAACTGATTTCCCAATTAGCCCTTACTCCAGGGTATGTATTTACCAGGTATGATTCTCACATCTGTATGGTTTTACAGATGATGAGTGGGAGTAAGTTATTGGGAATTAGGTGATCATCCTCATTATATCGGAATTCGTTGTAATTGGTGATATTTGAGGAAATCGCCTGGGTTGTTTGCCGGACGGCAAATATTTGGTTTTGAATATTCGTTGTTATGCACCGATTTCAAATTGATATATCTGTACGTCTATTTTTATAGAGTGAGATATAACTTTTTGAAATTATGTCTATGACATTTACCTATATCAGTGGATGGTTAGGTAAGGAGCATTAAACAGCGGTGTAATTCTTCTTAACCATAAGTACAGTTTTCAACCTACGACACACAGGGAATGAGTTATTAGACTCAGGGGACTTATACAGAGTATTTTATATTGTCCAGTGTCCATGAGGACAGAGGGGTTGGTACTAGTACTATATTCTGTTTACTTGTGACTTCTCTAGTTCTTAGACATATGTTTCGTAGAAATGCAAGGTCTAAGTTTTGAGAAGTTATAGGTATATGAATAAAGTAGAGAACCAGGTATTGCAAGTATCAGGATTCTTCAAGGTGATCGAAGATGTAGATACTTGTGTATGGTATTCAGTTGATAGTAATGATTAAGAGAACTTGCTTCTATTTCAGGTTACTCATAATTGGAAGCAATCTTAAGTTGAGTAATGTTGATCGGCCTCTCTCCATTTAGTTGACATGCACTGGAGACAGCTGCATGATTTGAAACTGGTTCCAATTAAATCAGTACCTCTGTTTCTATATTGGATATAGAATAGTTCATATCTTAACAATGTTAAGGTACGGGGAGTTATCCGGTTTATGCTTAAAACCAGGCTCTGGATAACTCAAGGCACGTTTCTGTAATGGCTGTTTGTAGGTTGACCCGGGTTATGACGAGGGTTGATTTTCTACCATCTGGAAGATCAATAGTGATATTGTTCTTGACTCGCCACAGTTTTGATAAAAATGGATTTTTTCAGAAAACAGTAGTGCGAGTATGGTAGAACTAGAAGTGATTTCAGAACCGCAAAACGATTACTGAAAATTTGATAAGAACCTAAAGATTCAATCTGGTTTGACATTCCATTGGCCACTCCGCAGATATGGTGGGTAACCTCAGACACCCGAGAGGTACTCCGGTAGCCTCAAGGACGGTGACAGGGAGGTTCTTGTTTACCCAGACTTGCCATTGCTGTTATTCCAGACTGTGAGACCCGGCAGGAGGATGGGTATAGCGTCGTTCTAAACTAGCTTTAGAAGTGTACGTGTATATGATTCTGCCAGAGGGTTTTCGCAGTCAATGGGAGCAGCGGAAGCATTGGTGGACAAGTGGCTTATGTCTATTTATGGACTAAAGCAGATATAGCGGAGATAGATCATCTATTTCTGATATGACAGTCATAGGTTTGACTTCAGCAGAATAGGGGATGGATCTGTTAAGAAGGTAGTAGGGTGTGATGTCCTGGTATTTGGATGACATACACAGAGTATGATGTGAAATTCCTATACTACGGTCGGTCATACTTTGGTTGTCACACAGTGGTTTCTCCATATAGGATATGGATATTATATCAGATATTCTGGTTACTAGATCTATGGTTTTAGATCTAGATTTGGGAAGTGTCCCAATCAGGGTACTTAGACAGCATTCTAAAGGTATTTAGAATGGACGACTCCTGGCACGGTAGTGTACCTGCAGGTGATGGAGTCACCCTCTCTAAAGGTGTCTTACAGACTAAAGGGGAGAGGGATGTGCATGATTGGCAGATCACTTGCTTAGGCAATTAAGTCAATCATGAGATGTCAAGTACCACACCAGACGTTGTTTTTGCATTAGATGCAATATGTTGATATTAATCTAGTCCTGGAGAAACGATCGGAAGCAGTTTTAGAACATAAGTGGATGTTCTAGGGATATGATAACGGTATCCTTCTTCGGGAGACAGTTATCATTCCAGGCTTCCAAGGTGACATGGATGACAGAGTGACTGTCAGAGTTATAGTTTTCCCTTTTACGAGGGGCAGTATTTTGGACAGGTGGTCCAAGGGGATACTGAGAGAGGCATGACGCAGGATACTGATTAAGTTCAGTTGATGATACAGTCTAAGAAGTTTGGATTTGGAGTTCATTTATGAGATAGGTCCCATCAGATATCCAGACATATTCTAAGACAGGTATTGCTCATTTCAGGAGATGGCTTTCTCTGCGAACTTGAGATAAGGAGAGACATAGAAAGAAACATCAGGACTGATCCACTCACTGAGGCTATTCCTCGAACGCAATAGTTTCGCAAACGGGCTTTTTGAGACTGATTAGTAGAGGAGTTGGGTGTTCGGTATCACACGGGCTGTGAGTATGCGACATCGCAATAATTAGTCTTGAGTGCAAGTGGGATATTGTTGGATATAGTGCCCTCAGAGTCAATTATTGGATCACAGGCACGTGATTGCAATGATTGAGGGAGGACCTATACCGGTAGGACAGTCTTACTCAAGATGATAGTATGCTATCTGGTTTATCTTTATCATCGTGTACTGCTTCAGGTGACCTTACAGGTCTCTATTACACGTTGATAGAGCCCTTAGGATTCTTGCTTGACGACCAGTAGTATGATGGCGATCATATACGTGGGAGCTGGGGTCTATAAGCACATCCTTAAAAGGTCCCTAGTCGTGGGAGTTTCGAGACAGGGCATCGATACTCTGGAGTAGACTAGTGTATACAGTCGAGACCCCGACGAGGGGCGGTGGCCGGTCTCATAAGCCATTGGTGTCAGTTAGTTCACCTAAGATGTATACAGGTGCTCATTGGGTTATGAGTACACCGGACAGGACTCGCCGGGAACATGCTAGTTGGTATTATACCTAGCGTCAGATAGCAGTTCCCTGGTGACATGTGTACAGGTTAGTTCATCGACCTGAGATCGTCATTTGTCTCGTGTGAGTTCCCACTGTGCTTTGATTACTGCCCTACCACGGCTCAAAGGAGTCGTGCAAACAGGTTTTAGTTGGGTACAGTCCCGAGCCACATGGAGGCAGTGAGCGGATCTGCAGGGGTTCGTCTCTCCCGGTATTGGGGGTGAGGTCGCGCTGTGTCTAGGAGAGCCATTACACGAAGTCCTTGGCCAAGGCAGGAGATTTACTGGTAGGTATTCCAGTAGTATCTCAGGGTGTTCTGGGATACACTCCGACACGACTTGTACCGCTTTTGGGGGTCTCACGTATACCACCCCCTAGGCCCGCCATGCGATGCTCATAGACGAACGGACCGGACTGTACGGATATTGTCACTGACAGACTCAGTAGGGTGTCAGGATGAGTTCGCTCATCGACCTCCCTTTTGGTCAATACCTTGGCAGCCGTTACGCACAGCTAGTGCCACTGACGTGCTAGTGGTTAAATCCACAGCCAGTGTATTGACGAGTCTTTAGAGTCCCCCACGGATAGTTTTCCCATGTTCGGGCGAAACGTTGTAGAGGCCGTATGGTATTATGGCAGGGTTCGATCATATACATGCAGTCGTGCATGGATCATGATCGGACAGATCATACTAGTGGGCTTTGGTTTAAGCCTGATCCTAGTATTAGATTTGTTGGATTACTTTAGTCTCATCGCATTCGCATTCAGTCGGAATGCGGATGCAGGTATGTATATACAGGTGAGGGGTATGCTTATGATCCATCATGAGTTTACTTTAGATGATGCCGTTCATTTTATTGTCATAAACATTTGGTTAATGTTTATTTTGGTGGATATTGTGAGTGGATTTCATCATGAGGAGCATTTATTGTGACATGTGCATGGGTGATGACTCATGGTCTTTTTATTTGTGCAAATGTCACATTAGTGATTTATTATTGGGTTGAAATGAGAGGTAGAGAGAGAGTGGACAGCCATATAGGCTTGGGTTTGCTCTTGGATTTCTTGCTCTAGCTCTCACAACTCATTCCAACACAATAACAAAGCAAGCCTCATCTTCTTCTTCTTGCTTTAGCTCACTACTTCTACCATGGCTTTATCTTCAACCTCCATCCATACACTCTCATGTGTTGAGAATCAATGGATACTTGAGACAAAGTTATCACACACATTCTCTACATCACCTTGGACATGTCGGCTAGAAAACTTCATGTCCGGGTTGCTTCAGATTGAAGCGGGAGCCCGTAAAAAGACTTCTTGACATGGTTCCCTTCCGACGAGGAGACCGGAGATCGGAGATGCCGCGAGGAGCTAGCGATGGTGGCTAAAGACTGAAGGACACGGATCGATCGGTGTAGCCATTCTATCTTCTTTGTAGTTAGCTAGTTTAGTGTTAATGGTTCGATCCAGATGAAAGACTACGATAGTGCCGGTTTTGTAAAAAGTTTTTGTTCCGTGTTTGGCCTCGGATTGACGGCCGGTGCACTACCATAGACTTACAAGAGTAACCAGATAGTATACTATCATGTCGAGCAAGAATGTCCTCTCTCTATGTATATATGTCCAAGCATCCACTATAATATACATCACATGTACAATAATGGCCTCTAGGGAATACATATATGATTGATTCGGTTTTAGAGTTGTGTTTGTAGAATAACCGCAATAAAAAACGGTATCGCGTGTAGCTACACCGAGATGAGTACGGGTCGTCCTCAGGGAAACGTCGAATCTTTTAATCTTACTTTAGGCGTGATGATTAGGAAAAGAGGAAGAATAATGAATAGTGGAAATAGTTTCTAGATCTACGTTAAACACGGATATAGAATATAGATCTAGATTAACTACGGATGTAGGTTTTATATTAGAAGGGGGCTTGTAGGGTTCGTTAAGATGTAGTAGTCATGGATGATTAATTAAAGATTACTCCTCTTATCCTTTAATAGATTTAAAACTAGAGCGACAATGATGCATGTAGATTAGGGTTTCTGGAGGGAAAAGGGTTCCCACTTTTAACCCCTACCTTGACATGGATCTCCGTTCATGTCTAGCCTTTACCAAAACAATTGTTAATCTAATCTCTAATTGTGGTCGTGAATATCAATGAATTGATAGCGCACCCGATTAGGATGTTAACTATTCTTTTGATAAAGTTTATAAACTTTATAGGACGTAAAAAGATTTTAAGAATCTTCATCGTCCATTAATCTACCTTAATCCTACGAACCCTAACAAGCGGAGAATTACTCACGCTGAAGAAAATAAAATGCAATACAATAAAACTACCTTTATTAATAAACAAGATCAAGTACACTTTGTTCCTTTAGAAAATGATTACAAAACCCTAGTTTGCTTCTCGATCTCTTCTTAAGGAGGTAGATGAACCGTCGATGATCAACCACGATTCTTGAGCCGTCATGGACTTCGTTATCGCGTCAGTTTGATGATTTTTCCAAGAGGCTCTCGGTCTTTATTTATAGTCACAGAGCCAAAAACCTAGTTTCCTAATATGGTAACTAGTTGTTAGGATCCCAACCAGAAAATCCAGAGCCCTAACTCCTCAATATTGCGGCGGAACCGCGGCCATTTGATTGGTTTGACCGTAGATCCGCAGTTGTTTAGGGGGTTCATTGCTTCAAAAATCTTGTGGCCTCTTCTGGTGACACATGTAGACTATTTTGATATCTGGAATCTGAAATCTTCTTTGACTCTCTACCAGAATTGATTTCTTCGATTTACTTTAAGATTTTGGCAGATTTGATCTCGATAACTCGGATTTCCTTGATTCCAGTCCTAATATAATTTTTGCACAATTATCTCAAAAAATAATGTTAGTAGAATTTATTTTTATTGAGATATTATCTTAAGCATTTGACATGATATTATAGTTTTAAGAGAATTGGTCAAAGATATATAATAAGGGAAGCATATTTAAATGGACCAAATATTACATAGATATTATATGATTATATTTTCCTTCATAATATTAATTATAATATATAAACACATGAAAATAGTATTTTTACGGATAAACCCTCATATGTGTCATATTTATAATAAACACCTTTTATTATATAAAAATAGTAAGGAAAATGTCATATCAAATGAGCAATATTTTCAACTGAACAATATAACTAACAGTATCTTTAGGGGAATCAAATCATATAGGACTCGAAACTTGAACTTGAAGCTGAAATCGAACTTGAAAAGCTGAACTTGACTTAAACTGAAACTTGATTTAAACTTCGAACTTGACTTGAACCTGAACTATATTCTTGAAACTTAACATGAATACTTGAACCCAATATGTACACTTGAATCAACATGACTCGAACCATGAATACAATTGACATGTTTTGCACTTGACATGACTACACGGACTCAATATTGAAAACTTGATATTATACATCACCTTTTGTATTCATAGATTCGATCAAGACTCGTAACATTAATCATAGACTAACATACACGAGGTGTTAGGGTAGTTTGAGTATAAATCCAACGGAATCTCATGAGTCTAATACTAACGTCACATCACGAATTCACGAATTTACGAATGAGGGTCCGTGGTTCTTTGCTCCTGGGGCCCTACCCTTGAGTTCGAGAACACTCTTTAGATTGGTTGATATTCATACTTGAACTCACGTTAGTTAACTTACCTTATTAGTGACTTCTCTAGGACACAGTGACGTACACTTCATGTTCACTATAATTACACTACACGGTCATACTATACTTGTTTATCATGCTCATATTATATTGCCATGCTTACATAGTTGCCATTAATATTGCCATGTTATACTTGTTCATGCTTCATTATTTCCATTCATACTATATCACATGTCACCTTGCATATTTATTTATATGCATTCACATCTTACCTTTCTTGGGGACTTACCGAGCGTAAGTTCCCCGATGGGCATTCCACCCATCTTTATTTCTTTCTTAGAATGTTCGTCAAATAATCTAGAGACTGAGAAAGTGGAACCGACTACAGAGGACTGTGACCAGCTCAGCTCATAAGTCGATCCATAGATTTCTATTTTAGTTTCAGTTTATGTTTGCCACTTGTTTAGGCATTATATTTCATGTTATTTCCTTTTCAGACAATCTATCAATATAATTAAACTTGTTGAAGTTGAATGTAAATAAAATTGTTGTTGGAAATTTTAGTTTCATGCTTATTCTTGTGTCATTTTATATTGCTTATAATAGCGTATTTGTTTTAAGAAAGGAACTTTTCGGAATGAATACGTCACGGGCCTCGTCACATACCTGCTCCTCTCTTTTAGGAAGCAGGGCGTGACAAAAACACAATTCAAATTCCAACTCCAAAATCCAATCCCAACTTCAAAATCTAGTTCCAACTTCTAATCCGAATTTTATTCAAAAACTTCAACATCAAATCCAACTCAATCCAAATCCTGGCTAAAATCCAGACAAAGTTCAAATTTCAACTCTTAAAATCCAGACCTTTAAGTCTTAATTCAAATCCCAACTCAAATTCAAACTCCTCCAACTGGAAAGTTGCAAATTTTAAACCAAATCCCTAATTCAATATCTCTAAGAGCAGATGATAAGTCACTCCTAGGATTAAAATTCAAACATCCCATCTATGATGACGTTAAGCATTCCATCTACGATGACATTAAATATTCCATCTATGATGATGTTAAACCCTCCGTCTATGATGACGTTAAACATTCATCTTCCAAATCAAAATTCCAAAATCTTTGTCAATGATTTCGTTAAACCCTCCGTCTAAGATGGTGTTAAACATTCATCTTTCAAATCAAAATTCCAAAATCTCCGTCTCAGATGACGTTAAACATCAAAATTCTTAAATTTCCTTCTAAAATGACGTTAAACATCAAAAGTTCTAAAATCTCCAAAAACCTTCCGTCTAAGTAGACGTTAAACCAAGCTCCTTCGTCTAAGTAGACATTAAACAAATCCTTTCCTTCTAAGTAGACGTTAAATAAAACCCTCCATCAAAGCAGACGTTAAACCAAGTTTTTCCATCTAAGTAGACGTTAAAAAAACTCCCGTCTAATTTTAAACAAACCTTCCATCTAAGTAGACATTAAACAAACCCTCCGTTTAAGGGACGTTAAAATATCATGTCTATGATGACAATGGACTTCATCGTGTGGCAAAGGAGAAAAGACGTTGGCTCCATCATTAGATCAAATCAAGACAACCAATGACCTCCCCATCGAAATCAAGCTCCGCCTCGGAAACGAGTCAACCAATGACCCCCCTATTGGAATCAAGCTCCGCTTCAGAAACAAGTCAACCAATCACCTTCCCTTTGGAATCAAGCTCTGTCTTGGAAAAAGCAAACCAATGACCTCCTACCGAACAAGGCTATAACAACCTAGTTCATTTATACCAATTCCAGTTCCCGTACTTATTTATCTATGGCATTTTATTGATTTATCGTGTTTGGGTGCGAATAGTATTTTTACATTTTACTTTGCATTTGACCCGACCCGCTTGCTTGAACTTGTTTGATTCATATTTGTAAATTACCCTGACTTGTTACATAGACACGTGCATCTAATGTATACTGCATACTGGCATTTCATCTAGCATCGCATACTTTACCATATAACATTTTAGGTCATGTATTATAATTTAAAATTGCATTTCATAGCCTGCATGATACCCCTAACCCCGTGGTAGCATCCGCGCATCTTGTTCTCGTCTCGTTCAGTGAAACAGACATGTTTGGATGGCTACGCACACATACGTGCATCCGTTCTTGGGGGTATGCATTTTTGTTACCGGAGCATTCGTTTTGAATTTTGAAAATCGCATATATTTTTCATATTTTAAATCTGAATTTTTAGACCCGACCCGGGCGCGTTTTGGAATATGTTGTATTCTGCCTAATTTCAAACTTGTTTAATATTTAATATTTATATTTAATTTCATTAACTGATAATTATAACAGACAAATCTTTTTTTATTTTAAATCGAATATCCTTTAAAAATTTTAAAAATCTTTTCTTAACCGATCACAACTCTTTCCAACTCTTTCTCGCTATTCCTCTGTCCCGTGGGCCCTCGCATCTCTCTCTCTCTCTCCCCCCCCCTCTCTCTCTCACCCGCTATCTCTTTCTCTCTCTCCCACAAAACAACAAAACTATCTCTCTTCACTATTCACCGCACCCTCTATCTCTCCTCTCGGTCTCCTCTCGATTCTCTCGCTCTCTCTCTCTCTTTATCTCTCTCTCTCTCCCCCCTATATATTATATATATTCCTTCTTCTTTTTTTTAAAAAAAAAACCCACGAACCCTAACCCCGCCTGCCTCCGCAGCCATCACCCCTTGCCTACCTCGTCGCCGTCGTCATCACCGTCGCCGTCTCGTCATCGCCTCCTCACCCTCATCAACACCTCCACCTTCTCTCTCCTTCCCCGAGCTCTGCACACACACCCGAGAACTGAACCCGAGCCCCCTGCACACGCTACCCCGCCGGAGTTGATTGCAGCCGTCGATCTCACCTTCGTTCTCCGACTCCAACACACTACAGTGAGCATTTCTCTTTCCCCCATTTCCTTCTTCCTTCCTTCCCTTTCCTTTCTCTTTTCTTCTGTTCTTTTTCCCTTAAATGGTTCTCTGCCTTTTTAGTTCGCCGGAAACCGGACGTGACATCGACGATCCCGACAAGCCAGCGAACGTACCTGACTTGTGTGATCACCTTTGTGCGTTGTTTGGATCCGTTCCGTGTACCGTACGCGCGTCGCGACTTTTCGCCGACATGAGACGTTCCGTACACACCCGTTTCTTGATCCGTCTAGGCAAGTTAATCTTGCTACATGCTATTTAAATTTTTATATACCTATTTAAATATATATTATACCTGTAGTTTAAATCTAGTACCACACGTTTCATTTTATCATGTTTCGATGTTCCATTTGCATTCGCTTATATCATTTTAGATCTAGATCATGAAAATAATCTTGTTACATAGTATATTACATTACAATGCATCCATACTAATATTTATATCACATATTGCTTAGTTGTATATCCCACATTACCATTTGATAGTTTTTATAATGTTTCGGATACCTATTTGTACCCATCTCTTTTAGAATATAGATAATTGCATCCATAGATCATGTTAAGACATAATAATGTGATATTAACATTCCATGTTTGATAAAGTGTATCCTAATTAGTGTTGGAACTATAACTTTAACCCTAATCGATAACTGTGCATCCATATAATTGAATCTATACCTATTTTGCATACCACATCACATTATTCCATTTTATTATTACATTGGTACCCCATACTTGTTTTTGTATACCCATGCTTATTATGGTTTGATTATGAGCACCCACGTGATACTAGGGCACCCCCTGACATGACTTGATACACTACTGCTTGACACGACTTGATATTGTGCACTACTTGACATGTTTGGATCCATATACACTACCTGACTTGACCTGATGTACCATAGCTTGACCTGTTACCTGATCTTGTTACTAATGCCAACAACCTTGACATGTTGTCCCTACGAACATTTCCTGTTGTCTATTCAGACAAACCTGTACCTGCTTGATCCTGTGTTGGCATTAGCTCCAGATTTATCAATACCTGACTTAAACACATAACTTAGGGGTATGGGGAAATCAATGATGAAACCTGACTTGTAACTCGACAGTTCGTTATCTTTACTGATCAGTGTTACGGGCTAGGCCAGCCCCGGGATGATGCTGCTGAAATCATTTGTCGTTACATACTACCCTTTTACTGCCTTGCGGCACGTCTCGGATTCAGCCCGAGAGTCTTAGACCCTGGTCCCGGGCACGCACGGTATACTATTGAGTTACATCGATAATTCATCAAATTGATTTCAAAGACTTGAGAGTAGTTAACCCAGTAGACCAGTTAGATTACTCACTGCACACCACCTGTGCCTTACCCTGCCCTGTCTTTAATTATATTACTGTTTTACCTGTTTTACCATTCTTACTCATACCTGCATGTCTTGCTACCCCTGTTTGTATTATTGCTTGATATTATGACGCACTGACGTATGGGTTTTGCATGGCCCAGAATCTTTACCTTTGCCGCAGGCCGAGCAGGAGTATTTCAGTTAGCAGGCCGAGCAGTGAGGACTTATTAGTATTTTGGTTTTATTTATGCATTTTCATTCCTGATGTGAGCCCGCATTATGGGACGTACATTCCAATTTATTCTTGTATTGGATCTTTTGCTTCCGCATTATTTCATTCTTTACTCGTTTATTCTGGCTTATGGACATGTGTTAGATAGTTTATTATTGTTCTTGATATCTTTACAGCCGTAATGTGACTGTGGAAGGATATTTCCTATCCATAAGTAGCATGGTTGGCTCTGTCACGTGCCTATCTTAGCGTACTCTGGGAAGCGGGGCGTGACAGGGTTTGTTTGGTATCAGAGCCATAGGATCTAGTTTAATCGGGTTTGATTCTTTTGTAGTTGGGTATTGGACCCAATACACGAATCAGAATACTCGTGATTAGGAACATGTCCTGCCACCTTACCATCTTACCATTTTTGAATCTTAACTTCCTCCTGATCCTACCTTGACGATATGCAAACCTCTTTTGCATCTCGACTCGAAACTTGGTTTCCTATTGTTTATCTTTAGAACTTAGGTGACTTGGGTGGAGTTATGTGATTGTAGCTATGTACCGCGGCATGGTTACAATGCGGTACTCTATTTAAGTAACTTGGATTTCTAGCCTTGATTCATATCCTTGATCTATATTTTGAATCTGTTATCATACTAATCCTTTCGGTGTTTTGATTTCAGGAACATGGCAGACAAGAATCTGAAAACGTACCAGAGGCGTGTTGATGAAGCCGCTTTGCTTGGAGCAATCCGTGGGATGCTGGAGAACCAAAAGCGGCAGACCGAGCTGAACCAGCAGCAAGCTGAAGCTTTTCAGGAAGGTTTGTGGACCATCCAGCAGTCCTAAATAATGTAGTAGCCAGACCAGTTGATCATGTGGATACCGTGGAGGATTTTAGGAGGCTGGGTCCGTCTGTCTTTACTGGCCTGGAGGAGCCGTTGCCAGCGGAGTAGTGGCTGGTTGATACGGAGAATTTACTTGTTGCGGTACAGATCCCAGAGGATAAGAGGGTGGATGTGGTACGCATCCAGTTGGTAGACTATGCCCATGAATGGTGGCTTGTGGAAGAGACCCGCTTGCCCAAGCCGATCAGTTGGGCAGATTTTTCGAAAAGTTTCTTGGGGAAGTTCTTCCCGCAGACTGTACGGAGGAAATGGAAGAAAAGTTCATCAGTTTGAAGTAGAACGGCGCACCTGTAGATGTACATGCAGCTGAGTAGACGCGGCTCAGTAGATTCGCTAGACCTTTGGTTACCAACGATGCTGATAGGGTGAGCAGGTTCATGCGCAGTTTGGATGTGGACATCCAAAAGCAAATTGTATCTCTGGGTTTGACCACTTTCTCACAAGTATTTACAGCGGCCCGAGAGCAGCAGAGCCTATCTATAAAGACTGGGAGTACGCAGCAGCAAGCAGTTACAGTGCGGAAGACGGCATTTGCACTGAACCGAGCGCATGTACGCAGAAGTATTCCGGTGAACCGTCGTGGCGTAACACCGATGAAGAAGCCTGTTGTTGTTGATCAAAGAAGGACCGTGATTTGTGACTACTGCCATTTACCTGGGCACGTGCAAAGGGAATGTCGAAGGATGCAGGGACTCTGTTTGGTTTGTGGATCGGTGGATCATACTATCAACGCTTGTCCGTCGAAACTTCGCACGAAAGATGATGTTCAAAGGCCACCGCAGAAGCAGCTGACTCAGGGACCCAATCAAGCTCGAGCATTTACCCTGATGGCTGAGGAAGCTAGGGCTTCAGGAGAAGTTGTTTCAGGTATTCTACTTGTTCATGGTTTTCCCGCATTAGCATTATTCAATTCTGGTGCATCCCATTGTTTTATGTCGTCCAAGTTTATTGCTACACACTTGATTGCTTGCACAACCCTGTCTAGTTGCTGGGACATACACACTGGGAATAGGAAGATCATATTTAGTAGAGAATGTAAGGATTGTTCTGTTGTTGTTTGCGGACGGGAGATGTTTGCAGATTTCTTGGTGATTGATACAGGCAGCTATGAAGTCGTCTTAGGAATGGATTTTCTCGGCACTTTCCACGCTCACATCGATTGTAAGGCAAGGAAAGTAATTTTCCAGATTCCCGGACATCCAGAGTTTATCTTTACTGGAGGAAGCAGTTCTGTCGGGCCAGTCGAGTTTAGGGCTAGGCCGACAAATAATGTTCTTTCGTCTATGGAAGTGAATAAGGAAGAAGCGCCAGCTGTTGTTCGAGAATTCATAGACGTGTTCGAAGACATATCAGGCTTACCACCAAAACGAGATGTGGAGTTTGCGATCGATCTTATTCCTGGTGCAGCGCCAGTCTCTAAAGCGTACTATCCATTGACACCAGTGTAGTTGGAAGAAATCAACAAGCAGGTTACTGAATTACTTGAGAAGAGTTGGATTCATAGCAGTAACTCACCTTGGGGAGCTCCCGTTCTTCTAGTCAAGAAGAAAGATGGCACAAGGAGGATGTGCATCGATTATCGAGAATTAAACCGGATGACTTGTTGGGGTAAAAATTTACACCCCGGTTGACCAAGTCAAAATCAAAGTCAACCCCAAGCCAAGTGGGCCCAAGCCCAAATCCAGTGGGCCTATGCCCGGGTCGAGCCCGAACATGAAGCGGCCAGCCTCCCCCCATGCCAAGATAAAAATTTTGTAATAAATAATTTTGTTGTATTTCTTTTATTTTTATTTTATGGACAAATGTAAGAAAAATAGGCATAAAGCCAATTTTTTGTAAAGCCCATGGCTTATGTGCAAAAAGAAATGGCACATGAGCCATGGGATAGGCAAAATGCCATTTTGTGAAGCCCAAGGGGCTATGTGTAAAATGTATAGCCTATAAAGGCAAAAGATAATGAAAATATCTCAACAACTTTTTCTCTCTCCAAAAAAAAGTTTCAGATCTGAGATCTTTCTTCCTTCTTCAAGGTTCCAAAACCTTCTTTTTTTTCTTGAATTAAATCAAGAGTTTTACTCATCCTTTTTCAAAACTAAATAGTTTTCCACCACAAAACCCATTAAGGGGAACTCAGATCTGCCATCAGATCTCAAAAAAGAGAGATTTTGATATTTCACATCCCTTGATCTTCAAGATCCAGCAAACAACAGGAGGAAGAAGAAGAACCCCTTCCATTAACCCCAAAACACATTCAGGAGTCCAACTCCTCTCTGATTTCTTTTTTGAGAAATCTTTTTTGAGGCTAAAAGCCTCTTATCCTCGCCGGCGCGCTAGCGCTCGAGCTCAAACCACCTACGTGCCGACACGTGGCGCATTTGCGCTCCAGCGCACTGCGCGCGAGCGCAAAGCGCCCACGTGGCGCGCGCGCTTGCGCTCCAGCGCGCAATGCAAGTGCGCAAAGCGTCCACGTGCCGACACGTGGCGCGCGCGCTTGCGCACCTGCGCGCTTGCGCTCGTGCGCAAAGCGCCCGCATGCCGACACGTGGCGCGCGCGCTTGCGCTCCTGCGCGCAGCGCACTTGCGCAAAGCGCCCGCGTGCCGACACGTGGCGCGCGCGCGCTTGCGCTCTTGCGCAAAGCGCCCGCGTGCCGACACGTGGCGCGCGCGCTTGCGCACCTGCGCGCAGCGCTCATGCGCAAAGCGCCCGCGTGCCGACACGTGGCGCGCGCCTGAGCGCACAGCACCTAAGCGCACAGCGCTCAAGGCGCTGGTCCCACGCATCCCTTGGATGCCCTTTTCCCCCTCTTTTTATGTACATACATATACATATACATATGTATACAAATTAACACATACACATACTCCGCAACATTCTTCCCTTCCAAAAAAATTTTCGGGCCGGGGCGCTGCCCCGAACCCCGCAAGGGGGCTGCTAGCCCCCTTGACCCCCAGCCCGCTATCCGGGTAGCGGGACCCCCGTAAAAACTCTGCGTGGCTCCCGATATATCCAAAACCCCCCTTTCAAAACAGAACACACGTACACTGCACATTGAGTTCGCATGCCCTGTTTAACCCGTTAATCGGAGGTTCCCTCGCCCCAAAGGCGAGGGGTAATTAACGGCAGCTTAGTCCGCGGCTGCCGGAGATTCGGATCCCCACAATCATTAGACCCCCGCCTACCCTAGGCAGGGGGAATCTGTAGTACGCCTGACAAGCGTGCGCGTATTCCCATCTCAATGGGGTGACGAAAAACACCCTACAGATTCTGGCACACCCGATGGGACCTTTCTCTCCTCCCATATTTCGGGTTAAACGTTCATGCGAACTCAATCAATATACATATCGATTGTCTATACTGAAATGATGTTTCTTTTCTGTACAGAAAGCAACCTTCGACGACGATGTCTCCCCAGACGAATGCAGCTTCCAACGTGACCCCGATTCCGTACGTGGTCAAGATCAACGCTCGTGTGGTTCTCCCCGCGAGCCTCAGTCGACAATGGGAGGAACCGCCCCGCTAGTTTGGCTCTGTCATCATCTACCCTGCCGGAAGCGCTCATCTGGCGGAGATCCCAGCGGAACAGGTGGCCAAGCCGGTCTCAAGGGGTAAGAGGCCGAATGTCGTGATCGCCAAGGCCCCACAACCGAAACTTAAGATGGTGTCTGAACGAGTCCCTGGCGCTCTAGCTGGGGGCAAGACTTCCGATGCGAAGGGCAACATTAAATGTTTCGGACGAGCTCAGGCGATGACTCCAACAAATGCACAATCGAGCGTATCTCCAAGGCCCTCCATCAACCGGTCTGTGGCGTCTTCCCAAAGAGTCGAAGTCTGCCAGGCGCTTAGAACAGAAAAGTTAAGGCAGAAGCGGCTCAGGTATCGAGCCAACAAGAGGGCCAGGGCTTCGACCAAATGGAATTGTGTGAAGTTCCAAGTGCAGGGTTGCCCTGCGACGACGGCTGAGTCGGACATAAGAATCAGCAATTCCTTCGAGCCTCTGAAGTGGGTTCAGAAAAATGCCACGACCGCCAAAATCAAGAAGACAGCGGTCCGAACAGTGCTACAAAGAGATGTGTCCCGGCCCCAACATAAAAAGTATGACACTATCTCTTCAAGGGTCTATCAGGCGCTCTGTGCCGCACGAAAGCAGCGGGGCAAATCCAGAAAAGAAGCGCCAGCACCATTCAAGAACCTAGTTAGGCCAACCGCCTTCAATCGATTACCAGCAACCGAAGCAGGGGTGTCAAGACAGCGATCCGTGAAGTTAGCTTCCAATGATAGAAAGACGGCTGGATACATCATCCATACGGTCTATATGGCGGGAGGACGCCCCAGCGACAACCTTCGCAGCAAAAGCAAGGATGGGGCCACCACATCCCAAGCTCAATCTAGCCCGAATGTGGTTGCCGCTGCCCAAGAACAGCCGCCCCCGTTGGATGAAGAAAACCCTCTCGAGGAGGAAGATGGGCAGAAAGACCTCTCGGTCCATGCAGAGTCAAGCTCGGACAGCGAGGAAGAGCCGACTTTCCGCCCCAGGACCGCAGAGCAAGAGCTGCTTCAAGAGCTTCGAAAACAGCTCAGGAGCAAGGATAAAGAGATGGCCAAGCTCTATTCGAAAATTGACGACCTAACAAACGTTGTGATGCAGCTTACGGTTCAAATTGCTCGAGCGCCTCCCAATCAAGCACAAGCCACTACTAATCAGCCGGGTGATGACAATCCGAGGCAGCCAATGCCTGTTCCTTTGGGACCAAGACTGGTCGAGCCGCATGAAAACCGGCCACATTCCGCTTCTGGGGACGCCTTGGCCCCAGATAACACTATCCCGCTAACACAGGATCGGATAATGGATTTGGTCACCAGCAAGGTTAAAACATTGGTGGCCGAAGCTGAAGCTCAGAAAGAAATCGGCAGTAGTGGGCGGCTATATCCCGCACAGTACGATCTGATTGAGTTCCCAAGCGGCTACGTCATTCCTAAGTTCGGAAGATTTGATGGAACGGGGAATGCAAACCAGCACGTCGCCCACTTCAAAGCATCGTGCGGAAATACAGGGGGCAATGACGCGCTCCTTCTTCGTCAGTTTGTCAATAGCCTGACCGGTGTCGCTTTCGACTGGTACGCGAGCATACCAGACGAGTCCGTCATAACCTTTGCCCAAATGGAATCTCTGTTCCGGCAAAGGTTCATGAGCGTCAGTGATAAAATCTCCATAGCCGACCTTGTGAGGACCAAGCCGGGGAAGAATGAAAGCAACACTGACTTTATCGCCCGATGGCGTAATCTCACGGTCAAGTGCGAACCGCCGCTGGAGCAGGACCAGTCCGTCAGCCTTCTCTTTGGGAACCTCAGCAATTGGATGGTCCCATTCTTGTATACAGCGGGCCTCAAGACATTTCAGGAGCTAACCAAGAAAGTCCAAATGCTGGAACGCTCAAAGCAAGAGTCCCCGCCGGACACTCAGAGAGACAAAACCTGGAAAAGCAAGCGGGACGACAACCGTAGAAGCGGGAGTTCCAGCAGTACCAATGTCTTCAATGCTTCCGACAATGAAGAAAAGCGAAGGGCGGGCGAATCCAAAACCAACCGGTCTCGAAAGCCATTGCTGGGAGGAGATGGGCCTTCCCTAGAGGAGAAGAAGAACAAGGTTTACTCTTTCAGAAGGGACAAGGTCCGTAAGATATTTAAAGATGCCTTGAACAACGGCCTACAATTGCCGGAGTCGAAAAGACCCCAAGAAGCAAAAATGACCGACAATCCTCTGTATTGCCCGTACCACCGAGTAGTGAGCCATGCGATCGAGGATTGCTATATCTTCAAAGACTGGGTCGAGAAGCAGTACAAGGCTGGAGAGATCGAGCTGTCCAAAAGTGTGTTGGTGAATAATCAAGTTGCAACCACCAACTTTATACAGACAGAAACTGAAGTCGTCTGGGAGCAGACAGCCGAACCCGCTGCCCTGAGAAATGAAACGGACTCATCGCGGCCTCCGTGGAGTACGCACATATCTAATAAGATGAAGAAGATGATAAAGCTACTTCGGAAGGAACCCATGACGGAATGGGAAGGGCAGAAGAAGCCTACCAGTCCAGCCGCCAATGCAGCTCTATCAGGCTCAAAATCCAAGAAGCTGAAGAAGAAGAAAAGTGCAGCTCGGCGCGAAAAAGAGTCTGCAGGGAGATCGACCATTCAAAAATATATCGATTCTCTCGAAGAATATGAACAAAAGGAAAGAACATTGATTCAATTGAAGGAGTTCTTCCCTGTACAAGCGGGTGAAATTCTGGAGGAGTTGGAAGAAAACTCCAATGAAGGGATCCCAGTGGTGACCTGCTATGCTATCCATCTTGGCAGCGACTCCGAGGATGAGCTCTGTTTTCCCGAAGAAGACGAGGAGCTCACCACAAAGGCCAATCAAATCCAGCTCAGAAGCGGCAGGGCTCTACCGCAAAATCAGGGCAACACCCCAAAAGGGAAGGAAAAACAAGTCGCTAATGAAGAAGATGGCAGAGAACCGGCTGATGAAAACATAAGTCCTTCCTCAGTGGACTATAATGTCTTGGCACATCTTCGAAAGCTTCCGTCTCTCCTGAGCATCTACGACGCCTTGGTCCTATCTAAGGAGCTTAGAGATGTTCTCATTCACGCTCTACAAAACTCCGAACGGTATCAGGCTCACTTTGCGGAAATTAACATGAAAGAAGCCCAGCACGCTTTGCATGCCACCGCAGTCACATTTAAGGATGAAGACTTGCTACTGGGAACGGCTGAGCATAATCGGCCGCTTTACGTGACTGGGTACAGCGACGGAGATCGGATTAATCGCATATTGATTGATCCGGGGTCTTCAGTGAACATCATGAACTTGCGGACGCTGAAGAGTTTTTCAATGGACGTCCGACACCTGTCAAGGGAAAGGATTGTCATTCAAGGCTTCAACCAAAATTGCCAGCAAGTTCTGGGGTCCATAGCTTTGCCAATCAAATTCGGGGATCTGCAAACTGAAGCTAAGATATACGTGATCGATGCCGACACGTCTTATAAGATTCTCTTAGGGCGGCCGTGGCTCCACGATTACGGCATCATTCCGTCAACTCTCCATCAATGCATGAAGTATACTAAAAATGGCGAAGAAAGACGCATTGACGGAGACATCCAGTCGTTCGGTGTACATGAAGTCCGCTATGAAGATTCTCGGTACTTTATGAACCACCAAAATGCTAAGCCACAACTGACTGAGGATAGACTGGCCCCAAGACCCAAAAGCAAATCTGCGCCGGTTGTCACTTTCAAAAGTAAAAACGCTCAAGTGCGTCCATATTTCGGTAGCGACACTGATGAGTCCGACGCTGGAAGCCCGTCCTTCCGTAAAACCCGCCCTCGTTTCGGCAGCGATACGGATGAATCTGTTACTGAAGCTCCATCTAGCAGCAAAGTCCGCCCTCATCTTGGCAGTGACACTGAAGAGTCAGAAGAGGAGGACCTGCCATGCAACAGCTGTGTAGATTGGCCCCCTATGAAACAAGCGAAACTACGAGAGACCTTTGAAGTTGCAGAAGGGTCCCTAGCCGTTACAAGGGTACCAGAGCAAATGTGCAAAGAGCTCGATGCATTATCAATCTCCACCGTGGACCAGCTGAAAACTTTCTACGTTCCCGGGAAGAAAAGTGGACAGAAGGGCATCTTGTTTTATGGGTCAAACCCCGTTGCGCACCCGGACGATTTGTCTGTCGCGTGCCTTCCGTATGAGAGAGGCATAAGAGCCGTCCTCAATCCCAGATACTATGCGCCCGAGATGCGGGAATACTTTAAGAAGTGCGGATGCCGGTTATATCAAACGGAGTCCGAAGCAAAGTTTTACGAAGGGCTATGGCATCCGCCCCAGGTCCGAGCACTCATCGATGGACGAATTCCAGATAGACGGGGCATAGGCTACATTCAACCTGATTCCAAAGCGTGCTACATGATCCATGTTGGTGAGGCCAGCGAAAGATCAAATGATGACGACGAGATAGCCGAGCCAGAAGAAGCTCCTCAAGAGCTCGAAGATGGCGGACAAGCAACCTTTGACGGGCTAACCGAGATTGACTTAGGAACGCCCGATAATCCGAGGCCGACCTACATCAGCTCACTCTTTTCGGAGGAAATGAAAGAGCAGATAATTGTCCTGCTGCGTGAGTTCGTCGACTGCTTCGCGTGGACGTACAAAGAAATGCCTGGCCTTTCCCCTGAGGTAGCCGTGCATAAGCTGGCTATATCACCTGATGCTATGCCAGTCAAACAAGCTCCTCGAAGAATGAGAAGGGAGTTGGAAGAAAAGGTCATTGAGGAAACCAAGAAACTCATCGATGCCGGCTTCATCAGGGAAGAGAAATATGCAGACTGGATCGCATGCATAGTCCCAGTGAAGAAGAAAAATGGGCAGATCCGAGTCTGTGTCGATTTCAGGGACCTCAATAAGGCATGTCCTAAAGATGACTTCCCGCTACCGGTCATGGAAATGATGGTCGATGATACCTCAAATTACGAACTGTTCACCTTTATGGACGACTCGTCTGGATATAATCAGATCAAGATGTCGCCTGAGGATGAGAAGCACACAGCATTTCGAACCCCGATCGGAATATATTGCTACAAGGTAATGCCATTCGGACTGAAGAACGCAGGTGCTACATATCAAAGGGCGATGACTAATATCTTTGGTGACCTAATCCATAAAGTCGTCGAATGTTATGTTGATGATCTGGTCGTCAAGACTAAAGCCAAGGCCGATCATATCCAAGATCTCAGGACCGTTCTCACCAGACTGAGGGAATACGATCTGAAGATGAATCCTCTGAAGTGCGCTTTTGGCGTGTCATCGGGAAAATTCCTGGGCTTCATAGTCCGACATCGAGGGATCGAAGTTGACCCATCAAAGATAAAGGCCATCATGGAGATGCCCCCTCCGAAGAGTCTGACGCAGCTAAGATCTTTTCAAGGCAAGCTTGCTTATATACGGAGGTTTATCTCAAATTTATCGGGGAGATGTAGGCCCTTTCTCAAAGCTCATGAAGAAAGGAGCTCCTTTTATCTGGGATGCCGAATGTCAAGCAGCGTTCGAAAGCATCAAACAATACTTGTTGCACCCTCCAGTGCTGGCCGCTCTCATTCCAAATAAACCGCTGATTCTCTACACTGCCGCGCTGGATGAGTCACTTGGTGCGCTCCTTGCCCAGAATAACGAGGAGGGAAAAGAAAATGCCCTCTACTACCTCAGTCGAACTCTAGTCGGGGCGGAACACAACTATTCCCCAATCGAGAAGCAATGCCTGGCTCTGATATTTGCTGTAAAGAAGCTGAGGCACTATCTGCTTGCTCATCGGGTTATGCTGATCTCTAAGGTCGACCCGCTCAAACACTTGATTACCAGAGCGAGCCTAGCCGGCAGAATGGCAAGATGGGCTGTTATGCTACTCGAGTTTGACATAGTTTATACTCCCCAGAAAGCAGTAAAAGGGCAAGCTCTTGCAGACTTTCTCGCTGCTCATCCCATACCAGAGGGATCGCCGCTAAATTGTGAGTTACCCGACGAACAAGTGCTGCACCTCGAGGAAGACGAGCCATATTGGGAGCTCTACTTTGATGGGGCTTCATCAATAAGGAGCTCCGGCAGATCAAGCGTACCGGAGGTAAAAGCGGGGATAGGATTGGTGTTCACCACGCCATCAATGGGAACCCTACGGCGTTCTTTCGCTCTCACCGAGCCTCGGACAAACAATGAAGCTGAGTATGAAGCTCTGATAGCTGGTTTGGAGCTCGCCATAGAAATGGAAATCCGCCGGCTACGAGTTTACGGTGACTCCCAGCTCGTCGTCAACCAAGTAAGCGGTGATTATAAGATATACAAACCCGAGTTAGCTCGGTACAGAGGTCGAGTGGTGGAACTCATGAAACGGTTCACTCATATTGAACTAACGAGAGTCCCTAGAGCGTTGAACGGAAAGGCTGATGTACTCGCTCGCTTGGCCAAGGAGCTGGCTGATCCTGACATGGACGAAATTCTGATCACAGTCAGGAGCCGGCAAATTCTACCCCCAGTCTCTCTACGAGAAGAGGAAAGCGCGGAACAGAAGAGCAGTCCTGCGGAAGAAGCTTCGATCATCCAAGATGAGCCCGATTGGAGAGAACCCTTCATAGAGTACCTCCGATACGACAAGCTGCCCGAAGAAAAATCTGCGAGGATTCAGCTGAAGAAGAGAGCTCTCCGATACGTGTTTGTAAATGACACGCTATATCGCAGGTCATATGACCAACTCTGGCTCAGGTGCCTGTCGTCGGCCGAAGCCCAAAAAGTCATAAAAGAAGTTCACTCAGGCGTTTGCGGTGCTCACCAATCTGGCCCCAAGATGCGACTTCAAATCAAACGGCTTGGGTATTACTGGCCCACCATGATACGGGAATGCGGAGAGCATGCAAAGAAATGTTATATCTGCCAAATTCACGGTGATTTTATTCACAAGCATCCCAATCCATTGCATCCTACGGTGGCGTCGTGGCCCTTTGAAGTCTGGGGCACCGACATTGTAGGCCCAATTGATCCTCCGTCATCCAAAGGCCATCGGTTTATACTGGCCGCGACAGACTACTTCTCCAGATGAGCTGAAGCTGTCCCGCTAAAAGAAGTCAAGACAAAAGATATTCTGACATTCTTCCAGCATAATATTCTATACCGCTTCGGTACACCAAGAAGAATCATTTCTGACAACGGGCCTTCTTTCAAGAGCTTCAATGTCTCAAAGTTCGCTACTCAGCACAAGATAGATTGGAGATATTCCTCCATCTATAATCCAAGAGCCAATGGGCTAGCCGAAGCCTTCAATAAGACTCTATGCAAGCTCCTGAGGAAAAATGCTTCAGCCAACAAGAGAGACTGGAATCTCAAGCTTCACGAGGCATTGTGGGCATATCGTACCACGCACCGTACTCCAACTCAGTCCACTCCATACTCATTGCTCTTCGGAGTGGAGGCGGTCCTCCCCCTCGAAGTCGAAGTTCCAAGCTTAAGAATGGCCGTTCAGCACAAGTTGACGGAGGAGGAAAACGTGCTCCTTCGACTTGAAGAGCTCGATGCCCTCGAAGAAAAGAGGCTCGCGGTACAGCAAAATCTGGAGCTATACCGAGCCCAAATGTCACGGGCCTATGACAAGATAACCCGTCTCCGCACTTTCAAGAAAAGCGAATTGGTGTTGGTCCTCAAAAGACCGATCATCCCCAATCGACATGCCAAGGGAAAATTCGAGCCGAACTGGGAAGGACCATACGTCATCGAGAAAGTGTTCGACGGAGGATCCTACCAACTAATAAGTGCCGAGGGAGAAAGGCCCATGCCACCCATCAATGCCCGATATCTCAAGAAATACTACACATGAAGGCTCCAAGTCGCAGGCGAATTGAGCACATTAGCCCTACGGTCTGGATCAGACATCCTGCAAAACCGTACACAATCCACGGGCGTAAATGACCCATATTTCTCCCAAATCCTGCCGGTGAGACTACTTTAAAGCCCCACCAGCGGCAAAAAAAAGAAAAAAGAAAAAAAAAGAAAAAGAAAAAAAAGAAGAAGAAGAAATAAACGGTATGTCCACAAGCAAAAAGGGCACGGATGAAAACCCGAAAGGGCTCCGTGAGTAAAAACAGCAGGACTACCGGCGAGTCTGTGAAAACCCAAAAGGGCGCAAACTCGTGAAAAGAGATGAAATACACTCGCAAAGTCCTCTAGACCTTGTGAGGAGAAACCCCCTGCGTGAGATCCTTACGACTCACAAAGGAGCAACACACTTAGGAATCCTCACGATTCCTAAGGAGAAAATACACCTGCGGGATCCTTACGACTCGTAGGGAGAAAATGCTTTTGTGTGACCCTCACGGCCCATAAAATTGAAAAGCCTTAGGTGGTAGGGACCCAAACCTATTCCTAAGCCATCGTCCCCCAACGGGCAACGGCAAATGATGATTCGCTCCTGGCATTTCGCTTCAGTGTTAGCGGTGCTGATGCCGACCAAAAACCCAAATCCCAAGTCCTCCCGAGGCAAATGATGAGTTGCTCCTGGCATTATTCCAGTGCAGCAATGCTGATGCCAAACAAGATCCAAATTCCAAGTCCCCAAACGGCGAATGATGAGTCGCTCCTGGTACCATATACCAGTGCAGCGATGCAGACGCCAACCAAAATCCAATTTCTCAAAATTCTCCCAGCCCTACAGTTGATCCCCAAGTTGACTACCGTATACAATCCACGGGCTCAAATAATTCTCGTCATACCTATGCCCCACCACAATTACCTGTTACGCGGCTGGTCTCCGCCTTTGGAATTATGCTCCATTGAGAAGACCCACTCACGTGTCCTCACGATACATGAGGAGAACAAACCTTTGTGGGATCCTTACGACTCATAAAGGAAAAACACAGTTAGGAGTCCTCACGACTCTTAAGGAGAAAATACACCAGCGGGATTCTTACGACTCGTAGGGAGGAAATGCTTTTATGGGACCCTCACGGCCCATAAAATTGAAAAGCCTTAGGCGATAGGGATCTAAACCTGTCTCCTAAGCCATCGCTCCCCAATCCCCAAATGGCGAATGATGAGTCGCTCCTGGTACCATATTCCAGTGCAGCGATGCAGACGCCAACCAAATTCCAAATCCCATACCCCAACGGCGAATGATGAGTCGCTCCTGGTACCATATTCCAGTGCAGCGATGCAGACGCCGACAAAGTCCCGAAATTTTTCTGGCCCTACGGTCTGGATCATACATCCTGCAAAACCGTATACAATCCACGGGCGTAAAACAATCCCAATTTCCCCCAAATCCTCTCGGGGCAAATGATGAGTTGCTCCTGGCATTATTCCAGTGCAGCAATGCAGATGCCAAACAAAAAACCAAAATCCCAAAATCCTCTCCATGACAGATGATGATTCGCTCCTGGTACCATATTCTAGTATAGCGATGCCGATGTCAACCCAAACCAAAATCAACAAGTCAACTTCCACTCCGACACCGCAAGAAGCGGAGCAAGTCAAGTCTACCCCTGACATTGCAAGAAGCAGAGCAAGTCAAATCAAGCACCGACCGTCCACGTCGCTAAAAGGGCAGCACCGACCGTCCACGTCGCTAAAAGGGCAGCACCGTCGCTAAAAGGGCAGCACCGACCGTCCACGTCGCTAAAAGGGCAGCACCGACCGTCCAAGTCGCAAAAAGGGCAGAACCGACCGTCCACGTCGCTAAAAGGGCAGTACCGACCGTCCAAGTCACAAAAAGGGCAGCGCAGGATTCCTACAAAGCGGGAACCAGATAGCTCCGGGCCAGGGAAAACGCCTATCAACGGACACTCCGTCTCGGAGACATGTCAAGCAACGACCGTCCATGTCGTAAAAAGGGCAGTGCCAGCTTCCCAAAAGGCGGGAACCAAATCAAGTCGCCTCCACGTGAAAGAAGATCCATCAAATTCATGCACACGACCCACATATGTGGTGTGCATTTATTAATGGGGGGCAATTTGTTGGGGTAAAAATTTACACCCCGGTTGACCAAGTCAAAATCAAAGTCAACCCCAAGCCAAGTGGGCCCAAGCCCAGATCCAGTGGGCCCATGCCCGGGTCGAGCCCGAACATGAAGCGGCCAGCCTCCCCCCATGCCAAGATAAAAATTTTGTAATAAATAATTTTGTTGTATTTCTTTTATTTTTATTTTATGGACAAATGTAAGAAAAATAGGCATAAAGCCAACTTTTTGTAAAGCCCAAGGCTTATGTGCAAAAAGAAATGGCACATGAGCCATGGGATAGGCAAAATGCCATTTTGTGAAGCCCAAGGGGCTATGTGTAAAATGTATAGCCTATAAAGGCAAAAGATAATGAAAATATCTTAACAACTTTTTCTCTCTCCAAAAAAAAGTTTCAGATCTGAGATCTTTCTTCCTTCTTCAAGGTTCCAAAACCTTCTTTTTTCTTGAATTAAATCAAGAGTTTTACTCTTCCTTTTTCAAAACTAAATAGTTTTCCACCACAAAACCCATTAAGGGAAACTCAGATCTGCCATCAGATCTCAAAAAAGAGAGATTTTGATATTTCACATCCCTTGATCTTCAAGATCCAGCAAACAACAGGAGGAAGAAGAAGAACCCCTTCCATTAACCCCAAAACACATTCAGGAGTCCAACTCCTCTCTGATTTCTCTTTTGAGAAATCTTTTTTGAGGCTAAAAGCCTCTTATCCTCGCCGGCGCGCTAGCGCTCGAGCTCAAATCACCTACGTGCCGACACGTGGCGCATTTGCAATCCAGCGCACTGCGCGCGAGCGCAAAGCGCCCACGTGCCGACACGTGGTGCGCGCGCTTGCGCTCCAGCGCGCAGCGCAAGTGAGCAAAGCGCCCGCGTGCCGACACGTGGCGCGCGCGCTTGCGCACTTGCGCGCAGCGCTCGTGCGCAAAGCGCCCGCGTGCCGACACGTGGCGCGCGCGCTTGCGCTCCTGCGCGCAGCGCACTTGCGCAAAGCGCCCGCGTGCCGACACGTGGCGCGCTTGCGCTCGTGCGCAAAGCGCCCGCGTGCCGACACGTAGCGCACAGCACCTAAGCGCACAGCGCTCAAGGCGCTGGTCCCACGCATCCCTTGGATGCCCTTTTCCCCCTCTTTTTATGTACATACATATACATATACATATGTATACAAATTAACACATACACATACTCCGCAACATTCTCCCCCTCCAAAAAAATTTTCGCATGAGTTCGCATGGCTCCCGATATATCCAAAACCCCCCCCTTTCAAAACAGAACACACGTACACTGCACATTGAGTTCGCATGCCCTGTTTAACCCGTTAATCGGAGGTTCCCTCGCCCCAAAGGCGAGGGGTAATTAACGGCAGCTTAGTCCGCGGCTGCCGGAGATTCGGATCCCCACAATCATTAGACCCCCGCCTACCCTAGGCAGGGAGAATCTGTAGTACGCCTGACAAGCGTGCGCGTATTCCCATCTCAATGGGGTGACGAAAAACACCCTACATGACTATTAAGAACAAGTACCCAATCCCTCGCATTGGCGAATTATTTGAGCTGCTTAGTGGCGCGAGGGTATTCTCGAAGCTGGATTTGCGATCCGGATATCATCAGGTCCGAGTTAAATCAGAAGATATTTGCAAGACTGCGTTCCGAACTCGGTATGGACATTACGAGTATTTAGTGATGCCCTTCGGAGTAACGAATGCACCGGCGATATTCATGGACTTGATGAACCGAATCTTTTCACCATTCTTGGACCAGTTTATAGTGGTGTTCATTGATAATATTTTAGTCTACTCGAAGAGTATTGAAGAGCATGCAGAACACTTAAAGATCGCACTGCAGACATTGAGACAAGAAAAATTGTATGCAAAGATGAGCAAGTGCGAGTTTTAGGTTGAAGAAGTGAAGTTTTTAGGGCATGTTGTGTCCGGAGATGGAATCGCCGTTGATCCCGTAAAGATTGCAGCAGTTTAAGATTGGCCAATTCCGAAGAACGTTGCAGAGATCAGAAACTTTCTTGGACTTGCCGGGTATTACAGAAGGTTCGTAGAGAATTTTGCTCGTTTGGCTGAGTCTTTGACCAAGCTTACGCGCAAGGAGGTACCATTTGTGTGGACGGATAAGTGTGCGTCATCTTTTGAGGCGTTGAAGCAGAGATTAATAACCGCTCCTATTTTAACCGTGCCGGACAGTTCCGGAGGATTGGTGATTTACAACGACGCATCTGGGAAGGGATTGGGATGTGTTTTGCAGCATGGGAAGGTTATAGCTTACGCATCGAGACAGTTGAAGACCCATGAGAAGAATTACCCAACTCATAACTTGGACCTAGCAGTTGTGATTTTCGCTTTGAAAATTTGGAGACACTACTTATTGGGCGAAAGAGTCAAGGTTTTCACCGATCACAAAAGCCTAAAGTATGTGTTCACACAGAAGGAGCTTAATATGCGGCAGCGTAGATGGTTGGAGCTGTTGGCTGACTACGATCTTGATCTTAAATATCATCCGGGGAAAGTTAATATTGTGTCGGATGCGCTTAGTCGGTTGCCAACAATTCACATGTTGACTGCACAGAAGAAACTTATTGAAGACTTTTGAAGATTCGATTTGGAGATTGTACTACCACATTCTTCGGAACAGTTGATGCAGCTGCAAGTACAGTCATCGTTGATTGAGAATATCAAAGCAGCGCAATTGCAGGACCCTAGATTGCAAAAGTTTCGGGAACAAGTTGAAGCTGGACTTCGAACGGACTTACTGATTCATGATGATGGTTCGTTGCGATATGGTAGTCGTTTGTGTGTGCCAAAAGGAGATATTCGTGAAGAGGTTATGAAGGAGGCGCACAGTTCCGCATATTCCGTACATCCATGAGGCACGAAGATGTACCGAGATTTACGACAACATTTCTGGTGGGAAGGCATGAAACGGGAGGTTGCCCGCTTTGTAGCAAAGTGTTTGGTGTGTTAGCAAGTTAATATTGAACATCAAAGGGTTGCTGGTTTATTGCAACCACTTCCGATTCCTCAATGGAAGTGGGAACATATAACCATGGATTTCGTGACAGCTCTACCGCGGAGTCTAAAAGGCAACAATGCAGTTTGGGTGATTGTTGATCAATTGACCAAGGCAGCTCATTTCATACCATTTCGAGTTGGTCAATCAATGGAAGCTTTGGCAGAACGGTACATGCAGGAGATTGTAAGATTGCATGGAGTACTGGTGAGCATCGTGTCCGACCGTGACACCCGTTTCTTATCACACTTCTAGAGGAGCTTACAGGAAAGTTTGGGGACTTGATTGAAATTTAGCACAGCTTATCATCCTCAGACAGATGGCTAGTTAGAGAGAACGATCCAAACTCTTGAAGACATGTTGAGAGCTTGCATGTTAGACTTCAAGGGATCATGGGAGGATCATCTACACTTGGTGGAGTTTTCGTACAACAACAGTTTTTAGGCGACTGTTCAGATGGCTCCATTCGAAGAATTATATGGTCGCAAGTGTCGTTCACCTGTTTGTTGGGACGATGTTGGAGAACGAAGATTGTTGGGACCGGAATTGATCGTGCAGACAGTAGAGAAAGTTAACACTATCCGGAATCATATGAAGGCAGTACAAGATCGGCAGAAGAGTTGGGCCGATATATCGAGAAGACCTTTAGAGTTCGCTGTTGGTGATTTGGTATTCTTGAAGATATCACCGATTAGAGGGGTGATTCGTTTTAGAAGTCGAGGAAAGCTTAGTCCTCGATTCGTTGGGCCTTTTGAGATTTTGGAGCGTGTTCGAGAAGTGGCGTATCGATTGGCGTTACCGCAATCCTTGGCGAATATTCATGACGTGTTTCACTATCTCAACTCCGTAAGTATGTTCGAGATGAAACACATGTGTTGGATCATTCGGAGCTGACTGTACGAGAAGATTTGACTTTTGAGGAGCGACCGATGTCGATTGTGGATCGAAAGGAAAAGGTTCTTAAGAACAAGGTTATCTCTCTTGTACTTGTTTCTTAGGGAAACTGCTCACATGGAGAGTCAACTTGGGAATGAGAAGATGAAATCCGGCAGAAGTTTCCACATCTATTCTTGTAGTTTGTTGATTGTTTATCCTTTCTTGTTCTTGGAATTTCGAGGACGAAATTCTTTTTGTAGTTGGGTATAATGTAACAACCTAGTTTATTTATACCAATTCCAGTTCCCGTATTTATTTATCTGTGGAATTTTATTGATTTATCGTGTTTAGGTGCGAATGGTATTTTTACATTTTACTTTGCATTTGACCCGACCCGCTTGCCTGAACTTGTTTGATTCATAATTATGAATTACCCTGACTTGTTACGTAGACACGTGCATCTAATGTATACTGCATACTGGCATTTCATCTAGCATCGCATATTTTACCATATAACATTTTAGGTCATGTATTATAATTTAAAATTGCATTTCATAGCCTGCATGATACCCCTAACCCCGTGGTAGTATTCACGCATCTTGTTCTCGTCCCGTTCAGTGAAACAGACGTGTTTGGATGGCTATGCACACGTACGTGCATCCGTTCTTGGGGGTATGCATTTTCGTTACCGGAGCATACGTTTTGAATTTTGAAAATCGCATATATTTTTCATATTTTAAATCTGAATTTTTAGACCCGACCCGGGCGCGTTTTGGAATATGTTGTATTCCGTCTAATTTCAAACTTGTTTAATATTTAATATTTATATTTAATTTCGTTAACTGATAATTATAACAGACAAATCTTTTTTTATTTTAAATCGAAAATCCTTTTAAAATTTTAAAAATCTTTTCTTAACCGATCACAACTCTTTCCAGCTCTCTCTCTCTATTCCTCTGTCCCGTGGGCCCTCGCATCTCTCTCTCTCTTTCCTTTCTTCCTCTCTTTCTCTCTCTCCCTCTCTCTCTCTCTTTCTTACACGCTATCTCTTTCTCTCTCTCCCACAAAACAACAAAAATATCTCTCGTTACTATTCACCGCACCCTCTCTCTCTCCTCTCTCTCCTCTCGATTCTCTCTCTCTTTCTTTATCTCTCTCTCCCACCTATATATTATATATATTCCTTCTTCTTTTTTTAAAAAAACCCACGAACCCTAAACCCGCCTGCCTCCGCAGCCGTCGCCCCCTCGCCTACCTCGTCGCCGTCGCCGTCTTGTCACCGCCTCCTCACCCTCATCAACACCTCCACCTTCTCTCTCCTTCCCCGAGCCCTGCACACACACCCGAGAACTGAACCCGATCCCCCTGCACATGCTACCCCTCCGGAGTTGATCGCCGCCGTCGATCTCGCCCTCGTTCTCCGACTCCAATACACCACAGTGAGCATTTCTCTTTCCCCCATTTCCTTCTTCCTTCCTTTCCTTTCCTTTCCTCTCTCTTTTCTTCTGTTCTTTTTCCCTTAAATGGTTCTCTGCCTTTTTAGTTCGCCGGAAACCGGACATCACATCGACTATCCCGACAAGCCAGCGAACGTACCTAACTTGTGTGATCACCTTTGTGCATTGTTTGGATCCGTTCCGTGTACCATACGCACGTCGTGACTTTTCGCCGACGTGAGACGTTTCGTACACACCCGTTTCTTGATCCGTCTAGGCAATTTAATCTTGCTACATGCTATTTAAATTTTTATATACCTATTTAAATATATATTATACCTGTAGTTTAAATCTAGTACCACACGTTTCATTTTATCATGTTTCGATGTTCCATTTGCATTCGCTTATATCATTTTAGATCTAGATCATGAAAATAATCTTGTTACATAGTATATTACATTACAATGCATCCATACGAATATTTATATCACATATTGCTTAGTTGTATATCCCACATTACCATTTGATAGTTATTATAATGTTTCGAATACCTATTTGCACCCATCTCTTTTAGAATATAGATAATTGCATCCATAGATCATGTTAAGACATAATAATGTGATATTAACATTCCATGTTTGATAAAGTGTATCCTAATTAGTGTTGGAACTATAACTTTAACCCTAATCGACAACTGTGCATCCATATAATTGAATCTATACCTATTTTGCATACCACATCACATTATTCCATTTTATTATTACATTGGAACCCCATACTTGTTTTTGTATACCCATGCTTATTATGGTTTGATTATGAGCACCCACGTGATACTAGGGCACCCCCTGACATGACTTGATACACTACTACTTGACACGACTTGATATTGTGCACTACTTGACATGTTTGGATCCATATACACTACCTGACTTGACCTGATGTACCATAGCTTGACCTGTTACCTGATCTTGTTACTAATGCCAACAACCTTGACATGTTGTCCCTACGAACATTTCCTGTTGTCTATTCAGACAAACCTGTACCTGCTTGATCCTGTGTTGGCATTAGCTCCAGATTTATCAATACCTGACTTAAACACATAACTTGGGGGTATGAGGAAATCAATGATGAAACCTGACTTGTAACTCGACAGTTCGTTATCTTTACTGATCAGTGTTACGGGCTAGGCCAGCCCCGGGATGATGCTGCTGAAATCATTTATCGTTACATACTACCCTTTTACTGCCTTGCGGAACGTCTCGGATTCAGCCCGAGAGTCTTAGACCCTGGTCCCGGACACGCACGGTATACTATTGAGTTACATCGATAATTCATCAAATTGATTTCAAAGACTTGAGAGTAGTTAACCCCGTAGACCAGTTAGATTACTCACTGCACACCACCTGTGCCTTACCCTGCACTGTCCTTAATTATATTATTGTTTTACCTGTTTTACCATTCATACTCATACCTGCATGTCTTGCTACCCCTGTTTGTATTATTGCTTGATATTATGACGCACTGACGTCTGGGTTTTGCATGTCCCAGAATCTTTACCTTTGCCGCAGGCCGAGCAGGAGTATTTCAGTCAGCAGGCCAAGCAGTGAGGACTTGCTAGTATTTTGGTTTTATTTATGCATTTTCATTCCTGATGTGAGCCCGCATTATGGGACGTACATTCTAGTTTATTCTTGTATTGGATCTTTTGCTTCCGCATTATTTCATTCTTTACTCGTTTATTCTGGCTTATGGACATGTGTTAGATAGTTTATTATTGTTCTTGATATCTCTGCATTCTTAATGTGACTGTGGAAGGATATTTCCTATCCACGGGTAGCATGGTTGGCTCTGTCACGTGCCTATCTTAGCGTACTCTGGGAAGCGGGGTGTGACAAAGGCAGGAATCAATCAAATCAAATTAAAGTCCCACCCGGCAGTGCTTTCAAGCTCAAAAGTCCCGTTGGACAGATAAGAAACTTCCAAATCAAATCAAATCAACCGATTCAACCAATGACCTCTACATCGCTAAAATGTACCGAGAGAACCAACGACCTCTATATCGCCAAAATAGATTAAGTCAACCAACGACCTCCACGTCGCCAAAAGGGAAGCACCGACCTTCACGTTGCTAAAGGGAACCAACTAACGACCTCCACGTCACCAAAAGAGAATCACCGGCCTCCATGTCACCAAAAGGGAACCAAGCATCGACCGTACACGTCGTAAAAAAGGCGCCATCGACCATCCATGTCGCAAAAATGTCAGCATCGACCGTCCACATCGCAAAAAGGGCACCAAGTCAAGCATCGACTGTCCACGTCGCAAAAAGGACAGTATCGACCGTCCACGTCACAAAAATGGCAGTATCGACCGTCCATGTCGCAAAAATAACAGTATCGGTCTCCTGAAAATGGGAACCAAATCAAGCCAACCTCTCCATAAAAGAAAATCTATCCATTTCATGCACATGACTTATACATATGGTGTGCATTTATTGATGGGGGCACTTTGTTGGGTTCAAATATTACATCCCATGGCCGAAGTCAAAAAGTTAAAATCAAGGCCTAAAATGTGGGCCCGGGCCCAAGTCCAAATCCAAATCTAGTGGGCTCAAGCCCGAACCCAAGCCAAGTGGGCCCTAGCCCAGCCTAAACCGGTCCAAACTCATGCATGGGGGTCGGCCCCATGCCAAGAAAATAATTAAAATGTAATAAGTATATGTAATATGTAATAAGTAGGAATAATATAAGAAAAATGCAAAAAAGCCAATTTTGTAAGTCCAAGGGCCTAAGTACAAATGTGTAAGAATATTTAAACCCACCAAATGAATAAAATGATAATTTTTTCTTCTCCTATAAAAATACTAAGGTTTTTAGTCTCCATCTCCTCTCTTAAGGTGAGATCCAAAATCTTCATCTTCCTCAAGAGAGAAACCCAAAAAGGAAATATAGTTCCTTTTGGTTCTCTATCATCTTCTATCTCTTTCTTCTCCAAATCAACCCATCAAAAGAGAACCCATCTCTTGAAAAGACTCCATTTCTCACAGCACAAGATCCAAAAATAAAACCCAACAAAGAAGCAAGTTTTCTTCATAAAACTTGAAGAAAAAGAGATAATAAGGGTTCTTAGGGTGAAAGCCCATGGATTTCATCCCGAGCAAGCATATTTTTTGAATAGGAATTCGATGAAAGCCTTTGTGTCCCCGTGAAGGGATAACCCACATCGGATACCCCATAAGGAGGGTATCCACTTCCTTTGAAAGTCCCCTCAAAAAGATTTTCCACCTTGGAAACCACCGAGAAGGGATTTTTCGCTACTTACCATCCATAAGAAACCCACAAGCGGGGACCCCCTTAGAGGAACCTGCATGTGGGGACCCCCAATGGAGGTACCTGCAGCAGGGTCCCCCCTTGGAAGTACCCACAAGCGGGCACCTCAACGGGGATACCTGCAAGCGGGGACCCCTCTCTTGGTGGTACCCGCAAGTGGGCACCCAACAAAGATACCCGCATGCTGGGACCCTATTGGAGGCGTTCATTCGCACTTCCTTGTATTTTATCTTTCTCAGAGATCTCCAACATGCTCAAAACACTTCCCCTTTAAGAAAAATTTTCTAACGATATACCCAAAGCATCCTCAAATTTTTTTTCAAAATCCAACACACGCATATTGCACACTGAGTTCGCATGACCTATTCAACCCTTTAATCGGAGGTTCTCTCGCCTCAAAGCGAAAGGTAATTAATGACAACTTTGTCCGCGGCTGCCGGAGATTAGAATCCTTGCGATCAATAAACCACTGTTTGCAGGGGGAATCTGTACAACGCCTGACAAGCGAGCGCCTCCTATCTCAATAGGGTGATGAAAAACAATATATGTATGGAATTTTGAAATGTTAAACTAAGATCTATATTGTCCAATGATATTTCTTATAAAGAAAGAAATCAAGTACTATCTTGATATTCGAACAACAAGACAAACTATTTAGAAAATTAAAAATTAATGAAGAATAAAATCATGTCTTAATTAGAGTAAGATTTGAAAATTATCAATTTCATTTAGAAAAACATAGATATTTTCTTCAATGTTGACTTTTTACTTATTAATGGACAATTACTCATTTCTATAAAATGATAAAAAAAAAAGTGAATCATTTAAAAAGATTTACTGTAAGTTTATTACATAGATATTCGCAAACATTTTAAAGAGTTTTAGTTTAAATCATATTAGGTTATTTATAATGCATAGCATATAGGTATATAATTATTTTTTTTAAATTACAATTCAATAATTATTTTTTCCATACAAGACAAATAATATACTTATAATATATACCCAGCTAAATATAAATGTTGAATTTATTAATTTTTCCAAAGCTACAGTAGTTATGAAGAAATATTAAAATTCATATAAACTTTAATCTATGTAGAATATTTGGAGTTAGAAAAAGCTGGATTTATACATTCTTTTTTTCCTATATTGCTTGTATGTTATGCTGTAGTGGTTATGTGTAATGTAGAGATTTAGTTATAAATATTTTAGATCGTCTATGGTACCACGCGTTACGCGTGGAGTCAAAACCTACTTTCTTTACATCAATGACCGTATGTAGGGATCTTGAATATGAGCCTTTTTTGTTCTTCAATTCTTTTACCAACAAAACAAGAACTTGGAAGCAGTTTTCATATATTCGTAGTTTTCATCATCACCTGCTATAATGTTTTAGTTTCCCTCAACATGCAGTCATTATGCAATATAACCAATCATGGTTAAAATGAATGACAATATTTAGATTCACAAGGAAATTTCATACAAACTTCGGTTTAATATTTCGAAGTTAACATGAACTCTTTTAATTGTTTAAATTTTGGTTTATTTCACCAAAACCATCATGTGGTTTATCCAATATTGACATCAAAAAATAACCCGCTTCGAATTTTGTGGGGCCTCGCAAGTTTTTGGGGTCTCTCTAGTCGAATACCCGTAAGCAGGGACCCCTAGTCGGATACTCGTAAGCGTGGACCCCTAGTTAGACACTCCCTAGCGGATAATCCCTAAGCAGATACCCCAAACCGGAAACCCCCATGCAGGTAGTCCTCAAACGGATACCCTTGAACAAATAACCTCAAGAGGATACCCTATTTTGGTTATCCGCTCTCAATGAAACGACGACGAATACCTTCAGAGACGTATCCGCAATAGCCTCCTAGGCTATGCCCTAGGAGTAATGGGTCAATACTCCAGCCATGCCTTTATCCACCCATCTTCAAGTACGATAACAGTGTTGTAACTATTCCTCATCCTTATAAATGCTCATTTTTAAATGAAAGAATAGAGGAAATTCTTCCATTGTGACCATTCATCCCTTCTTTGATCCAAGTCTAGCTACCTTAAGAAAAGTGAAGAAAAGAAACAAGGTGAGGACTTGAAGTCAAGTTCTCTTCCTCCTCCTTCCTCTATCACTCGAGAGGGCCACTCAAAGAACTTCAACAAGTTCTCGATACAAGTGTGTCCTTCGTGGACTGCATATAAATAGTGACAGAATTCTATGCCATTTTGAATTATAGAGGAAACTCTGTGTCTTAAAATAGAATGTGCTATATTTAAAAGGCCTGACTACCAAATCATGTCCGTCCTTAACACAACAAGAAATTGGATGTCAGAATGAAAGGAACCCTTATTTCAAGGGGAAAACACTATTTACCATGAATAAAATATGAAAATAGAGCAAACTCTATTTTCTGCATATAAAGCTTGAAAATAGGAACCACTCATATTCTCTCAAAATCAAAACAGAACATGTTCTCAACAAGTTAGTGAACATAATGCATATACTTGTGTTTACAACAACTATGGAAATAATACAAACACGAGTTATTTTCCACTCAAAGGGCCAATTTCAGATACCTCAAATGTGGTAATAACTCCACTTTGCTAAGACAGGAAACCCAAGAGAAGTTTATGTTTTGTAAATCTAAGTCTGATACATCAAAAGAGGTATCCGCCCATCATGACAACGTGGTTAGGTCCCGGTAGGAAACACCTGCCACTATTCTGCTGAGTCGGATATCTCTTCGCCTATCATTATAACGGGGATGAGTCCGTTTGAATGTACCTGCTCATGTTTTCAACATGATGTTGGGTCCCACGTGGAGGTATCCGCTCATGCCCAAATATTATAATGCTCGGGTCGCTAAAAGGGATGTACCTACCTATGCCCTATTTTAGTGTCAATTTTACATTAAACCCCCACGTTATTGAATATTACGCGAATAACCCTTGTTCTAGGCTTCAATTACTTGAATCCCCTTTGTAAAATTTGATTAAATACATTGTATTCAAATTGTACCCAAAATCAATATAACACAATGATAATCTTCAAAATAGACTTTATGTTCTCTCTCTGCAATGTGATATCCCCTCCATTTGATGTGATTTAGAGCTACCTAACAAGGTATACGTCTATGTCTGAACCTGAGATGACATGGTGTAATTAACCATTGTTTACCTTCTTTAAAGTCTTATGATGAAATGAACATTCATAATATCTAGAGTTTAAACAAAAAAGTATTTGTCTTTTAAAAGTTGACTAGAAAGTGCTGGGTTCGAGACTTCCCATAGACGCAAGCACCTATGGTTAATTATTCCATATTATCTCATGTCTTAACCTAGAAGGGATATAGTATTAGGTTGCTCAAATCACATCTCAAATCACATTACAAATATAAAAATACTTGCAAAAAGAAAATAATAAAAGAAACAAAAGCATTTCATTGTTTATATTTATGTACAATTTGAATATAAATTACATCAATATTGTAAAATGTAAAAAGTTATAAAAAAAACTCTAATTTAAGAGTTGAGTTCTAAATTTTGGGGTATTTTACTGTCAAGTTTTGACATATATGAATGGGCACTATCCAATATAGGGGCCACATTATAGCCAAGTTGTTTAAAATGGGACCAATCTATGTGAGGACCACCATTTGCATGAAGCAGACACGTTTCATGTACTTTTATACATGAATTGGGGACCTCCCGACGTCGGGGGAGTGTGTCCTGACCATTGGGAGGGGGTCCGGATGGCATAGCAGAAAGCCTATATAGGGCTTTCTGTTGGCTATAGTGCCCTCAAGGCAATTATCGTAATCGCAGCCAGGGGATTATGATGATTGAGAGAGGACCTATACCGGTAGAACAGTCTAACTCGAGATGATAGTATGCTATCTGGTTTGTCTTTATCATCATATATATGTTGATAGAGCCCATAAGATTCTTTCTTGACTACCAGCACTATGATGACGATCATATACGTAGGAGCTGAGGGTCTATAAGCACATCCTTAAATGTCCCTAGTCGTTGGAGTATCGAGACTGGGCATCGATACTCCAGTGTAGACTAGTGTATACTGATCGAGACCCCGACGAGGGACGGTGGCCAGATCTCACAAGCCATTGGTGTTAGTTTGTTCACCTAAGATAGTATACAGGTGCTCATTGGGTTATGAGTACACTGGACGGACTCGCCGGGAATGTGCTAGTTGGTATTATACCTATTGTCAGATAGTAGTTCCCAAGTGACATGTGTACAGGTTAGTCTGTCGACCTGAGATCATCATTTTTCTTATGTGAGTTCCCACTGTGTTTTGACTACTACCCTACCACGGCTCAAAGGAGTCGTGCAAATAGGTTTTAGTTGGGTACAGTCCCGAGCCACATGGAGGCAGAGATCGGATCGTCGGGGATTTGTCTCTTCCGGTATTGGGGGTTGATGTCGAATTGTGCACGGCTGGCCATCACCAGAAATCTGTTTCCACGGTGGACGAGAATTACCGATCCAGGATCGATAGTTTCTCAAGTAGTGATGGGTTTCATGCCAACACTAAATGTCGCGATGTTAGGGGTCTGATTTTATCCACCCCCTAGACTCGATATGCGATACTCTTAGATGAACAGACCGGACTGTACGGATATTGTCACTGTCAGGCTCAGTAGGGGTTCAGGATGAGTTTGCTCGTCGGCCTCCCTTTCGCTCAATATCTGGGTAGCCGTTATGTACAACTAGTGCCGCTGACGTACTTGTGGTTAAACCCACTGCCAGCGTATTAACGAGTCTTTAGAGTCCCACACAGAGGGTTTTCACGGTTCAGACGATATGGTGTAGATGACGTATGTTGGTACATACAGGTATCCGATTAAATATGTGCACTGCACAGACTTTGATCGGACGGTTGATAATACTAGCGGTTTAGGATTAAGCCGGATTATTAAATCAGGTTTTGATTTAATAATTTATATATGTATTTATATATATATATATATATATATGTATTCTAGTATTATTGTTCATTATTCATTTTCTCTCTTGGCTATTCGTATTTTTGTACGAATACGCGTATATGTAGTTCGATACGTGTACCGGGAAGTATTCCGTATTTATACGGAATAGCTTCTAGAAGATGGCTGTAGGGTTCCTAGGCACCCTAATGAGGTCTCACAAGGCATCAACCATGCCAATTTCAAAAATTACGGTGCCGAGAAACCCTAGTGTACGGATCGTTTGCTAGAAAACTAGGCGAAAAAGCTAACTAGTTAACACTTAACTATAAGAATCGGAAATACAACCTTTGTAGATCCGGTGCTCCACCTCCTTAGCTCCGCAACGAAGTCGTCTCCGCTATCCAAAAGGAATCCGGGCTCTAGAGTCGGCTTCGTCGGAGAAAAAGCGAGCTAGGTCGTCGATGTCCATGCCGAAGATGATCTACGTCGAGGCATCGCTAAATCAAGCTCCACCTTCACCAAGCCCTAAAAACTTGTGAAGGAAACACACTCTACTACTTGGCAAGAGGTAGAGGATGAAGAAATAGGAAGTGGGTTCAATTTAGAATTGGATTTCTCACTCTTTATCATCAATCACCATTGATGAAGAAAGCTTTTTCTTCATGAAAGAAGATGAAGAAGAAGAAGAATATTGTGATAAGATTATTCAAAAAAGAAAAGAATAACAATACTTATCATAATATTAACTCTAGTCAAGTGTAGAGAATGAATCATGGTTAGTGGGAATGGTTAGGGTTAAGGATGAGATAAGAATGGTTGACTTGATCAAAGTTTCATGAAGCTTCAACTAAACTCCAAATTAAGCCACCATTCTTTTCTCCTTTCCATTTATTTTCCAAAAGAAATGGATAAATAAATAAGTGAATAAAACAAAACCCTAACCATAATCTTGTAACCATGGTTTGATCTTTACACAAAAACCCTAGCTTAACATGTATCATCAAACATGATACAATGAAGTGCACAAAAGTATATCACATATACAATGTGTACAATCCGAGTGAGAAAATCCATTAAAAGTGAACCAATACTAGTTAACGCAAAGTAATATATCAAATATATAATTATGCATTAAATCATTAAATCAACACTTGATTTAACGATCCGGTCATATCGCATATAACCGACTAGTATCCAATGTATCGTCTTATCGAATCAACCCTTGATTCGATAACTAGGTTATATCGCATATAACCATACGACACATTCATCGCGAGAATGTAATACGGTATCACATACACGTATTATTCTCGGTCCCGCACATATCTCATATGCGCTCCTATTTCGTTTCGCTTGAGCCAGGAAACCTCTGTGTAGGACTCTAAAGACTCGTCAATACGCCGGCAGCAGGTGATGATCATATCAAACACCCACAAGCCGCAAGCGGTCTGCTAAACGTAACGGCCACCCGGGTATTGAGCGATCTGAAGATCGACGAGCAAGCCCGCTCACACTCCAGTGAATCCAACCAGTAACACTACCGTACAGTCCGGTCTGATCGTCTGATATGTCGCATATCTCGCCTAGGGGTGGTAAACGTCAGACCCCAATAGCTCAATAAGTTGTGTCGATATGAGGTCTATAACAATTCGAGAAACTACTGGTAACACTTACCAGTAAATCTCAGCAACCCTGGCCAGGGATTTCCTGTTATAGCCAATCGAACACAGCGCAACATCAACTCCCTATACCGGGAGAGACGAATCCCCTCCTATCGCTCATTGCCTCCATGTGACTCGGGACTGTACCCAAAAACCACCGTTTTGCACGCCCTCTTGGACGTGGTAAGATGGAAGTCAAAGCACAGTGGGAACCACACAAGACTCTATGACGATCTCGGGTCAACAGACTACTCTGTACCAGTGTCACCAGAGAATTGCCATCTGACGTGAGGTATAATACCATCTGGGAGTTCTCGGCGAGTCTGTCCAGTGTACCCAGTCTCTACTGAGCACCCGTATATCATCTCTGATGTCAAACACCAATGGATATGGGATCATCCATCGCCCATCTGTATGGGTCGAGAAGGTATACGCTAGTCTACTCTGGTATATCGATGCCCCGTCTCGATACACCCACGACTAGGGACTTTGAAGGATGTACATATGGACTACCATGTCCCCACTAGTATGATCCGCATCATAATCCAGGTAGTCAAGCACACATCGTAAAGGCTTTACCAACATGTAACAGAGAGACAATCAGTATACACGTTAAGGTAAAGTTCAACCAGATAGCATACTATCATGTCGAGCAAGAAAGTCCTCCCTATATACGTCCCAGCATCCACTACAATATACATCCTATGTACAGTAATGGCCTCTAGGGCATACATATAACTAACAATCTCCCACTTGCACTAGGGCCATCTGATAGCAGTGGTTGCAGTATCTCATACTTAACCATCCCATAAAAATCTCTCTCTGGGAACAGGCCTTTGTGAGTGGATCCGCTGTGTTGTCCTCTGAGTCTACTCTCCTATCCTCGATCTCTCTGGAGATCAACCATCTCCATGATCAAGTGATACTGCCTTAGATTATGTCTGGATCACTGATGGGACGGACGTTCCTTGGCATAAGCCACAACCCCATTGTCACACAATGGGAGGAACTAAGTTCATCTCATGAACCAATATACACCCAGACAGCCACTTTGGTGGCATCTTAAGTAGCGATGTATCCAGCCTTTATCGTCTAGTATGCCACGGTATCTAGCTTGGAACTCTTCCAACATACCGTCCCTTTACTGAGGGTAAAGGCAATGCCTGCGACTGACATTCAGTCGTCTTTATCACACTGGAACCCTTCCAGCGATTCTCCTCAGGATCGATTGACACCATCTCACTACATCTAGTGAGTATCCTAACATCCATTTAGATCTATCTCATAGATCCAAAATCCAGGATTTAGTAGGTATCACTTTAATCCTATATGGAGAATCTTTGTGATATGCGGAGATTGATCGAGCGTAGCATGAGAAACTCCTTCCCTATCAGGAGTATGTCATCCACGTACTCTACGAGGATCATCACCATACTCCCTACTACCTTTTTGTATATACAAGGTTCATCTACCATTTTGATGATGTCAACTTCTTTGACTATCTCATCAAAACAGATGTTCCAACTCCGCGATGCCTGCTTTATCCTATAAAGCATCTTGCACACGTTTCCGCTGCTCCCACTATCTACGAAGCCCTCTGGCTGTGTACTTATAGACGCACTCTTCTAAAATATCATTTAGAAAAGCAGTCATGACACCCAACCACCAGATATCGTAGTCATGGTATATAGCCGTGGCAAGTAGGATCTGGATGGACTTAAGCATAGATCCTTAGAAAAATTTCATCATGATCCACACCTGGTCAATGATGCAAACCTTTAACAAGTCTAGCTTTGAAAGTCTCAACTTTTCCATGTACACCAAGTAATCTTCTCAAGATATATTTGCTCCTGATGGGGATTTAACCCTTCAGATATTGCAACCAAAGTCCATACTTTGTTGGTGTATAAGGATTCCATCTCAGATCACTAAGCATCCAGCCATTCTTACAGAGTCTTACTCCTGATGGCCAGCTCGAAACTAGTTGGGTCATCATCTCATGATGTAATCCTCGCTCCCACTGTCATAGAGAAACCGAAGTATCTCTCAGGTGGGTGAGGAACCCTACTAGATCGGCGGAGAGGCTGAGGTTCGTTGGTAACTATCAAATCCTTTGGTTCTTTTAAATCATCAGCTGCAGTTTGTATAGCTGGAACACTTCCAGTTCTACATTACTGACCTTGCCTCGAGCTTGTCCGGATTTTGCTTTTCAGACATAGGCCGGACAACCCCAAATCTTAACTAGCTTAAGACATGGGCTCTTCCCTTTCCATATCACATATGAAATGGTAGGCAACTAATTTGATTCGAACCCTATTCAATAGGTATGCAACTTCGTAAGTGCATAACTCCCAAAAAGGAAAAAGGTAACTCAGTATTACTCATCATAGAGCACACCATATCAAATAGGGTGTATCTGCTCCGCCCCGATATACCATCGTGCTATGGTGTATACGGAGGAGTAATGCTGAGAGAGAATCTCATTCTCCTTTAGAATAGTCCTGGAATTCCGTGCTCAAGTATTCTCCTCCTTGATCACATCAAAGGACATAATACTTGTACCCTTATTGGTTCTTTACTTCTATCTTATATTCTGTGAATATCTCAAAAGGTTCAGACTTGTGTTTCAACAAGAACATACGTCTGAATCTTGAGAGATTATCAGAGAACGTAATGAAGTATAAAGAACCAATCCTGGTATGTGTAGACAGGGGACCTTACATACATCAACATGTATCATCCCAAGAGTTCACTAACTCTTTCTCTGTTTCCAGTAAACAGAGCTATGGTCATCGTATCTTTGTGACATGACTGGCAAGTTTCACAAGATGTAAATTCAAACTAATTTAAATTTGCATCTATATGTAACTTTAGCTAGTCGGGTCGCATTGATTTGACCTAGTCTACAATACCTCAAGAAGGATTCGTTCATTTCTGAACTCTTCCTCTTGTGTGTGTTCAGTATACTAAAGAACTGTAGTTTGATTTAGAACATCAATGCTTTTAAATAACGTGCCTGATCCGATCAACTTTTGATATAGGAAATGTTCAAAACATAATCCAACAATACAAAATTTTATCATTTCTTTACTAATAAAGAGATAGATATGATTTTGTATATCAGGTTCGGTATCTAATAGCATTTGTTCAGAATCAATGTACTCTGGTAATACAGGATGACAGTGACCAACAGACTTGGCTGCAACTCTTGCCCCGTTTTCTGCCTCATGAAACTTATCACCCGTTCTCAGTTCTTTGCCTATCTGTAGCCCATGTAACATATTACATATCTGGGATCCTGATCTGGTATCATATACCCAGGACGTAAAGAATACTGAGAAACAGTTCTCTGTAATGAACACACCCGAAGATGATGCATCAGCATGCACTCTCTTCGTTTGGGCGGCACGGGAAATCTGGTATTCCCCAATTTCCTGCTCTGTCTTATAACAATTATAAGTTGGAGCGGGACCAACGTTCCCCAGCTCAGTATAACAAGCGGGTTCGGTCAAATATCCATATTATTATCTTGATTAAGGCGTGATATGGTCGCTACCTGGAGAGAGAGAGAAGAAAACACTCAGCGTGCGCTCTTGAAAGAATAGATTGGTTTTTATTTTATCTAATCAGGATGGCTCCCACTGCTTTTTATCAAATCTTCCTTCAAACCCCAAAAGGAAAGACTAGCCGGGATTAATTACACACTACAAGTTCGCCAATCTTTCAGCCAGGCCAGTGTCGGTACTTTGAGGGAGGTCCCCCGTGCTTTCGCACGAACCTAATTAATGTAAACCTCGTTTTCCCAGAAGCGTAACCTCGTTAACACCTTTCTAGACACCTACTTGATCGGCTAATTGTAATGTGTAAAACTCTCCCAGGAGTAACTCTTACTCGCAGCGGGTATCGGGATCCAACTATCTCATAGAAGGTATGCAATCTCATTGCAAATTTCAACACTTGAAATTCCCGATAATATTTTGCCCCTAGCGTCCTATGACCTTGACGCAGGCCAACAAACCATAGTCCGCTAGTCAAGTTCAACCCGTCATTTCCTGATTGAATTAAACCCACCCGCACGACCCTTGACGCAGGCCAACAAAGTCGCACGACTACCCTAATCCAATCACATCATATGCTTATGCAGATAAGCACCAGTTAGCTACCGCACACTACGCCTTGACGCAGGCCAACAAACGTAGCACGAATACTAACTACTACTTATCTGAAATGACGGAGGGCTACGACAGGTTTTTCTGAAAACCTATTGCGTAATGAACTTGATATCGTTGTAGGATCGAATGAATTTTGAAATGGAGTGTTTTTGAGGCTTTTCTAGTTTTGCTAAAGGAGTCACTCCCGGTGAAGGGATCGTCGGTCCTTTCCTCATCGAATGAGGTGTGGGATATATCACATATATCACTGTGCAAAGCAAAACACTTAAAAGCAATCAAAAGACAAACCGAGTGTGTAGCATCTGCCAGTTATTGCTAAAGGAGTCACTCCCGGTGAAGGGATCTCGGTCCTTTCCTCATCGAATAAGGTGCAGGATATATCACATATACCCTTGTGCAAAGCAAGAACTGTAGCTACCTGTTTTATTTTGAAATTCGATTCTACAACATCTTAGGTTTCTTTTATTTCATTAATCACATTAATGAAGTCCCATCATTTAAATACCTAAACATCACAGATAAATATGACGTACACTTATGCCATCCGCATTCGCCTCGATGTCCCCTCGTGCACCATTAGGTTAGGTAACTAACGGCAGAGCGGGGCAGGGCTAGCGCGGGTGTAAAACATAAGTAACGTCTATATAATATATCATATATACTATATAAAGTATCCATCATAGAACATCACATGATCACATCACAGATATCGCAGCAGAAGAAACATATGAAATATTGGATATACTAGGACGTCCGTGTTTTCAATACGAGCCAGTATAAAACACGGATTCCACGGTCGCGATGAATAGCCAAACCCACACCCCTAGACCCCTACGAGAGCGGCAAGCAACCCTAGCAATTCTGGAGTTAGGAGACCCGGACCCGACTCCTCGAGTTGGTCTCCCACTGGACTCCAGAACCCGGTTACTTGTGCTCCCCTCCTTGGGTCTAACCTAGTGCGGAAAAGGAAATAATATACAAACGGTGACAACTTCCGCAACCTGGAAGTGCCCCAATAAAAGAATATTACATACAAGTTTTTACATGAATGAAAATGAAAAACACTCATCTCACATAAAAAACCCCGGCTATTCAAACACGACGATCCAATATAACATATCCAGCAACACATAACATCACATGTCATCAACGTAAGTAAATATGCGCATCCCAATTGTCGTTGACATATAACAACGAAACCGGCGATATCACATATTACACTTACGGTCACAGAAAAGGAAGTGTAAAACTACAACAGTTGGAATCCGCAACCACCTCAGACATCGCATGCCTGACCAAATGAATTACTTAGACATCGCATGCCTAACAATTATAAACCCCGCATTTTAGTCTCTAAATCGAAAACACTTTTCAATACCAAGTCGGGCAATTCAACAAGATTCCCGACATCCTGATCGAATACTCGTCGCAAACTTTAGTAGACGGCCGCACCCCCAATACCGTCGACGAAGTGCACCAAGGCGGAACACCGCTGCCGCGAGCACCCGAACGGATGCTTTCGGCGACGGGGTTCTCCTACAGTCACTTGGTCGGGGCAATGGCGTGAGGCTGTCTATTAAGTTTACCCGGCGAGTATCCGCGTACGCTACGTGATTGCGACGGACTTTTGATCACATCAAAATTCCGTGGCAACCGATCAAGTGAGACTAAACTGCTATGTTTATAATATTCATTCAGTTATCTCATAACTTTTTGTGAATTCCAATTATTGTATCCCATTCCAGATAAATAGAAAATGTTAAACTTTCCGATCGAACAATCGAACACCCAAGTTTTCCCGATACAGATCAACACATGAAATAAGTCTAACAACATTCAGTTCGTGCCTCAGTACCAACGGTCCAGCCGTAGAAGGGTCAAGCCAACGCCTCACATGTGGCATGCCGTACTGCCCCAAACCCGAAGGTTCAAAGGGCAGTTCAAGACGGTCACATAATCGAGTTAAGGTTTGTTGTCTTCTAGAGGGACCATCGCGTTACTTGCAATACTTAGAACATCGTTAAACTTCGGAAAAATCCAACACTTAGAAATTTCCCGACAGGGGAAAAATTGGGTATTTATATCTGGTCGAACTTTTTAACATATTCTAAAATTTATCCGGAAAGCCACACAGACAAAATTTGATACTCCGATCGAAACACCGAATCCCCAAAACAACCCTGGAAAATTCAACTCTTGAATAAATATTAAAATTATCCAGAAAACATAAGAGTCAAATATAACGATTACTGTGCAAACATAAGTCAACGATTCAACATAACGGCCGCGGAACCGCCGCGCCACTTGGGGTAAGGCCGCGGTTCCGCGGTGGGTTGACGGAGTTAGGGCTCCGTTTTGCACAGTAATTCATAAAAAACCCTGCTTAATTTTCTGCATATTTTTAATATGGAAAAATCCAGATTTTTAAAAATTGGACAGAGAGCAAGTTTGTGATCGGGTTTTCGGGTTGTTCGGACTTCAAATTGCGTCTAGACTTCGCCTAAGGCTCTAGCTAGGCTCTGATACCACTGTAGGGTTCCTAGGCACCCTAATGAGGTCTCACAAGGCATCAACCATGCCAATTTCAAAAATTACGGTGCCGAGAAACCCTAGTGTACGGATCGTTTGCTAGAAAACTAGGCGAAAAAGCTAACTAGTTAACACTTAACTATAAGAATCGGAAATACAACCTTTGTAGATCCGGTGCTCCACCTCCTTAGCTCCGCAACGAAGTCGTCTCCGCTGTCCAAAAGGAATCCGGGCTCTAGAGTCGGCTTCGTCGGAGAAAAAGCGAGCTAGGTCGTCGATGTCCATGCCGAAGATGATCTACGTCGAGGCATCGCTAAATCAAGCTCCACCTTCACCAAGCCCTAAAAACTTGTGAAGGAAACACACTCTACTACTTGGCAAGAGGTAGAGGATGAAGAAATAGGAAGTGGGTTCAATTTAGAATTGGATTTCTCACTCTTTATCATCAATCACCATTGATGAAGAAAGCTTTTTCTTCATGAAAGAAGATGAAGAAGAAGAAGAATATTGTGATAAGATTATTCAAAAAAGAAAAGAATAACAATACTTATAATAATATTAACTCTAGTCAAGTGTAGAGAATGAATCATGGTTAGTAGGAATGGTTAGGGTTAAGGATGAGATAAGAATGGTTGACTTGATCAAAGTTTCATGAAGCTTCAACTAAACTCCAAATTAAGCCACCATTCTTTTCTCCTTTCCATTTATTTTCCAAAAGAAATGGATAAATAAATAAGTGAATAAAACAAAACCCTAACCATAATCTTGTAACCATGGTTTGATCTTTACACAAAAACCCTAGCTTAACATGTATCATCAAACATGATACAATGAAGTGCACAAAAGTATATCACATATACAATGTGTACAATCCGAGTGAGAAAATCCATTTAAAGTGAACCAATACTAGTTAACGCAAAGTAATATATCAAATATATAATTATGCATTAAATCATTAAATCAACACTTGATTTAACGATCCGGTCATATCGCATATAACCGACTAGTATCCAATGTATCGTCTTATCGAATCAACCCTCGATTCGATAACTAGGTTATATCGCATATAACCATACGACACATTCATCGCGAGAATGTAATACGGTATCACATACACGTATTATTCTCGGTCCCGCACATATCTCATATGCGCTCCTATTTCGTTTTGCTTGAGCCAGGAAACCTCTGTGTAGGACTCTAAAGACTCGTCAATATGCCGGCAGCAGGTGATGATCATATCAAACACCCACAAGCCGCAAGCGGTCTGCTAAACGTAACGGCCACCCGGGTATTGAGCGATCTAAAGATCGACGAGCAAGCCCGCTCACACTCCAGTGAATCCAACCAGTAACACTACCGTACAGTCCGGTCTGATCGTCTGATATGTCGCATATCTCGCCTAGGGGTGGTAAACGTCAGACCCCAATAGCTCAATAAGTCGTGTCGATATGAGGTCTATAACAATTCGAGAAACTACTGGTAACACTTACCAGTAAATCTCAGCAACCCTGGCCAGGGATTTCCTGTTATAGCCAATCGAACACAGCGCAACATCAACTCCATATACCGGGAGAGACGAATCCCCTCCTATCGCTCATTGCCTCCATGTGACTCGGGACTGTACCCAAAAACCACCGTTTTGCACGCCCTCTTGGACGTGGTAAGATGGAAATCAAAGCACAGTGGGAACCACACAAGACTCTATGACGATCTCGGGTCAACAGACTACTCTGTACCAGTGTCACCAGAGAATTGCCATCTGACGTGAGGTATAATACCATCTGGGAGTTCTCGGCGAGTCCGTCCAGTGTACCCAGTCTCTACTGAGCACCCGTATATCATCTCTGATGTCAAACACCAATGGATATGGGATCATCCATCGCCCATCTGTATGGGTCGAGAAGGTATACGCTAGTCTACTCTGGTATATCGATGCCCCGTCTCGATACACCCACGACTAGGGACTTTGAAGGATGTACTTATGGACTACCATGTCCCCACTAGTATGATCCATATCATAATCCAGGTAGTCAAGCACACATCCTAAGGGCTTTACCAACATATAACAGAGGGACAATCAGTATACACGTTAAGGTAAAGTTCAACCAGATAGCATACTATCATGTCGAGCAAGAAAGTCCTCCCTATATACGTCCCAGCATCCACTACAATATACATCCTATGTACAGTAATGGCCTCTAGGGCATACATATAACTAACAATGGCCACCTCATTATTGATTTTCTTTTTAGAAAATCAATTATGGAAATGAGGTGGAGGGGTGAGGTGGCATGAGCATGGGTTGTGGCATGTTGAGAGGTATGGTCTTAATTGTTTATTTGGAAAAGAAATGAGATATTTTGTGTATGAGAGAGAGAGGGGCAGCCACATCCTTGGTGGGGGCTTGCTCATTATTTTCTTCACTTATTTTTCTTCACTTTCTATACTCTCACTCTCACTCACAAAAAGGCTTGGTCATTTTTTTAGTTGCTCATGCCATGATTTCCTCACCTCCTCTTTATCTTCTTAAGTTGCTCATTGAGCAATGAGATGAGAGAAAATTATAGTGACACATTTCTACACCTCCACTCTCCATTGCTAGCAATCTTGGAGCGTCGGTGGCCTCGTTTGTCGTGGTTGAAGCTTCCGTTGTTTCCCTCAGGTGGAATATCGTAGATGGAGGAAGACCGGCAACCAAACTTGATCAAGGAACCACTAGAAGCTTGGAATGAAGACCGAAGTGTTAATTGTATGTATGCCCTAGAGGCCAGTATTGTACAGATGATGTATATTATATTGGATGCTTGGACATATATAGAGATAACTTTCTTGCTCGATATGATAGTATGCTATCTGGTTGCTCTTTATCTTAACATGTATACTTGTCTCTTTATACTGTCTTATAGTTACATGTTGGTAAAGCCCTTAGGATGTGTACTTGACTACCTGGACTATGATGCGGATCATACTAGTGGGGACATGGTAGTCCATAAGTACATCCTTCAAGGTCCCTAGTCATGGGTGTATCGAGACGGGGTATCGATATACCAGTGTAGACTAGCGTATACGCTTCTCGACCCATGAGATGGGCGATGGATGATCCCATATCCATTGGTCTTTGACATCAGAGATGGTATACGGGTGCTCAGTGGAGACTGGGTACACTGGACGGACTCGCCGAGAACTCCCAGATGGTATTATACCTCACGTCAGATGGCAGTTCTTAGGTGACACTGGTGCAGGTTAGTCTGTAGACCCGAGATCGTTTTAAAGCCTTGTGTGATTCCCACTGTGCTTTGATTTCCACCTTACCACGTCCATGAGGGCGTGTAAAAATATGGTTTTTGGGTACAGTCCGGGGTCACATGGAGGCAATGAGCGATAGGAGGGGTTTCGTCTCTCCCGGTATTGGGGGTTGATGTTGCACTGTGCTCGATTGGCCGTAACAGGGAAGTCCCTGGCCAGGGCTGATTAGAGATTTACTGGTAAGCGTTACCAGTAGTTTCTCGACCCGTTATGAGCCTCACTTCGGTACGACTTATCGGTTATTGGGGTCTGACGTTTACCACCCATAGACTTGATATGCGACATATCTGACGAAGAGACCGGACTGTACGGTAGTGTTACCGGTTGGCTCGACGGGAGTTGTAGCAGGTTCGCTTGTTTTCTTCTGATCGCTCAATACCCGGGTGGCCGTTACGTTTAGCTGACCGCTTGCGGCTTGGAGGTGTTTGATATGATCATCACCCACTGCCGGCGTATTGACAAGTCTCAGAGTCCCACAAAGGAGTTACCTAGTCCAGGCGAAATGTTGTGGTGCGCATATGCGATATGCGCATGAACCTGGTTAAAATGCGCGTATGAGATACCGTATATTAATCGGGTGGCTTGCTTTTGGTTAGGTCGTATGTGATATGGACGGATTGATAAATCAAGTGTTGATTTATCATTTAACCATTAGCTTCTCACTAGAAATCCTTTCGTGTTCCTTTTGGATATATGCATGCATGTATGCATTCATTCTTGTTCATGCACATATGGATGTGCATGCACACATGCATACATACATCATTCTATCATGGTTGCATATACATTGAAAATGGTGGCAATATAAGACTCACACCATGGTTTATATTATGAATTATTATTTCTATTTATGTTAAAACAAAAGAAAAAAAGATAAGATTAATTCATGGATTAGTTTCTACACTCTTCTTTTGACCTAACCATGTTCACCTACCTTTTGACCATGATTTAATCTTTCTCTTGTGTTTTAACTAAAGTAAAATAAATATCCATAAAAGATAACCATGGTTTGAGATGAAGAGGGAAAAATATATATACATATATTTTTCATTTTCTCATTAGAGTTTATCTTCTCTTCTTCTCAAAAAGCCATCATCTTCTTCAACCTTGCTCCTTTTGCTCTCTAGATCTTTCAAGTGAGCAAAATACTCAACAAAATAGGATTTTGAAGTGAGAAAGAGAACCACAACACCATTCTACACAAGTCTTGCCCACTTGTTTAGAGTGTTAGCTTCATTTCATTCTCTTGATAAAGTGGAGTTGCAAGCTTGGACAAAGCATGGACCTAGAGGAGTTCAAGCGGACTTTTTCCAAACCCCAAGTAGCCGAGAAGTCTAGCGTAGGGAGCTACAAAGGTTGTACTCTCAAAACCCTAGATTAATCTAATTGTAATGAAGTGTTGTTTTTGAAACCCTATTTTTTCTAGGAATGATTCTTTGTATGCTTACTTAGCACCCTAAAATTTTAATCTTTGGTACATGTGATGCTTCCAAACCCTTTATGAGGTGCTAGGCAAACCCAACATTGGTATCAGAGCCGACCTAGAACATTAGGCGACACTTTAACGAAGAAAAAACTCCGATCGAACCTAAATACGGATTTTCGGGACCCTCTCTGGAAATTTTTTCAAATCTGTTATTTTTCAGAATTAAAAATACTTAAAAAATACAGCAGGCAAATCTAAGACAAACTGTGAAATACGAAGCAGTGAACAGTAAACCCTAGCACGGAACCGCGGCAGTAGGTTGCTTAGGCCGCGGTTCCGCGGCCGTACAGGTGATTCACTGCCTCGTTTTTATGTGGTTTTTCTCCTACCTGCTTGTGTACATTTTTGGGTATGTTTAATTTGAATCTAGTACTGAATATTCTGGGGATGGTTTTGGACTCGGCGATTCGATCGGAATTTTAATTTCGTGCTTTTTTTCGGATAATTAGAAAGTATTGAATTGTTCAAACGAGTGTCATTTGCTCACTTTTCACGGGGTTTAAATCTTTCAAAATTACGTGCAAGTTTTATGGTGGACCCTCTAGAAGACAACAAAGCTTAACTCGATTATGTGACCGTCTTGAACTGCCTTTTGAACCTTAGGGTTTGGGGCAGTACGGCGTGCCACATGTGAGACGTTGGCTTAACCCTTCTACGGCTGGACCGCTACTACTGTGTCACACTCCGGGTTTTGAACTCCGCTCAAGTGTTGAGCTTTAGGGAATTTTGAGTATTTGATCATTCGTTCGAAAACTTTAATACTGTCTATTTATCTGGAATGTGATGCAATGTGTGGAATTCATATAGCTAGACATGAAATACAAAGTATGTGATATTTCGCATTTACGATGTCTAAAGAGAATGTGGATTCCAGATATTGCAGTTTTACACTTTCTTTTCTGTGACCGTAAGTGTAATATATATTTACCGATTGTCGTTGCTATACATCGACGAAGATCAGTATATGCATACTTACTTACGTTGATGATATGAGATATTATGTGTTGCTGAGATATGATGTGCAGGATTGTCGCGATTGAATAGCCGGGGGGCTTTATGTGAGATGAGAGTTTTATATTTTCATTCATGTAAATTCAAATGTAATGTAATATTCTTTTATTTGGGGCACTTCCGGGTTGAGGTCGATGCCACCAGTGTTGTATATTATTTACTTTTCCGCATTAGGATGGACCCAAGGAGGGGAGCACATGTGACCGGGTTCTGGGGTTCAGTGGGAGGCCATCTCGAGGAGTCGAGACCGGGTCTCCTAAACTCCAGAATTGGTAGGGTCGCTTGCCGCTCTCGTAGGGGTCCACGGTGTGGGCTTGGCTATTCATCGCGACTGTGGAATCCGTATTTTCTATTGTTGGCTAAATACTAAATACGGACGTCCTAGAATATCCCATATTATATCTATGTTTCTGCTGTGATATCTGTGATGTGATCATTTGATATGTTCTGATGAATACAGTATATAGTATATATGATATATTATATAGACGTTACTTATGTTTTACACCCGCACTAGCCCTGCCATGCTCTGTCGTTAGTTACCTAACCTAACGGTGCACGAGAGGACATCGAGGCGAATGCGGATGGCATAAGTGTACGTCGTATTTATCTGTGATGTTTAAGTGACTTAAATGATGGGACTTCATTAATGTGATTAATGAAAGAAAAGAAACCTAAAAGATGTTGTAGAATCAAAAAAATTTCGAAAAAGGTAGCTACAGTCTTGTTTTGCATAGCGGTATATATGATATACCCTGCACCTTATTCGATGAGGAAAGAGCCGAGATCCTTTCACCGGGAGTGACCTCTTTAGCAAAACTGGCAGATGCTACAAAACTCGGTTTGGTTTTTGATTGCTTTTGGAGTTTTGCTTTGCACAGTGATATATATGATAAATCCCGCACCTTATTCGATGAGGAAAGAGCCGAGATCCCTTCACCAGGAGTGACCTCTTTAGCAAAACTAATAAAAGCCTCAAAGTCACTCCATTTCAAAATTCACATGATTCTACAACGATATCAAGTTCATTACGCAAAAGGTTTTCAGAAAAACCTGTCGTAGCCCTCTGTCATTTCAGATAAGTTGTATATAGTATTCGTGCTACATTTGTTGGCTTTCGTCAAGATGTAGTGAGCGGTAGCTATATGCTGCTTATCTGCTGCATATGATGCGACTGGATTAGGGTAGTCGTACGACTTTGTTGGCTTTCGTCAAGGGTCGTGCGGGTGGGTTTAATTCAGTCAAGAAATATACGGGTTGAACTTGACTAGCGGGCTATGGTTTGTTGGCTTTCGTCAAGGTCATAGCACGTTAGGGGCAAAATATTATCAGGAATTTCAAGTGTTGAAATTTGCAATGAGATTGCATACCTTCTATGAGATAGTTGGATCCCGATACCCACTGCGAGTAATTGTTACTCCCGGGAGAGTTTTACACAGGACAATTAGCCGATCAAGTAGGTGTCTAGAAACGTGTCAACGGGGTTACGCCTCTGGGAAAACGAGGTTTACTTTAATTAGGTCCGTGCGAAAGCACGGAGAACCTCCCTCAAAGTACCGACACTGGCCTGGCTGAAAGATCGGCGAAGTTGTAGGGTGTAATTAATCCCGGCTAGTCTTTCCTTTTAGGGTTTGAAGGAAGATTTGATAAAAACAGTGGGAGCCATCCTGATTAGATAAGATATTAACCAATCTGATCTTGCAAGAGCATACGCTAAAGTGTTTTCTTCTCTCTCTCTCTAGGTAGCGACCATGTCATGCCTTAATCAAGATAATAATATGGATGCATTGACTGAAACCGCATGTTATACTATGCTGGGGAACGTTGGTTCTATTCTATCTTATAAGAGTTATAGGACTGAACAGGACATAGGGGAATACCAGGATTCCCATGCCACCCGAATGAAGAAAGTACATGTTGATGCATTTTCTTCGGGTATGTTCATTACAGAGAACTGTTTCTCCATTTGCCCTACGTCCTGGGTATTAGATACCGGGTCAGGATCCCATATATGTGATCAGTTACATGGGCTAAAGAAAGGTAGAGAACTTGGAGAAGGTGATAAAGATATAAGGGTTGGAAATGGTGCAATTGTTGCAGCTAAAACCGTCGGGGAATATCACCTTGTATTGCCAAGTGGTAATACATTGATTCTGAATGAATGCTATTACATCCCGAACCTGATATGCAACATCATATCGGTTTCTTTGTTGAGTAAAGAGGGATATAATTTTGTATTACAGGATAATGTTATGAACATTTTCCTTAACCAAAAGTTGGTTGGATCAGGCACGTTGTGCAATGGCATTTATGTTCTAAATCAATCAACAGTTCTGAGCATAACAAACACACACAAGAGGAAGAGTTTAGAACTGAACGAATCCTTCTTGTGGCATTGTAGACTAGGTCACATCAATGCGACACGACTAGATAAGTTGCATAAAGATGGATATTTGAAACCGTTCGAATTTTCATCTTATGACACTTGCCAGTCATGTCTCAAAGGCAAGATGACCAAAACTCTGTTTACGGGACACGGAGAAAGAGTTACCGAACTCTTGGGACTGATATATAGTGATGTATGCGGTCCCATGTCTACACATGCCAGGGATGGTTCTTCATACTTCATTACATTCACTGACGATCTCTCAAGACACGGACATGTGTTCTTGATAAGACACAAGTCTGAAGCTTTTGAGAAATTTAGAGAATATAAACAAGAAGTCGAGAACCAAACCGGAAAAAGTATTAAAATCCTATGATCTGATCGAGGAGGTGAATACTTGAGCAATGAATTCCTGGACTTCCTAAAAGAGAATGGGATTCTCTCTCAGCTGACTCCTCCATATACACCACAGCACAACGGTGTATCGGAACGGAGGAACCGCACCCTATTAGATATGGTGCGCTCTATGATGAGCACAGCTGGGTTACCTATTTCCTTTTGGGGGTATGCGCTAGAGACAGACATACATCTACTGAATATGGTCCCCACCAAATCTGTGCCTACCACTCCATATGAGATATGGAAAGGGAAGAGGCCATGTCTTAACTATGTTAAGATATGGGGTTGTCCAGCCTATGTCAAACGACAAAATCCGGACAAACTCGAGGCACGGTCTGTTTTATGAAAATTTGTAGGATATCCCAAAAATTCTCAAGGGTATATCCTCTACCACACTGAGGAACAAAGAGTATTTGTTTCTCGGCATGCCACCTTTTTAGAAAAGGAATTTCTTGCAAAAGAGATTAGTGGACATGAGGTAGAACTAGAAGAGGTTCCAGCTACAAAAACTGCAACAGAAGAACTGGTGGAACCAGAGGATTCCGTAGTTCCCAACGAACCTCAGCCTCTCCGCCGATCTAGTAGGGTTCCTCGCCAACCTGAGAGATACTACGGTTTTCTCATGGATGGTGGGAGCGAGGATTGCATCATGGAGGATGATGACCCAACTAGCTTCGAGCAGGCCATCACGAGTGGGGACTCAGTGAAATGGCTGGATGCTATGCGGTCCGAGATGGAATCCATGTACACCAACAAAGTATGGACTTTGGAAGTTGCTCCTGAAGGGGTAAAACCCATTGGGAGCAAGTGGATCTTCAAGAAAAACCTTGGTGTAGATGGGAAAGTGGAGACTTTTAAAGCTAGACTTGTTGCAAAGGGTTTTCGTCAAAGACCGGGTGTGGACTATGACGAGACCTTTTCTCTAGTGGCTATGCTTAAATCCATCCGGATCATGCTTGCCATCGCTGCATATCATGATTACGAAATCTGGCAAATGGATGTTAAGACCGCCTTTCTAAACGGTGATTTAGAAGAGTGCGTGTACATGACTCAGCCAGAGGGATTCGTAGATAGTGGGAGCAGCGGGAAGGTGTGCAAGCTGCTTAAATCCATTTATGGATTAAAGCAAGCATCGCGGAGTTGGAACATCTGCTTTGACGTTGTTATCAAAGAGTTTGATTTCGTCAAAAACGTAGATGAATCTTGTATCTACAAGAAGGTAGCAGAGAGTAAGGTTGTCTTCCTCGTATTGTACGTGGACGACATACTCTTGATAGGAAATGACATTCCTATGCTGCAATCGGTCAAGCTCTTCTTATCACAAAGATTCTCAATGAAAGATCTTGGTGATGCCTCCTGCATATTGGGAATTAGGATCTATAGAGATAGATCCAAACGGATATTGGGATTGTCCCAATCCAGGTACATTGACACCATACTAAAGAGGTTTAGTATGGAAGAATCCAAGCGTGGGAACTTACCCACGATCTCTGGAGTCACTCTCTCCAAAGAGATGTCTCCCAAGACTGATTTGGAGAGAGCTCGCATGCAAGGGATACCCTACGCTTCGGCTGTAGGCTCAATCATGTACGCGATGCTATGTACCAGACCCGATGTAGCATACTCACTAAGTGTAGTGAACAGGTATCAAGCTGATCCTGGAAAGAGTCACTGGACAGCTGTGAAGAGCATTCTCAAGTACTTACGAAGGACTAAAGAGATGCTCTTGGTGTATGGTAACGGAGAACTCCAAGTGGAGTCCTTTACCGATTCAAGCTTCCAGAGTGATAAGGACGACTCTAAGTCGCAGTCGGGATTTGTCTTTACCCTTTACGGAGGGGCGGTTAGCTGGAAGAGTTCCAAGCAGGAAACCGTGGCAGACTCGACGATGGAGGCTGAATACATCGCTGCCAACGATGCTGCCAAAGAGGCTGTCTGGATCAAGAAGTTCATTACTGAACTTAGAGTGGTTCCATCCATTGAGAATCCAATACCTTTGTATTGCGATAACAATAGAGCGGTGGCTTTGGCCAAGGAACCCAGGTCCCATCAGCAATCCAGGCATATTCTGAGGCGGTATCACCTGATCCGGGAGATAGTTGATCGCCGGGAGATCGAGGTAAGGAGAGTTGACACGAAGAATAACACAGCGGATCCACTCACGAAGGCCATTCCCCAGATACAGTTTGAGAGACTCTTCGGGATGCTTGGTATGCGATACTACAGCAGCTGGCCCTAGTGCAAGTGGGAGATTGTTAGTTGTATGTATGCCCTAGAGGCCAGTATTGTACAGATGATGTATATTATATTGGATGCTTGGACATATATAGAGATGACTTTCTTGCTCGATAAGATAGTATGCTATCTAGTTGCTCTTTATCTTAACATGTATACTTGTCTCTTTATACTGTCTTATAGTTACATGGGATGTGTACTTGACTACCTGGACTATGATGCGGATCATACTAGTGGGGACATGGTAGTCCATAAGTACATCCTTCAAGGTCCCTAGTCGTGGGTGTATCGAGACGGGGCATCGATATATCAGTGTAGACTAGCGTATACGCTTCTCGACCCAATGAGATGGGCGATGGATGATCCCATATCCATTGGTGTTTGATATCAGAGATGGTATACGGGTGTTCAGTGGAGACTGGGTACAGTGGACGGACTCGCCGAGAACTCCCAGATGGTATTATACCTCATGTCAGATGGCAGTTCTCAGGTGACACTGCAGGTTAGTCTGTAGACCCGAGATCGTCATAGAGTCTTGTATGATTCCCACTGTGCTTTGATTTCCACCTTACCACGTCCATGAGGGCGTGTAAAAAGGTGGTTTTTGGGTACAGTCCGGGGTCACATGGAGGCAATGATCGATAGGAGGGGTTTCGTCTCTCCCGGTATTGGGGGTTGATGTTGCACTGTGCTCGATTGGCCGTAACAGGGAAGTCCCTGGCCAGGGCTGATTAGAGATTTACTGGTAAGTGTTACCAGTAGTTTCTCGACCCGTTATGAGCCTCACATCGGTACGACTTATCGGTTATTGGGGTCTGACGTTTACCACCCCTAGACTTGATATGCGACATATCTGACGAAGAGACCGGACTGTACGGTAGTGTTACCGGTTGGCTCGACGGGAGTTGTAGCAGGTTCGCTTGTTTTCTTCTGATCGCTCAATTCCCGGGTGGCCGTTACATTTAGCTGACTGCTTGCGGTTTGGGGGTGTTTGATATGATCATCACCCACTGCCGGCGTATTAACGAGTCTTAGAGTCCCATAAAGGAGTTACCTAGTCCAGGCGAAATGTTGTGGTGCGCGTATGCGATATGCGCATGAACTTGGTTAAAATGCGCGTATGAGATACCGTATATTAATCGGGTGGCTTGCTTTTGGTTAGGTCGTATGTGATATGGCCGGATTGATAAATCAAGTATTGATTTATCATTTAACCATTAGCTTCTCACTAGAAATCCTTTCTTGATCCTTTTGGATGTATGCATGCATGTATGCATTCATTCTTGTTCATGCTCATATGGATGTGCATGCATACATGCATACATACACCATTCTATCATGGTTGCATATACATTGAAAATGGTGGCAATATAAGACTCACACCATGGTTTATATTATGAATTATTATTTCTATTTATGTTAAAACAAAAGAAAAGAGATAAGATTAATTCATGGATTAGTTTCTACACTCTTCTTTTGACCTAACCATGTTCACTTACCTTTTGACCATGATTTAATCTTTCTTTTGTGTTTTAACTAAAGTAAAATAAATATCCATAAAAGATAACCATGGTTTGAGATGAAGAAGGAAAAATATATATACATATATTTTTCATTTTCTCATTAGAGTTTATCTTCTCTTCTTCTCAAAAAGCCATCATCTTCTTCAACCTTACTCCTTTTGCTCTCTAGATCTTTCAAGTGAGCAAAATACTCAACAAGATAAGATTTTGAAGTCAGAAAGAGAACCACAACACCATTCTACACAAGTCTTGCCCACTTGTTTAGAGTGTTAGCTTCATTTCATTCTCTTGATAAAGTGGAGTTGCAAGCTTGGACAAAGCGGACTCCGGGTGGATCATCGTGGACCTAGAGGAGTTCAAGCGGACTTTTTCCAAACCCCAAGTAGCCGAGGAGTCTAGCGTAGGGAGCTACAAAGGTTGTACTCTCAAAACCCTAAATTAATCTACTTCTAATGAAGTGTTGTTTTTGAAACCCTAATTTTTCTAGGAATGATTCTTTGTATGCTTACTTAGCACCCTAAAATTTTAATTTTTGGTACATGTGATGCTTCCAAACCCTTCATGATGTGCTAGGTAAACCCAACACGAAGGACACAGATCAACTCGGTATAACCATTCTAATTTCTTTATATAGCTTGCTAGTTTAGGGTTTTAGGTAGATCCGGGCATCGGGTAATGGTAGCGCCAGTTTAGTAAATTTTTGTTCCGCATTTGGCCACGGTTTGATGGCCGGGGCGCTGCCTGTAACCTAACATGGTATCAAAGCCAGCTTTTAAATCCTTTACCAACCCCTGCAGATTCCAGTTTCTGTTAATTTCAAAGTGTCTTCAAAAATTATTTAAACAACTGCAGAAGACTACTGACATGACCTATAGACTGTACCCCAAATATGAACCTATTTCTCCTGATTTTGGCCGAGCACATTGCTCCCAAAACCGAGGAGGCCGGCCATTTTGAAGCTTCTGTGTTTCGTTTTTGGGGTGTTGTCTTGTCTCTAGAATGTGGGTTCAGTGGTACTGTTTGTTTAGCCCAGTTTGGATTTGGTTTTATCTAATTGTTTGGGGCTATTCGGGGTTATTTCGAACTCGATAATTTCTAACATTGTTTAAAGTTTACAGTACTTATATTTCTATCTATGACCGTGAATGTCATTTGAGCGGTACAACTCGTCTAATTGCTATATGTCTTTTATACGGGTTTGCGAACGTGACATTCACGTTGATGTTCTGTATTGCGCTGTGTTGTGGTTGGATCGTCGTAGTGGATAGCTTGGGTGCAATGTTTGTACAGTTTAGTTTCATTTGTACATTTGATATTGCGGGGTGGGCATCCGACATGTGGACCGCCATCACTGCCAGTTTGTATATTATTTGTTTAGGGCACGACTGGGTTGAGGTTGATGTCACCCTTGTATATTATTTTTTTCTGTACTAGGATTACCCCGCGGTGGAGTGCACGAATAACCGGGTTCTAGAGGGCAACGGGTCCGCATCTCATGGCGTTGAGACAGAGGGGACCTTACTCTAGAATTAGCGGGCTATTCGCCGCACTCGTAGGGGGTATAAGTTGACCCAGGAGGAGTGCTTAAGTTACCGGATTCCGTGAAGTGCTGGGTGGCCCATTCACTTTGCTGAAGGGGGCTGTCTCACTTCTGGTTTTGGCGGGTAACTTGCCGCGCTCGTAGAGGTCTAGGTTTTCATTGCGCATGCTATCCACATGACAGGGAACGTCGAGTGTCATTTGCGGCTCAAGTGAAACCCGGGGATCCAGGATTATCCACCACTCTGTATTGTTGCTTCTGTGATACTTCTGTGATATTGCTTTATATCATTCCTGGGACGATTGTTATATATATTTATATATATACTAGTAGATGTTGTATATGTTTTGCACCCGCGCTAGTCCAGTCCCCGCTCTGTCGTTAGTTAAGTAACCTAACGGGTGATGACGGGACCCAGTGGCGAATGCGGATGGCATATACGTACATTTTATTTTTGTTCTTTTCTGTTGTGATTAATTGATGGGACTGCGTTAATTCTTATCAATGCAAGGAAAACAAACCTATATGATATTGTTGGAACTAAGTTTTTTAAAAACTAACATTACAGACGCTTTCTTTTACTTTACACTGTGGTATTCGGTTATGATTATCCAGCACCTCATTCGACAAGGTAAGGGACGAGATCCCTTCATCAGGAGTTACCCCTTGAGTAAAAGTTTGCGTCAACGTAATAACTTCACTATAGTCATTTCCTTTTGCTTTGCATCGTGGTATTCAGTTTGGAATATCATGTACTTATTCGCTGAGGAAAGAGCCGAGATCTCTTCACCGGGAGTGACCTCTTTAGCAAAAGTTTTCGCCACTATATATTTGTAAAACCACTTGGATTCTTTCAACGATACCAAGTTCATTACGTTAAAGGTTTTTTGCCAAAATCCAGCCGTAGCCCTCCGTCATTTCTTTCAAGTGGTACCTAGTATTCGTGCTGCGTTTGCGGGCCTTTGTCAAGGCGTAGTGTGCGGTTGCTAGATATTGCTTGTCTGTTGCATTGAGTTGCGATTATCTAGGACAGTCGTATAACCTTGTTAGCCTTTGTCAAGGGTTTGTACAGGTGGGTCTAGGGTAATCCAGGATAATGACGGGTTGAACTTGACTTGTGGTTTATAATTTGTTGGCCTTTGTCAAGGTCATAAACTGCTTGGGGTAAAAACATATATCGGGAGTTTCAAACATATAGGTAACTTGTCAGGCATGCGCATACTTTCTGGAGTGTTATGACTTGAGTGGCTTCCATCAAGTTATCATGCGATGAGAGTTGGATCCCGATTCCTACTGATGAGTAGGATTACTCCTCGGGTGATTCCGACTGATTCTCCTTTTGGGTTTGGAGGAGAATTCGAGGAAACAGAGGGAGCCATCCTGATTAGATAAAGTGATTAACCATTCTGATCTAAGTTGGAGTGCACGCTGAGTGTTTTTTCCCCTCTCTCTTTGGCAGCGACCATGGCCCGACCCTTGACTAAAACTCATGAACCAAGTTAACCGAACCTTCTTAAAACACTTTGGCTTTTGGAATGTCACGGTATCACATACATCATTGCCACTTCTATATCACCTTTGCATTTCTCCAGAACACCCTGTATCACTACGAACATCCACTTCCATTGGATAAATCCACGTATAGTTACATACGAACTCGAAGGAACATTTTCCAGATTCGAGGATGAATTCTGGTTCTAGAGAGATTGAATAAGATTATTCGGTTGTCTTTTCCCTTTACCTTCTCTCAGCTTGTGAGGGCTCCTAAGATTAGAAGAGGGTATACCTATTGAGCTTATTGGATAGTCTTCTTCCAAACCATAGGCAGGTGCCGAAAGGCAGGGAACGGAGAAAACCAATTAAGCCTAAGTGTGGTGTACAGAAGGTAATAAATAAAGACATATAAAAGGGATAAGATTAAGGGCAAAGAAAATTGCGACCACCATCATTCACGACAAAACCGTGTATACCCCTGCCACTCCCACATCCATTTTGAATTTCTCCAGAACACTCCGTATCACTACGGATATCCAATCCTATTGGATATGCCATCGTATAGTTACATACAAACTTGAAGGAATTCATTCCAGATTCGAGGATGGTTTCCGGTTAAGGAGAAATAAGAATAGGATTATTCAGATGTCTTTTCCCTTTACCTTCTATCAGGTTGCGAGGGCTCCTAGGATTAAGAGAGTACACCTATTACACTTATTGGATAGTCTTCTTCCAAACCTTAGGCTGGTGCCGAAGGTAGGGAAGGAAGAAAACCAATTAGCCTAAAAGTGGTGTACAGAAGGTAATAAGTAAAGACATAATAAAAGGACTGGAGTGAGGGCAGGTAAGTATATGGTTACTGTCATAAATCAGGATAGTGGAAGAGGCGTTACTAGGAATACCCGGTAACCCCTTTTGAAACATTTTCATGTTTCAGTTTCACTGTGCGATATTAATTGAAAACTGTTTTTCTAATTGGAATCTAACTCCAGGGTATGTATTTACCGTATCAGTTTCTCACATCTGTATGTTATTACAGATGGTGAGTAGGAGTAAGATATTGGGAATTGGGTGATTATATTCTCATTATATCGGAATTCGTTGTAATTGGTGATATTTGAGGAAATCACCTAAGTTTTGCCTAACGGCAAATATTTGGTTTTGAATATCCGTTGTTATGCACACATTTCAAACTGATATATATGTACGTTTATTTTATAAAGTGAGATATAACTTTTTGATATTATGTCTGTGACATTTACCTATATCAGTTGGTGATTAGGTAAAGTGCATTCAACAGCGGTGTAATTCTTCATAACCATAGTACAGTTTTTCAACCTACGATGCACATGGTTTAAGTTATTGAACTCAGGGGACTCGTACAAAGTATTGTATTTTGTCCAGTGTCCATTAGGACAGAGGGGTTGGTACTTGTACTATATTCTGTTTACTCATAACTTCTCTTGTTCTAGACAAGTATTTCGTTGAAATGCAAGGTTCAGATTTTGAGAAGTTATAGGTATAAGAATAAAGTAGAGAACCATTTGTTGGAAGTATCAGGATTTTTCGAGGAAGTCGAAAATGTAAATACTTGTGTTTGGTATTCCGTTGATAGTAATGGTTTTGAGAACTTGCTTCTCTTTCAGGTTACTCATATATGGATGCACTCCTAGATGAGTAATGCTGAATGGCCTCCTTCCATTTGTTTGATATGCACTGGAGACAGCTGCATGATTTGAATCTGGCTCCAATTAAATTAGTGCTTTTGTTTCTATATTAGACATATATAGAATCAATTTATATCTTAACGATGTTAAGGTATAGGGAGTTGTCCGGTTGATGTTTAAAACCAGAATTCGGATAAACTCGAGGCACGTTTCAGTAATGGCTGTTTGTGGGTTATCCCAGGCTTTGACGAGGGTTAACTTTCTACCATCAGAAAGATCAATAATTATATTGTTCTAAACTCGCCACAGTTTTAGTAAAATGGTTTTTTTAGAAAAACAGAAGTGGGAGTATGGTAGAACTGGAAGTGATTCCAGAACCACAAACAATTAGTGGAGATTTAATAGAACTTAAGAATTCAATTAGTTTCGACATTCCATTAGCTACTCCGCAGATTTGGTAGGTAACCTCAGGCACCCGAGAGATACTTTGGCCTTCTCAGAGATGGTGACAGGGAGGTTCTTGTTTACCCAGACTTGTCATTGCTGCTGTTCTCGACTATAAGACCCGGCAGGAGGATGAGTATAGCATCGTTCTAAACCAGCTTTAGAAGTGCACGTGTATATGACTCTGCCAGAGGATTGTTGTAGTCAGTGGGAGTGGCAGAAGCATAGTGGGCAAGTAGCTTACGTCTATTTATAGACTAAAGCAGGTATAGAGGAAATAGATCATCTATTTTTGATGTGACAGTCATAGGCTTTGACTTCATCAGAATAGGAGATGGATCTTCTAAGAAGGTAGTGGATAGTGATGTCCAGGTATTAGGATGACATCCACTTGATAGGAAGAGATATTCCTATATTACGATCGGTTATATTGTGGTTGTGTTCAGTTGATAAAACTGCACATTTATATTACATTTTGCCTACCATTTTTATATTAAAAAAGTACTTTAATATGATATATTATACATATGAGGGTTTATGTGTAAAAACATTATTTTCCATGTGTTAATATATTTTTATTATCATTTGGTAGGAAAATGTATGCAAATAATATTATTGACCTAATCCTAGTAGAACAAAGTCTACTAAAATCTTATTTGAGTTGTTGTGCAGAATATTTCCAAGTTGTGCAGAATTTTCCAAGGCTAGAATCAAGCAAATCAAGTTGTTGAAGAAATCTTGCCAAATTAAGAAGCAAACTTGGAGACCAAGTCTGGAAGCAACCGAGAGAAGATTTCTGAAATATGAAGGTGCCTAGGATTGCCACATGTCACAATCAGAAAGCCCAAGAAAATTGACAAAGAGATCTCACCCTTTGAGCGCGGATCCGCGGCCCTAGCCACCATTTGCCGTGGATCCGCCGCACTTCTATGGAGTTGGGAGCTGAAGATTTTTGGGGTGACTCTATGATGAATTTTACCAACTTTTGAAGCAAAATATTCTGGCTTTGCACTATAAAAAGGCACCGAGAGCCTCTTGGAAAAGTCATCAAGCCGAAGAGATCACGAAGCTCCCGACGCTCACGCATCTAGGCTGATCATCGACTGTTCGTCTACCTCCTTGGAAGAGATCGAGAAGCAACTAGTTTGTAATCATTTTCTACGGATTAAAGTGTAGTTTGTTCAAGTCGATTAATAAAGGTAGTTATTTTATTTAATTGTTTTTGCATCTTACATTATGTTTCCCTCTTTGTCTTTTCATCTTCTTCTCCCAACATGCGCGAGTAATTCTCCTCTTGTTAGGGTTCGTAGGATTATGGTAGGCTAATGGATGATGAAAATAACTAAACCCTTTTTAAGTCCTATAAAGTTTAGGAACTTTATCAAAAGAATCATTAACATCCTAATCGGGCGCGCTAGCAATTCTTTGCTAGTTCCGACCGCGATTAGAGATTAGATTAATGATTGTTTTGGTAAAGGCTAGATATGAACGGAGTTCCGTGTCGAGATAAGGGTTAAGAGTGGGATTCCTTTTCCCTCCAGAAACCCTAATCTACACGCATCACCGTCGTTCTAGTTCTAAATCTATTAATGGATAAAAAGGGTAACTTTTAATTAATCGTCCATAACTACTAAATCCTAACGAACCCTACAAGCCCTCTTATTATATTATCTACATCTCTAAAATAATCTAGATCTATATTTTACATTCTTGTTTAACGTAGATCTAGAAACCATTCTATAAAAATTCTTTATCCCTCCTATCTTTCTCAACACATCTAAAGTAAAAGTAAAAGGTTCCACGTTTCCCAGAGGACGACCCGTACTCATCTCGGTCTAGCTACACGCGACACCGTTCTGATTGCGGTTAACTACAAACACACTTTTTCACATCAATCAAATGGCGCCGTTGCTAGGGATACGTGCGTAATTTTTTATTTTTACTATTTGTGTTGAATTCTTAGACGAGTCATATCATTATTAACACAAAACTGCAAATTGCATATTTAACGATTTGTGCGTGAATTTTTTGCAAGGAGATCTGGAGTCACAGAATTAAGGAGAACAGGAAACAGAGACATTTTTAGAGATCCAGAGGAGCACCGAAGGCTATACAAAAAAATTCCATCAACTGTTCCTTCTGCCACGCGGCGGAACCGCGGCAAAAGCACCCCTTCTGCAGCGGAATCGCGGCAAGTTGGAGGAATTAGGGCTTCAATCTTCTCTGGTATCTTTCTTAACTCTTTCTCTCTCCTCTCAAATCCAATAAAATCTATTTTCTGCAGGATTCTTTGCAAAAATTGCGCCGCTCAAAAATATTTTTGCAAAAGTTTTGTGATTGGTTTTGTTTTGCATATTTAATACGGACTTTAAGGGGCAAAGACCAAATCAAGATTAGGTGGGGATTTCATCACCCTTCCTAAGCCCCACAAATCACAAACTGAGCATATAGATCAACCCTTCATTAATTTAAAAAATATCTAGACCAGACTCTAAGGACTGTCGCGCTCAATAAGGACAGAGGAAGGTCGTGGGTAATCTATCGTTTATCCGCATTACTTTTGTAGTGCCTAGGCAAGTGTGACAAAGGCTAGTGGTTTTTAATTAGGCCCACGACGTGGTTCCTTCCCACTTACCTGGCACTTATCTGGCTACAAGGGTAGTACGGAGGCGGTAGAGGATTGATCCTGCGGCTTGTCCTTTGGAAGTCTAGGAGCGGTCTAGAGACTGGACCTAGGTGACCTTAGTTCTAGGGTTGCTTGCGCATCTTAGGGTGATTTGTCTTGAGTCCCACTTTTTCAAAACAAGCCAATTTTAAAATCACACACACACTGCCACTTGCACTAAACCCGCTTAGTGCATGCTCGGCTGGACACGGGATCCTAGTGCCCGTCTTGTCCGCGTTCCTGCTATCGACGCCGAAGTCGGTACTTCTTCATCTTCTTTTCCCCCACCACACACCACATCGACCGTGATGGACGACACTCCATCTAATTATAACACCACGCTGCCACCGCCCGCAGGTGAGCAGAATCCACCGCGCATCTCTCTCCAAGAGAGATGCTATCCTATTCGTGGTCCCCTTCCTACTTGTCTATCTCTTCCACCACCTAACAGGGATAATTTCGAAATTAAACCCCACTACATCAATCTGCTGCCCAAATTTCACGGGCTTGAGTCGGAAGACGCGTATGTTTTCATCACCAAATTCGAAAACGTATGCGCAATGATGGGTACTTCACAATTGACTTTAGATGCTATGCGCTTACGTCTTCTCCTATTCACACTGTGCGACTTGGCAGAAAAATGACTCTATAATACTGCCGCACACTCTATCACTAATTGGGATGAATTCGTCGTAGCATTTCTTAAGAAGTTTTACCCAAATCATAAGACTGCACATATTAGGAGCGAGATCAACCAGTTCACCCATCTTCCCAATGAACCGTTTTGGAAGTGCTTTGAACGTTTCAAAGATCTGCTTGTCCAATGCCCCCATCACGGAATACAAAGATGTGATTTATGTCGGATTATATATGAGGGCATTAATCCAGCGACAAAGCAGATGCTTGAAACAATGTGTCAATGCAATTTCATGTCTAAAGATGACGGTGAAGCTTGAAAATATCTGGAAGACCTTGCTGAACACACGTTGCAGTGGGAAAGCGTAAGACCACCTTCAACTAAGGGAGGTATTCACCAGCTCGATGTTTCTATCGCAGTAAAAGCCGAAATGGCAGCGATTCAGAAGAAACTCGATGCTATTGAAAACAAGTTCTCATCATTCTCCCTAAATCAGGTCACGCTTCCTAAGACCGTCTGTGGTTGCTGTTCGGATCCTTCACACTTAACGGAAGAATGTCCTATGAATGCATTGTTTCAAGCTAATGCTGCTTTTCAGCAGCGACCTAGAAACGACCCTTATTCTTCCACGTACAATCAAGGATGGAGGAATCATCCTAACTTTGCTTGGAACCAAAACCAACAAAGTAATTATCAAAAACCTCCTCCACAGCAACCACAACCACAGAATCAGCCCCCCTTTCAGTCACAGAATTTCCAAAATCCGGCCAACATTTCTATACCACAAGTGGCCGGTACTGACAACTCACTTGCACAAACTTTGGATATGCACAAATCTTTGGATTAATGCCCTCATATATAATCCGACATAAATCCCATCTTTGTATTCCGTGATAGACACGGGTGTTGAGATGAATCAACTCCAAGATGAAGAAATTGGACCTCCACCCCCTTCTTTTGGACAATCATGATAATGCGAGTAGTCCATCGTTACTATCACTGTGTCGTCTCTCCAAATTGAGACGCAATCCATTTCCATTACACCTCTTGTCACCCCCCCCACTTCTTCACGTCAATAGGTGACATGTTCTTCCACCAACCTTGGTGCTTCATTGATAAATTTTTTGAATGGTTGGTGTTGACCTTCGGTCTTTGCAAAGCTTGGCATTGACCAATAACCTTGACCCCCTCGTGTGATTTTAAAAGATTAAAAGAGTTTAACTCAAGTTTGGGGGAGGGGTGGTATATTTTGGCTCTTGAAAGAAAATGATTTTTACAAAATTGTGAGCCTAAAATAAGTTTGGGGGAGGATTTTCACTTTCATATATTCTTGCCCCCATTAATAATTTCCTCCCAAGTCTACAGGTTTTTGAGCTTAACGGATGACATCAGTGAGGACACTGCTGTAAACAGGTTTGGGGGAGGTTTGTGCTTATTTACACATCAATTTGCATCATATTTTGCATAAGCACAACTTTTTAAAATATAGAGAAAAAAAATTTATAACAAAAGAGTAGAAAGTGAAAAATTACATCCAAAAGATAGGAATAGTTTAAGAAAACCAAGAAAATTAGAAGTTTTCTTAAACGAACTAGTAATGAGTAGTTATGAGCTGTTGTCCCAAGGGTTAGTAAAATGAAGGAAGTCACTAATCTGAGGATAAAAATAAGTCTGAAAAATAGTTTCTATTCTGGAAGCCAAACATTTGAATGTTGATACCCTACTATTTGCACTTACACACGTCTTGAAACTCGGGATAGTAGAGGATACCTTGAAATGCTCTTGTCTAAAAGCCAAGTATGAAGGAAATGAAAAAAAAATGAAGAAAATATAAAAATGGTGAAAAGAAAAAAAATGAACACTGGTTTTGTTATCGCCAAGGCAGCAATAAAAAAATATAGCAAGGGTGCCTCTTCACCTAGTGCCCTAAGGCCAACTGGTCTGGGAGTCACTGCTAAGCCTTAGGTGGTGCAAGACGAGGAAAAGATTATCACCGAATCAGCAAGCACATGAGTAATCGGTCTGTTAGTACCTCAAGAAGTATTAACGGTCGCATGAAAATGTGTGAGCGAATCTTAATATTCATCAAATTAAAAAAGTACTAAGGTAGATAGACAAGAGTATGATAGCTTGAATTGAATTCTCCGAGTGTAGGGATGTCCATTTCACACACGTGGGGTTATATGATCAATGTTTGGAAGAAAGGTAGGAATGAAGAATAAAGACGATGTTTTATTGAGGGGTAATGTGATTTCTAACATTTTTTCATGACTATTAAGATAGGGCTCATGACAACTGAAAAGCTAGCATAGTTGGAAACTCTTCTTTTCAAAGCCTTTCTTTTATGGTTCTTATCTTTATATGTAAATTTCACCATCTTTCTTTTGTTATAGGATTTTGTGGATGTAATCCGCTGAAAACCCTCAGGAGACAACACTCCTCCTACTAGGGACACCTAGAGGTTTAACGGCTTGTTGCACGTGCTCAGTGCAATCGTGTCTGCCTACGAAAGTGTGCTTAGTTTTCTCCTTTCTTTTTCTCCTCTTAAATAAACTAGTTTGCTCGGGACGATCAAAGATAAGTTTGGGGGTATTTGTTCAGTTGATAAAACTGCACATTTATATTACATTTTTCCTACCATTTTTATATTAAAAAAGGACTTTAATATAATATATTATACATATGAGGGTTTATGTGTAAAAACATTATTTTCCATGTGTTGATATATTTTTATTATCATTTGGTAGGAAAATGTATGCAAATAAATCTATTGACCAAATCCTAGTAGAACTAGGTCTACTAAATATTATTTGAGATTATGGTGCAGAATTTTCCAAGTTGTTATGCAGAATTTATCAAACAAATCAAGTTGTTGAAGAAATCTTGCCAAATTAAGAAGCAAAACTTGGAGACCAAGTCTGGAAGCAATCGAGAAAAGATTTTTGAATTCTGAAGGTGCCTAGGATTGCCACATGTCACAAGATGCAAGCACAAGAAAATTGATCAAGAGATCTCACCCATTGGCCGCGGATCCGCGGCCATACCCCCATTTGGCCGCGGATCCGCCGCAATATTATGGAGTTGGAAGGAAAGATTTTGGGGCATGATTCTCTACTATATTTTACCAACTTTTGAAGCAAAAGATTCTGGCTTTGCACTATAAAAAGGCACCGAGAGCCTCTTGGAAAAGTCATCAAGCCGAAGAGATCACGAAGCTCCCGACGCTCACGCATCCAGGCTGATCATCGACTGTTCGACTACCTCCTTAGGAAAGATCGAGAAGCAACTAGTTGTAATCATTTTCTATGGATTAAAAGTGTAGTTTGAAGAAGTCGATTAATAAAGGTAGTTATTTTATTTAATTGTTTTTACATTATGTTTTCCCTCGATTTCTTTTCATCTTCTTCTTCCACCATGCGCGAGTAATTCTCCGCTTGTTAGGGTTCGTAGGATTAGGGTAGGCTAATGGATGATGAAAATAACTAAACCCTTTTTAAGTCCTATAAAGTTTAGGAACTTTATCAAAAGAATCATTAACATCCTAATCGGGCGCGCTAGCAATTCTTTGCTAGTTCCGACCGCGATTAGAGATTAGATTAATGATTATTTTGGTAAAGGCTAGATATGAACGGAGTTCCGTGTCGAGATAAGGGTTAAGAGTGGGATTCCTTTTCCCTCCAGAAACCCTAATCTACACGCATCACCGTCGTTCTAGTTCTAAATCTATTAATGGATAAAAAGGGTAACTTTTAATTAATCGTCCATAACTACTAAATCCTAACGAACCCTACAAGCCCCCTTATTATATTATCTACATCTCTAAAATAATCTAGATCTATATTTTACATTCTTGTTTAACGTAGATCTAGAAACCATTCTATAAAAATTCTTATTTCTTTCTCTTTTTCAACACATCTAAAGTAAAAGTAAAAGGTTTCATGTTTCCCAGAGGACGACCCGTACTCATCTCGGTCTAGCTACACGCGACACCGTTATTGATTGCGGTTAAACTACAAACAAACACAATTTTTCGAATCAATCAAATGGTTAAATATGCAATTTGCAGTTTTGTGTTAATAATGATATGACTCGTCTAAGAATTCAACACAAATAGTAAAAATAAAAAATTACGCACGTATCCCCGGCAACGGCGCCATTTGATTGATGTGAAAAAGTGTGTTTGTAGTTAACCGCAATCAGAACGGTGTCGCGTGTAGCTAGACCGAGATGAGTACGGGTCGTCCTCTGGGAAACGTGGAACCTTTTACTTTTACTTTAGATGTGTTGAGAAAGAGAGGAGGGATAAAGAATTTTTATAGAATGGTTTCTAGATCTACGTTAAAAAAGAATGTAAAATATAGATCTAGATTATTTTAGAGATGTAGATAATATAATAAGGGGGCTTGTAGGGTTCGTTAGGATTTAGTAGTTATGGACGATTAATTAAAAGTTACCCTTTTTATCCATCAATAGATTTAGAACTAGAACGACGGTGATGCGTGTAGATTAGGGTTTCTGGAGGGAAAAGGAATCCCACTCTTAACCCTTATCTCGACACGGAACTCCGTTCATATCTAGCCTTTACCAAAACAATCATTAATCTAATCTCTAATCGCGGTCGGAACTAGCAAAGAATTGCTAGCGCGCCCGATTAGGATGTTAATGATTCTTTTGATAAAGTTCCTAAACTTTATAGGACTTAAAAAGGGTTTAGTTATTTTCATCATCCATTAGCCTACCATAATCCTACGAACCCTAACAAGCGGAGAATTACTCGCGCATGTTGGGAGAAGAAGATGAAAAGAAATCGAGGGAAAACATAACGTAAAAACAATTAAATAAAATAACTATCTTTATTAATCGACTTCTTCAAACTACACTTTTAATCCATAGAAAATGATTACAACTAGTTGCTTCTCGATCTTTCCTAAGGAGGTAGTCAAACAGTCGATGATCAGCCTGGATGCGTGAGCGTCGGGGGCTTCGTGATCTCTTCGGCTTGATGACTTTTCCAAGAGGCTCTCGGTACCTTTTTATAGTGCAAACCCAGAATCTTTTGCTTCAAAAGTTGGTAAAATATAGTAGAGAATCATGCCCCAAAATCTTTCCTTCCAACTCCATAATATTGCGGCGGATCCGCGGCCAAAGGGGGGGTATGGCCGCAGATCCGCGGCCAATGGGTGAGATCTCTTGATCAATTTTCTTGTGCTTGCATATTGTGACATGTGGCAATCCTAGGCACCTTCAGAATTCAAAAATCTTTTCTCGGTTGCTTCCAGACTTGGTCTCCAAGTTTTGCTTCTTAATTTGGCAAGATTTCTTCAACAACTTGATTTGCTTGATTCTAGCCTTGGAAAATTCTGCACAACTTGGAAATATTCTGCACAACAACTCAAATAAGATTTTAGTAGACTTTGTTCTACTAGGATTAGGTCAATAATATTATTTGCATACATTTTCCTACCAAATGATAATAAAAATATATTAACACATGGAAAATAATGTTTTTACACATAAACCCTCATATGTATAATATATCATATTAAAGTCCTTTTTTAATATAAAAATGGTAGGAAAAATGTACTACAAATGTGCAGTTTTATCGACTGAACAAATACCCCCAAATTTATTCTTTGATCGTCCCGAGCAAACCAGTTTATTTAAGAGGAGAAAAAGAAAGGAGAAATCTAAGCACACTTTCGTAGGCAGACACGATTGCACTGAGCACGTGCAACAAGCCGTTAAACCTCTAGGTGTCCCTAGTAGGAGGAGTGTTGTCTCCTGAGGGTTTTCAGCGGATTACACCCACAAAATCCTATAACAAAAGAGAGATGGTGAAATTTACATATAAAGATAAGAACCATAAAAGAAAGGCCTTGAAAAGAAGAGTTTCCAACTATACTAGCTTTTCAGTTGTCATGAGTCCTATCTTAATAGTCATGAAAAAATGTTAGAAATCATATCATCCCTCAATAAAACATTGTCTTTATTCTTCATTCCTACCTTTCATCCAAACATTGATCATATAACCCCACGTGTGTGTAAAGAACATCCCTACACTCGGAGAATTCAATTCAAGCTATCATACTCTTGTCCATCTACCTCAGTACTTTTTAATTTTATGAATACTTAGATTTGCTCACACATTTTCATGCGACCGTTAATACTTCTTGAGGTACTAACCGACCGATTACTCATATGCTTGCAGATTCGGTGATAATATTTTCCTCGTCTTGCACCACCTAAGGCTTAGCAGTGACTCCCAGACCAGTTGGCCTTAGGGCACTATGTGAAGAGGCACCCTCGCTATATTTTTTTATTGCTGCCTTGGCGATACAAAACCAGTGTCCATTTTTTTTCTTTTCACCATTTTTATATTTTCTTCATTTTTTTTTTTACTTTGGCTTTTAGACAAGAGCATTTCAAGGTATCCTCTACTATCCCGAGTTTCAAGACGTGTGTAAGTGCATATAGCAGGGTATCAACATTCAAATGTTTGGCTTCCAGAATAGAAACTATTTTTCAGGCTTATTTTTATCCTCAGATTAGTGACTTCCTTCATCTTACTGACCCTTGGGACAACAGCTCATAACTACTTATTATTAGTTCGTTTAAGAAAACTTCTAATTTTCTTGGTTTTCTTAAACTATTCCTATCTTTTGGATGTAATTTTTCGCTTTCTACTCTTTTGTTACAAAAGAAAATTTTTAAATTTTTTTTTTTGAAAATATTGTGCTTATGCAAAATATGATGCAAATTGATGTGTAAATAAGCAAAAACCTCCCACAAACCTATTTACAGCAGTGTCCTCACTGATGTCATCCGTTAAACTCAAAAACCTGTATACTTGGGAGGAAATTATTAATGGGGGCAAGAATATATGAAAGTGAAAATCCTCCCCCAAACTTATTTTAGGCTCACAATTTTGTAAAAATCATTTTCTTTCAAGAGCCAAAATATACCACACCCCCAAACTTGAGTTAAACTCTTTTAATCTTTTAAAATCACACGAGGGGGTCAAGGTTATTGGTCAATGCCAAGCTTTGCAAAGACCGAAGGTCAACACCAACCATTCAAAAATTTTATCAATGAAGCACCAAGGTTGGTGGAAGAACATGTCACCTATTGACGTGAAGAAGTGGGGAGGTGACAAGAGCTGTAATGGAAAAAGATTGCGTATCAACTTGGAGAGACGACACAGTGATAGTAATGATGGACTACTCGCATTATCATGATTGTCCAAAAAAGGGGGTGGAGGTCCAATTTCTTCATCTTGGAGTTGATTTATCTCAACACCCGTATCTTTTAAAAATGCGAGTTCATCAGCGAAAATTTCCTCAAAGCTTTCATCGATACCCCGAAGAATAATATCATCAGAAAAAATGGGGTGATCGTCAGACTCTATAAAAAGTTCCTCATCAGTGTTGGATGTTGACCCGGACAACTCGGTGGAAGAGTCCGTATCAAGCAACAACATATGAAAAGAGTCAGTATCATGAGATTAATCAAATTCGCTGCTGTCGACATCCATTAATTCGACAGAACACACATGAGCATAGGGTTCGGAGGGTTCACTTCCCAACTTATAAATGTTAAGCTCAATTGACTTCTTTCCAAAGGATAGGGTCATAGAGCCGTTTCTACAATTGATTACTGCGTTGGAAGTGGCCAAAAATGGTCGACCGAGTATCACCGGGATTTGATTGCGTGGGTTTGCTACAGGTTGTGTATCTATAACGATAAAGTCCACAGGGAATATGAATTCCCCGACTTTGATTAACACATCATCTAGCTCACCCCTTGGTTGGGTGATAGATCGATCGGCCATCTGAAGAGTGCAATGCGCAGGTTTTAACTCTCCGATTCCTAATTGCTCATAAACCGAATACGGAAGCAAGTTAACACTAGCACCTAGATCGAGTAGAGCACGATTAATATTTTTACCCCCAATAGAAATTGAAATTGTAGGACTTCCGGGGTCCTTTCGTTTCTTGGGAAGTTGTTGTGTAAAAGCAGTGCTCACATTACTCGCAAGGAAAACTTTTTTAGGTACTCGAACTTTTCTCTTCCTAGTGCACAAGTCCTTTAAGATTTTTGCATATGACGGAACTTGTTGAATAGCATCTAGGAGAGGAATGTTTATGTTAACTTGCTTAAAAATTTCCACAATCTTCTCCATTTGTGGACTTGGTCTGTTGCCCCTTAACCTGTTTGGATAAGGTGCTTGATCAATAAGTTTTGGGTCCAACGTTGGAGAGGATTGTGGGGACGGATTCGATCCCAAAACTGGAGTGGGAATCGACTTAGATAGATTTGGTGAAATGGACGAAGGGTTCGAGCCTTGGGGAAAACGGAGAATAGGCTCGGGTGAAGGTGGGAGACTAGACGAATTAGGGGAAGAAGAAGAAGCTGGGGTATCATTGGTGTCACTATCATCACACTGCTCACCCACTCGGTTATTCAGCACTTTTCCCGATCTCAACATGGTAACAGCACTCACATTATAACTTTGTGAGTGGCCAGGATTAGGTATGGGTTGAGATGGGAGTTTCCCTTTCTCTCTCGCACTCATTGCGGCGTTTAACTGTGCGATTTGGTTTTCTATTGATTTAATACTCTCACCATGGGAGGCGGAGTTTTTCGTTAGGGTATCAATAGAAGACCTCATCTCAGCCGAATTTTGCATGGATTGTTTCATGAACATATCCAAAGTTTGTGCAAGTGAGTTGTCAGTACCGGCCACTTGTGGTATAGAAATGTTGGCCGGATTTTGGAAATTCTGTGACTGAAAGGGGGGCTGATTCTGTGGTTGTGGTTGCTGTGGAGGAGGTTTTTGATAATTGCTTTGTTGGTTTTGGTTCCAAGCAAACTTAGGATGATTCCTCCATCCTTGATTGTACGTGGAAGAATAAGGGTCGTTTCTAGGTCGCTGCTGAAATGCAGCATTAGCTTGAAACAATGCATTCATAGGACATTCTTCCGTTAAGTGTGAAGGATCCGAACAGCAACCACAGACGGTCTTAGGAAGCGTGACCTGATTTAGGGAGAATGATGAGAACTTGTTTTCAATAGCATCGAGTTTCTTCTGAATCGCTGCCATTTCGGCTTTTACTGCGATAGAAACATCGAGCTGGTGAATACCTCCCTTAGTTGAAGGTGGTCTTACGCTTTCCCACTGCAACGTGTGTTCAGCAAGGTCTTCCAGATATTTCCAAGCTTCACCGTCATCTTTAGACATGAAATTGCATTGACACATTGTTTCAAGCATCTGCTTTGTCGCTGGATTAATGCCCTCATATATAATCCGACATAAATCCCATCTTTGTATTCCGTGATGGGGGCATTGGACAAGCAGATCTTTGAAACGTTCAAAGCACTTCCAAAACGGTTCATTGGGAAGCTGGGTGAACTGGTTGATCTCGCTCCTAATATGTGCAGTCTTATGATTTGGGTAAAACTTCTTAAGAAATGCTACGACGAATTCATCCCAATTAGTGATAGAGTGTGCGGCAGTATTATAGAGCCATTTTTCTGCCAAGTCGCACAGTGTGAATGGGAGAAGACGTAAGCGCATAGCATCTAAAGTCAATTGTGAAGTACCCATCATTGCGCATACGTTTTCGAATTTGGTGATGAAAACATACGCGTCTTCCGACTCAAGCCCGTGAAATTTGGGCAGCAGATTGATGTAGTGGGGTTTAATTTCGAAATTATCCCCGTTAGGTGGTGGAAGAGATAGACAAGTAGGAAGGGGACCACGAATAGGATAGCATCTCTCTTGGAGAGAGATGCGCGGTGGATTCTGCTCACCTGCGGGCGGTGGCAGCATGGTGTTATAATTAGATGGAGTGCCGTCCATCACGGTCGATGTGGTGTGTGGTGGGGGAAAAGAAGATGAAGAAGTACCGACTTCGGCATCGATAGCAGGAACGCGGACAAGACGGGCACTAGGATCCCGTGTCCAGCCGAGCATGCACTAAGCGGGTTTAGTGCAAGTGGCAGCGTGTGTGTGATTTTAAAATTGGCTTGTTTTGAAAAAGTGGGACTCAAGACAAATTACCCTAAGATGCACAAGCAACCCTAGAACTAAGGTCACCTAGGTCCAGTCTCTAGACCGCTCCTAGACTTCCAAAGGACAAGCCGCAGGATCAATCCTCTACCGCCTCCGTACTACCCTTGTAGCCAGATAAGTGCCAAGTAAGTGGGAAGGAACCACGTCGTGGGCCTAATTAAAAACCACTAGCCTTTGTCACACTTGCCTAGGCACTACAAAAGTAATGCGGATAAACGATAGATTACCCATGACCTTCCTCTGTCCTTAATGAGCGCGACGGTCCTTAGAGTCTGGTCTAGATATTTTTTAAATTAATGAAGGGTTGATCTATATGCTCAGTTTGTGATTTGTGGGGCTTAGGAAGGGTGATGAAATCCCCACCTAATCTTGATTTGGTCTTTGCCCCTTAAAGTCCGTATTAAATATGCAAAACAAAACCAATCACAAAACTTTTGCAAAAATATTTTTGAGCGGCGCAATTTTTGCAAAGAATCCTGCAGAAAATAGATTTTATTGGATTTGAGAGGAGAGAGAAAGAGTTAAGAAAGATACCAGAGAAGATTGAAGCCCTAATTCCTCCAACTTGCCGCGATTCCGCCGCAGAAGGGGTGCTTTTGCCCAGAAGGAACAGTTGATGGAATTTTTTTGTATAGCCTTCTGTGCTCCTCTAGATCTCTAAAAATGTCTCTGTTTCCTGTTCTCCTTAATTCTGTGACTCCAGATCTCCTTGCAAAAAATTCACGCACAAATCGTTAAATATGCAATTTGCAGTTTTGTGTTAATAATGATATGACTTGTCTAAGAATTCAACACAAATAGTAAAAATAAAAAATTACGCACGTATCCCCGGCAACGGCGCCATTTGATTGATTCGAAAAATTGTGTTTGTTTGTAGTTTAACCGCAATCAATAACGGTGTCGCGTGTAGCTAGACCGAGATGAGTACGGGTCGTCCTCTGGGAAACGTGGAACCTTTTACTTTTACTTTAGATGTCTTGAAAAAGAGAAAGAAATAAGAATTTTGTTAAATGGTTTCTAGATCTACGTTAAACAAGAATGTAAAATATAGATCTATATTATTTTAAAGATGTAGTTAATATAATAAGGGGGCTTGTAGGGTTCGTTAGGATTTAGTAGTTATGGACGATTAATTAAAAGTTACCCTTTTATCCATTAATAGATTTAGAACTAGAACGACGGTGATGCGTGTAGATTAGGGTTTCTGGAGGGAAAAGGAATCTCACTCTTAACCCTTATCTCGACACGGAACTTCGTTCATATCTAGCCTTTACCAAAACAATCATTAATCTAATCTCTAATCGCGGTCGGAACTAGCAAAGAATTGCTAGTGCGCCCGATTAGGATGTTAATGATTCTTTTGATAAAGTTCCTAAACTTTATAGGACTTAAAAAGGGTTTAGTTATTTTCATCATCCATTAGCCTACCATAATCCTACGAACTCTAACAAGCGGAGAATTACTCGCGCATGTTGGGAGAAGAAGATGAAAAGAAATCGAGGGAAAACATAATGTAAAAACAATTAAAAAAAATAACTACCTTTATTAATCGACTTCTTCAAACTACACTTTTAATCCATAGAAAATGATTACAACTAGTTGCTTCTCGATCTTTCCTAAGGAGGTAGTCGAACAATCGATGATCAGCCTGGATGCGTGAGCGTCGGGAGCTTCGTGATCTCTTCGGCTTGATGACTTTTCCAAGAGGCTCTCGGTGCCTTTTTATAGTGCAAAGCCAGGATCTTTTGCTTCAAAAGTTGGTAAAATATAGTAGAGAATCATGCCCCAAAATCTTTCCTTCCAACTCCATAATATTGCGGCGGATCCGCGGCCAAAGGGGGGGTATGGCCACGGATCCGCGGCCATTGGGTGAGATCTCTTGATCAATTTTCTTGTGCTTGCATCTTGTGACATGTGGCAATCCTAGGCACCTTCAGAATTCAAAAATCTTTTCTCGGTTGCTTCCAGACTTGGTCTCCAAGTTTTGCTTCTTAATTTGGCAAGATTTCTTCAACAACTTGATTTGTTTGATAAATTCTGCATAACAACTTGGAAAATTCTGCACCATAATCTCAAATAATATTTAGTAGACCTAGTTCTACTAGGATTTGGTCAATAGATTTATTTGCATACATATTCCTACCAAATGATAATAAAAATATATCAACACATGGAAAATAATGTTTTTACACATAAACCCTCATATGTATAATATATTATATTAAAGTCCTTTTTTAATATAAAAATGGTAGGAAAAATGTAATATAAATGTGCAGTTTTATCAACTGAACAGGTTGTCACAAAGTTGTTTCTCCACAAAGGATATGGATATAATATCAAGGTTTTTGGTTACTAGATCTATGGTTTTAGATCTAAATTTGGGAAGTAACCTAATCTGGGTACTTTGACATTATTCTAAAGGTATTTTAGAATGGAAGACTCCTGGCATGGTGGTGTACCTGCAGGTGATGGAGTCACCCACTCTAAAGGTGTCTTACAGACTAAAGGGGAGAGCGATCTGCATGATTAGCATATCACTTGCTTAGGCAATTGAGTTAATCATGAAATGTCAAGTACTACACCAGATGTTGTTTTTGCACCAGCTGCAATAAACATATATTAATCCAATCCTAGAGAAACATTGGGAAGCAATTATTGAACATAAATGGATGTTCTTGGGAAATGACTACGGCAGCCTCCTTCGGGAGACGATTATCATTTCAGGCTTCCAAGGTGACCTGGATGATAGAGTGACTGTCAGAGTTATAGTTTTCCCTCTTTTGAGAGACAGTATCTTGGACAGGTAGTCCAAGCGGATACTGAGGAAAGGCATGGCGCATGATACCGATTAAATTCAGTGGACGATAAAGTCTAAGAAGTTTGCTAGATTTGGAGTTCAATTGTGAACTGGGTCCCATCAGAAATCTAGATAAATTCTAAGACAGGTATTGCTCATTTCGGAAGATAGTTTTCTCCACGAAGTTAAGATATAGAGAGATACAGAAAGAAACATTGGAGCGGATCCACTCACTGAGGCTATTTCTCGAACACAATAGTTTCGCAAACGAGTTTTGCGAAACTGATTACTAGAGAAGTTGGGTGTTCGGTATCACACAGGCTGTGAGTATGCGACATCGCAATAATTGGCCTTGAGTGCAAGTGGGAGATTGTTGTCTATAGTGCCCTCAAGGCAATTATCGTAATCGTAGCCAGGTGATTATGATGATTGAGGGAGGACCTATACCGGTAGAACAGTCTTACTCGAGATGATAGTATGCTATCTGGTTTGTCTTTATCATCATGTACATGTTGATAGAGCCCATAGGATTCTTGCTTGGCTAGCAGCACTATGATGGCGATCATATACATAGGAGCTGGGGGTCTATAAGCACATCCTTAAATGTCCCTCGTCGTTGGAGTATCTAGACTGGGCATCGATACTCCAGTGTAGACTAGTGTATACTGATCGAGACCCCGACGAGGGGCGGTGGCCAGGTCTCACAAGCTATTGATGTTAGTTTGTTCACCTAAGATAGTATACAGGTGCTCATTGGGTTATGAGTACACTGGACGGACTCGCCGGGAATGTGCTAGTTGGTATTATACCTATTGTCAGATAGTAGTTCCCAGGTGACATGTGTACAGGTTAGTCTGTCGATCTGAGATCATCATTCCCACTGTGCTTTGACTACTCCCCTACCACGGCTCAAAGGAGTCGTGCAAATAGGTTTTAGTTGGGTACAGTCCCGAGCCACATGGAGGCAGTGATCGGATCGTCGGGGATTTGTCTCTTCCGGTATTGGGGGTTGATGTCGCATTGTGCACGGCTGGCCATCACCAGAAATCTGTTTCCACGGTGGACGAGAATTACCGATCCAGGATCGATAGTTTCTCAGGTAGTGATGGGTTTCATGCCAACACTAAATGTCGTGATGTTAGGGGTCTGATTTTATCCACCCCCTAGACTCGATATGCGTTACTCTTAGATGAACAGACCGGACTGTACGGAATACTTCCCGGTACGCGATGTTAGGGGTCTGATTTTTTTAGTTGCTCATGCCATGGTTTCCTCACCTTCTCTTTATTTTCTTGAGTTGCTCATTGAGCATATGAGATGAGAGAAAATTATAGTGACACATTCCTACACCTCCACTCTCCATTGCTAGCAACCTTCGAGCGTCGGTTGCCTCGTTTGTCGAGGCTGAAGCTTGCGTCGTTTCCCTCAGGTGGATCATCGTAGATGGAGAAAGACCGACAACCAAACTTGATCAAGGAACCACTAGGAGTTTGGAATGAAGACCGAAGGACACGGATCAACTCGGTATAACCATTCTAACTTCTTTATACAGCTTGCTAGTTTAAGGTTTTAGGTAGATCCGGGCATCGGGTAATGGTAGCGCCAGTTTAGTAAATTTTTGTTCCGCATTTGGCCACGGTTTGATGGCCGAGGCATTGCCATAACCCAACACTTTCGATATCTTATTTTGGCCAGGATAGAGAAGTTTCTTGTTATAGAACTTACGTAAATGAAAGTTCATTAGATTGAACTTTCTACACAAAAATGAAAATGATGTATCTTATTATTTTCAACTGTTTTTTGTACACTATGAACACATGGGTTGTGTTCAAAAGATAGAACATAGTTTTAAGCTATGTTCTATGTGAGGAATATAGTGTTTTTAACACATAATTCAATATGAAAATATGATTTTCACATCTTAACAGCAAATAGGATTTGTTTATTAACATATAATTTGTCAGAGTGGGGCCACTTTATGTGGAGCACTCAATTTTCAAATAAACACAACATGTTTCATGCATAGAGTGCAAAAAAGGAGACCTCCCGACGTCGGGAGGGGGTCCCGACAAAGGTTAGGAAGCCAAGTTTGGGCTTCTCGTGGCTCATTTTGGCTAGGATGGGAAAGTTCTTATAGAGCTTCCCTATATGAAAGTTCATCATATTGAACTTTCTGCACAATACAAAAATGATATATTTTATTATTTTTAATAGTCTTATGCAAGTATGAACATATGGATTATGTTCAAAGGACATGACATGATTTCAGATCATGTTCTATATAGGGAATATATTGGTTTCACACATGATTCCAAATATGTTGATATGATTTTCATATCTCATAGATGAATAGGCTTTTGCCTATATATATATATTAAAGGAATACATGGATTTTGATCAATATTTCTATTTTAAGGAAATGAGATTATCATCCCCATTTCAAATATATTAAGGAAATATGATGGCCTATTTCATAATATGCTGAACATGGGATGGCCCATGTTCTTAGTTTAGTCCAGATCATGAAGAACATGTAAATTTATATTCTAAAATCTTCATCTTCTTCTTTATTGAAGAAATGGAGAACACATGGTCATGGCCATGGCTATCAAGCCACTCCATTGGAGATGAAACTTTTTAAAAGTTTCTATGAATCTTATATTGATCCTTAATTGGAGAGAGAGAGAGAAGGAGAAGAGAGAGGAATGTGAATTCCATTCCTCTAGCCCCCACCTTCTTCTTCTCAAAACCGAGAACACTTCAAGTTTTCTCCCTGAGACTTCTTTTTCTGAATTCTCGATTTTCTTGATTTTAGAAGTATATATACTTGTCTATGGAGAGCGAGTAGTTATAAAACTACTCTCCATGTTCTCAGAGTGAGGGGGGATAACCTGTAACATTTCATTATTTTATTATATTTATTTTATAATTTAAATTTGATATAATGAGTTTTATTAAATTAACATTTATTGAATAGGGTTTTCATAAATTTATATATAAATGATATACATATACTCACATTTGTTTCTCTCTCTCTCTCTCAAGGTATTTATATTTGATAAATACATGTATATACAAATACCCTTTTTTGTTTTATGGAGCCAAGTGAGACCCATGCGATATGAGGGGGAGGGTGCCTATCCAACCCGTCTTTTGTGACATGTGGAGGAGAGAGGAAAGAGTAGCATAAGAGAGTGAGATCATCTCTCTTTTTGAGTATGATTGCTCATTTTCATCCTTCTGTTCTATCCTTTATTTGTTAGCTCCACAAAAGAAAAGGAAAAGAGAGAGAACTCTACCTACATCTTTACCGCACTTCTTAGCATCAAGCGAGAGCAAGTTGCTTCACTTCAGTGTTTCTTTGGTGAAGCTAGAGCTTGGGTTGGGTTTCCTTCAAGATTGGATCTCCTCTTTCATTCCATTTCAAAAGGTAAAAACCCAATTTTTAATAAGTTTTTAATATTTGCCTTGAAAATTATATTTTCTACTTAAAAATCATGTTTTTAATATAGAGTTTGAGTACTTGTAATTGTTTCTTTAATTGAACTATGTTCTGGAAATCAGTGACAAGCTGTGATTATAAGATTTTTAGAAAATTCTCTGTTGGGTATTAGCTTTTTTGGTGAATTACAGAATTATAGATAACTGACTTATATTTTAGTTCAAAAATTTTGGTTGTGTTTTACTATAAAATGGAATTTTTACGAATTTTTAAATGAAGGGTTTCCAAGCTGGAATTTTTGTTTTCAATGGCTGTTTTTCACTGAACTTATAAACATTTTCTGCATTTTTCCATTGACAATTTGGAATATATAAAAATTGAAAGTTGTAGATAATTTTGTGTAGATATCTCTAAAAAATTTATTTTCCTTATTCACATACAAAATGAAGAGATATCATTTTTTTTATAAAAGGTTGTTTTCTGGTCTGTGGAAAATATTCAAAAACATGTTTTAGTTTTGTATTTTATTTCATGTTTTATACATGGAATATGGAAAAGATATTTTGGGGTATCAAAGTTAAACTCATTTATATATATGTAGAATTTTAGTTTGAGTCTAAATATCGTGTTTACTATTTTTGGGGATTTTTCATAGTGAGCTTAAAAACTGCAGTTTTCTGTACACCATAAGAAAATAACTTCTATTTCGTCGGAAGATTTATTCCGTCAGAAGATTTATTCCGTCGGAAGATAACCGACAGAATAAAGATCAAAACTGACGAAGTAAACCTCATATTAAAAAAGACGTGCCATTGTCAATTAATTTTTGAATTAGGTAGCCGACGGAATAACCCAATACATTAAAAGGGGGCTCGATCTCAGTTCAGCCCAAAATCCTAAATAAAAGAACCCTAGAACCCCTCCCCCCTCCATCGATCCCCTCCCCCTCCTTCGATCCCCTCCCCCGGTGTCTAGGCCCGGCAGTGACCGCCTCCACCGGTAAGCCCTCGCTCTCTCTCTCTCTCTCTCAATTGTTGTCTCCTCTCTTTCAATAACTCACCCTTTCTCACAGCCGCCACTTTACCCCCGACCGCCATTTTCTTCTTTCGCCTTCAACCGCTTGCATCGGTAAACCTCTCACTCTCTCACTCTCTCTCTCTCTCTCTCTCTCTCTTTCAGGGCAGCCACCACCTTGCCCTCAGCCGATGTCTTCTTCTTCACCGGCGACCGCCTCTCTTCCTCCGACCTGTAAGTTCTCTTATCATCTTTCGCGCTCTCTGTCTCTCTCTCTCTATTTAACCATGTTCCCCCTCCCTCCAACACATATAGCCGCAGCCGCCACTATTGCTGTGCACTTGAGCCGCCTCGCGGCCGCCTCCTCACCATAGGTATTTTTTTCCAGAGAAGAAGCTCGTGCCGATATTGAGGCGAGGACAATCGTGATCCTTCAGCTGGTGCTTCAAGGTAGAGAAATGCCGGCTGTAAGTTTAGTTAATAATACTTCGTTTCAATAGAACCTTCGTATAGTTTAATATCGTGAATATCATATTGCCAATTTCATTTCAATATAAATTTCATATGGTTTATTATCGTGAATATCATATATATACCATATCGTGACATATCATGAATATCATATCTATATGATATCGTGAATATCATATCTATATCAAATTATGAATATCATATCACAAGCCGCCGGCAAAGTCAACTATTAGGAAAATTTAAAACTAGAAAAGAAATTTTAGAATTTTACGAAACGGATTTCAAATCTCATCTTGTGTTGAAGTAAATAGAGAGTGTCGCAGTCACTGAGAGACTGTTGTAGTTGAGGACTAGAATGACATGAAAACGCACACACTAACGAACACATACATGCTTATGGATGTAGGGGCACCGTATGCTGACAACGCCACACAACACATACATGCGCATGAAAATGAGAACTTTTATGTAATATAAGATAATAAAATATTTTCAACTCAAACTTCTCGTTAAGAACATTTCTGGAGCTGCTCAATTTCCTTTAAAAAATTGTGACAAGATAGTTTATTATCATGATCATATCTATATCATACCGCGTGAATTTCATATAACTAATATTTTGTCTGTTGATAATACTGTTGGAGCTGCTCGATTTCACTTAGCATCCTCCGACGGTAGTGCTACCTAGTGAGTAGATTACGCATGTTCTCGATCATCGCTTTTTGCAAACTCTAAATGTAGTTGAATTGTGTTGTAAATTAATGGAATATAATGGATTTGATTTTTTAGTTAAGTGTTTTGGTTTTTTGGCTAAGTGTTTTGATTTTTTGGCACTTTGGATGAATATATTGGTTTTGCGGCGATTTATCGTGGATTTAATTCTGTTTACGATGAATATATATATGTGATATCATTATATTGTATTCCACGTGTATCGATCAATCGAAACAGCTATAACCTGGAAAAAATTTCTCTCTTTGGAACTTTTTTCGTTGGTTTCTACGCGACGAAATAAGTATAGAGCCCAACGAAATAATTTCAAAAACCGATGAAATAAGTTCAAAATATGGGTTATTCTGGGTTAAAAAATTCCAGATTTCCTAAGTTGTTCCGTTAGAAAAGACACGACGAAATAACTAACCCGATGTAATAAACCACTAAACCGAAGAAATAAAGCTTTCAAAACCCACAAAGAAAAATTAACCTGGTGACAATCCTAGGGTTTCAAAAACTTTGATGATGATGATCATAATTGAGAGCAAGAGAGATGAAAAATGATATTCATAATTGTTATTGATTTTCTTGAACAAGGCAGTATAAAAAGAGTTGGGAGAAAATCCCACAAAACTGAAAACAAATTGGTCAAGTCGAAATTCAAGAATTTCAAAAGGTCACAGATTGAGTCGGCTCAAGAAATGCATGAGCCGTCTCATAATAACATAGCAGAAATCATTAAGTGTAGCCATGTGTTGAGTTGGCTCAAAATGAGTATGAGCCATCTCAAGACAAGGGTTGGGCCGGCTCGAAAGTAATATAAGTTGTCTCATACTAACAGAGCAGAAATGAGTTGTAGGGAAGCAATGCGAGACGGCTCAAACAGGACATGAGCCGGCTCAAGGCAATTGAGAGTGAAAGAATGAATCAAAGGACATTTGAGATGGCTCATCAGGACATGAGCCGGCTTAAGAACTGATATAACATAAATTTAGAGAATTTTGAAGACTTTTAAAACCGTGTGACTCATACGGGATACCTACGACTCAATAAAAAAGAAATTACAAGTTTTACACTTTTGTAGCACTTTCTTTGAGTAGCTTGAGTTTTCATCTCTGAATCCATATCCCTTTGATACTTTAACTCATCGTCTTGATAATCCATCGTTGCCATGTCCTTTTTCTCTTCGATATCACTAAAGCTCGTTCTTTTGATTTCATGTGTAAGTTTTATGAGTCTTTATCATCATATCCTTTTGCTCTTTGATATCGCTATACTTGTTCTTTTTCTTCGATATAGCTCTACCTGTTATGTCTTTCACACTGAAAATATAAAACTCAACTACAAGTATCGTCAGTATGTAAAATAATTAAATAGTGTTTTTTCCAATATCAAAACAAAGGTGAGTAGATGTTACCAACAACGTTAACATATTTTTAAAATGCAGTCCGCGATGCTTTCTGTCGGGTTTCAGGTCTTAGGTTGAACTGGAAAAAGGTAGGACTTTCAGTCTAGTTATCTAAAATACTTAAGTTTGCAAGATTTGGATCTCTGAAACTCTAGTTACAATTATTTTAATCTAAACGTTTAAAACGGTTTTTATTTTCTCTAGACAGCAAGAATAGGGTAACTTGCGGAGCATATATATCGTATTGATATATACATTTTTGAGTCTCAGGTTAAATAGAAAAGTTGTAGGGATTTCAATTTAGCATCCATACATCTAAGGTTTGTCAAAATCCGAGTTCTGTAGATCGAGTTATGTCCTTTTTAAAAACAGTACGCAAATCAAGACATAATTTATCCAGAGTCGATACACGATTTAACAAGACAGAATTCTAATAATTCCGTCGATTTTTACAGATCGGAGTGAATTAAGAAAATCTAGGTCTTCCGATCTAGTTGTCAAAAACACTTGAAATCATCTTGTTTGGATCTCTGTAGACTGAGTTAAAATTTTTTGAAGAAGCTATTAAAAACAGTTTCAAATTTTCAAAACAGCGACTAAAAATGTGATGTAAAAGTCTAAACTATATACCGTCTCGATTCTTAAAATTTGTTTAAGACGTGTATAAAACCATCTAATCATTAAACCTAATTTTCTTGAAATCTTTAGATATTAAAATTATATCTTTGATCCCTCCCCGAAATTGGTTTAGTATCAAAAAGTTGATTTTAAAACATAGGGGTTCCATTTTAAAAACATATGGTTCGTATTCTAAAAATTATAAGGGGTTATAGAGGCCATTTATAACGAACAATAACGCAAGTCCCGGTACATGATGCAAGCATTTAAATCATCATGAGTATACAATAAGGCGACATCGAATCTTTAGTTAAAAAGGTAGTCTTTATTTCTTACTATTAGCCGGGTCCATGAGTTGATGTGTAAATATCTCATGAAACGATTCGTGGGACATTCATCTTATATGTCTCATCCCGCTTCCTAAAATATGGAAATACAAAAGGTAACAAAAGTCGGCCATGCCATGCTCCTACGGTGAGGAAAAATCCTTCCGTCATAACGCTGCTACTTCTAAACTATACCTGTTAACGATAATCACAATAATGCACCAATATAAAAAGGAAAACACTATATAGTCATGCTGCATAAAGCAATAAGGAATACAAAGACGGGTCCACAAAATAACAATAGATTCAAATAAAGATCAATGGAATAACAATAGGTTCAAATAACGAAATACAAATCCAAAAAAGGTAAATACATAGATCCTACGTCCCATGAGGGGCTCACAAATTAAGTACGATTAAAATCAAATAAAGAAAAATAGCCTACACTAAACTACTGCTCCTCAGCTAGCTTATGAAAATATCCCTGATGCTGTTTTGTATGCTGATCCATCTTTAAATCTGAGATGGCAAATTTTAGGGATGTCAGAACACCCAACAAGTACTCAATGTAAAAGTGTGTGTGATAACATAAGAATGTAAGTGTCGTGAAATACCTGCGTGCAAATACGAATATGGTTATGTCAACAATGAGAATAAGCATAAGGTTAAGTAAGGTCCTAAATGTCACGATCACTAAGCCTCAACTAGTATCATGTAAGTTTGAAATTGATCAGTTGAAAGTATTCTCGAACCTTGAGGTATATCCCGTTCATACCCGGGACCATGACCTACTGTGCTCGGATCTGATCCCGAACCGTGCCGACTAGGCAAAATCCTACACGCACCATCATTGTGGATGATGTCCAGCACACACCCCGGCGCTAACAGCATATTCGATTGGCCAAATCTTTAACACTAAAATCCCCCAAACTCCGGGTCCAATTTTCACCTTTCTATTTCCCTAATCCCCCGTGTTTCTAAGTTTAGTCATAACAATAAAACTCGATCGCTGTATCTCGGATAACGACTGAAACGGTTATCAGCACGTATCACGAATAATCATTAATCACAAATAATCACTAAATCATGAATAGTCACTTGAATCACGAATAATCACTTGAATCACGAATCATGATTTCACAAATTTGATTTCACAAATTTATGCTGGTGGCACGAATCAATCCATCACCAATATGTGTGTATGTGTGTGTCAGTATTCTAGTTGGTGATCATGTTCTATTGTTCAAACAATATCAATCATGTATATATACAGCATGTTAAAGGAGCTGTCGTACATGTAAAACATGTACGACAAAACATGTCGATGATAACAAGTAAAACATGTCGAAGTAATAACTATAAACAAGGATATTCACAAATCATATAAGTGTTTCTATCTGACATGTAGATTTGTCATTTAATCGAGCACAAAGTATGCATGATTTTAAGGGTTGATTAATGGCTGTGCTAAAATCCTTAGGGTTCCGTTAAGTACGCAAAAAGCATGAGTTCACACAATACCAAAATCCATGATGTTAGAGTAAATCGTTTCGATTATTTTTCTTTTTAAAAGCAGTGAGTTAAAGTAAGGAATCAATCGATGTCGCATCAGCCAATAAAATTAGAGCAAGACAAGAGTACTTGCCTTACTATGAAAGTTCGTGGGATTTCGAAACGGTGACGGCGACGATCTCGACTTTGATCTCGGTCAGGGTGTAACCGCGAACAAGGGTGTATCCACGACAAGGAGAAGATGCCGACGTTGATGATGATGGTCGGCGACGTTGGAAATGATGTCGATGAAGGTGGGTGTTTGGTTCTTGGATTGGTTTCTCGATTTAGGTTCTCGGGTTCTTGAGAGATCTTGGTGTAAATGGGTTTCCCGATTTTTGGTGTGGGTGCGCGAGAGAAGAGAGAGAAGATGGCGATTTGGGGAAGAGAATGGAGACGGCTAGGGTTAGGGTTAGGGTTTCGAAGGTGTAGGCTAGGGTTATATATATAGGCTCGGTCGATTACATGAGAGAAAAGATCCCGCGGGATCTTAGGGACGCGATAATTTTAAGTTGAGGTGGCTTAAAAGGTTGGTGAGCCATTTCAAACCAACAGAGAAGAAATATGAATTTGCAGCACCTTATGAGCCGTCTCAAAGAAGGGCTGAGCCGTCTCAAAAAGGAGTTCGAGCTGGCTCAATTTGATCATGAGCCGTTTTAAGTGAACAGAAAAATCGTTATCCTGAAAGACTTGTGAGCCGTCTCATAGATATTTGAGTCGTCTCGAGCTGATACTTTATCTGATACATCACTTGATACATTACAGGAACATAGGATCAAAGAATACATTCAAATAATTATTTTGTTGGGATTTCTGGATACTGGGTGTTACATCATACCCAACTACTAAAGAAATTTCGTCCTCGAAATTTAAATGGACTAAATACAAGGATTAAGGAAATAGAAAGGGTACTACTGAAGAATCTCATTCTCGCGCTCCCAAGTAGACTCCCCGTGTGAGCGTCTGCCTCAAAACACAAGAACCAAAGGAATGATTGGGTTCTTCAGTACTTTATCTTTGCGTTCTATGATGGCTATAGGCTACTTCTCAAATGACAGATCGGTGCTCAGGGTCAATTCAGAGTGGTCTAGGACATGGCTGTCGTCTCGAACGTACCGACGTAGCTGGAAAACATGGAATACGTCGTGTACGCCGGCCATAAAAGGAGGCAACGCCAGTCGGTAGGCCACTTCATCAACACGCTCCACAACCTCGAAAGGTCCGATGAATCTGGGACTAAGCTTCCTACGATTTCCGAATCTAATCACCCCTCTAGTCGGCGAAATATTTAAGAATACATGGTCGCCAACCTCGAACTCCAGTTTTCTCCTACTGGCGTCTGCCCAACTCTTCTGGCGGTCTTGCATGGCCTTGATATGGTTCTTGATCAGTTGGACCTTGTCGACTGTCTAGAATATGAGCCCGGGTCCTAATAATCTCCGCCCCCCACATCTCAGCAAAGTGGGGAGCGGCACTTCCGTCCATAGAGCGTCTTGAACGGGGCCATCTGTATGCTCGCCTGATAGCTATTATTATAGAACCACACCAAGTATAAGTGATCCTCCCATGACCCTTTGAAATCTAGCATGCAAGCCTTTAACATATCTTTGCGTATTTGTATGGTGTGCTCGGACTATCCGTCCATCTGAGGGTGATATGCCGTATTGAACTTGAGGTGTGTGCCTAAACTCTCTTGTATGCTCCTCCAAAACTAGGAGAGGAACCTAGTGTATCGATCTGATTCGATGCTGACGGGCACTCCATGCAGCATCACAATCTCATGCAGGTACTTTTCTGCCAAAATCTCCGTTGATTACCCCACTTGAAATGGTAGAAAATGAGCCGCCTTTGTGAGACAGTCTATGACCCAGATGGCGTTGTTGTCCTTGGAACTTTGTGGTAAAGCCGTCACGAAGTCCATAGTGATGCGTTCCTACTTCCACTGAAGAATAAGTAGTGGTTGCAGGAGGTCGTCCACTCTCTAATGTTCGGACTTTACCTGTTAATTTACCAGGAATCTCGACATGAAACGGGCAATCTCCTTCTTCATGTCATTCCACCAAAAATGTTGCTTCAAGTCCCTGTATATCTCGGTGCTCCTCGGATGCACCGAATAAGCAGAAATGTGTGCTTCGTTCAATACCTCATGTCGAACTTCGCCATTCGGCAGTGTTTCCCCCAATCAGAGCAATGCTCTGTTCAAATTTCAAATTTTGAAATGAAGCAACGCGTCATAATAGCGCCAGCGCTGAGAGTCAAAGACTTTGAGGAAGCGCTCACGTGCAAAGTACATGAGTGCTAGTACTAAGAGCGCTGCAGTGCACCACGTGCAAAGCACGTAAGCGCTAGCGCTAAATGCGCTGCACTCTAAGCAGCGCATCACGAGAGCGCTAGCGCTGGAACTAAATGTTCCCAACCGTTGGATCAAAGATCCTATGAACATGATTAAAAATCATCAGTTGACCAGAATAAAATTCTGTTAAGAAAACATTCTTCATAATCTTTCCAAACAATAAGATTTTGCTCTGTAAATCAGTGCACCGTCGGATCAATGATCCAATGGTGATTAAAAATCACTAAAATACAGAATAAATTCTGTGTGGTGAAAGATTTCCCAATCTTGTTAAAAACAAGAAGATTGCCTTCTGTAAATCAGAAGCCCTTGGATCAAAGATCCAACGGGGGAAACATCCCCAAATCGATTAGACAAAAGATCTCCTTAACCTATTGAACAAATTAGCCTTCACTATATAAAGGTCCCAAGACTTCAAGTCTCATAGAGAGGAACCCCCCCCCCCATAAACTTTGAAAAAATTCAAAGACGAAGAGCAAGCTCTCAGAAGAAGAAGAAGATTTTCTTCAAGGTAAAAAAAAAGAGAGAACAGAGAGACCATCTCATATAAAAAGAAGGATTTACTTCTTTTTCTAAGATCATAGATCTATAAGACTAAGGTCTTTTTACAAAAAGAGATCATGAACATCTCATTATAAAAAAGGGGGGAGAATAATTCAATTCTCTTAGAATCACAGATCCATAAAGGCAAAGCCTTTCACCAAAATAAGAAATTGAAACATCTCCTATAAAATAAGAACTTTGTTCTTAGAACCTTGAGACAAAGTCTCTTATAAACGAGAATTTATTTCTCAAATCATAAAATTGATCAGAAGCGCTTCTGCGCTCTTGGACTGGCGCACAGCGCCAAGCGCACCACGTGCTCCTCACGTGTGCGATACTTAACAAATAGCGCTTTGCGCTCATAGACTGGTGCTCAGCGCCAAGCACACCACGTGCTCCTCACGTATGCGCCATTGGACAAACAGCGTTTTGCGCTTATAAACCAGTGCTTTGCACTCATAGACTGACACTAGCGCCAAGCGCGCTACGTGCTCCTCACATGTGCGCTACTTCACCAGAAGCGCAATGCACTCATTTTCTGGCGCTCAACGCCAAGCGCGCCACGTGCTCCTCATGTGTGCGCTACTTCATCAGAAGCGCAATGCGCTCATTGACTGGCGCTCAGCGCCAAGCGCGCCACGTGCTCCTCATGTGTGCGCTACTTCACCAGAAATGCAATGCACTCATTGTCTGGCGCACAGCGCCAAGCGCGCCACGTGCTTCTCACGTGTGCGCTAAAAGAACATAAATTATTCTATAAATAAGGCCCAGAGCTATGATGAGTGCTCAGTATCTAATAAAAGACAAAAAGATTGTCAGAACTCAAATCAATGCCCAGCATTATTAAATGTTTAACATTCTAACTGAATGGGTCGAGCCCAAAGTGGCCACAAAACCCTCATTCAGATTAATTGAGCCCATATGCTCATAAATCTTTGATTTTAATCCCAAATTGGACTACAGATCTCCCAACCAGTATTGGTTCAAGGGTACATCTCTTTACTCCTATGATATTTGTCGTTGTAATCCTTCAACGTCTTCAGAGAGGTGACGGGTCCCGACAACCAGACATTCCATAGACTGTAGGGTCCTTAAACTCATGAACTATGATGTTCTTAACCTTGGACTGTGGGGTCCTTAAACCCATGGACTATGATGTCCTTAACCTCGGACTGTGGGGTCCTTATCCCATGGACTATGATGTCCTTAAACTTTACAGACTATGATGTTTTTAAACTGGACTGCAATGTCCCTAAACTAAACAATGGAGCCCAAATGCTCTCTTGTTGGATCTAAATAATCCTATTAAGTTGATCTTAGTCTAAAATTAGACTAACGTATTCTTAACAAATCGTTAAGTTGATCTTAGTCTAAAATTAGACTAACGTATCCTTAACAAACATTTAAGTTGATCTTAGTCTCAAATGAGACTAACGCATCCTTAAACCCAACCCCAAACCCAAATCTAAGAAAATACGGATTTGGACTAATCCATGCCCTACGGGCGACAACATAAATTAGTCTCCGTAAATAATCCACGGGCAACCAAAAAACAAAACAAACACCTACGACACGAAGTGACCATCTGGAGAAGGAGAAAGTGGTTACCGCGATGCGGTAGCGTAATTAACTGCAGGTGCTTGCGCCTACAGGGAAGAGCATCTCCACAATCAAAAACCTCTCAACGAGGGGGAATCTGACGAAGTCTGCTACATCGGCCGCATCCGTTTAAACCTTCGATATACGGTGCCATAAATCAACTAGGCATCTTCGGAGAGGTGGACGGATAGCACCAAATAGGATCTGCCCTCGAAATTCAGGCCGGACGTCCCAACCGTCCCGGTTGCGTCTCTTCGGTGGAGAACAGATTCTGGAACGCCCGGCGGGACCTTTTCCTCTTTCCACTCCACACTTCGCGTGTCGTGTTTCGCGAACGAATTGCAGTTTGACATGGTTGCTGCTGGATTCGAGGTACTAAGATTTTGTGTATTGCTCCATGCAGAAAACAGAAGATCAATGGCTTCAAACTGCACTAACTGCAACTGCAACTCTCGCTCCGTCCCATCCGAAGGAGTGACTTACGGGCCCCAAGCGGCCTCCATCTTCGCCATGCCGGTGGAACAGGTGATTCAGGCCACCACTGGACTGTTCTTCGGGACCATGCTCCCGCCAACGAGCTTCAGCACTCCTGTACCATTGCAAGAAGCTCCGAAGAAATCGGTCTTTGATCGGTTTGCAACTACTGCGGCCCCTCTCAATGGGTCGCCCAAGTCCACTGCCTCAGTTTTCAACAGATTGGGCCGAAGCTCGGATGGGCCTATGAAGAAGCCCGCAATTCCTGAAGGTATTATCCCTAAGCGGTTAGCCATTCCTACTCCTAAAGTCACCAATGCGATTTCTCCTGCTAAGGGGTCGGTCTTCACAAGACTGGCCGTTTCAGCTCCTGTTCCAAATGAAGTCATGAAGGCTGTTTCCCCTATTCGAAAGTCGGCCTTCGCAAGACTGACTATCCCTTCTCAACGGACGTCAGTCTTCGACAGGCTAGCGCCAATAACAGTCTCCCCTCAAAGCAGGGGGCTTGAGGAAGCTCATCCAACAATTGAGGTGGTCCTAATCGCACGACATGCTCGACATCGCCACTGGTGCCGAGTGAGGAAAGTTAGGGGCAGCTCTCCTTCTGGACTGACTTCGCCAGCTCCAACGGTGGAAGTTGATGCTACTGTTCCAACTGGGAACAACTTTGAACTACTTAACAAGATGCGCAGGAATTCGCCAACTACCGTGCTAAAAAAGTCTCCTTCGCTTGTTGAAAATATCACAAAGCAAAGCTGGAGCAGCCCCCTCAGCGGCTGTTCTCCAAAATTTATAAAGTTTGGCGACAGGTTCAAAACTAGGTGATCGACCAAGACCACCCCCGCCGATCGAAGAAGATGAAAGTTCGGCAAGAGAGGGACCACCCTACTATACCACAGAAAGTGACGTCTACTTGGGTGCCCGCTGCAATGGCCCCCTCAACTTCGACCACTCACAAAAGAAGAAGGCCGGAGAAAGTCCCTGTGCCTGCAACGTAGGGCACTGAATCTAAACGCCCTAAGTCTGGGGGCATGGTGGTGCACACTGTTTATATGGCATCCGGGAAAGAGGATAGCCGTATCTCTACGGGTCATCGACCGCTCACCAGATCCGTAACAAAGGCTCAGGAGCAACAACAGAAGCTCCAGGAAATGTTAACACAGATAGCCGCACTTACTGGACCAAAAGCAAGCCCGGAGACATCTTCGGAGCAGCGTCATGAGCAGGAAACGGATGCCGAATTCGTTCGGAGAATGCTTGAGAAGAAGGACAAAGAGGCTGCGGAACAAACGACCAACATAAAACGAATGGCGCTTTTATTCCAAGACATGGTCGGGATGATGTTACAGCTAGATCCTCCAGCTGAAGACCTCCTGATTATCCTTCAAGACGATAGAGGGGAGACATTGAACCCTTTTCCAGCTTGCTCAGCAGCCAAGGAAGAGACCATTTCTAAAGCCGCCCTGGATGACTATATCGCTCAGCAGATACGAGCTCATCAGGCGAGCGAAACGGCCGGGCAAATTGTTAAGACTGGACGACCCTATCCGGGTTGGTACGACCAAATAAAGTACCCGCCGGGATATACGATCCCTAAATTCCATGTATATAAGGGGACGGGGAATCCACACCAGCACGTTGCTCAATTTAGGGCTCTATGCGGCAATACTGGAGGTGACGATAAGCTACTACTTCGCCAATTAGTCGGCAGCTTGGCAAAGACGGCGTTTGAATGGTATTCAGAGCTTCCCAACGAGTCCATCAAAACTTTTACGAAGATGGAACTGTTGTTCACCCAGCGTTTCGCAAGCATTGGCGAACGCACCCTAATCACCGCATTAATTAATGCCAGAGTGAAGCCGGGCGAGACATGGGTCCAGTACGCAATACGATGGCGAAATCTATGGTCAAAGTGTGAGCAGCGTATTGAAGAAGCGCCGGAAGTGGGCATGTTCGTAGGAACCCTCGATCCACAGGCGACCATTTCCCAATTCATGATGTTCTTCAAGCCGACCACCTTCCAGGTTTTGATTGACAAGTTAGCTCAGATAAATCAGATGGGCCATAGGTTTTCCTCTTCAAAGTCGGAGCCTCGGAATGAAAAGAGCAAAGGGAAAGCAACCTTCGTCACCAACGCTCAACAACAACCGAGTGGCCCGAGACCGATTGTTCGCCAAAGCAACAAGCGGCAATTTCTCGATGAGAAGTTGAGACATCCTTACTCGTTTCTCCGGGATAAAACAAGGAGGCTGTTCGAACTAGCAGTGCGGAACGGGCTCATCACTCTACCGGAGCCGAGACACCCACTACAACCGAACAATGTCAACGACCCCAATTACTACCCCTACCACCGAGTATTGGGCCTTCCAATCGAAGACTGCTACGTCTTCAAAAATTGGGTTGAAGACCAGTACCAACAGGGTAAGTTTGCGCTGTCTGAAAACTGGAAGGTAAATCCGCCATAACAGCACACTCTTAAAAGGGTGGACACGCCGGGGGCATCATAGTCATTTATAGAGGAAGCTCCATAGGAAGTTGTTCTTTCGGCAAAAACTAAAAGAATGCTGAAAGATCTTCAAACATGTCCGACAATCAGGTGGAAAAGCCCGCAAGAGCCAGAGATCATTGATGGGATGCTGAAACCACGTCCAATATTAGGAGTTAGCAGCAATGGGCAAAACACCGAGGCCCAGCCGTCAAAGTCTTCGAAGAAGAAGAAGAAGACCAAAAATCACATGTAGTTTAACGACAAGCGCACAGATCTGCAAAAGCATATTGACGCGCTGGAGGAATATAACCAGAAGGCACGGACTCCAATCATGTTGGATGAATTCTTTAAGCATGTTCGTGAGAATGAAGTCGATGACAATGACGAGGGAGACGACGAGTCAAAAGAAACCGAAGATTACGTGGCAGGTTGTCATATGATCTCTCACTCGTCAATAGATGATAAAGAAGCTCCGGATGCAGAGAAACTGGGGGTAGATCCCGAACCGGAACTCCTAGGACCATCAGACGAGATGATTGATGTATTCCTGAATGAGACCCGTCAGAAAAGCAAAGCTGATCGAGAGCGCGAACTGGCCATATTCGAAAAAGCCAAACGCTGGCAACTGGACAAAAAGGTAAAAACACTCCCACCAGATCAAACCACATCCGCTGCCAGCAAAAGCAGGATCAAGATAAGGAAACGATCGCTAGAGCCCTGTCAATGGGTATGAAGTTGCCCTCTTTCAGAGGAAATTCTCCTGACAGTATACATCTTGATGAAGCGTACGTACATCCTAATTTCTGCTTATACCATCAAAGGATTGCACACCTTACCGAAGAGTGCATGGCCTTTAAAAACTGGTGGCTGGGATATGTTGCTCACCGACAACACGTTCAGCGAGTGAAGCGCAAAGCTCGTCAGGAACATAGAAGTACGATAGATGAGCGCAAAAGAACTGTCGGCAACTGTCACAAGGTTGACACCAAGGGATCACAAGTTAATACTTTTGGAAGCGACTCTGATGAAGAAGTAGCCCTCAGACCTCTCTTCAAGGAATCCACCTCCGACACAAAAGATACGAAAACATGCGAGGAGATCTAGCTGCGTAATCGTATGTTGCCCGGGAAAAATCCCATACCTACGAATAACTGACCGAGACGTCTATAAACTACTACGGACCGCAGCATCCCAAGGCTGACATACAAAAAAAAAAACGGTACGTCCACAAGCAAAATGGGCACGGGTGAAAACCCGAAAGGACTCCGTGAGTAAAAACAGCAGGACTACTGGCGAGTTTGTGAAAACCCAAAAGGGCGCAATCTCGTTAAAAGACACTTGCAAGATCCTCTCGACCCTGTAAAGAGAAAACTACCTGTGTGAGATCCTTACGACTCACAAAGGAGCAACACACTTAGGGATCCCCACGATTCTTAAGGAGAAAACATACTTATGGGATCCTCACGACTCGTAAGGAGAATACCCCTTTGAGACCCTCACGGCTCATAGGATTCAAAAGCCTTAAGTTACAGATCTCTGAAACTGTTCTTATGTCGTCATATACCACGCTTTTGCCCTACAAGCGTTTCAATATTGATCCTTGTATACAATCCACGGGCACGAATAAACATTTCCTTAACAAAGTCCCAACAGCGACTAGGGATATGCTCACACGGTAGACAACCCTTGTAAGTCCTCTCGACATATAAAGAGAAAACACTCTTGTAAGATCCTTACGACTTATAAGAGAACATATACTTAACAATCCTCACGATTTTTAAGGAGAAAACGCACCTACGAGATCCTCACGACTCGTAGGGAGAAACACCTTTATGAGACCCTTACGGCTCATAAAGTCAAAAGCTTTAGTCAACAGGATCTTAACCCTGTTTGCTAAGCCACCTTTGCTCGAACCGACGAAGGCAAATGATGATTCGCTCCTGGCAATGTCCCAGTAGTAGCGATGCTGATGCCTAAATCGGTATTAAATTCCAAACCCTTTCACGGCAAATGATGATTCGCTCCTGGCAATATTCCAGTCGTAGTGATGCTGATGCTAATATTGGCACTAGATTCTAAGTTCCACACTCGCGATAAAAATCAGCGAGCCAAAAATGCATATGAAATAGCCAAAATGATGGGGCAACTTGCAACAAAATCAGCAAGCAAAAATATATGCATACAAAATAGCCAAAATGATTGGGCAACTCGCAATAAAAAGCAGTGAGTAAAAAGAAAAAAAATAGCCGAAATGATTGGGCACCGCGAAAAATAGCCGAAATGATTGGACAATCGCGACTTTCACGATATAAAAAGCTGAAATGATAGAGAATCGCGGAAAGAAAAAAATGAAAGAATGAAACTTTTGCGCTGCAGATAAGTCCATACTGACCCTTGTATACAATCCATGGGCATAAACGAAAAGGGAATCACATGTCCCCCACCAGATCCTGTCAAAAGGGAAAGTTAGGTCTCAACAGTAACATCTGCATCCCAGAAGACCAACAACGGCATTCCTTCTTATGCCAGCTTCTTATGCCAGCAGGATACGGACGCGACATCCAACAAAAGGAGCCACGGCATACCTCTATCTCCAAATCTCGATGGTTCATAGACAACATAGAGACCACCTCGATATTCATCTCGTTACAGTAGACGCAACGTCAGCAAAGCGGAGCCACGGCAAAGTCCCTAGTTCCAAATCTCAACGGTTCACAAACAACCTAGAGACCACCTCAACATTCGTCTCGTTACAGTAGACGCAATGTCAGCAAAGCGGAGCCACGGCAGAGTCCCTAGTTCCAAATCTCGACGGTTCACAGACAACCTAGAGACCATCTCGACATTCGTCTGGTTACATCAGACGCAACGTCAGCAAAGCGGAGCCACGGCAAAGACCCTAGTTCCAAATCTCGACGGTTCACAGACAACCTAGAGACCACTTCGACATTCGTCTCGTTACAGCAGACGCAACGTCAGCAAAGTGGAGGCACGGTAGAGTCCCTAGTTCCAAATCTCGACGGTTCAAAGACAACCTACAGACCACCTCGACATTCGTCTCATTACAGTGGACGCAATGTCAGCAAAGCGGAGCCACGGCAATGTCCCTAGTTCCAAATCTCGATGGTTCACAGAAAACCTAGAGACCACCTTGACATTCGTCTCGTTACAGCAGACGCAACGTCAGCAAAGCGGAGCCACGGCAGAGTCCCTAGTTTCAAATCTTGACGGTTCACAGACAATCTGGAGACCACCTCGACATCCGTCTCGTTACAGCAGACGCAACGTCAGCAAAGCGGAGCCATGGCAAAGTCCTTAGTTCTAAATATTGACGGTTCACAGACAACCTAGAGACCACCTCGACATTCATCTCGTTACAGCAGACGCAACGTCAGCAAAGCGGAGCCATGGCAGAGTCCCTAGTTCCAAATCTCAACGGTTCACAGACAACCTAGAGACCACCTCGACATTCATCTCTTTATAGCGGATGCAATGTCAGCAAAGCGGAGCCACGGCAAAGTCCCTAGTTCCAAATCTTGACGGTTCACAGAAAACCTAGAGACCACCTCGACATTCGTCTCGTTACAGCAGACGCAACGTCAGCAAAGCGGAGCTACGGAAATGTCCCTAGTTCTAAATCTCGACGGTTCACAGACAACCTAGAGACCACCTCGACATTCATCTCATTACAGCAGACGCAATGTCAGCAAAGCGGAGCCACGGCAGAGTCCCTGGTTCCAAATCTCGACGGTTCACAGACAACCTAGAGACCACCTCGACATTCGTCTCATTACTGTAGCGTGTTTTTCGTCACCCCATTGAGATGGGAATGCGCGCTCGCTTTTCAGGCGCATTACAGATTCCTCCTGCCTAGGATAAGCTGGGGTTTAATAATTGTGGGGATCCGAATCTTCGGCAGTCGCGGACTAAGCTGCCGTTAATTACCCCTTGCCTTTGGAGGGAGCAAACCTCCGATTAACGGGTTAAACTGGTCATGCAAACTCAATGTGCAGTGTTGTGTTTTGAAGTGGTTTTGGATATATCGGGGGCCCCGCAGAGTTTTTACGGGGGTCCCGCTACCCGGATAGCGGGCTGGGGGTTAAGGAGGATAGCAGTCCCCTTGCGGGATGCGGGGCAGCATCCCGTTAGAAATTTTTTCTAACGGGGGACAGTGTTGTGGAGTATGTGTGTGTGTGTTTGTGTGTGTGTGTAAGGGAAAGAGCATCCAAAGAATGTGTGGGAGAAAACGCCAGGGCGCTAGCGCTTCACGTGCTAGGCACATGGGCACTCGGGCGCTAGCACTCTGGGCCGCGCCAGGGCGCTAGTACCTCATGTGCTAGGCATGTGGGCATTCGGACGCTAGCGCTTTGGGAGCTAGCGCCTTGAGCGCAAGGGCACTGGCGCCTCACGTGCCAGGCACGTGGGCGCTCGGGCGCTAGCGCCTTGAGCGCAAGGGCGCTAGCGCCTCACGTTCCAGGCATGTGGACACTCGGGCGCTAGCGCTTTGGGCGCTAGCGCCTTGGGCGCAAGGGTGCTAGTGTTTTAGGCGCTAGCGCCTCACATGGCAAAAGGGACTTAGTCCTTGCAATGGGAGTTGTACTCCCAGAAAAGAACACTTATTATTTTGTGTGTGTGTATGTATGTATATGAGGAGTTAAACTCCTAGGACATTTTGAAGCTGGTGAAGGGGGCTTCTCCCCCTGGAGCCATGGATCTTCCCAAAGTGGGGTCTTTAGAGATGGATCTCCTTCTTCCTTCTTTGTTGGCCGGCTCTTAGTTAACAAGGGGGGTGAGATTTTAAAAATCTCTTCTTTTTAAGATCTGATGGAAGATCTAAGCTCCCCTTTATGGGTTTTGTAGTGAAAATCTATTTAGTTTTGGAAAAGGAAGAGTAAAACTCTTGATTTAATTCAAAAGAAAGAAGAAGGTTTTAAAACCTTAAGTAAGGAGAAAGAGGCACATGCCCTAATTTTTTGAGAATGAAAAAGTTGTCCTCTTTATTCATCATCATGTTGCCTTATATAGGCTTATATATTTACATATAACCCTTTGGACTTTACAAAATGGTATTTTGCCCATCCTATGGCTCATGTGCCAATTCATTTTGCACATAAACCATGGGCTTTACAATAATTTGGGTTTATGCCCGTTCATGCATAAAAAATTACATAAAAATTATTTATTACATGATTTTTTTATTTGCATAGGGGAGGCCGGCCGCTTCATGTTCGGGCTCAACTCGGGCATGGGCCCACTTGATCTGGGCTTGGGCCCACATGGCTTGGGGTTGACCTTGACTTTGACCCGGTCAACTGAGGTGCAAATTTTGACCCCAACAAAGTGCCCCCCATCAATAAATGCACACCGCACATTTGAGTTGTGTGCATGAAATTGATGGATCTTGAAGCTGGACTTCAAGGTGGAACATCATTCCGGGGGCGAAGCATCCCTCGGGGAGCATGATTCCCGGGGATTGGAGCATCATTCTGATTTGCGGATCATAATTGCAGAGTCAGAGTATCATTCCGAAGAGTTGGAGCATAATTCCGAGGGTTGGAGCCTAATTCCGGGATCGGAGCATCATTCCGAAGAGCGGAGCATGATTGCAGGGATCGGAGCATCATTCCGAAGAGCGGAGCATGATTCCAGGGATCAGAGCATTATTCTGAAGAGCGGAGCATTATTCCGAAGATCGGAGCATCATTCCGAAGAGCGGAGCATGATTCCAGGGATCGGAGCATCATTCCGAAGAGCGGAGCATTATTCCGAAGATCGGAGCATCATTCCGAAGAGCAGAGCATGATTCCAGGGATCGGAGCATCATTCCGAAGAGCGGAGCATGATTCCGAAGATCAGAGCATCATTCCGAAGAGCAGAGCATGATTCCAGGGATCGGAGCATCATTCCGAAGAGCGGAGCATGATTCCAGTCATCGGAGCATCATTGCGAAGATCGGAGCATGATTCCGAAGATCGGAGCATCATTCTGAAGAGTCGGAGCATAATTCCGAGGATCGGAGCATAATTCCGATGATCGAAGCATCATTCCGAAAAGCGGAGCATGATTCCAGGAATTGGAGCATGATTCCGATGAGCATAACCTCGGGGATTGGAGCATGATTCCGATAAGCATAACTTCGGGGATCGGAGCATAATTCCGAGGATCAGAGCATCATTCCGAAAAGCGGAGCATGATTCCAGGGATCGGAGCATGATTCCGATGAGCATAACTTTGGGGATCGGAGCATAATTCCAAGGATTGGAGCATCATTCCGAAAAGCAGAGCATCATTCTAGGGATCGGGGTATGATTCTAGGGATCGGGGCATGATTCCTAAGGGTCGGAGCGTAATTCCGAAGAGTCGGCAGACATTCGGACCGAAGCATAATTTCGATGCAGAGGTTGATTCCCAGGCGAAGCATAATTCCGAAAGGGAATGCAGATACTCCAAGGCGAAGCATGATTTCGACAAAGGGTACATTCTGAGATGGAGTATGACTCTGACGCAGAGCCTGTTGGCCGACTTGATTCCGAGACGAAGCATAATTTCGACAAGAAAGGCGGATACACTGAGGCGAAGCATGATTTCGACACGGGGTACACTCTGAGACGAAGTATGACTCCGACGTAGAGTTTGTTGGTCGACTTGATTCCGAGGCGGAGCTTAATTCCGACGAGAAGGTCTATGGTTGATTCCGAGCCGAAGCATAATTCCGACAGGGAAGGCAGATACACCGAGGCGAAGCTTGATTTCAACGTGGGGTACGCTCGGAGACGAAGCATGATTCCGACGCAGAGCTTGTTGGTTTGAGTTGATTTGGGTTGACATCAGCATTGCTACACTGGAATATGGTACCAGAAGCGAATCATCATCTGCCTTTCCCTATTGGGAAGCGATGGCTTAGGAGACAGGTTTTAGGTCCCTATCACCTAAGACTTTTCAATTTTTGTGAGCCGTTAGGGTCTCACAAAGCATTTTCTCCCTACGGGTCGTAAGGATCCCGTAAGTGTATTTTCTCCTTAGGAGTCATGGATATCCCTAAGTGTGTTGCTCCTTTGTGAGTCGTAAGGATCTCACGCGGGAATTTTCTCCTCACAAAGTCGAGAGGACTTTGCGAGTGCATTTCATCTCTTTTTCACAAGTTTGCGCCCTTTCGGGTTTTCACAAACTCGCCGGCAGTCCTGCTGTTTTTACTCACGGAGCCCTTTCGGGTTTTCATCCGTGCCCATTTTGGTTGTGGACATACCTTTTTTTTTGCTGGCGGGACTTTGAATGTGGTCTCGCCGGTAGGACTTGGGAGAGATTGGGATCGTTTTACGCCCGTTGATTGTATATGGTTTTGCAGGATGTATGATCCAGACCGTAGGGCAAGAAAAATTTCGGGACTTTGTTGGCGTCTGCATCGCTGCACTGGAATATGGTACCAGGAGCGACTCATCATTCACCGTTAGGGTATGGAATTTGGAATTTGGTTGGCGTCTGCATCGCTGCACTAGAATATGGTACCAGGAGCGACTCATCATTCGCCGTTGGGGTATGGAATTTGGAATTTGGTTGGCGTCTGCATCGCTGCACTGAAATATGGTACTAGGAGTGACTTATCATTCACCATTGGGGATTTGAGTTTTGGACGGCGTCTGCATCGCTGCACTGGAATATGGTACCAGGAGCGACTCATCATTCGTCGTTGGGAATTTGAATTTTGGTTAGCGTCTGCATCGCTACACTGGAATATGGTACCAGGAGAGACTCATCATTCGCCGTTGGGGTATGGGATTTGGAATTTGGTTGGTGTCTGCATCACTACACTGGAATATGGTACCAGGAGCGGCTCATCATTTGCCACTTGGGATATGGGATTTGGTTGGCGTCTGCATCATTGCACTGGAATATGGTACCAGGAGCGACTCATCATTCGCCGTTTGGAAATTCAGATTTTTGAAATTTTGATTGGCGTCTGCATCGCTGCACTGGAATGTGGTACAAGGAGCGACTCATCATTGGCCATTGGTTTTTTTTTTTACCGCGATTGCTCTATCATTTCAGCTTTTCTTATCACGAAGGTCGCGATTGCCCCATCATTTCGGCTTTTTATTCACGGTTGCCCTATCATTTCGGCTATTTATTTCATCTTTATTTTTACTTGCTGATTTTTATTTCGAGTTGCCCTATCATTTCGGCTTTTTATTTTTTTTATTTTTGTTTTATTTACACATTTTTACATTCCCAGTTTAACGATTTAGAGGTCAACTGTTCCCAGTTTAATGACGTGGTGGTCGATTGTGCCCAGTTTAACGACGTAGCGGTCATCTGTTCCCAGTTTAATGACTTAGAGGTCTATTGGATTGGGAGCTTGGATTTTGGGTAGGGGTCATTTGGAAACGGATTTGTGCTTGGGCAGAGGTGCCTTCGCAACCATGACATTCAGCCTTTTCCCTTTTGAGACCGGTTTGTCTATTACCGGAGCTTGAGGAGCTAGGACGGCGTTAGCTGACACGAACATAATAGAGCCAAATGGTAGTGGTGGCTCCTCACATTGTCGCCCGAGACTGGCCGGGAGGACCGTCCTGGCGTCCATCCTCATTGTGTAGGAGATGGGAGCTGTGTCGAGAGCTGAGCCGATCCTTGGAGACATCTTTGCTGCGTCTGAAGATTGCAATTGGAGAATGTTAACCTGCACAAAAAAAATGATTTTAGTACAGGCAATTGATATGCATATTAATTGAGTTCGCATGAAAACTTAACCCGAAATATGGGAGGAAAGATAGGTCCCACCGGACGTGCCAGAATCTGTAGGGTGTTTTTCGTCACCCCATTGAGATGGGAATGTGTGCACTTGTCAGGCGCATTACAGATTCCCCCTGTCTAAGGTAGGCTGGGGTTTAATGATTGTGGGGATCTGAATCTCCGGCAGCCACGGACTAAGCTGCCGTTAATTACCCCTCGCCTTTGGAGCGAGAGAACCTCTGACTAACGGGTTAAACTGGTCATACAAACTCAATTTGCAGTGTTGTGTTTTGAAGGGGTTTTGGATATATCGGGGGCCCCACAGAGTTTTTACGGGGGTCCCGCTACCCGGATAGCGGGCTGGGGGTCAAGAGGGCTAGCAGCTCCCTTGCGGGGTGCGGGGCAGCGCCCCGTTAGAAATTTTTTCTAACGGGGGAAAGTGCTGTGGAATATGTGTGTGACATTGTTATGGAATATGTGTGTGTGTGTGTGTGTGTGTGAGGGAAAGGGCATTTAGAGGATGCGTGGGAGAAAGCGTCAGGGCGCTAGCGCTTTACGTGCCAGGCACGTGGGCGCTCGGGCGCTAGTGCTTTGGGCGCTAGCGTCTCATATGCCAGGCACGAGGGCGCTCGGGCGCTAGCGCCTTGAGCGCAAGAGTGCTAGCGCCTCACGTGCCAGGCACATGGGCGCTCGGGCGCTAATGCTTTGGACGCTAGCGCCTTGAGCGCAAGGGCGCAAGCGCCTCTCATGGCAAAAGGGACTTTGTCCCTGCAATGGGAGTTGTACTCCCAGAAATGAACACTTATTATTTTGTGTGTGTGTGTGTGTATGAGGAGTTAAACTCCTAGGACATTTTGAAGCTGGTGAAGGGGGCTTCTCCCCCTGGAGTCCTGGATCTTTCCCAAAGTGGGGTCTTTGAAGATGGATCTCCTTCTTCCTCCTTTATTGGCCGGCTCTTGGATAACAAGGGGGTGAGATTTTAAAAATCTCTCCTTTTTAAGATCTGATGGAAGATCCAAGCTCCCCTTTATGGGTTTTGTGGTGAAAAATTATTTAGTTTTGGAAAAGAAAGAGTAAAACTCTTGATTTAATTCAAAAGAAAGAAAAAGGTCTTAGAACCTTGAAGAAAGAGAAAGAGGCACAGGCCCTAATTTTTTTAGAATGAAAAAGCTGTCCCCTTTATTCATCATCATGTTGCCTTATATAGGCTTACATATTTACATATAGCCCCTTAGGCTTTACAAAATGGTATTTTACCCATCCCATGGCTCATGTGCCAATTCTTTTTGCATATAAGCCATGGGCTTTACAAAAATGGCTTTATGCCCATTCATGCATAAAAAATTACATAAAAATTATTTATTACATGATTTTTTTTATTTGCATAGGGGAGACAGGCCGCTTCATGTTCGGGCTCGATTCGGGCATGGGCCCACTTGATCTGGGCTTGGTCCCACCTGGCTTGGGGTTGACCTTGACTTTGACCCGGTCAACTGGGGTGCAAATTTTGACCCCAACAGTTACAGCAGACGCAACGTCAAACAAAGCAGAGCCACGGCAAAGTCCCTAGTTCAAAGACTCTACGGTCCACAGACAACCTAGAGTTAACCAATGACCTCCCCGTCGGATCAACGTTCCGTCTCGGAAACAAGTCAACCAACTTCGAGGAAATCAGTGTCCTTGGCAAAAACCTCGATTCAGGGAAATCACCGTCCTTGACGAGAGCATCTCGATTCGCGTCGACCCGCAAGAAAATCAGTGTCTTTGCGGGAATCTCTCGATTCGTCTCAACTCCGAGGAAATCAGTGTCCTTGGCAAAATACCTCGATTCAGGGACATCAGCGTCCTTGACGAGAGCATCTCGATTCACGTCGACACGCAAGGAAATCAGTATCTTTACAGGAATCTCTCGATTCGTCTCAACTCCGAGGAAATCAGTGTCCTTGGCAAAAACCCCAATTCAGGGAAATCAGCGTCCTTGAGGAGAGCATCTCAATTCGTGTCGACCTGCAAGGAAATCAGTGTCTTTGCAGGAATACTTCGATTCGTCTTGACCCCCCAAGGAAATTAGTGTCCTTGACAAATATCTCGATTCAGGGAAATCAGCATCCTTGACGAGAGCATCTTGATTCACGTCAACCCGCAAAGAAATCAGTGTCTTTGCAGGAATACCTCGATTCGTCTCGACTCCGAGGAAATCAGTGTCCTTGGCAAAATACCTCGATTCAGGGAATTCAGCATCCTTGATGAGAGCATCTCGATTTGCGTCGACCCGCAGAGAAATCAGTGTCTTTGCAGGAATCTCTCGATTCGTCTCAACCCCAGGGAAATCAGCGTCCTTGGCAATATCTCGATTCAGGGAAATCAGCGTCCTTGGCGAGAACGTCTCGATTCACGTCGATCCACAGAGAAATCAGTGTCTTTGCAGAAATACCTTGATTCGTCTCAACCTCCAGGGAAATCAGTGTCCTTGGCAAAACCTCTCGATTCAGGGAAATCTGCATCCTTGGCGAGAACCTCAATTCGCGTCGACCCGCAAGGAAATCAGTGTCTTTGCGAGAATCTCTCGATTCGTCTCGACTGGCGGGGAAATTAGTGTCCCTGCACATAAAGAAAATTCTCTTATAGGATCCTTACGATTCTCAAGAGAAAATGCACTTAGGAATCCTCACGACTCCTGAGGAGAAAATTACACCTACGGGATCCTCTCGACCCGTAGGGAGAAAAGTCTTTATGAGACCCTCATGGCTCATAAAGTTGAAAAGTCTTAGGCGGAAGATCCTAACCATGTTTTCTAAACCATCGCTGCCCTGCAAAAAGGTCAAGATGGACTATCCACGGGCCACACTCTCCCAAGTCGAATATCGACAAGGGGGAAACAGCCATTTACGAGTCCTCTCGACTTGTAAGGGAGAAAATTCTCTTATGAGATCCTTACAACTCTCAAGAGAAAACGCACTTAGGAGTCCTCACGACCCCTAAGGAGAAAATTACACCTACGGGATCCTCTCGACTCGTAGGGAGAAAAGTCTTTATGAGATCCTCACGGCTCATGAAGTTGAAAAGTCTTAGGTGGCAGATCCTAACCCTGTCTCTTAAGCCATCATTGCCCTGCAGGGAGGTCAAGATAGACTACTTACGGGCCATGTTCTCCGAAGTCGAACATCGGCAAGGAGGGAAACAATCACTTACGAGTCCTCTCGACTTGTAAGGGATAAAATTCTCTTGTGAGATCCTTACAACTCTCAAGAGAAAACATACTTAGGAATCCTCACGATTTCTAAGAAGAAAATACACTTACGAGATCCTCACGACTCGTAGGGAGAAAGATCTTTATGAGACCCTCATGGTTTATAAAATTGAAAAGTCTTAGCTGATAGATCCTAACCCTGTTTCCTAAGCTATCGCCACCCCGCAAAAAGTTCAAGATGAAATGTTCTCTATCATCTACAGACCATATTTGCCAAAATTACATGCCAGAGAAATGAAGATGCTATTTAAGAGTGCGTAAGCTGCTTTGCACCAAGTCAAAACAAAAAGGGTGTAACCTACAGACGACAACCACATATCATGCAAGACAGTAAAAAGAATGATGGATTCCTATCCGTTTAAGCGTTCAAAGCGTACCTACTCATGCGTATGCAAAAGATTTAGTGCCTAAAATAAACATACGGAGATGAGGAATTTGCTATTCATACTTCAAAAAGTTCTTACAGCGATGAAAACAGTAAACAAAAACATCATTAAAACGATTACAATGGAAAGACATCAAATCCAGGACATGGATTGAGAAATTCAAAAGTAAGGCCATCTAAATGTTGCGGGCCTCTCAGATCATCCTCATATACTTCCTCTCGCGATCACAAGCGTCGGGGTCCTCACTGATGTCCTCCGTCCTTTGATAGGCAGTGAGTATTGACACCTGTTGAAAAGTTTGATGCAGAAGATCAACAAGATTGTCTCACCTTTTCTTTGAGATTAGGCCCATCAGATACACCTAGTGCACCTTATCTTTGGTGTCGTCCAATGCCTTGAGCGGCATGCCTTGATAGAATAAAGGGAGCGCTTTCCAGATCGCTCTCACGATAAGCTTTAAGAGAGAGGAACGACGAGGAAGCAATCGACCATTATATGCACCGAAGCGACCCATAATTTTAGCACACTGGGCATTTGTGAATTCTTGGTTTTGGGAATGGCCAAGTGAGCGGATGTCTCCGTAAGAAATAATCTCATCGAGATCATACAAATGAGCGGCCATAACGTCTGAAAAGAAGATCAATGAGAGTTAGTAGACAGGCTGATTAAGAAAAAGCTGATCGAAACAAACAAGGTGATTTAAACAAGTACTAATTAAATCACCCAAATGAATTTAATTCTGTGCAATTAAGAAAGGAATCCTAAAAAGGATTTCGCATTTAATGAAAAGGTTCCTCGGGCCAAGGAGTTAAACTCCTCGAGAGCAATGCTCTGCAGACAGGAATGACACCTGTCAAAGTCAATTATGAGGGGAATTAAAAATTCCCCAAGAATTCTAAGAGTCATACTCTGTAAGAATGATGGAATAACCCATCAGAAAACTTAAAGTAAAGTTTTTAATGAATTCCATGATCTTCAAGATCCATGAACAAACTCTTAAGAGTATTTTATGAAAGATTAACAAATTTATATGATTTGAAAAGAGCAAAACTCTGTTAATGGGTTAAGAAACCCTAAGAAAGATCTCTTTAGATCTATGAAGAGCAAAACTCTATTGAGAAACCCTAAAAATCTATATAATTTGAAAAGAGTAAAGCTCTGTTAATGGGTGAAACCCGAGAAAGATTTAATTTTTACCTAAATTTTTGACAGAGTTTTGTCCCTAAGAAGATTCTTAAGACGAAGAGCTATACTCTGAAGGAGAAATAATTTTTAGAAAAAAGTAAGAAGATGAACAGAGATCATATCAAAGGGCCAAGGGTCCTATTTATAGGCACTGAGAGCCGTTTCAACTTCTAAGTTGATCTAAGGGCGCAGATGCTGCCACCGCTGCACTCACGTGTGAGTCACGTGAGCGCAACGGTAGGGGGAATTTATTTCCTCCAATCAGAGTAAAACTCTGTTCAAATTTCAAATTTTGAAATGAAGCAGCTCTTCATAATAGCGCCAGCGTTGAGAGTCAAAGACTCTGAGGCAGCGCTCACGTACAAAGCACATGAGCGCTAGCGCTAAGAGCGCTACAGCGCACCACGTGCAAAGCACGTAAGCGCTAGAGCTAAGTGCACTACACTCTAAGCAGCGCATCACGAAAGCGCTAGCGCTGGAACTAAATATTCCCAACCATTGGATCAAAGATCCAACGAACATGATTAAAAATCATCAGTTGACCAAAATAAAATTCTGTTAAGAAAACATTCTTCAGAATCTTTCCAAACAAAAAGATTTTGCTTTATAAATTAGAGCACCGTCGGATCAATGATCCAATGGTGATTAAAAATCACTAAAATACAGAATAAATTCTGTGTGGGGAATGATTTCTCAATCTTGTTAAAAACAAGAAGATTGCCTTCTGTAAATCAGAAGCCCTTGGATCAAAGATCCAACGGAGGAAACATCTCCAAATCAATTAGAGAAAAAATCTCCTTAACCGATTGAACAAATCAGCCTTCACTATATAAAGGTCCCAAGACTTCAAGTCTTATAGAGAGAAACCCCCCCCATAAACTTTGAGAAAATTCAAAGACGAAGAGCATGCTCTCAGAAGAAGAAGAAGATTTTCTTCAAGGTAAAGAAAAAAAGAGAACAGAGAGATCATCTCATATAAAAAGAAGGATTTACTTCTTTTTCTAAGATCATAGATCTATAAGACTAAGGTCTTTTTACAAAAAGAAATCATGAACATCTCATTATAAAAAAAGGGGAGAATAATTCAATTCTCTTAGGATCACAGATCCATAAAGGTGAAGCTTTTCACCAAAATAATAGATTGAAACATCTCCTATAAAATAAGAACTTTGTTCCTAGAACCTTGAGACAAAGTCTCTTATAAACGAGAATTTATTTCTCAAATTATAAAACTGATCAGAAGCGCTTCTGCGCTCTTGCACTGGCGCACAACGCCTAGCGCGCCACGTGCTCTTCACGTATGTGCCACTTAACAAATAGCGCTTTGCGCTCATGGACTGGTGCTCAGCGCCAAGCGCACCACGTGCTCCTCACGTGTGTGCCACAGGACAAATAGCGCTTTGCGCTCATAAACCGGCGCATTGTGCTCATAGAATGGCGCTAGCGCCAAGCTCCCCACGTGCTACTCACGTGTGCGCTACTTCACCAGAAGCGCAATGCGCTCATTGTCTGGCGCTCAGCGCCAAGCGCGCCACGTGCTCCTTACGTGTGCGCTACTTCACCAAAAATGCAATGCGCTCATTGTTTGGCGCACAGCGCCAAGCGCGCCACGTGCTTCTTACGTGTGCGCTAAAAGAACATAAATTGTTATATAAATAAGGCCCTGAGCTATGATGAGTGCTCAGCATCCAATAAATGACAAAAAGATTGTCAGAACTCAAATCAATGTTCAACATTATTAAATGTTTAACATTCTAACCGAATGGGCCGAGCCCAATGTAGACACAGAACCCTCATTCAGATTAATTGAGCCCATATGCTCATAAATCTTTGATCTTAGTCCCAAATTGGACTACAGATCTCCCAACCAGTATTGGTTCAAGGTTACATCTTTTTACTCCTCTGATATTTATCGTTGTAATCCTTCAACATCTTCAGAGAGGTGACGGGTCCCGACAACCAGACATTCCATAGACTGTAGGGTCCTTAAACTCATGAACTATGATGTCCTTAACCTCGGACTGTGGGGTCCTTAAACCTATGGACTATGATGTTCTTAACTTTGGACTGTGGGGTCCTTAAACCCATGGACTATGATGTCCTTAATCTCAAACTGTAGGGTCCTTAAACCCATGGACTATGATGTCCTTAAGCTTTATAGACTATGATGTCTTTAAACTGGACCGCAATGTCCCTAAACTAAACAATAGAGCCCAAATGCTCTCTTCTTGGATCTAAATAATCCTGTTAAGTTTATCTTAGTCTAAAATTAGACTAACGTATTCTTAACAAATTGTTAAGTTGATCTTAGTCTAAAATTAGACTAATGTATACTTAACAAACGTTTAAGTTGATCTTAGTCTCAAATGAGACTAACGCATCCTTAAACCCAACCCCAAACAAAAATCTAAGAAAATACGGATTTGGACTAATACACGCCCTACGGACGACAACATAAATTAGACTCCGTATACAATCCACGGGCAACCAAAAAACAAAACAAACACCCACGACACGAAGTGACCATCAGGAGAAGGAGAAAATGGTTACCGCGATGCGGTAACGTAATTAACTGCAGGGCTTGCGCTTGCAGGGAAAAGCGTCCCCACAATCAAAAACCCCTCAACAAGGGGGAATCTGACGAAATCTGCTATATCGGCTGCATCCGTTTAAACCTTCGATATACGGTGCCATAAATCAACTTGGCATCTTCGAAGAGGTGGACGGATAGCACCAAATAGCATCTGTCCTCGAAATTCAGGCCGGACGTCCCAAACGTCCCGGTCGCGTCTCTTCGGCGGAGAACAGGCAGACACAACCGACTGCCGAATCTCAAGGAACCATTTTCATGGATTAATAAGTCCGTCCTCAATCCGGCCTCTTCCTGACTCCAGAACTTCTATAGCTGTGGATCTCCAGCCTGCGTAGCCTTGATTTGATCCACTAAACATGACTACACCTATAGCTACCAATACTGCCCGTGTGTCCCCGGCATAACCACCTCCAGATCAAACCTCTGAAGATCTAGAATATCCTTCTAGCAAGTCGAACATCATAGTCTTTTATCTACAAATGAGGGCATCGAACACCACATTCACTTTTCCGGGGTGATACTGCAAATCAAGATCGTAGTCAGCCATATGCTACAACCACATGCGTTGTCTCATGTTGAGCTCCTTCTGCATGAATACGTACTTCAGGCTCTTATGGTCCGTGAAGACCTCGACCCGCTCTCCCAAAAGATAGTTCCTTCAAATCATCAGAGCGAAAATAATCATAGCCTACTCTAGATCATGAGTCGGATAATTCTTCTCATGAGTTTTCAATTAGCACGAGGCGTATGCTACTACCCAACCATGCTGCATTAGAACACAGCCTAATTCTTTCCCGGAAGCATCACTGTGAATCACCAATCCTCCTAACCCATCTGGCACGGTTAGTATCGGGGTCATAGTAAGCTTTTGCTTCGACAGGTCGAAAGCTTGGGGCATTCTTATGAACTTCCTTCCAAGTAAGCCCTGTCAAGGGCTCAGCTGTTCGGGAAAAATCTTGGAACAATCGCCGATAGTAACCTGCGAGTCCCAAATAACTCCCGATCTCTGCTACCGACCTCGGTGTCATCCAAGCTTTATCTGCTTCAATCTTTATCAGGTCTACAGATATACCATTTCCGAAAACAATGTCCCAAAAATTGAACTTGATCGAGCTTGAACCCGCACTTACTCATATGTTCGACATCCTCCTCCTTTCTTTTCGAGTTCACGAGAATGTCTTCGATGAAGACCGCAATGAACTGGTCGAGATACTGTGAGAAAACATGGTTCATCAGGTTCATGAACACGGCTGGAGCGTTAGTAACGCTGAATGGCATTATTAGAAACTCGTAGTGGTCATACAGGGTTCTAAAAGTTGTTTTGCGTATATCCTCTGCTTTAACCCGGACTTGGTGGTACCCTAATCGAAGATCCAACTTTAAGAATACCCGGGCATTATTGAACTGATCAAACAGATCATGTTACGGCCCGCTTTCCAAAATACACAAATTCAGGGACATAACAAAACCAACCATGCTATTTACGGTAAGGAAATATCCTCCCATAGTTACATTACGGCTGGCAATCAGTAATCAAGAACAATATAATAATAAATATATCTATCACATGTCCAATAGCCACAAAAAATAGTAACATGAATAATATCGGAAGCAATGAATATCCAAGGAAATAAAATGAAACAATAAGCAATAGTTGTCCCTTACGGGCTTACAACGATAAATCCAATAAGTGTTATACTAAAAAAGAAACTTAAACCATAAATAAGAACTAAACTGATGGAATGCACCTCACTGATCGGCAATCCTGTCAAAATACTCACGATCCTTCTGTACTAAGTCAAAGGATTTGGGCCATACAAAACCCAGACGTCGGTGCGTCATAAATATCACAATAATAATATGAACAATAGGTGATATAGTATGCCATGTAAAAGAACGGGATGTCATGAGTATAAACAATAAGCAACAACAGTACATATGATGTGTAAGTCCACGGTAGCGCCCCGGCCGTCTAACAGACGCCAAATGCGGAACAAAAACTTTTTACAACTGGCGTTATCGCGTACTATAACCCGGATCTGCCATTAAAGTTAAACTAACAAACTACAAAGTGGGTAGAAGAGTTATACCGAACGATCCAAGTCCTTCGGTCTTCAATCATCATCCCACGCTTTGTTGCGGCTGCTCCGATCTCCTGAATCTCCAGTCTTCTCGTCCAAGTGGCACCACGTCGACGGATCTTTAAACGGGCTCTCGCCTCTGAACCGAGGCAACTCGGTCGTCAAGTTTGCTAAAAGAGACGACCAAGATGAAGTAGAGAATGAGTAGAACACTTTGTCTCGTTATGTCCAAAGCTATGGACGAACGGTTAATGAAGTTGCCTTTTGGATCGAATGGAAATGAGAAATGAATCATATCTAATTTCTATGCACCAAAACTTATGTATTTTTTCCAATCAAAAACCATTTTTTCCACCAAGGGAATGGTCGGCCACTTATAGATGATGGGGAGGTGAGTGCAGGAGCAAGGGGTGACACTAAGCAATGCTTATCATAACACAAAATATCCTAGCAAGAACAAAACACATTAAAGCAAAATGGTGACTCATTTAAAACACCTCATCAACCATTAAATGATCAATTAATGCTAACAATGAATCATCAAGCCTTGTCACCAAAATTAGAACCTTCTAAAACCATGACTCACCCTCATCAAGAAAAGATAAATCCGCATTTAACCGAATGTTAAATACGGCCGATAGAAAACTGGAAACTGGCAACTTCCAAAAGTGATCCTGAAACGAATTTCAGGATAACCCCGTAATGGTATAAATATACCCGTATTTGTATTACAACTGAATACAAATGCAGCTGAGACAAAGATATTATATCTACACAGCATAATACTCGGATCCGGCTTAAACCAAAGCCGACCAGTATTATCTGCCCGAAAAATGACACGTGCGAAAACGCACGTGCATTTTCCGAACCTTGCCATAAAACCATACGGCCTCTACAACGTTTCGTCCGAACTTAGGAAAGTGTCTGTGGAGGACTCTAATGACTCATCAACACACTGGCACTGGGTATAACTACTAGCACGTCAGAGGTACAAGCTGTACGTAACGTTTACCTATGTATTGATTGGAAGGGAAGCTGACAAGCGAACTTATCCATAAACCCCACTGAGCCTAACAGTGACAATATACATATAGTCCGGTCCGTTCGTCTATGAGTATCGCATATCTGCCTAGGGGGCTGGTAACGTCAGACCCCCATTAGCGGTATAAGTCGTGTCAGAGAGTGGCCCAGAACACCCTGAGATACTACTGGAGTACCTACCAGTAAATCTCCTGCCTCGGCCGAGAGATTTGTGTAATGGCTCTCCCAGACACAGCGCGATCTCACCCCCAATACCGGGAGAGACGAATCCCCTGCCGATCCGCTCACTTGCCTCCATGTGGCTCGGGACTGTACCCACAAAAGACCTGTTTGCACGACTCCTTTGAGCCGTGGTAGGGTAGAAATCAAAGCACAGTGGAAACTCACACGAGACAAATGACGACCTCAGGTCGATGAACTAACCTGTACACATGTCACCAAGGAATTGCTATCTGACGCTAGGTATAAAACCAACTAGCAGATTCCCGGCGAGTCCTGTCTGGTGTACTCATAACCCAATGAGCACCTGTATATATCTTAGGTGAACCAACTAACACCAATGGCTTGTGAGACTGGCCATCGCCCCTCGTCGGGGTCTCGACTGTATACACTAGTCTACTCTGGAGTATCGATGCCCAGTCTCGAAACTCCCACGACTAGGGACACTTTAAGGATGTGCTTACGGACCCCAGCTCCCACGTATATGATCGCCATCATACTGCTGGTAGTTAAGCAAGAATCCTATGGGCTCTATCATCATGCAATACTGAACCAAAGTATGTATACGATGATAAAGACAAACCAGATAGCATACTATCATCTCGAGCAAGACTGTCATATCGGTATAGGTCCTGCCTCAATCATTGCAATCACGTACCTGCGATCCAATAATTGACTTTGAGGGCACTATCTTCAACAATCTCCCACTTGCACTTAAGGCTAATTATTGCGATTTCGCATACTCACAGCCCGTGTGATACCGAACATCCAACTCCTCTACTAATCAGTTTCACAAAGCTAGTTTGTAAAACTCTTGTGTTCGAGAAATAGCCCCAGTGAGTGGATCCGCCCTGATGTTTCTTTCTATATCTCTCTTAATCTCAAGTTCGCGGAGAAAGCTATCTCCCGAATCGAGTAATACCTGTCTTAGAATATGTCTGAATATCTGATGGGACCTAGTTCATAAATGAACTCCAAATCCAAACTTCTTAGACCGTATCGATAACTGAACCTAATCAGTATCCAGCACCATGTCTCCCACAGTATCCTCTTAGACCACCTGTCCATAATACTGTCCCTCGTCAGAGGGAAAACTCCAACTCTGACAATCACTCTGTCATCCATGTCACCTTTGAAGCCCGGAATGATAACCGTCTCCCGAAAGAGGCTGCCATTATCAAATCCGTAGAACATTCACTGCTTCCTTATGTTTCTCCAGGATTGGATTAATATAAACTTATCGCATCTAGTGCAAAAACAACATCTGGTGTAGTACTTGACATCTCACGATTGACTCAATTGCCTAAGCAAGTGATCTGCTAATCATGCAGATCCCTCTCCCCTTTAGTCTCTAAGACACCTTTAGAGAGGGTGACTCCATCACCTGCAGGTACACCACCATGCCAGGAGTCATCTATTCTAAAAACCATTAGAATACTGTCACAGTACCCACATTGGGAAACTACCCAAATCCAGATCTAAAACCATAGATCTAGAAACCAGAATGTCAGATATTATATCCAGATCCTGTCTGGAGAAACAACTGTGTGACGACCAAAGTACAACCGATCGTAGTATAGGAATTTTACTTCCTACTCTGTGTATGTCATCCAAATACCACGACATCACACCCTACTACCTTCTCAACAGATCCATCCCCTATTCTGATGAAGTCAAAGCCATGACTTTCTTATCAAAATTAGATGATCTAATCTCCGCTATATTTGCTCAAGCCTATAAATAGACATAAGCTACTTACCCACTATTCTTCCGCTGCTCCCATTGACTATGACAACCCTCTGGCAGAATAATATATGCGTTCACTTCTCAAGCCTGTTTAGAACGACGCTATACATATCCTCCTGCCGGGTCTCATAGTTTGGAACACCAGTAGTGTCAAGTCTGGGTAAACAAGAACCTCCATGTCACCGTCCTTGAGGCTACCGAAGTACCTCTCGGGTGTTTGAGGTTACCCACCATATCTGCGGAGTAGCTAATGGAATGTCAAACCTGATTGAATATATAGGTACTATTAAATTTTCCGTAATCGTTTGCAGTTCTGGAATCACTTCCAGTTCTACCATACTCGCACTACTGTTTTCTGAAAAAATCCATTTTAATAAAACTGTGGCGAGTCAAGAACAATATCACTATTGATCTTCCAGATGGTAGAAATGTCAACCCTCGTCAAAGCCAGGGTCAACCCACAAATTGCCATTACAGAAACGTGCCTTAAGTTATCCAGTGTCTGGTTTTAAGCATAAGCTGGACAATTCCCCTTAGCTTAACATCGTTAAGATATGAACCATTCTATATCCAATATAGAAACAGAGGCATTAATTTAATTGGAACCAGATTCAAATCATGCAGCTGTCTCCAGTGCATAACAACTTAATGGAAAAAAGCTAATCAGCATTACTCAACTTAGGAATCCATCCAATTATGAGTAACCTGAAAGAGAAACAAGTTTCTCAAAAACCATTACTATCATCTGAATACCAATCATAAGAATCTACATCTTCGATCTCTTTGAAGAATCCCGATACTTGCAATACTTGGTTCTCTACTTTATTCTTATACCCACAACTTCTCAAAACTTAGACATTGTATTTCTACGAAACACTTGTCTAAAAACTAGAGAAGTCACAAGTAAACAGAACATGGTACGAGGACCTACCCCTTTGTCCTTACGGATACTGGACAACATACAATACTCTGTATAAGTCCGCTGAGTTGAATAACTCAAAACCTGTGTGTCGTAGGTTGAAAACTGTACCCAGGCGATTTCCTCAAATATCACCAATTACAACGAATTCCGATATAATGAGGATAATCACCTAATTCCCAATAACTTACTCCCACCCATCATCTGTAAAACCATACAGATATGAGAATGTAACCTGGTAAATACATACCCAGGAGTAAGTATGTAATCGGGAAATCAATTTTCCTTTAACAATGCACTGAAACATGAAAAATGTTTCGTAGGGGTATACTGGTATTCCTAGTAATGCCTCTTCCATAAATCAATTCATGACTATAACCGTATTTTTCTTTGCCATCTCTCCAAATCCCTTTATTTGTCTTTATTCATTTCCTTCTGTACCCCATCGTTAGGCTAAGTGGTTTTCTTCCTTCCCTACCGTTCGGCACCAGCCTATGGTTTGGAAGAAGACTGTCCAGTAAGCATAATAGGTGTACCTTCCTAAACCAAGAAGTACTCGCAACTTGAGAGAAGGTGATGATAAAAGACTGTTGCGCCACGGCAGCGCCCCGGCCGTCTATCCGAGGCCAAAATGCGGAATCAAAATTTTCTTAACTTTTAAACTGGCGCTACCGCGGACAATATACCTGGATCATAACCATTAACCGATGCTAGCAAACAAGAGAAAGGGTGAGAGATATACCGAGTGATCCGAGTCCTCCGGTCTTCTCGTCGTCGTCCCGATCTCCCGAGGAAACTCCGGTCGTCGCCTCCTTGCCCGAAGGGCACCACATCGTCTGTATCTTTTACGGGCTCCCACCTCAATACCGAGGCAACTCGGGCACAAAGCTGGCAAGTCGACGTGCCCAAGATTTGCTGTAGAATGTGTAGTGCTTTGTCTCTTTGGGGTTATGTTGCCTTGATGGAGGAATGAGGTTGAGAAATGAACTTGGGAATTTTGGTAGCAATGGAAAAATGATATGAATGATAATTTTTCCCACCCTCACCAAAATGATCCTCTCTCTTCTCTCCCAAAAAGTGTGGCCGGCCAAAACTTGCTAGGAAATGGTGGAGGTAAAGAATTTGTAGCATGAAGGGAGGTGATGGTAGGAGAAAGAGAATGGTGACCACATCCAAAGCATTATCATAACAAACTCACATCAAACCCATACCCTTTCTAATCTCATTAAATGCACCATCATGGATGAAAGATTCTAATCCTATCATAATGAATACATTTGCAAGAAACCCCCTCCACAAATGTAATTTGCAAAACTGCAAATTACCCCCTCCATCGGAAAAGTCCGGCCGGGAAAGAACAAAGAAAAACCGACCGGAACGGAAAGCAAACTGGCAACTCCAGAAAACTGGTCCCGTAATAAATTACAGGAAAAACCCCGATACTGTGCATACACACCCGCATCTGTATTCCGTCCGGATACAAATGCAAAAAGACAAATCTACACTGTACTAAACTAGGATCCGGCTTAAACCAAAGCCGGCTAGTAATGTTCGTCCGATCCTGATCCGTGCAATACCGCACGTATCAGATCGAACCCTGCCATATAACTATACGGCCTCTAGTACAAACCGTCCGATCCTGATCCGTGCAATACCGCACGTATCTGATCGGACCCTGCCATATCTCCATACGGCCTCTACAGCGTTTCACCCGAAAGCTTGAGTAACTAAAAATGTGGTGGACTCTAAAGACTCGTCAATACTATGGCTGTGGATTTAACCACTAGCACGTCAGAGGTATTAGCCAATACGTGACGGGCCACCAGCTATTGACCAAAAGGGACGTCGATGAGCGAACTCATCCTGACACCCTACTGAGCCTGTCAGTGACAATATCCGTACAGTCCGGTCCGTTCGTCTATGAGCATCGTATGGCGGGCCTAGGGGGTTGGTAAAAGTCAGACCCCCAAAGGCGGTACAAGTCGTGTCGGAGTGTAGCCCAGAACGCCCTGAGATACTACTGGAATACCTACCAGTAAATCTCCTGCCTCGGCCGAGGGCTTTGCGTAATGGCTCTCCTAGACACAGCGCGACCTCACCCCCAATACCGGGAGAGACGAACCCCTGCAGATCCGCTCACTGCCTCCATGTGGCTCGGGACTGTACCCAACTAAAACCTGTTTGCACGACTCCTTTGAGCCGTGGTAGGGTAGTAATCAAAGCACAGTGGGAACTCACACGAGACAAATGACGATCTCAGGTCGATGAACTAACCTGTACACATGTCACCTGGGAACTGCTATCTGACGTCTGGTATAATCCCAACTAGCAGGTTCCCGGCGAGTCCTGTCCGGTGTACTCATAACCCAATGAGCACCTGTATACATCTTAGGTGAACCAACTGACACCAGTGGGTTGTGAGACCGGCCACCGCCCCTCGTCGGGGTCTCGACTGTATACACTAGTCTACTAATGGAGTATCGATGCCCAGTCTCGAAACTCCCACGACTAGGGACCATTTAAGGATGTGCTTATAGACCCCAGCTCCCACGTATATGATGTCATCATACTGCTGGTCGTCAAGCAAGAATCCTAGGGGCTCTATCAACGTGTAATAGCGACCTGTAAGGTCACCTGAAACAGTACACGATGATAAAGGTAAACCAGATAGCATACTATCATCTCGAGTAAGACTGCTCTACCGGGATAGGTCCTCCCTCAATCATTGCAATCACGTGCCTGTGATCCAATAATTGACTCTGAGGGCACTATCTCCAACAATCTCCCACTTGCACTCAAGGCTAATTATTGCGATGTCGCATACTCACAGCCCGTGTGATACCGAACACCCAACTCCTCTACTAGTCAGTCGCACAAAGCCTGTTTGCGAAACTATTGCGTTCGAGGAAAAGGCTCAGTGAGTGGATCCGCCTAGATATTTCTTTCTATGTCTCTCTATATCTCAAGTTCGCGGAGAAAACCATCTCCCGAAATGAGCAATACCTGTCTTGGAATGTCTGGATGTCTGATGGGACCTAGCTCATAAATGAACTCCAAATCCAAACTTCTTAGACTGTATCGTCAACTGAACTTAATCAGTATCCTGCGCCATGCCTCCCTCAGTATTGCCTTGGATCACCTGTCCAAAATACTGCCCCTCGTCAGAGGGAAAAATATAACTCTGACAACCTCCTTGTCGTCCATGTCACCTTGGAAGCCTGGAATGATAATTGTCTCCCAAATGAGGCTGTTATCATATCCCTAGAACATTCACTTATGTTCTAAAACTGCTTCCGACTGTTCCTCCAGGATTGGATCAATATCAACTTATTGCATCTAGTGCAAGAACAACATCTGGTGTGGTACTTGACATCTCATGATTGACTCAATTGCCTAAGCAAGTGATCTGCCAATCATGCACATCCCTCTCTACTTTAGTCTATAAGACACCTTTAGAGAGGGTGACTCTATTACCTGCAGGTACACTACCATGCCAGGAGTCGTCCATTCTAAATACTCTTAGAATGCTGTCAAAGTACCCTGATTGGGAAACTACCCAAATCTAGATCTAAAACCATAGATCTAGTAACCAGTATGTCTGATATAATGTCCAAGTCCCTTGTGGAGAAACCACTGTGTGACGACCAAAGTATAACCGATCGTAGTATAGGAATATCACTTCCTACTACCTTCTTAACAGATCCATCCCCTATTCTGATGACGTCAAACCTATGACTGTCACATCAGAAATAGATGATCTATCTCCGCTATATCTGCTTTAGTCTATAAATAGACATAAACCTGAAGTCCACCAATGCTTCCGCTGCTCCCACTGACTACGACGACCCTCTGCCAGAGTCATATAGACGTGCACTTCTAAAGCTAGTTTAGAACGACGCTATACTCATCCTCCTGCCGGGTCTCGCAGCCTGGAACAACAACAATGGCAAGTGTGGGTAAACAAGAACTTCCCTGTCACCGTCCTTAAGGCTACCGGAGTACCTCTCGGGTGCCTGAAGTTACCCACCTTATCTGCGGAGTGGCCAATGGAATGTCAAATCAGATTGAATCTTTAGGTTCCTTATCAAATCTTCAGTAATCGTTTGCGGTTCTGGAATCACTTCCAGTTCTACCATACTCCCACTACTGTTTTTGAAAAAATCCATTTTTAATAAAACTGTGGCGAGTTTAGAACAATATCACTATTGATCTTCCAGATGGTAGAAAATCAACCCTCGTCATAGCCTGGGTCAACCCACAAACAGCCATTACAGAAACGTGCCTTGAGTCGTCCAGTGTCTGGTTTTAATCATAAGCCGGACAACTCCCCGTACCTTAACAATGTTAAGATATGAACTGTACTATATCCAATATAGAACCAGAGGCACTGATTTAATTGAACCGGATTCAAATCATGCAGCTATCTCCAGTGCATGTCAACTAAATGGAAGGAGGCCGATCAGCGCTACTCAACTTAGGAATGCTTCCAATTATGAGTAACTTGAAAGAGAAGCAATTTCTCTTTATCATTACTATCAACTGAATACCATACACAAGTATCTACATCTTCGATCACTTTGAAGAATCCTGATACTTGCTATACCTGGTTCTCTACTCTATACAAATACCTATAACTCCTCAAAACTTAGACCATGTGTTTCTACGAAACACATGTCTAAGAACTAGAGAAGTTAAAAGTAAACAGAATATAGTATGAGGACCAACCCCTCTGTCCTAATGGACACTGGACAACATACAATACTCTGTATAAGTCCGCTGAGTCTAACAACTCTTTCACTGTGTGTCGTAGGTTGAAAACTGTACTTATGGTTAAGAAGAATTACACCGCTGTTTAATGCTCCTTACCTAACCATCCACTGATATAGGTAAATGTCATCGACATAATATCAAAAGGTATATCTCACTCTATAAAAATAGACGTACAGATATATCAATTTGAAATTGGTGCACAACAGCGGATATTCAAAAACAAATATTTGCCGACCGGCAAACAGCCCAGATGATCTCCTCAAATATCACCGATTACAACGAATCCCAATGAGGATGATCACCCTATTCCTAATAACTTACTCCCACTCATCATCTGTAAAACCATACAGATGTGAGAATCAAACCTGGTAAATACATACCCTGGAGCAAGTGTCTAATCGGGAAATCAGTTTTCTTTTAACAGTACACAGTTGAACTGAAACATTGAAATCTTTCGATGGGGTATTCTGGTATTCCTAGTAATGCCTCTACCATTATCCAGATTCACAACTATAACCGTATAATTCTTTGCCACCTCTCCAAATCCCTTTATATGTCTTTAGTCATTACCTTCTGCACACCCCTTAGGCCAAATGGTTTTCTTCCTTCCCTACCGTTCGGCACCAGCCTATGGTTTGGAAGAAGACTATCCATTAAGCATAATGGGTGTACTATCCTAGTCCTAGGAGCACTCGCAATGCGAGAGAACGTGAGGATAAAAGACAACCGAATAAACCTTATTCATATTTCTCCTGGTCCAGAATCCATCCCCGAACTGGAACAAGTTCCTTTCGAGTTCGTATATAACCATACGATGGAGTATCCAATAAACTGTGGATCTTCGTAGTGATACGGAGTGTCCTGGAGAAATACAAAGGTGATTTAGGATTGACGAAGAAATACTTGGTTTGGTCGTGAATATCAGTCGCAATTTACTTTGCCCTCTTACTAATCCCTTTATTTTGTCTTAATCTTAATACCTTCTGCACACCGTTTAGGCTAATTGGTTTTCTTCATTCCCTACCGGTCGGCACCAGCCTAAGGTTTGGAAGAAGACTATCCAATTTGCATAATAGGTGTACTATCTCCTAAACCAAGGAGTACTCGCAATGAGAGAGGGTGAAAAGAAAAGACAACTGAATAATCCTATTCGTTTTCTCCAGAACCAGAAACCATCCTCGAAGTCCTTCGAGTTCGTATATAACCATACGATGGTTTTGTCCAATGGAAGTGGACGTTCGTAGTAATACGGGGTGTCCTGGAGAAAAGGGTAAAAGTAGGAGTGGCAATGAGGTTTGCAACTCTGACAATCCAAAAGCCTGTGTTAAGAAGGTTCGGACAACTTATTCACTGAGTCATAGTCTTAGGGTCGGGTCAATGGTCGCAGCCAAAGAGAGAGAGAAAAGAAACACTCAGCGTGCACTCTAACCTAGATCAGAATGGTTATCACTTTATCTAATCTGGAAACCTCCCACTGTAACCTCAAATTCTCCTCCAAACCTGAAAGAAGAATTAGTCGGGATCACCCGAGGAGTAAACCAACTCATCAGTGGGAATCGGGATCCAACTATCATCGCATGATGACGTGACGGAATCCACTCACGTCACCACACTCCAGAAGGTATGCGCATGTCTGGCAAGTTTCAGTTCTTTTGAAACTCCTGATGTGATTTTTACCCCTAGGACCCAAGTGACCTTGACGAATAATCAACAAATCAAAAGGTCCTAGTCAAGTTCAGCCCGTCCTTATCTTGATTGCGTTAAACCCACCCGCACGACCCTTGACGAATAATCAACAAAGTCGTACGACTGTCCTAACCAATCCACATATCCATGCGACAGAATAGCACAACAAAGCTACCGCACACTACGCCTCGGCGAATAGCAACGACAAACGCAGCGCGAATACTAAGCAATACTGATCTGAAATGACGGAGGGCTACGACTGGTTTTTGGCGAAAAACCTTTAACGTAATGAACTTGATATCGTTGAAGGAACTGGATAACTTTTTATAAAAATATAGTAACGAAAACCTTCGCTAAAGAGGTCACTCCCAGCGAAGGGATCTCGGCTCTTTCCCCGTAGAATGAGGTGCAGGATATTCCAACTGAATACCACGATGCAAAGCAAAAGTAATCGGCTATAGTGAAGTTAATGCCCTAACGCAAACTTCTGTCCAAGGGGTCACTCCCGGTGAAGGGATCTCGGCCCTTGCCTCGTCGACTGAGGAGCAGGATATTCCAAATGAATACCACGATGCAAAACAAAAGTGAACGTCCTTGCAATAACAGCTTTTTGAAAAATGTTCCAACAACATCAGAATAGGTTTGTTTATCTTGCATTGATCCGAATCAACGCAGTCCCATCAATTGATCACACCACAAAGAACGAAAATATACTGACGTACGTATATGCCATCCGCATTCGCCACTGGGTCCCGTCATCACCCGTTAGGTTAGCTAACTAACGGCAGAGCGGGGACTGGACTAGCGCGGATGAAAAACATATACAACATCTACTAATATATATACCAATATATAGTATTTCACTCAAGGCGTGAATAAAATGCAACATCACAGAAATGTACAGCATCACAGAACAATACAGATATCTGGAAGCCCCGGGTTTCACAGAGCCGCTGCTGAAACTCGACGTTCCCATGGTCGTGTGGATAGCCTGTGCAATGAGATCCTAGACCCCTACGGGCGCGGCAAGTCACCCGCCAAAACCTGAAGCGAGGCAGCCCCCTTCAGCACCGTGAATGGACCACCCAGCACTTCACGGAATCCGGTAACTTGGACACCCCTCCTGGGTCAACCTGTACCCCCTATGAGTGCGGCGAATAGCCCGCCAATTCCAGACTGAAGCCCCCTCCGTCTCAATGCCCTGAAATGCGGGCCCGTTGCCCTCTAGAACCCGGCTATCCGTGCACCCCTCCGCGGGGTAACCCTAGTACAGAAAGAAAAATATACATACACCGGGTACATCGACCGCAACCAGGTCGTGCCCCAGAAGAATAATACAAACAGGCAGTGACGGCAGTCCACATGTCGGACGCTCGCCCCGCAATATCAAATGTACATATAAAACAAAACTGTACTAGCATTGCATCCAGGCTATCCCCCACGACCGATCCGCAACAACACAGCAAAATCACAAAACATCAACGTGAAAGTCACGTTCGCAAATCCGTCTAACCGGGCTATAACAGTTAGACCGGATTTACCGATCGAGTGACATTCACGGTCGCAGATATAATGTAAATACTGTGAAATAATGTGTTTAAAATATCCAATCGATCAAAAATTAACAAGTGGGCCCCCAAGTAATACTGTAGCACTCACAGAAAATCTGGGCCCAATATTAATATTCCAAAACCCCAAAAAATAGCCCAGAAGCCCACTGGAAAAATATGATACAGTGAAGAGACCAATACGCAGCGGAACCGCGGCCCAAGGGGGGTTTGGCCGCGGTTCCGCGCTTCAGTCATCGACTGACAGTGTCGAATTTTCCCAGTAGTCTTATAATTTCATGTACATCAATTTTCTACGACCTGAAAAATTTTTAGAGCCCGGAAAAAATCGACAGAAAACTGATGCATGCAAAAACGCGGATTTTGGAATTTTGGTCGATCGGATAAGTAAAACGCATTAGAAAAAGCTAGGCTAGGTTAATGGCGTGGCTCTGATACCATGTTGCGCCACGGCAGCGCCCCGGCCGTCTATCCGAGGCCAAAATGCGGAATCAAAATTTTCTTAACTTTTAAACTGGCGCTACCGCGGACAATATACCCGGATCGTAACCATTAACCGATGCTAGCAAACAAGAGAAAGGGTGAGAGATATACCGAGTGATCCGAGTCCTCCGGTCTTCTCGTCGTCGTCCCGATCTCCCGCGGAAACTCCGGTCGTCGCCTCCTTGCCCGAAGGGCACCACATCGTCTGTATCTTTTACGGGCTCCCACCTCAATACCGAGGCAACTCGGGCACGAAGCTGGCAAGTCGACGTGCCCAAGATTTGCTGTAGAATGTGTAGTGCTTTGTCTCTTTGGGGTTATGTTGCCTTGATGGAGGAATGAGGTTGAGAAATGAACTTGGGAATTTTGGTAGCAATGGAAAAATGATATGAATGATAATTTTTCCCACCCTCACCAAAATGATCCTCTCTCTTCTCTCCCAAAAAGTGTGGCCGGCCAAAACTTGCTAGGAAATGGTGGAGGTAAAGAATTTGTAGCATGAAGGGAGGTGATGGTAGGAGAAAGAGAATAGTGACCACATCCAAAGCATTATCATAACAAACTCACATCAAACCCATACCCTTTCTAATCTCATTAAATGCACCATCATGGATGAAAGATTCTAATCCTATCATAATGAATACATTTGCAAGAAACCCCCTCCACAAATGTAATTTGCAAAACTGCAAATTACCCCCTCCATCGGAAAAGTCCGGCCGGGAAAGAACAAAGAAAAACCGACCGGAACGGAAAACAAACTGGCAACTCCAGAAAACTGGTCCCGTAATAAATTACAGGAAAAACCCCGATACTGTGCATACACACCCGCATCTGTATTCCGTCCGGATACAAATGCAAAAAGACAAAATCTACACTGTACTAAACTAGGATCCGGCTTAAACCAAAGCCGGCTAGTAATGTTCGTCCGATCCTGATCCGTGCAATACCGCACGTATCAGATCGAACCCTGCCATATAACTATACGGCCTCTAGTACAAACCGTCCGATCCTGATCCGTGCAATACCGCACGTATCTGATCGGACCCTGCCATATCTCCATACGGCCTCTACAGCGTTTCGCCCGAAAGCTTGAGTAACTGAAAATGTGGTGGACTCTAAAGACTCGTCAATACTATGGCTGTGGATTTAACCACTAGCACGTCAGAGGTATTAGCCAATACGTGACGGGCCACCAGCTATTGACCAAAAGGGACGTCGATGAGCGAACTCATCCTGACACCCTACTGAGCCTGTCAGTGACAATATCCGTACAGTCCGGTCCGTTCGTCTATGAGCATCGCATGGCGGGCCTAGGGGGTTGGTAAAAGTCAGACCCCCAAAGGCGGTACAAATCGTGTCGGAGTGTAGCCTAGAACGCCCTGAGATACTACTGGAATACCTACCAGTAAATCTCCTGCCTCGGCCGAGGGCTTTGCGTAATGGCTCTCCTAGACACAGCGCGACCTCACCCCCAATACCGGGAGAGACGAACCCCTGCAGATCCGCTCACTGCCTCCATGTGGCTCGGGACTGTACCCAACTAAAACCTGTTTGCACGACTCCTTTGAGCCGTGGTAGGGTAGTAATCAAAGCACAGTGGAAACTCACACGAGACAAATGACGATCTCAGGTCGATGAACTAACCTGTACACATGTCACCTGGGAACTGCTATCTGATGTCTGGTATAATCCCAACTAGCAGGTTCCCGGCGAGTCCTGTCCGGTGTACTCATAACCCAATGAGCACCTGTATACATCTTAGGTGAACCAACTGACACCAGTGGCTTGTAAGACCGGCCACCGCCCCTCGTCGGGGTCTCGACTATATACACTAGTCTACTAATGGAGTATCGATGCCCAGTCTCGAAACTCCCACGACTAGGGACCATTTAAGGATGTGCTTATAGACCCCAGCTCCCACGTATATGATCGCCATCATACTGCTGGTCGTCAAGCAAGAATCCTAGGGGCTCTATAAACGTGTAATAGCGACTTGTAAGGTCACCTGAAACAGTACACGATGATAAAGGTAAACCAGATAGCATACTATCATCTCGAGTAAGACTGCTCTACCGGGATAGGTCCTCCCTCAATCATTGCAATCACGTGCCTGTGATCCAATAATTGACTCTGAGGGCACTATCTCCAACAATCTCCCACTTGCACTCAAGGCTAATTATTGCGATGTCGCATACTCACAGCCCGTGTGATACCGAACACCCAACTCCTCTACTAGTCAGTCGCACAAAGCCTGTTTGCGAAACTATTGCGTTCAAGGAAAAGGCTCAGTGAGTGGATCCGCCTAGATGTTTCTTTATATGTCTCTCTATATCTCAAGTTCGCGGAGAAAACCATCTCCCGAAATGAGCAATACCTGTCTTGGAATGTCTGGATGTCTGATGGGACCTAGCTCATAAATGAACTCCAAATCCAAACTTCTTAGACTGTATCGTCAACTGAACTTAATCAGTATCCTGCGCCATACCTCCCTCAGTATTGCCTTGGATCACCTGTCCAAAATACTGCCCCTCGTCAGAGGGAAAAATATAACTCTGACAACCTCCTTGTCGTCCATGTCACCTTGGAAGCCTGGAATGATAATTGTCTCCCAAATGAGGCTGTTATCATATCCCTAGAACATTCACTTATGTTCTAAAACTGCTTCCGACTGTTCCTCCAGGATTGGATCAATATCAACTTATTGCATCTAGTGCAAGAACAACATCTGGTGTGGTACTTGACATCTCATGATTGACTCAATTGCCTAAGCAAGTGATCTGCCAATCATGCACATCCCTCTCTACTTTAGTCTATAAGACACCTTTAGAGAGGGTGACTCCATTACCTGCAGGTACACTACCATGCCAGGAGTCGTCCATTCTAAATACTCTTAGAATGCTGTCAAAGTACCCTGATTGGGAAACCACCCAAATCTAGATCTAAAACCATAGATCTAGTAACCAGTATGTCTGATATAATGTCCAAGTCCCTTGTGGAGAAACCACTGTGTGACGACCAAAGTATAACCGATCGTAGTATAGGAATATCACTTCCTACTACCTTCTTAACAGATCCATCCCCTATTCTGATGACGTCAAACCTATGACTGTCACATCAGAAATAGATGATCTATCTCCGCTATATCTGCTTTAGTCTATAAATAGACATAAGCCTGAAGTCCACCAATGCTTCCGCTGCTCCCACTGACTACGACGACCCTCTGCCAGAGTCATATAGACGTGCACTTCTAAAGCTAGTTTAGAACGACGCTATACTCATCCTCCTGCCGGGTCTCGCAGCCTGGAACAACAACAATGGCAAGTGTGGGTAAACAAGAACTTCCCTGTCACCGTCCTTGAGGCTACCGGAGTACCTCTCGGGTGCCTGAAGTTACCCACCTTATCTGCGGAGTGGCCAATGGAATGTCAAATCAGATTGAATCTTTAGGTTCCTTATCAAATCTTCAGTAATCGTTTGCGGTTCTGGAATCACTTCCAGTTCTACCATACTCCCACTACTGTTTTTGAAAAAATCCATTTTTAATAAAACTGTGGCGAGTTTAGAACAATATCACTATTGATCTTCCAGATGGTAGAAAATCAACCATCGTCATAGCCTGGGTCAACCCACAAACAGCCATTACAGAAAAGTGCCTTGAGTCGTCCAGTGTCTGGTTTTAATCATAAGCCGGACAACTCCCCGTACCTTAACAATGTTAAGATATGAACTGTACTATATCCAACATAGAACCAGAGGCACTGATTTAATTGAACCAGATTCAAATCATGCAGCTATCTCCAGTGCATGTCAACTAAATGGAAGGAGGCCGATCAGCGCTACTCAACTTAGGAATGCTTCCAATTATGAGTAACCTGAAAGAGAAGCAATTTCTCTTTATCATTATTATCAACTGAATACCATACACAAGTATCTACATCTTCGATCACTTTGAAGAATCCCGATACTTGCTATACCTGGTTCTCTACTCTATACAAATACCTATAACTCCTCAAAACTTAGACCCTGTGTTTCTACGAAACACATGTCTAAGAACTAGAGAAGTTAAAAGTAAACAGAATATAGTATGAGGACCAACCCCTCTGTCCTAATGGACACTGGACAACATACAATACTCTGTATAAGTCCGCTGAGTCTAACAACTCTTTCACTGTGTGTCGTAGGTTGAAAACTGTACTTATGGTTAAGAAGAATTACACCGCTGTTTAATGCTCCTTACCTAACCATCCACTGATATAGGTAAATGTCATCGACATAATATCAAAAGGTATATCTCACTCTATAAAAATAGACGTACAGATATATCAATTTGAAATTGGTGCACAACAGCGGATATTCAAAAACAAATATTTGCCGACCGGCAAACAGCCCAGATGATCTCCTCAAATATCACCGATTACAACGAATCCCGATGAGGATGATCACCCTATTCCCAATAACTTACTCCCCGGGTTTCACAGAGCAATACAGATAATCTGGAATCCCCGGGTTTCACAGAGCCGCTACTGAAACCCGATGTTCCCCTGGTCGTGTGGATAGCCTGTGCAATGAAACCTAGACCCCTACGGGTGCGGCAAGTTACCCGCCAAAACCTGAAGCGAGGTAGTCCCCACAGTATAGTGAATGGAACACCCGGCACTTCACGGAATCCGGTAAATTGAGCACCCCTCCTTGGGTCAACCTGTACCCCTTACGAGTGCGGCGAATAGTCTGCCAATTCTAGAGTAAAACCCCTCTGCCTCTCAAAACCATGAGATACGGACCCGTTGCCCTCCAGAACCCAGCTATCCGTGCACTCCTTCACGGGATTAACCTAGTATAGAAATGAAAAATATATACAACGGGTACATCGACCTCAACCCGGTCGTGCCCCAAAAGAATATTATACAAACAGGCAGTGACGGCAGTCCACATGTTGGATGCTCGCCCCGCAATATCAAATGTACAAATAAATCCAAACAGCACTATCATTGCACCCTGCTATCCACCACGACATATCTGCAACATCACAGCACAACACAGAACATTAACGCGAATGTCACGTTCGCAAACCTGTCTAAAAGAACTATAGCAATTAGACGCGGTTTAGCGATCAAATGACATTCCCGGTCGGAGATATAATGTAAATACTGTATACTAACAAGTTTAAAATTTCGATCGACTAAATTTCCCGAAGTGGGCCCCACGTGCATCTGCTGTACAGTAACAAAAACTGGGCCCAAAAGAACTATACCAGAAACTACAATTTCCAACAAAGAACCAACAGTAGAAAAATGACCAACTGAGTCGCTAAGACGGCCGCGGTTCCGCGGTCAAAGCTAGGCTATGACCGCGATTCCGCGGCGGTACGGACGATTCAGTGGATCGTTTTTCTCCATTATTCTTTAAAAAGCCTGCTTGAATTTCTGTGATATGTAAAATTATTCTTAGACATCATTTAAAATTAACAGAAACTCAGAACTTGGAATTTGCGGTTTTCGAAAATCCGTTCGATCGATATTTTAAACGCGTTAGCACAAGTTAGTATAGCTTAATGGTGAGGCTCTGATACCACTGTAAGTCCACGGTAACTCCCCGGCCGTCTAACAGATGCCAAATGCGGAACAAAAACTTTTTACAACCGGCGCTATCGCGTACTATAACCCGGATCTGCCATTAAAGCTAAACTAACAAACTACAAAGTGGGTAGAAGAGTTATACTGAACGATCCGAGTCCTTCGGTCTTCAACCATCATCCCACGCTTTGTTGCGGCTGCTCCGATCTCCTGAATCTCCAGTCTTCTCGTCTAGGTGGCACCACGTCGACGGATCATTAAACGGGCTCCCGCCTCTGAACCGAGGCAACTCGGTCGTCAAGTTTGCTAAAAGAGACGACCAAGATGAAGTAGAGTATGAGTAGAACATTTTGTCTCGTTACGTCCAAGGCTATGGAAGAACGGTTAATGAAGTTGCCTTTTGGATCGAATGGAAATGAGAAATGAATCATATCTAATTTCTATACACCAAAACTTATGTCTTTTTTCCAATCAAAAACCATTTTTTCCACCAAGGGAATGGCCGGCCACTTATAGATGATGGGGAGGTGAGTGTAGGAGCAAGGGGTGACACTAAGCAATGCTTATCATAACACAAAATATCCTAGCAAGAACAAAACACATTAAAGCAAAATGGTGACTCATTTAAAACACCTCATCAACCATTAAATGATCAATTAATACTAACAATGAATCATCAAGCCTTGTCACCAAAACTAGAAGTTTCTAGAACCATGACTCACCCTCATCAAGAAAAGATAAATCCGCATTTAACCGAATGTTAAATACGGCCGATAGAAAACTGGAAACTGGCAACTTCCAAAAGTAATCCTGAAACGAATTTCAGGATAGCCCGTAATGGTATAAACATACCCGCATTTATATTACAACTGAATACAAATGCAGCTGAGACAAAAATATTATATCTACACAGCATAATACTCGGATCCGGCTTAAACCAAAGCCGACCAGTATTATCTGCCCGAAAAATGACACGTGCGAAAACGCACGTGCATTTTCCGAACCTTGCCATAAAACCATACGGCCTCTACAACGTTTCGCCCGAACTTGAGAAAGTGTCTGTGGGGGACTCTAATGACTCATCAACACACTGGCACTGGGTATAACCACTAGCACGTCAGAGGTACAAGTTGTACGTAACGTTTGCCTGTGTATTGATTGGAAGGGAAGCTGACGAGCGAACTCATCCATAAACCCTACTGAGCCTAACAGTGACAATATACATACAGTCCGGTCCGTTCGTCTATGAGTATCGCATATCTGCCTAGGGGGCTGGTAATGTCAGACCCCCATTAGCGGTATAAGTCGTGTCAGAGAGTGGCCCAGAACACCCTGAGATACTACTGGAGTACCTACCAGTAAATCTCCTGTCTCGGCCGAGGGCTTTGTGTAATGGCTTTCCCAGACACAGCGCGATCTCACCCCCAATACCGGGAGAGACGAATCCCCTGCCGATCCGCTCACTTGCCTCCATGTGGCTCGAGACTGTACCCAAAAAAGACCTGTTTGCACGACTCCTTTGAGCCGTGGTAGGGTAGAAATCAAAGCACAGTGGAAACTCACACGAGACAAATGACGACCTCAGGTCGATGAACTAACCTGTACACATGTCACCAGGGAATTGCTATCTAACGCTAGGTATAATACCAACTAGCAGATTCCCGGCGAGTCCTGTCCGGTGTACTCATAACCCAATGAGCACCTGTATACATCTTAGGTGAACCAACTAACACCTATGGCTTGTGAGGCCGGCCATCGCCCCTCGTCGGGGTCTCGACTGTATACACTAGTCTACTCTGGAGTATCGATGCCCTGTCTCGAAACTCCCACGACTAGGGACACTTTAAGGATGTGCTTACAGACCCTAGCTCCCACGTATATGATCGCCATCATACTGCTGGTAGTCAAGCAAGAATCCTATGGGCTCTATCATCATGCAATAGTGAATCAAAGCATGTATACGATGATAAAGACAAACCAGATAGCATACTATCATCTCGAGCAAGACTGTCATATCAGTATAGGTCATGTCTCAATCATTACAATCACGTACCTGCGATCCAATAATTGACTTTGAGGGCACTATCTCGAACATGATGCAACAAGATATCAGTATCAACCATATCATGTGTATCCCAAGGGTTCATGTCACGATCTTATCTATCCTAAAAGTATTTGAAACCAATTAATAGAATTCTCAATGTAACTCAATAGTATCCCGTGCGTGCCCGGAATCACGGTCATGATTCTCGGAGCTGAATCCAGACGCGCCGCTAGGCAGTAAAACAATGTCATGTATAGATGAATGATGTCAACATCACTATTACGGAGCCTGAAGCTCGTATCGACTGATCAGTCTCTAGCAATCAATAACCGTTGAGTTACAATTTGGGTTTCATTCTTGATTTCCCTTTTCCCTAGGTTTCAATTTATGTCAAGTATCAATTAAAAATTTACCTATGTCAACTCAAGAACAAGCGTGTACAAGTCATGTTTAGCAAGACAACATGTTAGGTTAATCAAGTCAATATCAGGATTGTTGGCATTGGTAAATATTATATGGAAAGTATGTACCGGCATAATAACGATAAAGATAATGAGTTCAAGCATGTGCTCATAAAATCAATCAATATACCAGTATGATTAGGAAATAGCATAGATATAGGTAAACCATCAATATACCAGTATTATCAGGAAATAGCGTAGGTATAGGTAAACCATCAATATACCAGTATTATCAGGAATACCATAAACAATTAATAACATTTAATTTATTTTATGGATGGAAGAAACTTGCATTTCTTACTATTAGTTTAATAGTATTAAACAATTATGGGTTAGTGAGATAAATGTTCATAACCATGAACAAATTAAAATGATATCAATATCAGTATATGCACTACTACACTTTCCATACTATGTGCTACTATTGAATGTGTTTATACATCCTAATATAATATAAAAGATCTATGTTGATATAGTAAACAATCTTATAATATGTAATTAAAATTAAATATTTACAGAATACAATATGCTGTAATTTATATGTTGTATAACATGAACATTAACATACTTACTAAAACTAAATTATAATGTCCGTAAAATTCATTAAATCATGATACTAACTAATAATGATATATCAACAAGTATAGATTGCCGCATCTAATAAAACCAGTGCATGTCACAATTGACACTTATTTAACATCATGTAATGTGATTACTTACCATACACACACAGAGAGTTACTGTGAATCTATAGTTATAAGATTAGTGTAAATATAATATACTTTATAATCATCAAGTAGATAAATAATATTATGACGACGTAATGTATGAACAGGTATTAGATACTTGTCTCGAGTACGACGATAACGGAAAACGACACGGAGACGTGAACACGACACACACGAGGTCTCGGCGGCCTGAACTAGGCTCGGGTCCGGATCTTCTCGGCTCTGGGCTTGCTTGGCTAGGGTTTGGAGATAAGGTTCGAGTCTTGGTTAGTGCTTGGAGTTCTTGGCAATGGGATGCAGGCGAAGACTACGGCGATGAACGGTTGAATCGGCGGTGATGGCTTGAGCTAGGGTTTGAAGAGTGCTCGGGTTTGGGGTTTGAAGGGAGATGGTGGCTGCAGGGTTAAAGGAGATGGGTTGATGGTTTGCCGGAGGAGGGTGGCCGGAGTTGGTAGTTGCCGGCGTTAGGGTTAGGAGGTGACAAAGATGAGGTCAAAGAAAACGATGGAAATGGTGATGGGACGCGGGTGCTTTGGAGGAACGGGTTGAAGTTGAGGTGGTGGAGTACGAGGGTTGTGGGTTGTAGAGGAGATGAGATCGGAGGAGAAGAAGGTGTTGGCGAAGGCTGCAGGTAATGGCCGAAGTTAGGAGTGCTCGAGGGATGAAGTCGAGAAAAGAGGAGGCGATGATGGAGTTGAAGGAAGGAGAGGGAGGTGCTGTGCTCCGGTAATCTGGGGAATGGGTTTTAAAGGAGAGAGATAAAGAGATTTGGTGAGAGAGAGATAAGAGGAATATCATATGGGTATGCACAAATATCAAATGCTAATTATCATATATTTAACAAACTAGATAACCATAATATATTCCATCTTTAAATATTAAACTTCAAATAATAAAATAATATTTTTACATGCAAGTGGGTCGGGTACAAATATAATATCACAGATACCCATCCAAATACCAATCATAACCCCACCAATAATACTTTAATATAATTAAAATAACGTACGATCGTGCTAGGGTGTTACAGATCATCAATACGGGTAATGGGGTATTTGTTCTTGATCGTGACTCGGTTTAGCTCACGGTAGTCGACACACAAGCGTAAGGAATCGTCCTTCACTAAGAGAACTGGAGCGCCCCAAGGTGAAGTGCTTGGGTGCATGAATGCCTTGCTTTGAAGGTCCTCTTAACTGCTTCTTTAACTCGGCCAACTCGATTGGCGCCATCCTGTACTGGGCTTTAGAAAGTGGTGACGTGCCTGAGATCAATTCAATCGAGAACTCCAAAGTACAAGGCGGGGGTAGACCGGGTAAATCCTCGGGAAAGACATCCAAGAATTCCCGAAATACAATCGGTGCTGGGTTCTCGTCTATCTTCGTTAAATTTAGGGTGTTGTTCACTGGCCTCGCCCTAAACTCTACTAGTCTCAAGGACTCATTGCCCTCGAGAAACATGAGCTCTGAGTTGTTAGGGATACGGAAAGTCACGGTCTTGGCCCGACAATCAATTTGTGCGTGAAAGGTGCCTAACCAATCCATCCCTAAGACAATATCGTAATTCTCGGTCCCAATTAGCAAGAAGTTGGCAAAAAGTTCCCTACTGCAGATCACTACATGACAGAATTTGCACTCTGGGCTGGATACAATCACTCCATTACCAGTGTGTATGTTCCAGCCTCGGGTCAAAGATTCATGTGGTATAGAATGTGTAGTGGCGAAAGTAGTGGACACGAAATAGTGCGAACCCCTGGAATCAAACAATAATTTAGCAGGAACTGAACAAACTAAAATGGTACCTGTGACAACATCCTCTAACGCCTCCACCTGCTCGGTCGTCAAAGTAAAAGCACACCCTTGATTATGGCCTGCATTGCCTCGACTCTGATCGAAAAGTTGCTTCTGAGGAATGAGTGGTGACCCCCTCTGAACGGGTTCTGATGATACTCCCTGCTGTTGATTGGATCCGCTGAGCTCCGACCTTATGGGGCAACCTACAATTTGGTGATTGCTAGCCCCATAGACCAAACACCGACCATTGGACTTGTGGCAATCTCTCTGAATATGCCCCGATTTTTTTACAGTAGTTGCCAACGGCTTTCCGCTATGATGGGACGGCGACACGCTTCATCTATACTCCACCATGCTGCCTGACTGGAATCCCTCCATCTGACCGGACTGGGGTCCCTCCTAAAGTTTGGCCAACAGGGCGCCTCAGCCCTCCTGCCTGAAACTTATTTCTCTTGTCCATAACAGCCTCAATCCTGCGGATCGCATTCAGTACTTCAGAGTATGTCACCGGCTCATTTGAAGCTAATCGCTCCTGAATCTCCAAGGTGAGGCATTGCATGAATCTCCTGGCCTGGTCCTCCTCCTAGGCCATCATAGAAGGAACGAAATGGCTAAGCCTGATAAACTCAGCCGCTATCTTATCAACAGTGCGTCCCCCATATCGGAGGTTAATGAACTGCTGCTCAATCTCTACTCTGGCTAACTTGGAGAAAATTTCTCGAGAAAAGCAGCCGAGAAATCAGCCCAGGCAATAGGTGTAAGGATTCTATAGCACCACACTAGGTTTAAGGTTGCATCACACATGCTATAACAAAAATTTAGAGAGTGTTAAACAATTCCAAATATGAATCGAACTAGAGAAATAGAGTAACAACTAGCTAGTATCATATAATACAAGTGTCTAACACTAAATGGGGAGAGATAGAACCTTTGTAGACCTCCTCCAAGACTCCTTGGATCGTGTAGGGTTTGAGTTGGTTGGTTTGTATCCTTCCGCGTCCACGATGATCCACCACGAAGCCTCTTTGCATCAAGCTCCAAGCTTCTCTTGATAAAGAATGAAGAAGAAGCAAACACTCCACTTAAGTGTGCTAAACTAAAGTAGAATGGTGATTTGGGTTTGGATCTTAATTAAAAGCCTTTTCTTTTTAATCATTTCTCTTTCTTTTGAAATCCTAGTGAGCTTTGAGGAGAGAGAGGAAGAAGGAGATGGCTCAAGCTAAACTCAAAAGAATAATATGATAACCCCCCTAAACTCAAGAAAGTAAGAGGGTGTCATCTATGCTAAACCATGGTTACAAAATATCTAGATATTTTGTAACTTGAGTTTAAGTAAAACTATGGGCTAAAAAATTATTGACCATTGTCAACTCAAGAGAGTTGAATAGTCAACCATGATTATGTTGCCATTTTGCTTTTCTCAAATAAACAAAATATCTAAAAATTGTTACCATGTGAGTCTTGCATTGCCGCCATCAATGTATCATCAACCATGACACATGTATGCTTGCATGTGTGCATGCACATCAACATATACATACATTCATGCATGCATCATAAAGAAATAGGTTTTAATAAATGAGCTAATGGACTTAATATTAAATCAATACTTAATTTAATATCTCTGTCATATCACATACGATACGTCCAATAGAAAACACCCGATTAAAATACGGTATCCAATACACGCATTTAATCGAACCCCCGCGCATATCACATATGCACCCCACATCGTTTTGCCTGAGCTAGGAGACTCCTTTGTGGGACTCTAAGACTCGTCAATACGCTAGCAGTAGGCACTGATCATATCACTTGCCCACAAACCGTCAGTGGCACAAGCAGTATGTAACGGCTCCTAGATATTGAGCGATCAGAAGAAACACAAGCAAACCTGCTAAAACTCCCACGAGCCAACTGGTAACACTTACTATACAGTCCGGTCTCTTCGTCAAATATGCTGCATATGTGAGTCTAGGGATGGTATCGTCGACCCCAATAACCCAATAAGTCATGCCGGTATATGGCTCATAACAGATCGAGAAACTACTGATAACACTTATCAGTAAATCTCAGCAGTCCTGGCCAGGGACTTCCTGTTATAGCCAATCGTATATGGTGTAACATCAACCCCCAATACCGGAAGAGACGAAACCCCTCCTATCGCTCATTGCCTCCATGTGCCTCGCGATTGTACTCAAAATCCACCTGTTTGCATGACTCAGTAGAGCCGTGGTAGGGTGGAGATTAAAGTACAATGGGAGACACACAAGACTCTATGACGATCTCGGGTCTACAGACTAACCTGATCCAGTGTCACCGGAGAACTGCTATCCGACGATAGATATAATACCACATAGGAGTTCTCGGCGAGTCCGTTCAGTGTACCCAGGCTCCACTAAGCACCCGTATACGATCTTTGGTGTCACCACACCAATGGATATGGGATCATCCATCGCCCATCATATGGGACAAGTAACGTATACGCTAGTCTACTCTGGTGATATCGATGCCCCGTTTCGATACACCCACGACTAGGAACATTTCAAGGATATTCTCATAGACTACACATGTCCCACTAGTATGATCCGCATCACAATCTTCGTAGTCCTGCATCATCCTAAGGGCTATATCAACATGTGCTAAATGAATGAAAGCATGATCAAATGAACATGTCAAGATAAAAGGTGCAACCAGATAGCTTACTATCATGTCGAGCAAGAATGTCCCCTGAACACACACACACACACACACACACACACACACACACACACACACATCAGTACATACATTATCATATAATGGCCTCTAGGGCATACATATATCCAACAATCTTCCACTTGCACTAAGTCCAATTATTGGATTATCTCATACCCAACCTCTCAAAAAGCCGCTCATGCTGCAACAAAGGGAGGGCCTTGGTGAGTGGATCCGTGGTGTTATCTTTTGTATCTACTCTTCGAATCTCGATCTCGCGGCGATCAACTATCTCCTGGATCAGATGATATCGCCTGAGAATGTGTCTGGATCGCTGATGGGATCTGGGCTCTTTGGCTAATTCCATAGCCCCATTATTATCACAATACAATGGTATTGGATCAATAATGGTTGAAACTACTTCTAGCTCCGAGACGTACTTCCTCATCCAGACAGCTTCCTTGGCAGCATCATTTGCAGCAATATACTCAGTTTCCATCATGGAGTCTGCAATGGTATCCTGTTTAGAACTCTTCCAACACACCGCCCCTCCATTGAGGGTAAAGACAAACCCAGAGATAGATTTGCTGTCATCCTGTCACTCTGGAAGTTCGAATCAGTAAAGGCCTTCATTTGGAGATCTCCGTTACCATACACCAAGAACATTTCTTTAGTCTTTCGCAAGTACTTAAGAATGTTCTTCACTGCAGTCCAGTGATTCTCCCCTGGGTTGGATTGATACCTGCTTACTATACCCAGTGCATAAGTTACATCAGGACGTGTACATAACATCGCATACATTATAGATCCTACAGCAGAAGCATATGGAATAATGCTCATGCAAGCTCTCTCTTCATCGGTCTTTGGGCAAAATTCTTTAGAGAGAGTGACTCCATGACTAGCGGGTAAGGAACCCCGCTTGGAGTCTTCCATACTAAATCTCTTTAGGATGGTGTTAATGTACTTGGTTTGGGACAATCCCAATAACCGTTTAGATCTATATCCCTATAGATCTTTATCCCCAATATGTACGAGGCATCACCTAGGTCCTTCATGGAGAACCTTTGTGGTAAGAACGGTTTAACCGATTGTAGCATAGGAACGTCGTTTCCTATCAGAAGAATGTCATCCACGTACAATACGAGGAATGTGACAGTACTTCTCACAATCTTCTTATAAACATAAGGTTCATCTGGATTTTTGACGAAATCAAAATCTTTGATAATATCATCAAAACAGATGTTCCAACTCCGTGATGCCTGCTTTAATCCATAAATGGATTTAAGCAACCTACATGCTTTCCCGCTGCTCCCACTATCAATGAAGCCCTCTGGCTGATCTATATAAACTCACTTTTCTAAATCACCATTTAGAAAAGCAGTTTTAACGTCCATCTGCCAGATTTCATAGTCGTAGTGAGCAGCAATAGCAAGTAGGATCCGAATGGATTTAAGCATGGCTTTAAGAGAAAAGGTTTCGTCATAGTCCAATTCTGGTCTTTGTCAAAATTCTTTTGCCACAAGCCTTGCCTTATAGGTGTCTACCTGCCCATCTACACCGATCTTTCTCTTAAAGATCCATTTGCACCTTACGAGTTTTACCCCAGAGGGTACAACATCCAAAGTCTACACTTTGTTGGTGTACATAGACTCCATTTCGGATCTCATGGCATCCAGCCACTTCACAGAGTCACCACTCGTGATAGCTTGCTGAAAACTGGTAGGGTCATCATCATCCATGATGCAGTCTTCTCCATCACCATCAACGAGAAAACTGTAGTATCACTCCGGTGGGCGAGAAGTCCTACCAGATCTACGAAGTGGCTGAGGTTCATTAAGTTCTGTTGCAACATCAGGTTCAACCAAGTCGTCATTTGTAATTTGTGTCTCTAGAATCTCTTCTAGATCTACCACATTGCCATCAGAATAATTTGGAAAAATCTCATTTTCTAAAAATGTGGCATTCTGAGAAACAAACACCCTTTGTTCCTCTTTGTGATAGAACAGATATCCATATGAATCTTTTGGATATCCCACAAATAAATATTTGAACGATCGTGTCTCGAGTTTGTCCGGATTCTGCTTTATGATAAAAACCGGACAATCCCAAATCTTAACTCGCTTAAGAGATGGTCTCTTCCCATACCATATCTCATATGCAGTGGTAGACACGGTCTTGGTCGGAACCATGTTCAATAGAAAAGCTGCAGTCTCCAATGCATGCCCCCAAAAGGAGAGGGGCAACTCAGCATCACTCATCATGGATCGTACCATATCTAATAGGGTTCGATTCCGCCGCTCTGACACACCGTTGTGCTGTGGTGTGTAAGAGGGAATGAGCTGAGAGAGAATCCCATTCTCTTTTAGGAAGTTCGAAAACTCTATACTAAGATACTCTCCACCTCGATTTAATCGAAATATCTTGATGCTTATTCCAGTTTGTTTTTCTACTTCAAGTTTGTACTCCTTGAATTTATCGAAAGCTTCAGACTTATGCTTTATAAAAACATATGACCGAATCTTGAGAAATCATCAGTAAAAGTTACGAAGTAAGAAAAACCGCCTCTCGTATGTATAGACATTGGCCTACATACATCACTATGTATGAAGCCCAAGAGCTCAATAGCTCTTTCTCCATGTCCAGTAAACGGAGTTTTAGTCATTTTCCCTTTGATACAAGACTGGCAAATCACATAAAATTTATACTCAAAAGAATTTAAATATCCATCTTTATGAAGCTTGCTTAGTCTTGTTTCATTAATATGACCAAGTCTACAATGCCAAAAAAAAAGCTTCATTTATATCTGAAAATTTTCTTTTGTTTGTGTGTTGTATGTTGAAAACTGTGTGTTGATTAAAGACGTATATCCCGTTATTAAGTGTACCACAACCAATCAACTCTTGATTAGGTTTAATGTTCATAACATTGTGCTGCAATATAAAATGATATCCTTCATTTTCCAACAAAGAAACGGATATAATATTACAAAGCATGTTTGGTACAAAATAACATGGGTTCAAAACCAATATACAACCCGATGGCAACCCCAGATGATACTCTCCCACTGAAACTGCATGTACATTAGAACCATTTCCAACCCGGAGAGTATGATCACCTGTCTTCAAAACTCTGCTATTTCTTAGTCCCTGAACAGAATTGCAGATATAAGAACCCGAACCGGTATCCAATACCCAGGAAGCAGAGTTTATAGAAAAATAGTTTTCAGTTACGAACACACCTGAAGCTGAAGCATCACCATGCTTCCCTTTCTTGAGACCAAGGCACTCGGTACAATTCCGCTTCCAGTGTCCCGTCTTCTTGCAGTAGAAACATTCTCCTTTTTCCAACTCCGCAGCTTTGGATTTTTCTTTCCCCTTTGCCTTTTTTATTCCATCTCTCGGCTTGGTGGATTTCTTCTTGTTCTTTCCCTTGGCCTTGGCTTTTGGGACGGAAGAAGAAGATTGTCCAACAAGCAGGGAGGGAGACTTCGCCTTAAGCGTGCTCTCCGCATTTCTCAACATATTGAGAAATTCGGGTGGTGACTTCTTCATATTGTGCATGTTGAAGTTCACTATGAAAGGAGCAAAGGCAGAGGGAAGAGACTGTAGAACAATATCCGTATATTGCTCGTTGTCCATTGTCCATCCGAGACCCTCAAGCTCTTCAATAAGAGCTATCATCTTCAGAACGTGGTCGCTTACTGAAGTGCCAGGAGCCATCTGCATCTGAAACAGCTTTCGAGATGCTTCGTATCGTAGGATACGAGATTGCTCTCCATACAACTATTTTGTATGGAGAAAGATGAATTGAACATCCATCTCCTCATGCTGCTTTTGATGTGTATTGTCCATCGATGCAAGCGTGAGGCATTTGGCGGTGGCACAGTCAATATCCCATGTTTTGCGGATCTCCCTATCCACAGCCAAAGATTCAGGGCCTGGTTTGGGTGGGGATGTGGCAGTGAGGACATATGTTACTTTATCATATGTGAGAGCAATGTTAATGTTACTCAACCAGTCTTTATAGTTCGGTCCGGTAAGCTTATTTTTCTCTAATAGTAGCTTAAGTCCAATCATGGTTATCTGCCATTAGGAGAGAGAAAACAATACACTCAGCGAAAACTCTTGCAAAGATTAGATTGGTTTATTATCTTATCTAATCGATGTCTCCCACTGTTTTTATCAAATTCTCCTTCAAACCTTAAAAGGAAAAATTAGGCAGGATTAATTACATTCTACAATTTCACTAACCGTTCAGCCATGCCAGTATTAGTACTTCTGAAGGAGGTTCCCCGTGCTTTCGCACGGACCTAATTAGAATAAACCTCATTTTCCCAAAGACGTAGCCTCGTTGACATCTTTCTAGACACCTAATGAGTTAGCTATTTGTAAAGTGCAAAATTCTCCCGAGAGCAACTATTGCTCACAGTGGGATCGGGATCCTACTATCACATAGAAGGTATGCAATCTCATTGCAAATTTCAACACTTGAAACTCCCGATATGGTTTTTACCCTTAGCACTTATGACCTTGATTATAATCAACATATCATAAGTACTAGACAAGTTCTGCCCGTCATTTCATGATTAATTAGACCCACCCATATGACCCTTGACTATAATCAATATAATCACATGACTGTCCTGATTAATATCATCATATGTTGTGTAGGAAGACATCACTTAGCTACTAATCAGTCGAAAATATTGCATTCTTAACACATCAATTTCCCTACTCTTTCTAATCATCTAAAAGTGTTTGGTATAAATATAGCACATATTAGCAATTCGTCTGCAAAATATCAAATAACATGTGTTATACATTACAACTGGCATTATGAGGGAAATTGTGTGTTTATTACTACACGCATGATTTTGTATATCTCAACACTTTCATTAAGATTGTGTGCAGGAAAATTTTCAGGTCAAAGAACCGGAATCACAAAAGTGTCGATAAAATACAGTATGTCAAAGAATTCAAATCTGGCAGCATACAAGAAAGAATTAAAAGATTCCTGACATCAGAAGGAAACCCAAAAGCCTACATCAGAATACCCCAGAAAAATGAGCCAGTAATCTCACTACTTGATAGCGGAACCACGGCCGAGTTAGGGCATCAAGTGACGTCGGTTCTCCAGAAGCTTCATCTTAACAACCTTGCCTCCTCAAGATGCTTAATTACCACGTGGCTCATTCTGGAAGGCTCTGCATAAAAACCTTCTTCTAGAAGGCTCCTTGTAACAACCTCATTCTCGAAAGCTCTCTCTAACAACCTACCTCATTCTAGAAGGCTCTCTCTAACAACCGAGATTTGGAGGGATGATTCATTTGAAATTATAAAAGGGGATTTAGATCTAAATTTTGGGGGTGGTTCAAGGGTTGTTCATTAATTGGGGGTTCAATAATTTTACACACAAGTTGAGTGACACAACTTGTGATCCAATCCAAACCCTAACCTAAATTCAAGATCCAAAGCAAAATCAAGATCCATTGAGAAGCAAATCAAGCGAGCAATCAATGATCCTTCATCGCAACGCCGATCATCATCCGAGCAAGAGATCTACGACGATCCGCGACTCACAGCGATCGAGCTTCACAAAGATTGACGACAAATTCACCTCTTCAAAGGAGCGATCGAGAGCTTAATCTTGTATCTCGAATTGAGGAGTTGTGTAAATTTGAAGAAGATTTAATGAAGGTGATAAATTGTTAATTCTCGTTTTCATTATATTCTTACACTATGAAATTTCTTGATTCTTGATTCATTAATTTTCATGATGTATGAGTGAAATCTCCGCTTGTAATGGAATCAAGAGAATCGGTAGATCTAATGATCATGAAATCATTTTACCAATCTTAAGTCTTATGAGAATTGTAAACTCTAGGAAAAATAATTGTCAATGACCTAATTTGAATCGAAATCAATGTTCTTGATTATTTCGTTGCAAATTAAGGATCAAATGATTGATGATCCTCTTTGCTAGAGGCTAGAATTGAATGAGGATTAATGAAAAGACAAGGGATAGTGAAGAAGAAATCCTAGTTTCTTCAATAGATCCTTAATCTTCATTCACTCATCATCGATCTAGCTACAATCTATCAATAGATAAGATTTGTCATAATTAGTATTCATCATAGCTACTAATTCGATCGATTCCTACAAGCTATTCTACAAATCTTGATAACTAAATTGATTTGGATATCTTCTTGATTCTTGATCTATTTCTTTATGTTTCTTAAAATCAATTCTCACAAATCTTGAATCAACTTTCTTGAATTTTCTTTTATATTTTCTTTTCAACTCAACTAAATCAAGATCGAACAAGTACTCGCATCTCAGTAGACGATCAGTATTCATTAACGCGCTACATCGACACCGTTAATTGATTGCAGTTAAAAATATCTTTGATTGTGAACACTTTATATTTTATCACAACTTAGACGATCAATCAAATGGCGCCGTTGCCGGGGATGCGTGCGTAATTTGTTCGTTTTTGAAATTTGAGTTGAAAATTTATTATTCCATCAAATTTTAATTCAATAATCGTTTCAATTGCTTAACGATTAGTGTTTGAATTTTTGCGAGGGAATCTGGAATCATTTTAGCAGTGAGAACAAGATTCAGAGAGGATCTATAGTTTCCAGTGGAGAATAAGCAGCTACAAAAAAAATTGATCTCCTATCTCCCCCATAGGACCGCGGATCCGCGACCATAGAATGGTTTTTGCGGAGGTTCCACCGCCATTTAGGTGAATCAGTGCATAAAATCTCTGTGGTATACTCTCTGTTCTCTCCTCTCCTCTCTGATATTGTCCAATAATCAATTTCTTGCAGGATTCTTTGCAAAATTCAGCGCCGCTAAAAAAAAAATTTGTTGCGATTCTTGAAATTGGTTGTTTTGCATATTTTAATACGGAAATTAAGGGGAAAAGACCAAATTCAGATTAGGTAGGGATTTCATTACCCTTCCTAAGCCACAAAAATCATAAAACTAGCATCAGCATCACCCTCATTAATTAAAAAATATCTAGACAAGACTCTAAAGACACACTCAAATAGGACAGAAAAAGATCGTGGGTAATTGTTCACATTATAATATTGCAATTCATACGCCCCACTTTTATGCATTTTATAAGTAAACAGGTACTTTTGACGCTCGCTTGTTGCATGATACAGGATACAGGATCTCGGAGCAAATACAGTGAAAAAGACAAAGATGATACAGGAAATGGACTTTTGACCAACCAGCACACGGATCTTACTCAAGCCGAGACGAAAAACAAGTGAAACGGTCAAAAGATCCTTACAAGTTTCACTAAGGATCTGGAGAATACTAAGAAGCCCAACAGAGAAAAGAACAATGAAAATAGGAAGCCCAAGAGAAGACAAACCAATCACAGAAAGTTGGTGAGCCAATCCCACCAAAGGGCCGCGGAACCGCGGCCAAAGGCATGTCTTTGCCACGGAACCGCGGCCATATGGTGCCCGTGTCGGCACCGACTTCTTGTGTCGGTGTGTCGTTTCATATGTTGGGATTTTTAGGGGGCAAATCTGTAATTTCATGTCTACGAGAGTCTGTAACCCTAGCTTCACTAGTTGCTTATAAATTGTACTCAAGATCTGTAAAATGGCATGCCTCTTATCAATCAATAAAAGTTCAGACCTGTTGAGAGATCAAGAGCATCATCTTTTCTTGTAAGTTTTTAATTTATTTAATTCCTGCCTTAGTTTAATTTCACTACTTGCCCTACTTATCCATTTGTTTGCTGTAGTTCACTAGTTTTAGCTATTTTTAATCTGTCGTAAGGTAACACTTTAAAACATAAACATAAAAAATGTCACTTTCAAATAATTCCCTAATGAGCGAGTAAAATCCTCGCTCGTTAGGGTTAGGAACAAGAGAGGGAGTGAGAGATGGATGTCTCTCACCTCCTTCAATGCCAACATATTTTTAAAACGAAATCTTCATGCACGCATGTATGATCCGCCCCCTACGGCACCCTACCTACAAGGAAAAGGTGAACCGTAGTATAAAAGGCCGGACATATATGACGTCCATGAAGATCACAGCAATTAATAGGAAAGGACGGACAAAGATCTAGAGGAAGAAACTTTGTTTCTTCCCGATCATCCTAATCCCCTTTGCTAATAATTGTTGTGATTTTTCTAAAAAGCTTAAATCAACGGCATTGAAAGAGGTGACAACATTGATCTCAACACCCCTACCTTCGACTTAACCCTAACGAGTTCTTTCACATCACATAAATTAGTTTTTAAATCATTCGACAAAAAAAAACCAAACAACCAACGTAATCAACTCGTAAAAACACAAAAACAGAAATTTACACATCCCTGCGGATCGACCCGTATTCACCGGCTAGCTGCAAAGCGACGCCGTTTCTGATTAGGGTAAACTACAATTTTTTGGAATAATCAAATGGCGTCGTTGCCGGGGATGGCGTAATTTTTCTTTTTGTGAATTTTCGGGTTGATATAAATTTTAAAAATTATAAAAATCTGAAAATATAAAAAAATTACAAAAAAATTATCAATTTTTGATCTGTTTGAAGGGTGTATCTTTTGAATCTTGCAGGGACAGCGAAGAATTGAGGATCTGGAAATTTACAGAGGGCAAAACAAAAAAGTACATATAATAACAGAGAGGAACTGAAGGTACAGAACAGCAGAAAATTTTTGCAGAACCCGATCTCCTCATCAGACCGCGGAACCGCGGCCAAGGAGCACCCCAGACCGCGGAACCGCGGCGGTTAGAGCTTTTCACTGCTTGAAATTTTCAGGGTTAGTTTCCTCATTCTTCCCTCTGCAACCTCCATATCTCCACTGTAAAAAATTTCTGCAGGTTTCTTTGCGCTAAAAAAATTTTCTTCCCCCTTCTAAATAACAGATTTGCTGCAGGGTTCTTTGCGCCGCGCTAAAATTGATTGCAAGTGAATTTTTGTTTTGCATAATTTAATTGGACTTAAGGGGCTAATTGACCAAACTCAGATTGGGTGGGGATTTCATCACCCTTCCCAGGACCCCAGAAAACACCTAAAGCATTTTGCATCGACCACAATTAATTAAAAAAGACTAGACTCAGACCTAAGGACAGCGAGCTCAATAGGAAAAGGACTAGGGTAGGCATCGGCCGTTTATCCTAACCGACATTGCGGTGTCTAGGCTAGTGGTTATTAATTAGGCCCACTGTAGTGGTGGTTCCTTCCCACTTACCTGGCCGTACTTGTCCGTGAAGAGGCGGTTTGAGGTCCTATTTCTAGCCCTAGTTAGGAGCTGTCTAGTAGACCTAGGCGACCCTAGATCTAGGCCTGATTGTGCATGTGTGGTTGATACAATTGTGTCACGAGTCCTTTTTCAAAAACCTCTTTGCAAAACTTCCACATAAAACAAAAAAAATAATAAAAAAACTTTTCAAAACTTGCAACTTGTCGCAAAAAAAAAACCTGCAAATTCACCACACCACTTTCCCTCACTGACGTTATCTTACCCCCACATTCTGTTTTTCTTTTTTCTGACTGCACTATCCCTTTTAGTGTATGTCACTTTGGACTAGGGATACTAACGCCCGATTAGTCCGCGTTTCGTTTGTACCGACCAACGAACCTTTCGACACCGAAGTCGAAAATCCGTCCACTTTCTTACCCTCACCTTCAACTTCTTTCACCGAAGGTATGCCGGGATTCGACCCCAACAATACCTTACCGACGGGAAGGATTCCACCTCCGTTAGGTGCGAATAACCCGAACCAGCCGCCTGTTGAAGCGCCCGCACGAGTTGCGCTCCAGGACCTCTTTTACCCCATCCGTACTTCTTTACCCACCTGTCTTTCACCCCCACCGGCAAATGGGGACAATTTTGAGATTAAACCACATTTCATCAATATGCTGCCGAAATTTCATGGTTTGGAAACTGAAGACGCATATATCTTTATTAATAAATTCCAAAATGTGTGCGCTATGATGAAAACGACCCAATTGAGTGATGACGCTATAAGGCTAAGGGTCATTCCTTTCACCTTATGTGACCTAGCCGAGAAGTGGCTATATAGCACCGCATCACATTCTATTAGAAATTGGGATGAGTTTGTGAAAGCTTTTCTAAAAAAGTTTTATCCTCACCATAAAACTGCCAGAATCCGCAATGAAATAATTCAATTCTCACAACTTCCTTCCGAACCATTCTGGAAGTGCTTCGAGAGATTCAAGGACCTACTAGTTCAATGCCCTCATCATGGGATAGAAAGTTGGCAACTTTGCCAAACATTATACGAGGGATTGAACTCGGCAACGAAGCAGTTGCTAGAAACCATCTGTCAAGGTCATTTTCTCTCTAAGTCTAGTGATGAAGCGTGGCAGTTTCTCGAGGATCTTAGTGAGCAGACAATACAGTGGGAGAGTACCAAGACCACATCATCTTCTAGTGGTCAATCTAGGGCAGGCATATATCAAGCAGAGATGTCGATTGCCATGAAGGCCGAGATGGCCGCTCTTACGAAAAAGCTAGAAGCGATCGAGACCAAAATCTCATCGTCTTCTCCTGCCCCTGCTATGCCTCCACGAACTGTCTGTGCTTGTTGTGCGGATCCATCGCACCTGACCGAAGAGTGTCCTTATAATGCATCTACACAAGGACAGGATCAAGTCAATGTTGCATTTCAGCAACGACAAAGAAACGATCCGTACTCTTCAACGTATAATCCGGGGTGGAGGAGTCACCCAAATTTCGCTTGGAACCAAAATCAACAATTCCAAGGAAATAATAATAATTTTCAAAGACCTCCTCCTCCACAACAACAAAAACAACAAGCACCCTCGCAAAATCAATATCAACCGCAACAATTTCAACAACCTTACCCTAATCAGGTGAACAATTTTGTGCCGAACAATGCTTACCAGCCAAACAATTATGTTCAACCTAATAATGATAAGGTTAGCTCGCTCGAAAGAAGTCTAGATGCATTCCTTAAGCAATCTACACAGTCTACAGCAAGACTTGAGACTTCTATTCAATCCTTAGTGCAAAATAGTGCCTCACACGATCAAAGCATCAAATCTATTGAGGCACAAATTGCATAACTCAATGCAGTTTTGAGCGAGCGCGAAAAAGGAAAACTCCCGTCTCAACCTCTGCCCAACCCCGATCACGCACATGCTGCACACCATCAGCAAAATCATAACGTGAATGCCGTGACCACGTTGAGATCGGGGAAAGTGTTGCGAAATAATGTGGGCATTAACAATGACACCCCTGCCGGTGGGACTTCTTCATCTTCTTCACCTTCATCATCTTCTTCCTTAGAGCCTATTCTCCACCCTTCACATGGCTCTACCCCTTCTAGCTCGAACGGACCCATTTCTCACAACACGAACACATCTACACGGGGTGCCGTTCCAACTCGACAATCTGATCCGCAAAAATTGGACTCAACCACCTTTCAAAATGTTCCTTTTCCTAATCGATTGAGATCCAATAAACCAACTCCTCAAATGGAGAAGATTGTCGAGTTGTTCAAATAGATTAGCATAAATATCCCTCTTTTGGATGCAATTCAGCAAGTTCCTTCATATGCCAAAATTTTAAAGGACTTGTGCACCAAAAAGAGGAAGTCGCAAGTGCCAAAAAAAGTTTTTGTGGCTAGTGCTATTAGTGATGCTCTTGTAAATTCCCTTCCCCCAAAACAAAAGGACCCCGGGTGTCCTACCATTTCGATAACAATTGGGGACAAGAACATCAATAGAGCACTATTAGATCTTGGCGCGAGCGTAAATTTGCTACCCTATTCTGTGTACGAGCAATTGGGCGTTGGAGAGCTTAAGCCCACTCACTGTACTCTCCAAATGGCTGACCGGTCAATAATCCATCCTGGGGGAGAGCTGGAGGATGTGTTAATAAGAGTAGGGGATTTCATTTTCCCCGTTGACTTTATTGTGATGGACACACAACCTGTTGCTAACCCCCGGAACCAAATTCCGGTAATACTTGGTCGACCATTTCTGGCTACTTCCAACGCAGTGATCAATTGTCGTAATGGTTCAATGAACCTATCTTTCGGCAATATGACAATTGAGCTCAATATTTTCAAGTTAGGAAGTCAGCCTGCTGAGCCCAATGCTAGCGTACTTGATGTTTGCTCGATCAATGAGATCGCGGAGGAGGACTGTGAATTCGAGAATTTTTTGTTCGATCACAGTAATGTTAACGCCACTAGTGGTTCCTCCTAGAATCCGACGCAGCTTTCACCACGGATAATGATTTTGAGTGTTTTACATTCGTCGACGACTTTGAAGACTCATCACCTGAAATGGAGTCTTTTGCTTTTTCGGATGAGTTAGTTGAACCATCCGACACTGTTGCGTACACTCGGTTCGCACCTTTGATGGAATCATTCGAGTTTGAAACAACTACCCCATTGTTACCATCTATTGTTTCACCTCCTAAACTCGAATTAAAGCTTTTGCCGACACACCTAAAATATGCTTATCTAGGTGATAATGAGACCTTACCCGTCATTATATCAGCCTCTCTAGCTCTTGAGCAAGAGAAGGCTCTCTTGATGGTCTTACATAATAATCGGCAAGCTTTCAGCTGGTCTATGGCGGACATTAAGGGGATTAGTCCCCTCATAGTCGAACATCATATACACTTAATGGATGATGCCAAGCCAGCACGAGATCCACAAAGGCGCCTCAACCCCATCATGAAAGAGGCGGTTAAGAAGGAAATTGTCAAGTGTCTAGATAGCGGTATCATTTACCCTATCTCGGATAGCCAATGGGTTAGCCCAATCCACGTCGTGCCAAAGAAATCGGGCATTACGGTCATCACCAATGAGGCAAATGAGTTGATTCCCACTCGCACCCAATCTGGGTGGCGAGTATGCATAGACTATAGGAAACTCAATGCCGCAATAAGGAAAGACCACTTTTCTTTACCTTTCATTGACCAAATGCTCGAGCGATTGGCAGGGCACGAGTTCTATTGCTTTCTTGATGGCTATTCCGGCTACAATCAAGTCCCCATCGCCAAAGAGGATCAAGACAAGACAACATTCACTTGTCCCTTTGGCACTTTTGCTTATCGTCGCATGCCCTTTGGGTTATGCAACGCGCCCACTACATTTCAGCGGTGTATGATGGGGATCTTTTCAGACATGGTTGAAAAGTTCTTGGAGATTTTTATGGATGATTTCTCCATCTTTGGCGACTCCTTCGATGAGTGTTTACGCCATCTTGACGCTGTTCTTACCCGCTGCAGGGATAAGAACCTAACATTGAATTGGGAGAAGTGCCATTTCATGGTGCGAGAGGGCATCGTCTTAGGACATGTCATCTCGCAAAACGGCATCGAGGTTGACAGGGCTAAAATCAAAGTGATTTCTAACCTACCTCCCCCAAAATGCGTCAAAGATATTAGAGCCTTCCTTGGCCACGCCGGGTTCTACAGACGGTTTATCAAGGACTTTAGCAAGATTGCTAGACCCTTGACTCTCTTACTGGCCAAGGACACAACCTTCGCTTTCGACTCCACATGCACTGAAGCATTCGAGTCTTTAAAACACTCACTCATCACTGCGCCCATCCTCTCATCTCCCGACTGGACGCACCCTTTTGAAATCATGTGCGACGCATCAGACTTTGCAATTGGCGCTGTTCTTGGACAGCACATTAATAAGATGCCGCACGTGATTTATTATCTAGCCGAACACTAAATGAGGTCCAACTTAATTACACAACAACAGAGAAAGAATTTTTAGCTGTTGTGTTTGCACTCGAAAAATTTCGGCCTTATTTAATCGGCTCTCCAGTCGTTGTCTATACTGATCACTCGGCTCTTCGCCACCTTTTTGCGAAGAAGGATGCTAAGTCAAGGCTAATACGTTGGATCCTTTTATTGCAAGAGTTTGACCTTGTCATTAAGGACAAAAAGGGATGTGAAAACGTAGTAGCTGATCACCTATCACGACTTCCTTCTTCGCCCACGCTCGATCTTCCAATCACTGACGTTTTTCCCGACGAGCAACTCTTGACCATTTCTTGCGAACCATGGTTCGCCGATATTGTAAACTATTTAGCCACCGGCCTGATTCCTAATGATTGGTCGAAACAGGATAAGCTTCGATTTTTGTCCCAAGTAAAGCATTTTTACTGGGATGAACCCTATCTTTTTAAATACTGTTCCGACCAAATCATTCGTCGGTGTGTGCCCGAGAGTGAGGTCAAGAGCGTGCTGTCTTTCTGCCACGATCAAGCATGTGGCGGGCACTTTGGCCCAAAGAAGACAGCCGAAAAAATTTTGCAGTGTGGTTTCTATTGGCCATGACTCTTCAAGGATGCATTTGAATACTGCAAAACTTGCTCCCGGTGCCAACACTTGGGCCGAATTTCGCGGAGAAACGAAATGCCACTCCAACCCATTTTGGTAGTGGACATTTTTGATGTTTGGGGTATAGATTTCATGGGACCATTTCCTAACTCTTTTGGAAATGTGTATATTCTGTTGGCGGTTGACTACGTTTCTAAGTGGGTCGAGGCTGTGCCCAGCCGAACGAACGATAATAAAGTTGTCGTTCGATTCCTTAAAGAACACATATTTTCTCGATTCAGGCACCCTCGGGCGATAATAAGTGATAATGGTTCTCACTTCTGCAATAGGACTTTCGAATCCTTAATGCGTAAATACTCTATCACCCACAAATTGTCAACGCCATATCACCCCCAAACATGTGGGCAAGCCGAGGTTTCAAATCGGCAAATAAAGCAAATTTTGGAGAAAACGGTTTCCAAAAACCGTAAGGATTGGTCACTTAAACTGATAGATGCACTATGGGCTTTCCGTACTGCATATAAGACCGATCTTGGTATGTCTCCATACCGGCTTGTGTACGGGAAGGCTTGCCACCTCCCAGTGGAGATCGAGCATAAAGCATTTTGGGCTATCAAAGAGCTGAATTTGTCTTTAGGAGATGCGGGCAGCAACAGAAAGCTGCAATTGAATGAGTTGGAGGAGTTGAGGGATGAGGCATATGATAATGCCATAACTGCTAAAAACCGAGCCAAGGTGTTCCACGATAAACACCTTTTGCGAAAAACTTTTGAACCTGGTCAACAGGTTCTACTTTATGACACTCGATTACATTTTCATCCCGGGAAGCTTCGGTCCAAATGGAGAGGACCTTTTGTAGTCCGCACCGTTTATCCTCACGGTGCGGTTGATCTTGAGAACCCTGAAGACGGTACCTTATTCAAGGTGAATGGGCATCGACTGAAACCGTTCTTCACAGCGGATCCTTCGGAGGAGCTCCTGCTTTTGCAGGAGCCGATCTACACTGAGTAATATTCCTCCACTTTCACCCCCAAACTTCGTTTCCGAATGACACTATTTCAAATAAGTTTGGGGGTGTGTATATTATTTGTATATATTTCCAAAATACTATAAAAAATAAAATTAAAAATTAAAAAAAAATAATAAAAAAAATAAAAAATAATAATTTTTGGACCTAATTGCAAATTTGCAGATTAAGAGCTGTTTTAACAAATAAAACCCTCGTCTTAGAGGGTGTTTTATGCAAATCACCCTCCCATCCCCTATTTAAAGGACCCCGACCCCCCCTGTTCTTTTAACCTAAAAATTTCCTTTTCATGAAACCCTAGCCGCCGCCCCCTACCTTCTGCAGAAAAATCCCGCCGCAACTCCACCAGACAGCCGCGGATCCGCCGCCCTAGCCGCCTCCCGCCGCGCATCAGCCGCCGTTCTGAGTCTTCACCCCCTGAATTTTTCAGGGGAGGTAAATCTGAGCCTTTACTCTCTGTTCCTGCATATATTTTTCTCTGAAACATCTAAATGGGACACAAAATGCAGTATGAATGGGATTTTTCCCCTGTTTTCGCACATGACATTTACGGTACATATTTCCCACACGAAATCGCACAAAGGGGCTGGAATTTCCTCCTCTATAATCATGCATCTGCATTTGCTTTACCAAACCTAGTTGCTCTATTTTACGAATCCATGGAAGACAATAGCCTAGACAACTTAGGGTACATTAAACTGAATTGGGGAAACCGTGAAATTCGCATCGATAGGGACATGATACACGAGGTTACACTCATACCACGTGTACCTGCACATGAACACCCACTTCGCTTTGAAGATTATATGCCATTAATGGGTAATGACTGTGCACGAGAACCGCGTAAGGGGATCCAAGCACGGACCCTTTTCGCAAATGTTTTAACTGTGTGCCGGTGGGCACAAAACAATATTTTTGGAAGTTCTCACAACACGACCTTTTTCACCCCATCGTTACATGTCGTCCACACTTTAATGACGAAAAATCCTAGGTTCGACATGTGCACGGTTTTTCTCCAATCCATAAGTACGGGAAAACGAGGTAGTGTATATCCATGTCCCATGCTCGTTACACAACTCTGCCGTTATTTCCTCCCAGCCGAGGAATTTGACTCATATTTGATAGACGGTGTCCCGGTTCGACCACATTTAGAGGGCGTCTCGTCGTCCTACTCTAGACTCACGGATATTTGAACACGAACAGAACCGGCAGAGAATGTACCTGCACATACCCCTAGCTCGAGCTCGACTTCGAGTGGGGAAGAGCTAACTCCCCAGGAGCATGCGCGATTAATGCGAAGAACAGTGAGAAGAATAGACTCTTTGAGAGATGAGTTTCGGGCAACTGCACGAGAGCACGACCGTCGTTTGACGGAAATTGAGCGGGGGATCCAAACACTTTTGGCTAGAGGGGAGAGATCACGTTCACGCTCATGAGCGCGATGTGGGGCCGGGCAGTGAGGGCACTGCTTTGCTCAAGTTTGGGGTATTAGAGGGTGATGTATATAGTTATCCTTCGCATTGCATATTGTATATATCTTTGTTTTCATTTTGCATATTTAATTTCTGCATTGCATTTTTATATAAAAATCATAAAAATTTAAAAATTTGAAAAATAAAAAAATTAGAAAACTGAAAAACCCATAAAAATTGAGAAAATTTCAAAAATTATAAAAATTATTGTATTCAATTTTGGTTAATTGACTTGAGTTGATAAAAAGGTTAACTAGCTAGGAAAAAATAGATCTTAGACTTGGTAGATTAAAAACCCTAAAAATAACATTGCTTAAAGTTTAACGGTAGAAAGTGTATGTCTTTGTAGGTTATTTAGGAATAGGCAAATTTTGGGTTCACTTCGTGGGTTAAGCCAAAACGAGGGAAGAGTATTAATGTTCTTATTAAAGTATAAGTTCGAAAGATAGTTCCTAGCTTGAGTTTAGATTCTGAAAACATGTACCCTACAAAATGCACAATCACGCACCTTGAAACTTGGATTAGTAGAAGAGACCTTGAATTACTCTTGTCTAAAGTCCTTAACACAATGAAAATAAAAAGAAAAAAAAGGGGTGAATAAAAAAAAATGGACACTGGTTTTTGTGATTACTTAGGGCTAGAAAATTAATTAGCGAGGGTGCTTCGTCACCCAGTGCCTTAGACCAACTGGTTTGGGAGTCACTGCTAAAAGCCTTGGGTATTGCAAAACTAGGAAATACGCTTTAAAGGGCTAACGCATCTTGTAATCGGCTGTTGGTACCTCAAGAAGTATTAACGGTCGCATGAAGGATGTGTAAGCGAAAGTTAAGTGCTTTGGACAATGGACGAGAGTACGATTGCTTGATTTGAATTTCCAAGTGTAGGGGTGAAAATTACACACACGTGGGGATATGTGATTAGAGTTTAGATAAGAGAAAGGAATGAAAAATAAAACTTGTGTCTTTAATAGAGTTGATAGAAATTCCTAAGTGGAGATGAAACTCTAGAAGAAAAACTTAAGAAATGCTGAATTCTAAGTAATTCTATAGAACATGTACAATCTTAAGTTACATAATAAGGAAGTGTGAAGAATATGGGTGGATAATTTGCGGGGCGACGATAATAGAATTCCTTGTTAGAAAACCTAATTGGAAAACAAAAGTCGAAAAACCAAGTTGATCGGATTTTGTGGGTGTAATCCGCTGAAAACCCTCAGGAGACAACACTCCTCCTACTAGGGACACCTAGAGGTTTAACGGCTTGTTGCACGTGCTCAGTGCAATCGCGTTTCCCTGCGAAAGTGTGGGTAGGTTAGAATAAAATAATAAGTTTGTTCGAGGACGAGCAAAAGGCAAGTTTGGGGGTATTTGTTCACATTATAATATTGCAATTCATACGCCCCACTTTTATGCATTTTATAAGTAAACAGGTACTTTTGACGCTCGTTTGTTGCATGATACAAGATACAGGATCTCGGAGCAAATACAGTGAAAAAGACAAAGATGATACAGGAAATGGACTTTTGACCAACCAGCACACGGATTTTACTCAAGCCGAGACGAAAAACAAGTGAAACGGTCAAAAGATCCTTACAAGTTTCACTAAGGATCTGGAGAATACTAAGAAGCCCAACAGAGAAAAGAACAATGAAAATAGGAAGCCCAAGAGAAGACAAACCAATCACAGAAAGTTGGTGAGCCAATCCCACCAAAGGGCCGCGGAACCGCGGCCGAAGGCATGTCTTTGCCGCGGAACCGCGGCCATATGGTGCCCGTGTCGGCACCGACTTCTTGTGTCGGTGTGTCGTTTCATATGTTGGGATTTTTATGGGGCAAATCTGTAATTTCATGTCTACGAGAGTCTGTAACCCTAGCTTCATTAGTTGCTTATAAATTGTACTCAAGATCTGTAAAATGGCATGCCTCTTATCAATCAATAAAAGTTCAGACCTGTTGAGAGATCAAGAGCATCATCTTTTCTTGTAAGTTTTTAATTTATTTAATTCCTGCCTTAGTTTAATTTCACTACTTGCCCTACTTATCCATTTGTTTGCTGTAGTTCACTAGTTTTAGCTATTTTTAATCTGTCGTAAGGTAACACTTTAAAACATAAACATAAAAAATGTCACTTTCAAATAATTCCCTAATGAGCGAGTAAAATCCTCGCTCGTTAGGGTTAGGAACAAGAGAGGGAGTGAGAGATGGATGTCTCTCACCTCCTTCAATGCCAACATATTTTTAAAACGAAATCTTCATGCACGCATGTATGATCCGCCCCCTACGGCACCCTACCTACAAGGAAAAGGTGAACCGTAGTATAAAAGGCCGGACATATATGACGTCCGTGAAGATCACAGCAATTGATAGGAAAGGACGGACAAAGATCTAGAGGAAGAAACTTTGTTTCTTCCCGATCATCCTAATCCCCTTTGCTAATAATTGTTGTGATTTTTCTAAAATGCTTAAATCAACGGCATGAAAGAGGTGACAACATTGATCTCAACACCCCTACCTTCGACCTAACCCTAACGAGTTCTTTCACATCACATAAATTAGTTTTTAAATCATTCAACAAAAAAAAACCAAACAACCAACGTAATCAACTCGTAAAAACACAAAAACAGAAATTTACACATCCCTGCGGATCGACCCGTATTCACCGGCTAGCTGCAAAGCGACGCCGTTTCTGATTGCGGTAAACTACAATTTTTTGGAATAATCAGTAATCTATTGCTTATCCGCATTTTTTTATGGTGTCTAAGGTAAGTGGTTACTTAATTAGGCCCGCCACTTATATAGCGGAGAACCTCCCACTTACTTGGCACTTACCTGACCACAGGAGAGATAAAGAGGCAGTAGGGGATTTATCCTGCGATTTGTCTTCTGGAAATCTAGGAGCGGTCTAGAGACTTGACCTAGGTGACCATTAGATATAGGATTGCTTGTGCATGTTTGTGTGAATTTTCATAAATCCGTCCTTTTTCAAAACAAACCAATTATTTTCTCCCCTTTCTACCCTTTTTCCCCTTTTCTCTTCTTATAATGGGTGACCCAAACAGACGAACTCTTGTCGAGCTTTGTTGTCCACAACCAGATATTTCTTGTTTTCGTAATCGCTTCGATATACCATCCGACTCTCCCATGTCTTTAAAAGATCGGATAGCGCAAGCGGATAGAAACAGTTGGCCACCTCAGTTCAGGTCTTATCAACCGTATCCTAATTCTACATCTGTTTCAGTTGATACTCCGAGTGAAGATGCCCCTAGACGCATGTCCATTGCTGAGCATATAGCTAGGGCTAAACGCCAAATTTTCAATCCGGACCAATATCAACCATCACCTCCACTTTCTAAAGAAGAATTTCATAATCGGTTTATGGCATGTATGATGTCCAATAGCCAACCAACCAACCAGTATCAATAATCTTCTTATCACAATGTTGACCCTACTCCTGCCCAATTTTCACAACCATTCTGTTCCTATCAATCCAATCCGACTTTTCCATCTTCTCTAAACGGTCCTTCTAATCAGTCATTTGGGAGTTTTAATTGTCCACAACAATTTTAATCTTATACTGAAACTCCTTATCAACCCAAGTCTAGTCTTGAGCGGACATTAGAAGAAGGTTTAGTGATGTTGAACCTCATCAGAGAAGAATAGAAGGGAAGCATAGCTAAATATGAAAGAGCGACTAGTTCCGAACCAGCTAAAAAAATTTCAATGTCTAATATGGCCATAAGACAAAGTGAGAAGTTAGGTAGTGAGTGAGAACTATACACCTTTCCTAATCAAACCTTCCCTTTTCAAACTGAAATCCACAACTCCAGTTTCACAGATTTATCGAGTACACCAATTGATAAGTTGTGTGACTTTGAAGTGTTTGATTTACCCAATTGTGAAGGGTCCATTTCAAGTGAAACCATGCCAAATCCTTGTGATCTCTACACCTCCACTCTTGAACCAAAATTGATTGAAATCCATACTTTTGATGAGGTGTTTGAGAATTTTAAGCTTCACTTGAATAAGGTGATTGACGTTGGGGATATATTGATTGATGAACCCGAAATTTTGGATGAGTTTGTCCCTCCAATTCATCAGATCCTTTCACTTCCTTGTGGTCATCATCTTGAGCCTTTAATTATTCTTTCCGAACCCCAAATGCGTCTTGAAGTTGATGACAATCGTATAACCGAAGAACAGACCGAAAATCAGCCTCCATCTCCCACATCTGGTTCAATAATACTCGACACATCAATTTGTTTACCCATTTCATCTTTCACTCTCTCTGGTTCTTCTTCTGTTCCTGTAATGTTAGTGAGTGTTGATGAATCACAATCCGATAATTCAAGTTCAATAATACCAGAAAGTCAACTTGATTTGGATACTTTTGAAAATGAGGTAGATGAGTTTTTCGAGTCTCCTACCTCCATAATTTTTGACAAATCAAGTATGATAAATTCTGGCACAAAACTTATTGACAGCAAAATGTTCAATCACACCATTGATGAAAGTTTTGAAGAACTTTTTGCCGACGTACTTGCATTCCTAAACAACACGGATTTTGTGATTAATCAACCTCTACCTATAGAAGTTGAACCGCCACCATTCCTTCTTCCTAATCATTCACATTCTCGCTGTCATTCATCCTCCTTCTTTCATTTCTATAATTTAAGACTCAAATCCTTTCCAGACCACCACTTATCTCTTCCCCACTTCCTCCTGACTCTATACAACATGTTCTTTCACCGACCTATACGGTACATTGATAAAATCTTTGAATGGTTGGTATTAATTTTTGGTCTTTGCAAAGCCTTATATTGACCAAATTACTTTACCCTCTCCTAAAATGTTTAATATTGTTTAACTCAAGTTTGGGGGGAGTGTATTTTTGGCTCTTGAAAATGAAAGTTATTCTCAAAATTGTGTGCCCAAAATAAGTTTGGGGGAGAATTTTCACGATCATATTTCTTATCCCCGCTAATAAATTTTCCTCCCAAGCCTACAGGTTTTTGAGACTTAACAGATGACAACAGTGAGGACACTGTTCTAAACAAGTTTGGAAGAGCTTTGTGCTTATTTACGCATCACTTTGCATCATATTTTGCATAAGAACAAAACATATAAAAAAATTTGTACATAAATAAGATAATAAAAGATTAGATAGTGAAAAATTACATCTATAAGATTAGAAAATTTTAAGAAAACCAAGAAAATTAGATGTTTTCTTAAACGAAACTAGTAATAAGTAGTTATGAGCCGTTGTCCCAAGGATTAGTAAGATGAAAGAAGTCACTAATCTGCGGATAAAAATAAGTCTGAAAACTAGTTCCTATTTTGTAAGCCATACATTTGAATGTTGATACCCTACTATACACACTTACACACGTCCTGAAACTCGGGATAGTAGAGAATACCTTGAAATGCTCTTGTCTAAAAGCCAAAGTACGAAGAAAATTATAAATGAAGAAGAAAATATAAAATGGAGTAGAAAAATGAACACTGGTTTTGTAAATGCCAAGGCAACAATAAAAAAATATAGCGAGAGTGCTTCATCACCTACTGCCTTAGACCGACTGGTTTGGGAGTCAATGCTAAGCCTCAGGTGTTGCAAGACGAGGAAAATACTAATACGCCTAATCTGCAAGCACATGAGTAATCGGTCGGTTAGTACCTCAAGAAATATTAACGGTCGCATGAAAAATGTGTAAGCAATTCCATCTAATATTCATCAATTAAAAAGTACTGAGGTAGATGGACAAGAGTATGATAGCTTGAATTGAATTCTCCGAGTGTAGGGATGTCACATACACACACGTAGGGGTATATGATCGGTGTTTGGAAGAAAAATAGGAATGAAGAATAAAGATGATGTTTTATTGAGAGATGATGTGATTTCTAACATTTTTTCATGACTATTAAGATATGGCTCATGACAACTGAAAAGTTAGTGTAGTTGGAAACTCTAATTTTCAAAGTCTTTCTTTTATAATTCTTATCTTTATATGTAACATTCACAGTCTTCCTTTTATTATGGGATTTTGTGGGTGCAATCTGCTGAAAACCCTCAGGAGACAACACTCCTCCTACTAGGGACACCTAGAGATTTAAAGGCTTGTTGCTCGTGCTCAGTGCAATCGTGTTGCCTACGAAAGTGTGCTACTTAGTTTTTCTTTTTCTTATATTTTCTCCTTCTGTTGAATAAAAGATGTTCACTCGAGACGATCAAAATTAAGTTTGGGGGAATTTGATCAGTCGAAAATATTGCATTCTTAACGCATCAATTTCCCTACTCTTTCTAATCATCTAAAAGTGTTTGGTATAAATATAGCACATATTAGCAATTCGTCTGCAAAATATCAAATAACATGTGTTATACATTATAACCGGTATTATGAGGGAAATTGTGTGTTTATTACTACACGCATGATTTTGTATATCTCAACACTTTCATTAAGGTTGTGTGCTAGAAATTCTTCAGATCAAAGAACCGGAATCACAAAAGTGCCGATAAAATACAGCAAGTCAAAGAATTCAAATCTGGCAGCATCCAAGAAAGAATTATAAGATTCCAGACATCAGAAGGAAACCCAAAAGCCTACATCAGAATACCCTAGAAAAATGAGCCAGTAATCTCACTACTTGACCGCAGAACCGCAGCCGAGTTGGCCGAGTTGCCGCGGTTCCGCGGCCGAGTTAGTGCATCAAGTGACGTCGGTTCTCTAGAAGCTTCGTCTCAACAACCTTGCCTCTTCAAGATGCTTAATTACCACGTGGCTCATTCTGGAAGGCTCTGCATAATAACCTTCTTCTAGAAAGCTCCTTGTAACAACCTTAGAAAGCTCTCTCTAACAACCTACCTCATTCTAGAAGGCTCTCTCTAACAACCTAGGTTTGGAGGAAAGATTCATTTGAAATTATAAAAGGGGATCTAGATCTAAAATTTGGGGATGGTTCAAGGGTTGTTCATTAATTGGGGGTTCAATAATTTCACACACAAGTTGAATGATACAACTTGTGAACCAATTCAAACCCTAACCCAAATTCAAGATCCAAAGCAAAATCAAGATCCACTGAGAAGCAAATCAAACGAGCAATCAACGATCCTTCATCGCAACGCCGATCATCATCCGAGCAAGAGATCCACGATGATCCGCGACTCACGGCGATTGAGCTTCGCAAAGATTGACGATAAATTCACCTCTTCAAAGGAGCGATTGAGAGCTTAATCTTGTACCTCGAATTGAGGAGTTGTGTAAATTTGAAGAAGATTTAATGAAGGTGATAAATTGTTAATTCTCATTTTCATTACATTCTTGCATTATGAAATTTCTTGATTCTTGATTCATTAATTTTCATGACGTGTGAGTGAAATCTCCGCTTGTAATGGAATCAAGAGAATCGGTAGATCTAATGATGATGAAATCATTTTACCAATCTTAAGTCTTATAAGAATTGTAAACTCTAGGAAAAAGAATTGTCAATGATCTAATTTGGATCGAAATCAATGTTCTTGATTATTTCGTTGCAAATTAGAGATCAAATGATTGATGATCCTCTTTGCTAGAGGTTAGAATTGAATGAGGATTAATGAAAAGACAAGGGATAGTGATGGAGAAATCCTAGTTTTTTCAATAGATCCTTAATCTTCATCCATTCATCATCGATCTAGCTATAATCTATCAATAGATAAGATTCGTCATAATTAGTATTCATCATAGCTACTAATTTGATTGATTCCTACAAGCTATTCTACAAATCTTGATAACTAAATTGATTTGGACATCTTCTTGATTCTTGATCTATTTCTTTATGTTTCTTAAAATCAATTCTCACAAATCTTGAATCAACTTTCTTGAATTTTCTTTTATATTTTCTTTTCAAATCAACTAAATCAAGATCGAACAAGTACTCGCATCTCAGTGGATGATCCGTATTCATTAACGTGCTACATCGACACTATTAATTGATTGCGGTTAAAAATTTCTTTGATTGTGAACACTTTACATTTTATCACAATTTAGACGATCAATCAGCTACCGTACACTACGCCTTGACTATAATCAACATACGTAGCACGAATACTAAGTACTTTACTTCCTAAAATGATGGAGGGCTGCGTATAGTTTTTAAGAAAACCTTTAACGCTTTGAACTTGATATCATTGTAGAATCTATTGGTTTTAAAAGGAGTGGCTTAAGCTCCGCCTTTTGAAATCTTGCTTTTTCATAAAAAGCCGAGTAGGTTTCAAATCTGATTCTACAACATCTTTTTAGGTTTCTTTTGTTTACATTAATCATATTAATGTAGTCTCATCATTTAAGTCCTTAGGCATTACAGAAAAGAAACGGAAATAGAACATACGCTTATGCCATCCGCATTCGCCACAATGTCCCATAATGAACCGTTGGGTTACTTAACTAACGGCATAGCGGGGCGGGACTAGCGCGGATGCAAAACATAAGCAACGTTTATTATATATCATATATATAATACATCATTCGTCTCAACATATAAAGTAATCACATTACAGAATATCTACAGCAGAAGCACATATATGAAAATACAGGATATACTAGGAGGTCTGTATTTTGTATTTAGCCAACAATAGAAAATAAGGATTCCATGGTCGTGATGAATAGTCAAGCCCACACACCTAGACGCCTACGAGAGCGGCAAGTGACCCTACCAATTCTAGAGTTTAGGAGACCCGGTCTCGACTCCTTGAGATGGCCTCCCACTGAACCCTAGAACCCGGTCACTTGTGCTCCCCTCCTTGGGTCTATCCTAATGCGGAAAAGTAAATAATATATAAAAATGGTGACATCATCCTCAACCCGGAAGTGCCCCAATAAAAAAATATTACATACAATTAATTTTACATGAATGAAAAGAAAAACTCTCATCTCACATAAAACCCCCGGCTATTCATTCACGACGATCCTGCAAATCATATCTCAGCAGCACATAATATCACATATCATCAACGTAAGTAAGTATGCGTACCCCAATTGTCATTGATGTATAACAACGAAACCGGCGATACACTACATACTACACTTACGGTCGCAGAAAAGAAACTGAAAAACTTCAACATTTAGAATCAACACTGCCTTCAGACATTATAAATCCGGAATATCGCATATTCAGGATTTCTTGCCTAACAATGCAAATCTTATATTTAGGTCTCAATCATGAAAATACCTTTTCAAAAGAAGCCGGGTAATTCAATAAAATTCCTGATTCTACCGAGGCCAAAATATTCGATTTACACGCAACTAATTACTTTTCACAAAACTAATTAGTGTAGATTCCAATTATTGTATCACATTCATAAATAAACTAGGCATAATTAAAACATCCGATCGATCGATCAATGACCCAAAAACCACAGAGAAGCTCAACACCTGAGCAGTATTAAAATTACCCAGAAGCATGCCACAGTACCTATGGACCAACCGTAGAGGGGCCGACCCGAGCCTCACAAACGGTGCCGTGGAACCGCCGAGAAAACCGGGTTTCTGCCGCGGTTCTACGGTCGTTTAGTCGAGTTAGAGTATCGTTCTTCTAGAGGGTCCATAGAATTACTTGCATGATTTTCTGAATATTTTTAATGTGAAAAATTCCAACATTTTGAAAAATTTCCAGAGAAGGGTTTTTTTCGGGTAATCAATGTCCGTTCGAAGTGTTTTAACGTTGTCTAGTTTACTCTAATCCTCTAGCTTGGCTCTGATACCACTGTAGGGATTTTATAGCACCACACTAGGTTTAGGGTTGCATCACACATGCTATAACAAAAATTTAGAGGGTACTAAACAATTCCAAAAATGAATCGAACTAGAGAAATAGAGTAACAACTAGCTAGTATCATATACTACAAGTGTCTAACACTAAATGGGGAGAGATACAACCTTTGTAGACCTCCTCCTAGACTCGTTGGATCGTGTAAGGATTGAGTTGGTTGGCTTGTATCCTTCCGCGTCCACGATGATCCACCACGAAGTCTCTTTGCACCAAGCTCCAAGCTTCTCTTCATCAAGGATGAAGAAGAACCAAACACTCCACTCAAGTGGGCTAGAATAAAGTAGAATGGTGATTTGGCTTTGGATCTCAATTAAAAACCTTTTCTTTTTAATCATTTCTCTTTCTTTTGAAATCCTAGTGAGCTTTGAGGAGAGAAAGGAAGAAGGAGATAGCTCAAGCTTAACTCAAAACAATAATATGATAACCCCCCTAAACTCAAGAGAGTAAGAGAGTGTTATCTATACTAAACCATTGTTACAAAATATCTAGATATTTTGTAACTTGATTTTAAGCAAAACCATGTGCCACAAAACCATGGGCTAAAAAACCATTGACCATTGTCAACTCAAGAGAGTTGAATAGTCAACCATGATTATGTTGCCATTTTGCTTTTCTCAAATAAACAAAATATCTAAAAATTGTTACCATGTGAGTCTTGCATTGCCGCCACCAATGTATCATCAACCATGACACATGTAAGCTTGCATGTGTGCATGCACATCAATATATACATACACTCATGCATGCATCATAAAGAAATAGGTTTTAATAAATGAGCTAATGGACTTAATATTAAATCAACACTTGATTTAATATCCCGGTCATATCACATACGACCCGTCCAATAGAAAACACCCGATTAAAATACGATATCCAATACACACATTTAATCAAACTTCCGCGCATATCACATATGCACTCCACATCGTTTTGCCTGAGCTAGGAGACTCCTTTGTGGGACTCTAAGACTCGTCAATACGCTAGCAGTGGGCACTGATCACATCACATGCCCACAAACCATCAGTGGCACAAGCAGTATGTAACGGCTCCTAGGTATTGAACGATCAGAAGAAACACAAGCAAACCTACTAAAACTCCCGTCGAGCCAACTGGTAACACTTATCGTACAGTCCGGTCTCTTCATCAAATATGCTGCATATGTGAGTCTAGGGATGGTATCGTCGACCCCAATAACCCAATAAGTCATGCCGGTATATGGCTCATAACAGATCGAGAAACTACTGATAACACTTATCAGTAAATCTCAGCAGTCCTGGCCAGGGACTTCCTATTATAGCCAATCGTACATGGTGCAACATCAACCCCTAATACCGGGAGAGACAAAACCCCTCCTATCACTCATTGCATCCATGTGCCTCGGGACTGTACCCAAAATCCATCTGTTTGCACGACTCAGTAGAGCCGTGGTAGGGTGGAGATCAAAGTACAGTGGGAGACACACAAAACTCTATGACGATCTCGGGTCTACAGACTAACCTGTACCAGTATCACCGAAGAACTGCTATCCGACGATAGATATAATACCACATAGGAGTTCTCGGCGAGTCCATTCAGTGTACCCAGTCTACACTGAGCACCCGTATACGATCTCGGGTCTACAGACTAACCTGTACCAGTATCACCGAAGAACTGCTATCCGACGATAGATATAATACCACATAGGAGTTCTCGGCGAGTCCATTCAGTGTACCCAGTCTACACTGAGCACCCGTATACGATCTTTGGTGTCACGACACCAATGGATATGGGATCATCCATCGCCCATCATATGGGACAAGTAACGTATACACTAGTCTACTCTGGTGATATCGATGCCTCGTCTCGATACACCCACAACTAGGAACATTTCAAGGATATACTCATAGACTACACATGTCCCATTAGTATGATCCGCATCACAATCTCAGTAGTCCTGCATCATCCTAAGGGCTATATCAACATGTGCCAAATGAATGAAAGCATGATCAAATGAACATGTCAAGATAAAAGGTGCAGCCAGATAGCATACTATCATGTCGAGCAAGAATGTCCCCTGATATATATATACACATACCGGTACATACACTATCATATAATGACCTCTAGGGCATACATATATCCTACAATAGGTCGCTCCAAACGACTCTTATTTGCAAGCCACCAGTTTCTAGCTACATATTGCAGATGAATATTAACAATATCCACTCGATCCTCCTCCGAAACTCGGGCAGCCGATAGTACATTCTCCATATCAATGATCCACTGCTCAGCATACAATGGACCGCCCAACCCTGAGAAAACTGCAAGCTACAGCCTCCTAAAATCTGCGACGCCACCCGGACACCTGCCATTACGGACCTCAGCTGCCCTATCCAAAGTGGCAAACTGCTGGGAAGCAAGCAGACCTTCCTGAAGTAAGCCTGTCTGCTGCTGTTGGTACTCCATCATATGTCGCATAATGCTTAGGTGCTCGGCGACATTGACCTTGGAACCAGGGGTGGTGTCAACGCCTCATCGAGCTATGGATCTGAAACGAGATTTTTGGACGATGTTGGATTCAGGGTTCAAAATAAGACATAGATTGGAAATAATTGAAAAAGGAAAAAGCGTAGTACAACATAATCAAATCAAGAAAATGATTCAGGGGTAAGACTATAAGTTACTTAAGCAGAGTACCGCATTGTAATCATACCGCAGTACATGATTACAATTAAATAACTCCATCTAAGTCGCCCAAATCTTACCATTAGAGTCGATGAAATATACATCATGACACACCAAGGAAATTCTAGTCAAGGAATCCCAAAAGAAACTCTAGACACGAGATTCTAACCTAAACAGTCGTTCAAAACCAAATTTGACTAGTCTAACTTTAGTCAAAACCTAGGTCTGATACTAACAAAACTTTGTCACGCCCCACTTCCCAAAATACGGAAATACGGAGAGTAATAAAGACCGTCTACACTCCTACGGTGAGGAAAAATCCTTCCGTAGTCGCACTACGACATCTAAACTATACATGTTAACGATACTCACAAGAATACACCAATATAAAACGGAAAACACTATATAGTCATGTTGTATAAAGCAATAAGGAATACAAAGACGGATCCATGAAATGACAATAGATTCAAATAAAGATCCACAAAATAATAATAGGTTCAGATAACGAAATACAAATCCGAAAAAGGAAAATACATAGATCCTACGTCCCATGAAGGCTCACAAACTAAGTACAACTGAAATCAAATAAAGAAAAACATCCTACACTAAACTACTGCTCCTCGGCTAGCTCATGAAAATATCCATGATACTGTTCTGTCAGCTGATCCGTCTTTAAACCTGATATGGAAAATCCTAGGAGTGTCAGAACACCCAACAAGTACTCAACGTAAAAGTGTGTGTGATAACATAAGAATGTAAGTGTTGTGAAATGCTCGAGTACAAATACGAATACGGTTATATCAACAATGAGAATAAGCATAAGGTCAAGTCAGGTTCTAAATGTCACTATCACTAAGCCTTAACTAGTATTACGCAAGTTTGAAATTGATCAGTTGAAAGTATTCTCAAACTTTGGAGGATATCCCATTCATACCCGGGACCACGGCCCACTGTGTCCGGAGCTGATCCTGAGCCATGCCGACTAGGCAAAATCCTACACGCACTCTCATTATAGATGATGTCTAGCACACTACCCCGGCGCCAACTGCGCGTTCGATTGGCCAATCTCTAACACTAAAATCCACCAAAATCTGGGTCCAATTTGCACCTTTCTATTTCCCCAATCCCCGCGTTTCTAAGTTTATTCATGACAATAAAACCCGATCACTGGATCTCGAATACTGATTGAAACAGTTACCGGCACGTATCACGAATAATTACTAAATCACGAATAATCACTTGAATCACGAATCACGAATTTTATACTAGTCGGTGATAACATTCTATTGTTCAAACAATATTAGTCACGTATATGTACAACATGTCAAAGGGGTTTTCGTACATGTCGATGATAACAGGTAAAACATGTTGTAGTAATAAATGTAAATAAGGATATTCACAAATCATACAAGTGTTTCTATTAGGCATGTAGATTTGTCATTTAATCGAGCACAAAGTATGCATGATTTTAAGGGTTGATTAATGGATGTGCTAAAATCCTTAGGGTTTCGTTAAGTACGCAACAAGCATGAGTTCACACAATACCAAAATCCATGATGCTAGAGTTAATCATTTCGATTATTTTCTTTCTGAAACCAGTGAGTTATAGCGAGGAATTAACCAATGTCGCATCGGCAAATAAAACTAGAGTAAGACAAGAGTACTTGATTTATAACAAAAGTTCGTAGGATTTCGAAACGGTGATGGTGACAATCTCGACTTTGATCTTGGTCAGGGTGTAGCCATGAACAAGGAGAAGATGCTGATGTTGATGATGATGGTCGGCGACGATGGAGACAGTGTCAATGAAGGTGGGTGTTTGGTTCTTGGATTGGTTTCTCGATTTGGGTTCTCAGGTTCCTGAGAGATCTCGGCGGAGATGGGTTTCCCGATTTTTGGTGTGGGGGCGCTAGAGAAGAAGAGGGAGAAGATGTCAATTTGGGGAAGAAAATGGAGACGGCTAGGGTTAGGGTCTCAAAGGTGCAGGCTAGGGTTATATATTTTTTATTTATATATGCTCGGTCGATTAGACAAGAGATGATCTCGCGAGATCTTAAGAACGCGATAATTTTAAATTGAGCCGGCTCAAAAGGTTAATGAGCTAGCTCAAAGCCAGAGAGAGGAGAAACGTGATTTTCCAGACACTTTATGAGCCGTCACAAAAAAGAGTTGAGCCATCTCAAAAAGGAGTTCGAGCCGACTCAATTTAATCATAAGTTGTCTCAAGTGAACAGTGGAGAAATCGTTATTCTGTGAGCCGTCTCATAGATATTTGTGTCGGCTAAAGCAACCAGAGAAGAAATAGATATTGCAAATGACTGCCGAACCGTCTCAAACATAATTGAGCCGACTCAAGCTGATTTTCAAGCTGATACTTTATCTGATGCGTCACTTGATACATTACATGAACATAGGATCAAAGAATACATTCAAATAATTATTTTATTAGGATTTCTGGACACTGGGTGTTACATTACACATATAAAGGTAATCGCAACGACCACTTAGTGTATTTGTCAAACCAACGTTTTCAATATTTTTATAACGAAATACATGAGTTCTAGACTACACTTTTTAATCCATAAACTATCATGTAATCAAACGGATAGCACGAGCATCGGCAAGTATCGAGACATGGCAAGAGGAGGCCGGTTTTCAACAAAAGGAGAAGGATGAAAGGAACTTACGTGATATGTGAGTCGATATAGTAACCGGCTTACCGATTCAATTCTAGCGGCGAAAACGAGTCTCAGTGGCTTAGGCTCGAACATCCAAGACAAGGATAAAGTTTAGTCCCTAGAACTAATCTCTATGGGAGCCTTTGAGAGAAACGAAACAAAAGAGAAGGCGATACTTACGAAGTTGTGGATCCTTCGATTCGCCTTGAATTATAGCAGACGAAAATATGCTCCGATGACACCGGGACTATGGGAACTCTAAGGATGGAGATTTAAAATTAGAGTTTGAAAAAGGATGAAAGGAGGATGAAAAATTATAAAAGAATATTATGATCATAATAATTTTTCATAACCATTCTAATTATTGTATGCATTCATCTCGTGGGCTTTGAAAAAGAAATTGATTGGTAATTTATAGGTTATGAAAGAAATTTTAGAAAAAATAAAAATAATTGCAAGATCCGGGTTTCGAATATGTACCCTGTTTACAGATCTCTTGGTTTCATCTTCAGCAGAACAATCAAAACTCAAAAACTGTTTGTGATACCTAAACAAGACGGATGAAACCTGCACATAAAATACATCATAATCAAGAACAGAACTATAACCACAGATGGTAGGCTAGGAGAAGAAACATAAAGCTAAATGAATACAGAGGAGGTCTCATGTTATACTTGTTTATAAGATTATAAAAGGCAGGTCAAAACACCAAGGTATATCCAACTTCAATTAAGGCCAAATAGTAATTATGTGCATTTTAATATATAAAAAATCCCTCTATGGTGTAGCAATATGCTTTACTTGTTTGTAATTATGATTGTAAAGAGCAAGTTACACTACGTAAGGTATATCCATCTTCAATAAAAGTGCCTAGTAAGTTTGATAAGATTCATTGGCATAATTCTAATGAGCGAACATCCAAGCACACAAGATATAACAATCTGTAAGAAGCTGAACGCCGGGCTTAATATGAAGATCCTTACTATGAAGAGTATACAAGATGCGAATACTCTCTCGCTCCTACTCCAATCTCCCCTCTTGATCTCACCACAAGAGGAAGGGAGCTACGTATCTCAAAATACTACTTGAGTCTTTTCATCTTGGCCTATATCTCTGTGATGAGAACACCGATTTATATATATAACGCATAGAACACTTCTTCCTCCTAATTAGATAAGGATTCCCACTCCTAAATAAATTAGGAACCATTTGCCTTATCTAAATAAGGTTCTCTCCATTATCTAATTAGGGTTTCTCTTCTTTTATAAATTTAAATCTTAACCATTATTTGGATATACTCCTCTCTTATTCTCCCTCTCTTATTCTATCTATACTACCTATCCAATTTAAAGTAAACCGCGCTAACACTTTATAAACCAGAAAATGGGTATGATGGGATGCTATGGACCAACATTGCTGAGTTGATGAATTGCTAAGCAAAAATCTGAACTATGGATTTAAGTTGATTGAACGTTGGCATTGATGTTATTACACTCGCACATAATTATCTCATGCTACTTACGGTTATACAAAATTTTACCACCTTGATGTTGGGTGGAATCTCCTTCAGATGTTGCTTCCCGTTTGATCTGCGGATGGTTGCGATGTGTGGCTGAGATTGGATCTGGAGGTTATCGCTCCTGAAGCGTGTGGATCTCAATGGGTTGAGGTTGAGATTGCCGAGTTACCTGCAAGGAAGTCCCGGGGTGGTTGTACCACGGAGGACCTTCCGACGATCAAGTTAGTCTAGAGATCCGAGCACAGTAACGGCTTAGTGGAGTAGAATTGGCTTATCTTGACCGTCTGAAAGAGGGGTTTAAGTAGTGGTGGCAGCAGGTGCAGCAGGCACGAGAATCACGCCGGCCGTTACGCTCCCGACGTCACGCCCGCGTGAAGAGCGGGACCTCCCATTAATGGCGAGACAGGCTCGTTAATGGGGGATCGTGGTGGCATAGAACGTGGGATGTGGCCGGCGGAGATCTCGCGCATGGCGAGATTCGCGGGATGGCGGTTACGCCTGCAAGCGGTGCTATTGGTCGGTCGATGAGACCGAAGAAGATGATCTCGGCGGGAGAGCTCGCGAACGAGCGGGAGAGCTGAAGTATCTAGTTTCTGCGGTAGCTCGGGAACGAGCTGTGAGGCCGAGGAGGCCCATCGTGTTGGGACGAGCCAGCATCTGCTCGGTAGGACGAGCATAGAGGTGGTTTGGTCGGCTACACGTCATCTGTCACGTGTCATGATATGGGAGATCGCCGATATCAAGCATCATCACACCTCCCCCCTCCTCATTTTTCATCTCCTGTTATCACTGATAAAAGTTTAAGCTACATGATGCCCCAAAAAAACAAAAATCGTGGTCCTCAATGCAAATGTATCACACAAATTTCATAATGGAGCCTAAAAGAGGATAAAAATTGATGGACTATAACGTGGGATTAAAGGGATCCATTGTGACAATCACGAGTCCATTCAGAAGTATTGAAGTCAACAAAAATCGTTTAAGGTAACAATCAGTCTACAGAGGACTGAGCAAACTAACAAGCATAACGTTCAACGTGTGTGCTCTAATAATAACACAAGAATGTAAGAGTCGGATTACTAAATAACATCTGCATTGCACAAAGAACCAAAGACACGTATTAGAGCGAAAGAAATTTAAGAGGCCACAATCTAGCGGTCAAAAAATGCTTCTAGAACCTTCCTAAAGAAATGCATAATGTCGTCGATTATTTGTAAAAAATAGCTTGCGACAACATGGACAGAACTGAAAGTTCTCATCATTAAAACAAAAATGGCAGTCTATATAAACCGATAATATATCATCATTTCTTCTTCTATTAGACCTTTTCCATATCTAAGACAATTTAAAAGATGTCAATTGGTCATTTCGGATGATGAAAAGCTCTTTCTGTCATAGTGTTTTGCACTAGGAATTTCACATTTATTACGAGGATCGACGTCAAGTCGACAACCGGTCGTAAAATTTCGTTAAATCTTAGCCGGCCCCATATTGATGGGGAAGGCTTAGACGATGATGATGTCAAACAGTTTAATAAACAAAGGCATCATGCCTGCATGAAGTTTTTATGCAAACTATTTTCTGACCTAGAAAAAAAATTATAGCTTGGCCAAATTAGAGAGCTGATTAGGCACAGAAAAAATTGCTAAGCTAATAAATGGAGTAAGCTTGTGTAAATATTATTCAACATAAAATTAACTTTCAGTCATATCTAAGGATCGGACTCTGGACCTCAAAACTACTGCATTGCGCTATTATGTTAAACAAAGAAAATAAATAATGAAATTGTATCCTCCAAGATAAATCTAGGTTGAATAATAAATTTGCAATCTCCATCTTAGAGACAATAGAGACTATCACAATCGACTATCCCTCCCATTGTGTGTTTAATTCTATCAAGGGATTATAATGCAATTTATAGCCAAAATGATATTTAATACATTGCTTTGGTCGTGACAGATATATTACAAATAATTGACAAATTATATCTCCATTATTTACTTACTTTTTATGTTTGACAGCAAAATATTTGATAGATTATAAAAGTATATATACAAATAAATAATTTCATTCCATTATCTACTTTCTTTTTAAGTTTGCTAGAGAAATATCTACATGATTGTAGAAATTTTCATTTATTGTTTTCAATCACCTTCCTAATTATATATATTTCGAGCATTCTAAAGGGTTTTGCTTGTAGTGGCAGTGAATGGTAGATTATGCACGTGAATGGTAGATTACAAATTATTTCATTCAATATACATGACAAAAAATATTGGATAGGTTAATTTGGAATATTTTCCTATTATTTCTTTAAATCATTAGTCTAATTATGCATATTCAAAGTATTTTAAAGGTTCTCGTATGGTCGTGATAGACTGATAGGTATGATTTCAAATATTTTTTTATTTTTATACTTACTAATAGTATAAAAATGATTTAAATTAAAAGATAGTGTTAAAAGTAAACAATTAAAAATGGACATAGAATATAAGTCACTACTATTTCTCAAAAGTTGATATCTATAATGCATAAGAGCTTTTAAAAGGTTCGCATGCACTAAACATGACTGAATTAAGTAATAAATAAATTTTAAACGATTTTAATTTTATCCTTACAATAAATATTCGGTGGATTAGATCTTAGTTGCAGGAACCTATAGGAGGTTATGTCACGAACTCGTCTCGAAACCTCGAATTTGCGATTCTTACCGGAGATTCTCATATGGCAAAATCACGATTGTGTTTCGAATCTCTTCAGCTCAGGGACAGATCTACATAGAGACGAGGTTAAGCGCCCGCCCTATCTGGATTCGCTATTTCGATGTACATATACATAGTCAATAAGCTAATATATATAGTTGCGCACATCACAGCCAAGGTTGGCTGTGAATGCACATATATTACTGTTTTTGGTCCCACCGCAACTTAGAAAACGGGACCGATTCAAACAGCAAAATGGGTGTGCACTTTACAGCCAAGCTTAGTTGTGATGTCCACAATATATTTTGGCCTATATATAATAGGCTAGATTGCACAAATATATTCATGAACTTTCATGTTTTTTGCGATCGATACCATAAACTAATTTAATTACAAACAATTACCATGAACTATCATCCCGGATTGCAACTAATACATTTTACTGCCACCTCAGCTATATTTTGAGTTGATTTCCCCCATTTTACCATTATAAGATTTCTCAGTTAACACCATAACCTTCAATTTCAATAAAGAAAGAAAAAACAGAAAAAGAAATAGAAATAAAAAGAAACAAAGTATTGGGATGCAAACCAAGGTTCATGGTAGCTATTTGCAATTATTAAACTTCATGGTATCAATCGCAAAAAACATAAAAGTTCATGGATACATTTGTGCAATTAGCTTATATAATATGTTAATTGAATACTGTCATAAGCAATCGGCTTAGTGGTTATTGTTTGACGGTCCGCTGCTGAGATCTTTAGGTTTGAGTCTGTTGGCCCTCACTTTTTATGATAATATCCTTTTTATCTTTGAATATATATATTGAAGTTTAAATAAATAACTATTCTTTAGGTTTTTTCATTTTATTAATTATCATTGTATTTGAATAAAAATAACAAGGGGGAAGGGGGGCTAGTGATTTTAAAGGAAAATCTTTGGGTTTAGTTACTCTTTCCCTTTTTAACTTTTAATTTATATGTTGAAGTTTAAATAAATAACTATTCTCATGTGAATAAATTAGAAAATGTAAAAAATAATGAACTAAATCATTTTTCATGTTAGAATTTTGATGGCTCTGCCGCTGTGACAATTTATGACCATTTGAAATTTTCGCCCAACCTAACTTGGTTTCCAGGCTCTGCCACTGTTTCGGCTGGGTTATTATCTCTACAATTTCTTGGCTTTCAATGAAATATTGGGCATATAACTTAATGAATAATTATAGGGCTTGTGATTAATCAATTCATGGTGCAATTTTATAATTTTATGGCATTATATATATATATATATATATATATATATATAGCGCTCCCCTGATACTCTTAACATAGAACCTTTTAGGTTTTGATGATTCCCCGCTCCCGCCCTCCTGCTTCACGCATCTATGGATTAGATTAGTAAATCACCTTTCTATTTCATCCGTTTAGAGAATTATAAAGGTTCTCGATTGCATGCATTAGAAGGGACAGATAGATTATGGAATTGACATATAGATTATAAAATAAAAAGTGTATCTTCTTCATGCGTAGAAACAAATTAAAAGATTTCAACAATATAAGCCCCGTCTTGATCCGGATTTTACTCTAGCCTGCAACCTACAACCCCAAACACATTAAGCATCGATTCATCTTGACTAATAATTTTGTGTATTATTTATAAACTTATTTGTGCACTATAATAATTAGTTTATCTAACTCTTGTTATATTACTTCTAAATTCGGATGGGTTTTAAAAAAATAAAAACCCATCTTGATCTGCATCTACTCTAACCTGCAACCTACAACCCTCCAAACACATTAAGCATCATTTCATCTAGACTAATAATTTTGTGCCTTATAATAAATATATTTTTATATTACTGTAATAGTTATGTTATCTAAATCTCTTGTAAATTAATTAAATTAATTCTTAAACTTTATTTTGGCTTATAGCTTAAACATGTTACAGTCTGAATCCATATGGAACCCCTTAACTTCTATAACCCGGTTTGCACCCAAATTCCTTTCGTAGCAGAGCATTAAAGTCTATTCAAGCGGTTGAGCTCAATATTACCTAGAAGGAAGAATGTTTCTGTATGCAAAACAAAAACGGGAACGCGACTTGTTATGGAACGCAGTACGATAAAGGTACCTCTTAAAAAAAGAAGAGTTTTTGGACCATTTGTATGTACGTATGTGTATTTGTATATAATATATATAAATATAATTCAATTTCTTTTGCTAAAAAATAACTATTTTTTAGTATAATCTAACACAAATCCGATTATATGCTCCATTTAACTTAAATTTTGATCGGAACGGTGATTCTTCCGATCAAGAGCGCTAATGTTCCTGAATTGGGAATAACCGTTCCAAATCGCAATTCTCCAACGGTTTAACGATTTATGATAGCATAGGTTGAGCTTTATAGGATGAAACACCTATTCATAAGTCGAGTTTTAGCAATGCAAAACCTTGCCCAATCTAATTCATGAATCACTATAATTATAAATAGGCAAGTATCATGCACATAATGCGCATGTTAAATGAAGTTTGATATAGAAAAATACTAGCTTGTATAATTATTCAATGAAAAATAATCAATAAAAATCGAAGGTAAATATACTAAAATAACTCAAACAACACTTTCAATCTGAATATTTCACTAACACTAATGCTAGGTTGTTATCTTTTATTCTTTAAAATTGACAGACGATTCTTGAATAACATTACTGGTATAATTGAAAGAGTTTTTTGCACGAAAGACCTCTTTGGTCCATATAGCACTTATACTAATTCAAGCGATTATTTGGCACAAACACAACCTTTGTTCATCGATCAAAGCCCAAAAAATACCTAAATTTTACACGAAGCAAATATTAAAAAGTCAAAAAAATTGCTTCGAAACAATTATTATAGTATCTTAGAGTTGAATTCAAGTGTTTTCGAAGGTTTTGGTTGATGAGCAAAGAGTGTTTGCTCTGACAAATTACTTTGAAGAGACATAAGTGTTGTCGGGGATGGACGTAGAAATTTTGGTCCGAGGGACACATCGGCAACCATGCATAATAAAATTTTGTTAAGCCATGCCTAATATTTTTTTTTAAAGATGCTTTACTACATTGTACGTTTACATCACAATTTGATAATTAATTTAAATTAATATGAGTAATAAATTTTACAATATTATTATATATCTAGGTTTCATAATTTGGACCGCAAGATTTATTAAAGTTATTAGTCCCACTTTAAGTCTTTAACGTGGGACTAAAAATTTTGCGTTGTTAAAAAAAAATACTAAATAAAATCAAAATTATTAATGAGTATTGGGGGATTTGAATCCACAACCTCTGATCTTGGAATCAAAATCATTACCACTTGAACAATATATATATATATATATATATATATATAGAGAGAGAGAGAGAGAGAGACTATTTCAATTGCAATCAATACTCCGTGTTTTTTCCCAAAACTTGAGAAGGGCCATGTGCCCCATCTCGCCTTCAAGTGGGTCCGCCCCTGAGTGTTGTATTGGGTGAACGATGGATGGTTTTGTGTAGTTAACCCAATTGCAAAGCTTTATTTGACTTGAAATAAATATTTACGCACACTTGAATACAATTTTAGGAAAAATTATAAGATGTCAAAAATTGTGTTTGGGGGAATCTTTGGCAAAATATTCCTTTCCAACTCCAACTTTGTATTATATCAAAGATTGGAAAAGGATATTCATAATAGGAGAATGCTTGTAAAGAAGTCATTACAATTTGAGAAACCAACATTTCTAAGTCTTTTGTGAAATTTCGCAACAAGACACCAGAGAAAACATAAAGTTGAAGTACGTAAATATAAAAGTAACATGCTTACATTAATATCTAGATAAGAAAAAACGGAGCACTTTATCAACTACCAAACAAAAGAAAAAAGTAAGGTGGTAAAAGGAGTCCCATCGGATAAAAACTTTGAAGTTATGATAAGGATTGAGACACATTTTTATATTCTAACGGACTTAGGGACTCTATTATTTCAGTGCTATATAGCATCCTAAACATATATCTCGGGTCAAAAATCATTAAACTTATAGGCCACTCTGTTTTATCCCACTCATCCATCGTTGGATTTAATAGCACATGGAAATAAATAGCAAAGACCCTGAATCTTACTCTAATACACCTCCTTAGATTAAGCGCCTATTTGTGGTTGAACCAAGGCTTTTGCGGAACATAATTTTTTAATTGATTTGTTTGAAATAAGCACCTAATGAGATTTCAACCAGAGTTGCCCTTGTATCCCTACCGCTGGATAAAAACTTTATGTTACGGATGTGGGGACATTTTATATATTAACAAGTGGGACAAATAGGATTATCTAACATCAGTTGGCTAAGTGACAAAGAAAAACCTTCATCTTATAAGGAGTGTTTGGTTGCATGTGGTTGGAAATATAATGTATTTACAACTACGTACTCATCCAACTATCACGTTGAAACAACATTCCCTTGATTAGTTGAAATAGGGATCTAACTATATGATTGCAAATTATGTTTTAGGTTGGGTGTAGCCACAACATAACTACTTATCCTTACAAAAGTTGTAGCTGGAAAAGCGTCTGAATTGAGCAAAATTCCAACTACGTGTTTTTTAACTAAAATTATTGTTTTGGCATTACATGAAACCAAACAGATACAATCTACATGTTGGAGCATTACATGAAACCACACATCTATTTTTGGATTCAGTGTAGTCAGAACTATAGGAGCACCAACTACCTCAACCAAATGGAGTCGAAGTTACAATACTCTCTCTCGTACTCCAATCTCCCCTCTTTTAATCTCACCACAAAAGGGAGTTGCATATCTCAAATACATCGCTATCCATTTCATCTTGACCTATTTCTTCATGACGAGAACACCCGTTTATATAGCCATGAACAAGTCTTACTCCTAACTAGGTAAGGATCCCTTCTCCAAATTAAATTATTACTTTTTTGCCTTATTTAAATAAGGCTCTTAACCATTATCTAATTGACATTTCTTTTCTTATTTAAATTTAAATCCTAACCATCATTCAGATATAGTCCTTTCTTATTCTGTATGTACCACCTATAAAATTCTTAACAAGCACTTTAAACACCAGAAATACTTGGGACACATATCTCGCGTATGGCGAGACCTTATAATCTGTGCTCTGGGTCGGTCGGTGAGACCGAGGAAACTAAGCTATGCACACAAAGAAACAACTTACCAGTCCTTGCATAGGGCTTGGAGGTGAGCCAATGGTTATCTGAGTCGTCTGAGAGAGGGTGTTTATATAGTGGCAGCCATGGGCTGGCGGATGTGAGAATTACGCCGGCCGTTACGTCCTTGGAGCCACGCCTGCGCAAATGAAGGGATCCTCCATTAATGGCGAGATAGTCCCCCATTAACGGGGAACGTGATGGCGTGGGACACGAGATTGTGGGGTGGCGGATATCTCGCGTGAGCCAATGGTTATCTGAGTCGTCTGAGAGGGGGTTTATATAGTGGCAGCCATGGGCCGGCGGGTTCAGAGTGACCCAATTTGGATGGTTCGTTAGTTGTCCCCTTCGAAAAGGGGAACCTCCGTTAGCGGCTCCACCGGGGCTCCTCGGATATTTTTTTGCTCGTCCCGAGTATCCAAGGACCCCCTGAAATCCTTCGTGCTTCGCCTCGCTCCTCGGGCATAGATGTTGCTGTGAAGCAAATTTTTGCGGTTTGCTGGTTCTCGTAGGCCCGGCCTATTCCTTCTTGGTCGAGTGGAAACTTGATCGCGAGGTGGTAGGTCGATATCTGGGCCCGGAAGGAGTTTAGCGTCGGGCGTCCCAGGAGGATATTGTAGGCCGATGGAATTCTGGCAATGATGAACTCCACAGGCATGATACGTGTATAACCTGCCTCCCCGATGTTAAATAGGAAGGTGACCACTCCTTCGGCCGAGATGGAGTGGTTAGTAAACCCCGATAGGATGTGGACGGTCAGCCTCAGGTCCGACGGGCTAAGCCCCATACGTAGGAAGCAGTCATAGAAGAGGATGTCTGCCGAGCTCCCTGAGTCGACCAGTATCCTTTGAATCTCATAGTGGTGGACCCGTACTGTAATCACCAGGGGGTCGTGTAAGTGCACGGCGGCGCCCCGGCCGTCAATCCGACGCCGGAATGCGGAAGCGGTGATAAACTTTTAATTTTTTTGCGGACTTTGCAAACCGGCACCACCGCGCACTAAACTCCGGATCGTAACCATTAAACTAGTCTAGCTAACTAACAAGAAAGGGAAGAGATGTACCGACTGATCCGAGTCCTCCGGTCTTCATCTCCACTCCGATCTCCTCGCGGGATCTCCGTCCGTCTCCTCCTCGTCGGAAAGGGCACCACATCGCCTGTAGCTTTTACGGGCTCCCACCTCAATACCGAGGCAACTCGGGCGCGAAGCTGGCGAATCGACGCGTCCAAGATTTGCTGTAGGAAGTGTAGTGTAGAATCGTAGTCTCTTTTTGGGGTGGTTGCCATTTGATGGAGGAATGAAGATTGAGCTTTGGAGGGAAATGAAGCTATCAATTTTTGCATGAAAAATGATATGAGCAAATATATCTCCTCACAAAAATGAACCACTCTCTCTCTCTCTAAAATGTGGCCGGCCATTTCTTGTAGGAAATGGTGGAGGGAACAAAATACATGTCATGAAGGGAGGTGAGGGTAGGAGAAGTCAAGAGGTGACCACAACATCAACCATACCTTTCACTTTAAACCCATCCTCATTCAATCAAATCTCATAAAGCAAAAGCATGGTTGAAAAGCAAAGATTCTTATCATATCAAACCCTTTTGCAAGAAAACCCCTCCACAAATGTAATTTGCAAAACTGCAAATTACCCCCTTCATCGGAAAAGTCCGGCCGGGAAAGAACAAAGGAAAACTGGCCGGAACGGAATGCAAACTGGCAACTCTAGAAAACTGGTCCCGTAATAAATTACAGGAAAACCCCGATACAGTGTATACACACCCGCATCTGTATTCCGTCCGGATACAAATGCAAAGAGACAAAATCTACACTGTACTAAACTAGGACCGGCTTAAACCAAAGCCGGCTAGTAATATCCGTCCGATCCTGATCCGTGCAATACCGCACGTATCTGATCGAACCATGCCATATATCCATACGGCTACCAGTACAAACCGTCCGATCCTGATCCATGCAATACCGCACGTATCTGATCGGACCCTGCCATATCTCCATACGGCCTCTACAGCGTTTCGCCCGAAAGCTGAGTAACTGAAAGTGTGGTAGACTCTAAAGACTCGTCAATACTATGGCTGTGGATTTAACCACTAGCACGTCAGAGGTATAAGCCAATACGTAACGGGCCACCAGCTATTGACTAAAAGGGACGTCGATGAGCGAACTCATCCTGACACCCTACTTAGCCTGTCAGTGACAATATCCGTACAGTCCGGTCCGTTCGTCTATGAGCATCGCATGGCGGGCCTAGGGGGTTGGTAAAAGTCAGACCCCCAAAAGCGGTACAAGTCGTGTCGGAGTGTAGCCCAGAACACCCTGAGATACTACTGGAATACCTACCAGTAAATCTCCTGCCTTGGCCAAGGACTTCGTGTAATGGCTCTCCTAGACACAGCGCGACCTCCCCCCCAATACCGGGAGAGACGAAACCCCCGAAGATCCGCTCACTGCCTCCATGTGGCTCGGGACTGTACCCAACTAAAACCTGTTTGCACGACTCCTTTGAGCCGTGGTAGGGTAGTAATCAAAGTACAGTGGGAACTCACACGAGACAAATGACGATCCCTAGGTCGATGAACTAACCTGCACACATGTCACCAGGGAACTGCCATCTGACGTCTGGTATATGACCAACTAGCATGTTCCCGGCGAGTCCTGTCCGGTGTACTCATAACCCAATGAGCACCTGTATACATCTTAGGTGATCCAACTGACACCAGTGGCTTGTGAGACCGGCCACCGCCCCTCGTCGGGGTCTCGACTGTATACACTAGTCTACTAATGGAGTATCGATGCCCAGTCTCGAAACTCCCACGACTAGGGACCTTTTAAGGATAAGCTTATAGACCCCCAGCTCCCACTTATATGATCGCCCTCATACTGCTGGTGGTCAAGCAAGAATCCTAGGGGCTCTATCAACGTGTAATAGCGACGTGTCAGGTCACCTAAAACAGTACACGATGATAAAGGTAAACCAGATAGCATACTATCATCTCGAGTAAGACTGTCCTACCGGGATAGGTCCTCCCTCAATCATTAAAATCACGTACCTGTGACCTAATAATTGACTCTGAGGGCACTATCTCCAACAGGTCGTTGTGAGGCAAGGATATCCCATGGAGATCTTCGTCGGTAAAGGTGATGGGCTCGACTGCTTTGGTTCTCTTCATAGGCTGGCTGCTTGTCCCTTCGACCGGCAGGAGGCGTCGAGTCTCGCCGGCTCCAGGCACACCCCAAGCTGATACGACCATTATTTGGCCAATCGTCAACTCGCTGGGAGGGGGACGTTGCTCTTGCTCTCAGTCTGCTTGTCGCTTTTCCCACAAGTATTTTTCCAGGTGCCCCGAGTGAATTAACTCCTCGATGTAGTCTCAGAGCTGTTTGTAGTTCTCGGTGGGGTGTTCCTGTGACCTGTGGAAGGCGCAGTAGAGGCCCCGTGTCCGTTTGGCCGCCCTATTGTTGACCGGGGGGAGTTTGAAGAATCTCTCGCCCTTCGCCTCCTCTAACAGTTCTGTCTGGGAGATGTTGAATGGGGTATACTCCTGAATTTCGGGGAGTATGTCTTTTGCCGGTCAATCTTCTTTTTCTTTTCTCTGGCTCTCTTCTTTTGATCGTCCTAGTCGGTCCGGGGTAGGCTCGCATTCACCTCGGACTCGAGCTAGATCTCTCGCTCGGTCCAGGCTTTTACCTCGGCATGGTCTTATATTGTGCTAATGCAAAGGAGCGAAGCTACTCCTTGTGCCTAAGACCCGACCTAAGGGCCGTGATGACCATCTCGTCCCGGTGCTCTCGGACATCAAGAAGAGCGTTGTAGAAGTGGGTGACGTATCCTTTGAAAGATTCCTTGTCCCCGCTCTTTATAGTGAAGAGGTGTTCGACGATCCGCTTCTGCCGTCTGTTCCCGACGAAATGGCCGAGGAATTGAGCGGCCGGCTCATCGAAGGTAGAGATGGAGCATAGCGTGAGTCCTCGAAACCAATCTCGTCCTGTACTGATAAGAGTGGCAGGGAACGCTCGACATTAGGCGGCGTCAGAGTTATCCTGGAAGTTCATCCCCACCGTGAACGCGTCCAAGTGGTCTTTCAGGTCGAACTTTCCGTCGAAGAGGGACACCTTTGGAGGCTTGTTCCTGGAGGAGACACGGACAGCGAGCATCTCTTCGGTGAAGGGCTTTGTGGGTGAGTCGGCGGCATATTTAGCCCCTTCGATTGAAGGGCGACTCTCCCAATGTACACCCTTAATCCTCTTTTCGAGGGCATCGAGCCAGTCGTGATATTCTGAGGATTCGGCATACTCGGAGTGATGGCCCCCTACTGGCGGCCTTCGCATGGCCGCGGTTCCAGTTTCATTCTATGAGATTCCTCAGGTCCCCTGGCAAGGTTGTCCTCGAGCTACCGTGGTGAGTCCCGTTCGTGTGACCCTGTCGAGGGAGAGGGCTTCGGCCATGCCTGAGAGCAGGCGAGCTGACCAATACCTCATCGGGAGGAACAGGAGCACGATGGGCCTAAGGGCGGGGTGCTCTTTCATGAGACCTCGGCGTGGAGCTATGAGGCGCTCAGCGGGTCATTGAATTGGTCGCCACGGGGGATCTGTGGCAGCCGGAAATAGCGAGGCGCTGTTCGGTCGTACCACTGTGGGCAGTGTCTTCTCCCCCTCTGTAGAGGTCCCGGTCTCGAGATGGGGGAGCAGCGACCGGGGGGCTCATCCCTTCGTTTGGACATGGACGAGGGCATCCACGATAGACACGAGCCTGTTGATTCGGGCAGACAGGGCGTGAATGGCGTTCGGGGGAGGAGATGATCCGTCTGCGCCCCCGTTGTGAGGAGGGCGGCGGCTAGTGCTTAGATCGTCGCGGTGATCACTCATCATGAATTCGAGATCGAAAGATCAACTTTCGTTGAGTGGAACTTTCGAATTTCCCACAGACGACACCCACTGATGGAGGTCTGGATCTCCTTCAGATGTTGTCTTCCGTTGATCTATCGCGAGCGTTGATGAATGGCTGCGATTGGATTTGATGGTTTCCTTCTGAAGCGTGTGGATCTCAGTGGGCTTGGTTTGGAGTGAGGCCGAGCTACCTGCAAAGAAGTCCCGGGGTGGTTGTACTGCCGTGGACCCTTCGACGATCAAGTTAGTCAAGGGATTTAGGCAGAGTAGCGGCCTATTCAGATAGAATTGCCTTACCTGAGTCATCTGAGAGAGGGTTTATATAGTGGCAGCCATGGGCTGGCGGATGCGAGATTTATGCCGGCCGTTATGCCCTTGGAGCCGCGCTTGCGCAAATGGCGGGATCCTCCATTAATGGCGAGATACGCCCATTAATGGGGGAACGTGATGGCCTGGGACGTGGGATCATGGGACGGCGGATATCTCACGTATGGTAAGATTCGCGGAGTCATGGCGGGGACGCTTATAATCTGTGCTCTGGGTCGGTCGGTGAGACCGAGAAAGCTGAGCTCGACGGGAGGCTCGGAGACAAGCGGGAGGCCGAGCAAGCTTGGTTCTGTGATAGCTCGGAGGCGAGCTGGGAGGGCTGAGGAAGCCCAGCGTGCAGGAGGGCTCGGAGGTGAGCCGATGGTTATTTATAGGACGAGCACAGGAGTGTTCTGGGAGGTCATCGAAGGTCGAGAATATCCTCGGGTTGAAGGCCCGAGGTATACCTTCAATGTACCATTCTTGATTCTTTCCCATAAGCCTTGGGACACGTCATCTGCAACATGTCATGATCTGGGGGGTTTTCAGTACCGAGCATCATCACGACCCGTGGAACTTTCGTCTTCCTCCTATTGACTCCTCGAGCCTGTAGTACCACCGAACCCTAACATTCACGTTGCTGCGATGATCGGCCTGGATCTTTTCAACACGAGCAATGTACGCGGGCTTGTTGGAGTCCGGTGGCCTCATGAAGGTGGTGGCTGTTGCTTTGAATATTTTTTGGTTTGTTTTTTTTATTTTGAGACAAAGGACAGGGTTTTGTCTGAGCTGGATTTTATTTTTGGCATGCAATTTATTTTAACTGCATCCATACAGCTGGGTGATAATGATAGGGGATGATGTTATTGGGGACATACATGGATACATAGTAAAGTAATTCGCGAATTATTCGGTGAATTCGTGAATTGTTCATGAATTTTTGATCGGCCGATGATGGAGGTCCTTTTCGGGTCTCCTTCAGATGTTGTCTTCCGTCGATCTCCCGGTGGACTTTGGAGGTGGTCTCCTGTTGCGTGTGGATCTCAATGGGTTTTGAGAAGATTGGTGATTTGAGGAGTTTAGCGCCGAGTACCTGCAAAAAAGTCTCGGGGTGGTTTGGTACCACCGAGGACCCTCCGACGATCAAGTTGGTACTAGATCCGAGCAGCGTAATGGCTAAGTGGAGTAAAAGATAGCTCATTTGACCCCTCTGTGATGGGGGTTTATATAGCGGTGGTGGCACGCAGTAGCAGGCGCGAGAATCTCGCCGGCAGTTACGCTCCCGACCTCATGCCCGCGTAGAGAGCGGATCCCCCATTGATGGGGATCATGATGGCGTGGAACGTGGGATGTTGCTGGCGGAGAATCTGCACATGCCGAGATTCACGGAGCGGTGGTTACGCCTGTGAGCGGTGGAGTTGGTCGGAGGACCGAGGAAGACGGCCTCGGCCGGTAGCTCGGGGACGAGCGAGGAGGCCGAGGAGTCTTGGTCTTGTGGCAGCTCAGGGCGAGATATGGGGCTGAGGAGGCCAATTTGCAGGGGGCCCTGTGGAGGGCCAGCTCGTGCTTGTAGGTCGGGTACAGGGGTGGCCTGGCCGGCCCCTGTGGGCCCTTCCTTCTGAGTTTTGAGACATTTCATCTGCCACGTGCCTTGATCTGATGGGTCGTCAATATGGAGCATCATCATTAGCCCCTACACTTGTCCTGACCAGCTGGCGGGTCAGGTCAAGAGTGGACTGCCGAGCCGCCCGGGGCGAGCTCCTTCCTAAGATTTCGTCGGGACATGTCCCCGGGCTGTCAGCTGCCTTTTTTGAGAAGGAAGCATTTTCGTAGCCCCGAAGTCGAGGGGGGATTACTCAGGCTTGGATATCCCTGATGTCTCTTGTTGGGGCTTCGGATCCGGTGCATGTGACGGGCTCCGTGGCCTCGTTACAAGGGCTACAAACCCGCAGTGTCTGTTGGGCAGGAGGATGCCTGTTGGAGATGACCGAGCAGGGAGGCTGCTCGGTTGATCTTGGCGAGGGCCTTGATCCATGGCGTTGTGAGCAGGGAAGCTACCGGCCAGGGATGGCCGAATCTAGGAGGGCTTTCTGATCCCTGGCGTTGCGGTAGGGAAGCTACCCGCCAGAGATAGACGAGCGAGGGTCGGGCTCGACTGCCTCTGGGAGGACTTTCTGATCCCTGGCGTTGCGGTAGGGAAGCTACCCGCCAGGGATAACCGAGCGAGGGTCGGGCTCGACTGCCTTTGGGAGGACTTTCTGATCCCTGGCGTTGCGGTAGGGAAGCTACCCGCCAAGGATAGCCGAGCGAGGATCGGGCTCAACTACCTCTGGGAGGACTTTCTGATCTCTGGCGTTGAGGTAGGGAAGCTACCTGCCAGGGATAGCCAAGCGAGGGTCGGGCTCGATGCCTCTACTGATGGACTTTCTGATCCCTGGGGTTGCGGTAGGTAAGCAACCCGCCAGGGATAGCCGAGCGAGGATCGGGCTCGACTGCCTCTGGGAAGACTTTCTGATACCTGGCATTGCGGTAGGGAAGCTACCCGCCAGGGATAGCCGAGCGAGGGTCGGGCTCGATTGCCTCTGGGAGGGCTCGATCAGCGTCTGATGGGCAGGAGGATGCCCGCCGGGGATGCGCCAAGCAAGAAGGAACTCGTCGGCCTCATGATGAGGGCTTCAGATCCTCGGCGTCTGATGGGCAGGAGGCTGCCCGCCGGGGATGCGCCGAGCAGGAAGGGACTCGGCGGCCTCATGATGAGGGCTTCAAATCCTCAGTGTCTGATGGGTAGGAGGCTGCCCGCTGGGATGTGCCGAGTAGGAAGGGACTCGGCGGCCTCACGATGAGGTCTTGAGATCCTCAGCGCCTGAAGGGTAGGAGGCTGTCCGCTAGGGATGCGCCGAGCAGGAAGGGACTCGGTGGCCTCGCGATGAGGGCTTCAGATCCTCAGCGTTTGATGGGCAGGAGGATGCCCGCTGGGGATGCGCCGAGCAGGAAGGGACTCGGCGGCCTCGTGATGAGGGATTCAGATCCTCAGCGTCTGATGGGCAGGAGGCTGCTCGCTGGGGATGCGCCGAGCAGGAAGGGACTCGACGGCCTCGCGATGAGGGCTTCAGATCCTCAACGTCTGATGGGCAGGAGGCTGCCCGCTGGGGATGTGTCGAGCAGAAAGGGGCTCGGCGACCTCACGATGAGGGCTTGAGATCCTCAGCGCCTGAAGGGAAGGAGGCTACCCGCTGGGGATGCGCCGAGCAAGAAGGGACTCGGCGGCCTCGCGATGAAGGCTTCAGATCTTCAGCGTCTGATGGGCAGGAGGATGCCCGCTGGGGATGCGCCGAGTAGGAAGGGACTCGGTGGCCTCGCGATGAGGGCTTCAGATCCTCAGCGTCTGATGGGCAGGAGGATGCCTGCTGGGGATGCGCCGAGCAGGAAGGGACTCGGCGGTCTCGTGATGAGGGCTTCAGATCCTCAGCGTCTGATGGGCAGGAGGATGCCCGCTGGGGATGCGCCGAGCAGGAAGGGACTCGGCGGCCTTGCGATGAGGGCTTCAGATCCTCAGCATCTGATGGGCAGGAGGCTGCCCGCTGGGGATGCGCCGAGCAGGAAGGAACTCAGCGGTCTTACGATGAGAGCTTGAGATCATTAGCGCCTGAGGGGTCGTGAGAGGCCTGCTAAGGATGGCCGAGCAGGGTAGCCGTTCGGTGCCTCTTTTCGAGGGATTTGACCCTTAGCGATGGAAGGGCCCTGAGAGGCCTGCTAAGGATGGCCGAGCAGGGTAGCTGTTCGGTGCCTCTTAGCGAGGTCTTTGATCCTTAACGCTGGAGGGGCCGTGAGAGGCCTGCGAAGGATGGCCGAGCATGGTAGCTTCTCGGTGCCTCTTGGCGAGGGCTTTGATCCTTGACGCTGGAGGGGCCATGAGAGGCCTGCGAAGGATGGCCGAGCAAGGTAGCTGCTTGGTGCCCCTTGGCGAGGGCTTTGATCCCCCAGGACGGGGACCGAGCAGGGTTACTGTCAAGTGCCTCTTGGTGAGGACTTTGATCCCTGTCGGTTGTGGTAGGAAGCTACCAGCCGGGGATAGCCGAGCAAGGACTCGACCGCCTCTAGGAGGACTTTAGTCCTTAGCGCGGGAGGGGCTGTAAGAAGCCTACCAAGGACCCTTGGCCGGACAGGGTTACTGCCCGATGCCTATTGGCGAGGGCTTTTGTCCTGAGGGATAGCCGAGCAAGGGATCCTCGGGCTCGACTGCCTCTGGGAGAGCTTTCTGATCCCTGGCGTTGCGGTAGGGAAGCTACCCGCAAGGGATAGCCGAGCGAGGGTCGGGCTCGACTGCCTCTGGGAGGACTTTCTGATCCCTGGCGTTGTGGTAGGGAAGCTACCCGCCAGGGATAGCTGAGTGAAGGTCGGGCTCGACTGCCTCTGGGAGGACTTTCTGATCCCTGGTGTTGCGGTAGGGAAGCTACCCGCCAGGGATAGCCGAGCGAAGGTCGGGCCCGACTTCCTCTGGGAGGACTTTCTGATCCCTGGCATTGCGGTAGGGAAGCTACCCGCCAGGGATAGCCGAGCGAGGGTCGGGCTCGACTGCCTCTGGGAGGAATTTCTGATCCCTGGCGTTGCGGTAGGGAAGCTACCCGCTAGGGATAGCCGAGCAGGGTAGCTGCTGGATTGCCTGTTAGTGAGGGCTTAGATCCTTAGCGGTGGAGCGGCCGTAGGAGGTCTGCTAAGGATAACCGGGCAGTGAAGCTGCGCGGCTGCCTCTTGGCGATGGCTTTGATCCCTGGCGTTGCGAGTAGGGAAGCTACCAGCCAGGGATAGCCGAGAAGGGAAGCCGATCGGCTGCCTTTACGGAGGACTTTGATCCTTAGCGTTGGAGGGGTCGTAGGAGGCCTGCTAAGGATAACCGGGTAGTGAAGCTGCGTGGCTGCCTCTTGGCGAGGGCTTTGATCTCTGGCGTTGCGAGTTGGGAAGCTACTAGCCAGGAATAGCCGAGGAGGGAAGCCGCTCGGCTGCCTCTACGGAGGACTTTGATCCTTAGCGTTGGAGGGGCCGTGGGAGGCCTGCTAAGGATAATCGGGCAGTGAAGTTGCGCGGTTGCCTCTTGGCGAGGGCTTTGATCCCTGGCGTTGCGAGTAGGGAAGCTACCGGCCAGGGATAGCCGAGGAGGGAAGCCGCTCGGCTGCCTCTACGGAGGACTTTGATCCTTAGTGTTGGAGAGGCCGTGGGAGGCCTGCTAAGGATAACCGGACAGTGAAGCTGCGCGGTTGCCTCTTGGCGAGGGCTTTGATCCCTGGCGTTGCGTGTAGGGAAGCTACCGGCCAGGGATAGCCGAGCATGGTAGATGCTTGGCCGATTCTTCATGAGGTTTCGCCCGACCGTCCCGTTGTAGGTATGGGGAACAGGAACGGTCACGGCGAACGTGCGCGTAGCATGCGCATTGAATGTGCGGGAAGGCTAAGCGCCAGAATCGCGTCGTTTCGATTCCGCCAGAGGAGGCTTAATGATTGCCTAGTGGACGAGTATCGACTCGTGAGATCTGTGGCCATGGGACATAGCCTGCCGGTGGTCAGCCGTGCCGACGATGGTAGAGTCTCCTGGAGGAGGAGCGGCGATCTGGGGCCCTGGCCCGGCCGTTTGGACGCGGACGAGCGCCTCCACGATGGACTGTAGTCGGTCTATTCGGCCGGCGAGGGCGTTGATGACGGTCGCCGGAAGAGGTTCATTCGCGCCTCCGGTGAGGCGGAGACGGAGGCTGGTATCTGGATCTTCAGGGTGATCGCATGCCATGTGGATAGAGATCGGAATGCCAACTTTTGTTTTTGTGGAGTTTTAGTTTCCCATAGACGGCGCCAACTGATGGAGGTCCTTTTCGGGTCTCCTTCAGATGTTGTCTTCCGTCGATCTCCTGATGGGTTTTGGAGGTGGTCTCCTGTTGCGTGTGGGTCTCAATGGGTTTTGAGGAGATTGGTGATTTGAGGAGTTTAGCGCCGAGTACCTGCAAAGAAGTTTTGGGGTGGTTTGGTACCACCGAGAACCCTCCGACGATCAAGTTAGTACTAGATCCGAGCAGCGCAACGGCTAAGTGGAGTAAAAAATGGCTCACTTGACCCTTCTGTGATCGGGGTTTATATAGCGGTGGTGGCACGCAGTAGCAGGCATGAGAATCTCGCCGGCAGTTACGCTCCCGACGTCACGCCCGCGTAGAGAACGGATCGCCCATTGATGGGGATCGTGATGGCGAGGAACGTGGGATGTTGCTGGCGGAGAATCTGCGCATGGCGAGATTCGCGGAGCGGCGGTTACGCCTGTGAGCGGTGGAGTTGGTCGGAGGACCGAGGAAGACGGCCTCGGCTGGTAGCTCGGGGATGAGCGAGGAGGCCGAGGAGTCTTGGTCTTATGGCAGCTCGAGGCGAGCTATGGGGCTGAGGAGGCCAATTTGCAGGGGCCCTGAAGTGGGCCAGCTCTTATTCAAATAAATAGCGAATAATTCGCAACATCAAAATCCAGCGCCTCATATATTAATTTCTTGCTCGAAATCCTTGCCGAACATTTTCCGAATACTTACTGAATTTTTCCCGAATACCTTTCAGTTTTTTCCGAATAGTTCTCCAGTATGCGTACATGCATGATGCATGGATATGGATATGATGATGTGGTTGATATATTTCCTTTTTCGTGAACTATCACCATACAAATCCACAACTTTATTTACCATCAAATGTTCCGGGATGGATAGGTTTGTCATCAATTTATATACATTCGTAAATTTAATCCAAAACCAGAACCGTCCTAACCCGATGGATTTATAACATTATAAGAGAGAGAGTGAGTGAGAGAGAGAGAGAGAGGGGGGAGAGAGAGTGAGTGGGGGAGAGGAGTGAGAGAAAATTCTTTGAAAGCATCAAAGAATTCCCCACTTTATAATCCCTCGTGTATGGATTTTGGATGGTTTTTGGGTTTTGTAGGGTTTACTCATGTTTGCGGATTTTACAGGTTGGAATTATATAAACTATAACATATTTAAATAAAAACATACAAAAATGTCTGGAACATATTGTCTCACTAACTACAAAAATACACAAGTTATCAAGTTATGTTATTTACAACATTTTTTTGATATTTGTACTAGCTAAGTAGCTATAAAACATTTGAAAGGATGCTACCATGTTATTAACAAAATCTTTTTATATCTATACTAGCCACATCTTACTTGCACTCCAATCATTTGCCTCCGTAGCTGTAGACATTATGTCTAATAATTTGCATGCTGAACAAACATAGCCGGTAAATGCTATTATAATGTGGTGGTGAAGACTTTTTGAGTTGAGCAAAAGATCCGGTATTCAATTATCTCTTACGCATGTCTAATTATCTATTATTCAAAAAAAAGAAAGAAAGGTTGATCCTGCCTTTTGCAGTTGAATGATATGGATACCACGGCATTGTAAATTGTACCTTCATCATCAATTATAAGACTAATAGTGGTAAGAACCATGTAAATTTTGTGTGATAAATATTTGTCGCCGCTAAGCATTTTTCTAAAGAGAAAGACATGGTTAAGATGGAAAATTTCTTCTATGTATCATGTACATTTACTTGATCATTAAAGAGAAAGATATAAAAGTATAGATCCCATATAATTGCCCAAAGGGTGCTTGATCAATCACGTCTTTTGTTCTCTTTTGTCTGGATGCATTGTCTTTGATGATACCAAATAATTTATCGTTAAATTGGGATATCAGACGATCTCTTTACATACATTGCTTGTAGTGTCTTGTTGCGAAAAATTTATCCCATGTAGTAGAATATAAAATACTAGCCATCCACTTTTATTATAATTTCGGAGTTTTGATGCAGTAGTACGGCCATTTCATTAGGACTTAAAAGAACTGTGTCCTTAAACTCAAACTCAAAGAGTGAGGTAGCTAGCTTGCCTGTCTTTTCCATTTTCAACAAAATTAAAATCAAAGGGAGATATTCTTAATTTATCCTTACATCACAATATGCACACCTCATATCTAATCTCTCTCTGTCTCTGGGTAATAATAGTTTGTCCATTGTGTTTATTTATTTTTTCAGGCACAAGTGTAATATATGTATAAGTCAAAAATCTAGTCTAGTCTAGTCTATAAAGTTGCAAGGGGAAATTTAATGGTTCAACAAATGCTACGTTGTTACTGCAGGTAAAAGACTAAAATAGCATTCCATATTGCTCTAATCATATTGAAAGATAGGGTTAAGGACAAACAAAACACACCTGTAGTTTACCATACCATACTTGACATTTATACGCCTCAAGCAATTTATTGTCATAAGCTATCATTCTACTCATTGATGGACACCTAAAAAATGCCTGAATTCAATTTTAAACAACAAAAACAAATTCTAAAGCAAAATTAGATAATCATCTTACTTATTTAATTAGAATTGAATTCGAGCATGATTTAATATTTTTTAGGATTCTAATTGATGAGCATAGTGGTTGTTTTTGCCAATAAATTACTTCAGAGTTTATAAGCACCACGCTGAGTAAACTACAAGTGTAATTTGTGGTATTAACCCTAAAAAATATAGATGCAATATGCCGCATTTGCACATGTTGCTAAATGTTGTGTTTGCAATGGAAATTTAAAATCTGCAGCACAAGATGCAACAATTGCTACCATGCAAACAGTTGGAGGTTATTTTCTGTTGCAATCAATATGTAATATATTTGATCAGAAAATAAAATAAAATATATGCAATATATTCTATTCTTTATGCAACAAACCTGATAATACCCATCAGCGCAAATATCAACAACTAGTTTTTTTTAGAATTTAATATGAATACACTTATAGTGGAAAGTAATCGTGATTATTTTGCAATCAACTTTACCGTGTTTAGGTTTATTGGTCTTGTGTCTCTCTAGATTAACAAACTGATATGTACGGTGCAGATTATCGTCTTTAGTGCATTTCGAATCTTCTTTTTGGTCTATTTCAATAGCTGGAACAAAGAACAGATAAATTGAAAAAATCCCACTCTCATGAGAAAAGGCCAAATTTTTTTTAAACAAAACAATTAATTTTACGGTGGTTCGTGAAAATATTTGTTCAAACAAATGCAAGTTTCTTCATATTTGCTTCCTCATCAGAGTGGAGCACGAGTGTTAAAATGAGTACAAACACATTAACAATAAATTTTATCTTAAAGATAGTTTTTAAAATAAATTATTGTTTTCAAAGCAAAACACCCCCCCCTCCCTCCCTCTCTCTCTCTCTCTCTCTCTCTCTCTATATATATATATATATATATATATATTGGTGAGTTGGTCCGTTAGCCTCGCCTCAACGCACACCACACCCGCAAACATAACACATACAAGCACACATATCTTATACATGAATCCAAGAGGACCCATGAATTTACCGCAAAAGCTTTAATTTGTGGCCATTTTACCTCTTGGGTTCGAATCTCGCATTCTTCCCGAAAAGGGAAGTGTCATGTCAACCGAGCTATTTCTCATTGGATTTATTGCTGTGTTTGGACCACTTTAAAACCATATCCTGTGTCAATACCTCTAAATATAGTTGACCTATGACCTTATTGCAGGTAAAGTGTCTCTTTACTAAGATTTATTATTCACGTTCTGATTACTATACACATCCAAATCCCAGCAAGTAAATTAACTACACAGACGAGGACATATACGTCACAAAAAATGGACTTATTTGTATTGTTTTCTTCTGACATTGACTCGATATTTAAATTGAGGCTTGAAATGAATAAATCAAAGATCAACTGATTAGAAAAATGAAACATAGACAAGGAATAAGATCCATCTAGGCTCCGAGCAAGTTATGCCATATATCCGGAAAAACAATACTTAAAGCTGTCCGACATACTAGTATCAGTCTGGTAAACAGCGAACGACATGCTAGAATTCTAAATTATATATATTAATCAGTATGGCATAGATTGGTTTAGGTACTGTTGTGTTAGTATATCGGTTGCGCTTGTTACATGAAATAGAAGATTACCGGGAATCCTCATATTTCCGGAAATGCGATTATCATGCATCTAATTCCAAGGAATTCTGCATTAACATACTTGGTATATTTTAATCATCCTGGATAATACATGCATGTGCAACCGTTGACCAGCGGCGGACGGTCGAACGACGGAAGACAGGCGGCGAGCGGCCGAACGATTGCTGATCTGCGGCCAGTGGACGAGCATACAAACTTTTCCCAGCATACACTAGTAAAATAGGGGGTTGCCCCTACGGATATTGGAATCCGTAGGGGCAGATTTAACTTGGCCCTACGGATTAATCCGTCCGTAGGGCTAAAAGGTTGCCCCTACGGGCCCAGACGTCCAAGAATAAAAATATTAATTCTTAATTTGGTGTTTGCCCCTACGGAGCCGCAAACAAAGAACTTACGGGTATATCCGTAGGGGCAACTAAATATCAAATTACTAAAGCTCAGATCTCGATCGCCTATGCTCACAATTTCTTTCTCTCTCGATCTCGATCGCGCGCGAAAACAACTCCTCGTCGCCACCGTCGTCCTCCTCGTCGCCACCGGCGTTCTCGTCGCCAGCGCCGTTCAGGTCGTCGCCACCGCCGGTCAGGTGAGTAAATCTTGAGGTAAATTAAAGAATTTTTTGATTAACATACGTGCTGGGTCTGGGGTCGGGGGGTTGCGCGCGCGCGAGTTGAGGTTCGGCAGGGTCGCGGTCGGGGTCGGGGTCGGGGTCGGGGTCAGGGTTAGGGTTAGGGTTGGGGTTCGCTGCTGCTGGGGCTGGGGCTGGGGCTGGGGTTAGGGTTTGCCTTAGGGTTGGTGTTGGGGTTTAGCTGGCCGCGCTGGGGTTAGGGTTAGGGTTAGGTTGGGGCTGGGCTGGGCTGGGCTGGGGCTCGGGGCTGGGGGCTGGGGCTGGGGCTGGGCTGGGGCTGGGGGCTGCCCCTGGGGCTGGGTGGGGCTGGGGCTAGGGTTAGGTTGGGGTTAGGGTTAGGTGGATTGATGACAACAAAATACATGGATGGATCGATGAATTTAGTGATGTTATGTGTCCCGCTAACATAGGAAATTCAAACGTATACTCCGTTTTCTCATCTTAAAACTAGCAACCAAAATGTGACTAAAAAATCTTTCTAAATATATTTGAAACACATTTATTAGTTGGGTTGAATATTTGTGATTCCATTATATTATATTGTAAGATGCAGAAATTGTATCCTAAAACTACTTGATCCAATCATCCAACAAATACATTCATAAGATACTTATTAATTTTCCTGTATCTTGTATTGAATCGTAAGATTGATTTGCATGTCGTAAGATATTTGACAACACTAGGATGTCTTTCATAAAACAGAAAGTAAATTGGTGTAGGGAGAAAGCTGTTTGATGGGTGGTGACTGGGTCCATTCTTTCTTTATAATCCCCTTCAACTCTATGCCTTTCAATTATTGTGGGAAAATTAGATATTACTTGAGTGATCATGATATCATTTTTTTTGAATATTTCTTCCGAGAATTTATGCATGGTCTTGACATTGAACTTTATCATACTCCTTAATATTACTTTAGTGATTGATAATATTCAATAAGCTTATGTTGTTGACCCAAATTAAGTAAGGGGGTTAGTCAATTGGAATTGGTGTTTGGAACTTTGAAGTATATCTTTAATGGGATAGCTTTATTTGGTGCCAGTCAAATAAAATGAGAAGTAGAACCTTTTATTGTTAGTTATGAATGATCTAATATTGGAAGTTGATGGTTTCAGTTAGAACTTTTTTGGTATATGATAGATTTCCGCCTACCAAAATCGTTCCATCCAAAAAGTGAATACAGTGGAACTTCTGTTCTTCTTGCCCATCCACTTTTTCTCTCTGGAAATTTGTAGTCTATATAACTATCTAAAATGTATTTGCTAATACAATTATTTTAACCTGACATACTAAAATATTATTATATTGTTTATGTTATCAATAAGTTATTAATAGTATTCTCTTGATTGGTAAAAGGGGCATGGGCGTTCGCTCTATACATTCTTAATGGGATAGAAGCCTACCCCCGACAGCCGGAACACACACATACAACAAGAATACACAACAAACGCATAATTAGAGAGCGATTCGAGATGTTCGAGTTAAAACCAATATATGATACTCGATGATAATATGAAACCTTCATATCCCCATCGAAACTCATATATGAAACTAAAAGCGCCACTTAGTCCCCGTCCATCGGTTAACATACGTGCGATGCTCGTCGTGACCTAGAACTATACGAAGGTTGTTAAATATCGGACAGTATAGCTCGATACTAACAACCGTCGTATAGTCTACGCGACGAGAAAATTCAATCGTATGGTAACCCATAGATTTGTCCCGTGTGGACAAGTTAAGAATGTATAAAGCAAACGCCTTCATTCACTTGTGTTTTCATCCGTTTCGAGATATTTCGTCGGTACCTTTCCGCTGGTTCTCCGTGTACAAAGATAGATTAGATATTCATTTCAACGTTGTTTCACAGCTTTGAAATGATTATCTATTCTATTACAGTGTACTCGGAGAACAGCGGGGAGGTGCTGCCGAAATTTACTCGAAACGGTTGAAAGCACAAGTGATGGGCGTTCGCTCTATACATTCTTAATGGGATAGAAGCCTACCCCCGACAGCCGGAACACACACATACAAATGCATAACTAGAGAGCGATTCGAGATGTTCGGGTTAAAACCAATATATGATACTCGATGATAATATGAAACCTTCATATCCCCATCGAAACTCATATATGAAACTAAAAGCGCCACTTAGTCCCCGTCTATCGGTTAACATACGTGCGATGCTCGTCGTGACCTAGAACTATACGAAGGTTGTTAAATATCGGACAGTATAGCTCGATACTAACAACCGTCGTATAGTCTACGCGACGAGAAAATTCAATCGTATGGTAACCCATAGATTTGTCCCGTGTGGACAAGTTAAGAATGTATAAAGCAAACGCCTTCATTCACTTGTGTCTTCATCCGTTTCGAGATATTTCGTCGGTACCTTTCCGCTGGTTCTCCGTGTACAAAGATAGATTAGATGTTCATTTCAACGTTGTTTCACAGCTTTGAAATGATTATCTATTCTATTACAGTGTACTCGGAGAACAGCGGGGAGGTGCTGCCGAAATTTACTCGAAACGGTTGAAAGCATAAGTGATGGGCGTTCGCTCTATACATTCTTAATGGGATAGAAGCCTACCCCCGACAGCCGGAACACACACATACAAATGCATAACTAGAGAGCGATTCGAGATGTTCGGGTTAAAACCAATATATGATACTCGATGATAATATGAAACCTTCATATCCCCATCGAAACTCATATATGAAACTAAAAGCGCCACTTAGTCCCCGTCTATCGGTTAACATACGTGCGATGCTCGTCGTGACCTAGAACTATACGAATGTTGTTAAATATCGGACAGTATAGCTCGATACTAACAACCGTCGTATAGTCTACGCGACGAGAAAATTCAATCGTATGGTAACCCATAGATTTGTCCCGTGTGGACAAGTTAAGAATATATAAAGCAAACGCCTTCATTCACTTGTGTTTTCATCCGTTTCGAGATATTTCGTCGGTACCTTTCCGCTGGTTCTCCGTGTACAAAGATAGATTAGATGTTCTTTTCAACGTTGTTTCACAGCTTTGAAATGATTATCTATTCTATTACAGTGTACTCGGAGAACAGCGGGGAGGTGCTGCCGAAATTTACTCGAAACGGTTGAAAGCACAAGTGATGGGCGTTCGCTCTATACATTCTTAATGGGATAGAAGCCTACCCCCGACAGCCGGAACACACACATACAAATGCATAACTAGAGAGCGATTCGAGATGTTCGGGTTAAAACCAATATATGATAATATGAAATCTTCATATTCCCATTGATACTCATATATGAAACTAAAAGCGCCACTTAGTCCCCGTCTATCGGTTAACATACGTGCGATAATTTATTCTTTTCAACGACAAACGCACACACAAAGCATATACACGGATTTTCTCCTTTGTCAGTAACTATCCCGTTCTTATATTTCTCAATATAGTCAACATAACTTACAATTTATATGTTATTCAGTCTAACATGGCCCATGAGTATGTCAGAGTTAAGGACTGGATGTATGTGGATTGGAAACAACGTATGCAACCTAAGTTTATCGCAGGAGTTGCTGCTTTCCTTGAATTTGCACGCGCACATAATAAGATCATAATAGAGAAGATTCTCTGTCCGTGCGATAGATGTGGCAATAAGTACTGGCAGAAGGTAGAATTGGCAGAGCTTCATATTGTAAAACATGGGTTTACTAGACTTTATTCAACTTGGAAATATCACGGGGAAGGAGAAGAATGCAGTACTGCGGTAGAAGAAGAAGGAGAACACGATAATGCGGCAGGAGAAGAAGAAGAATTCGGTAATACGGCAGGAGACGGAAATTTATTTCCATCAGAAGAAATGGAGGATATGGTAGAGGCTGCCCTAGGTGAATCTATTCGTACCGAAGATGACATTCCTTCCGGTCAAGGACCGCGTGCGGATAAATATGAAAATTTCATGAATGATGCTAGGAAACCAATTTATGAGAATGCGACGAAACAGGTCAAACCACAATATTGGAACAAGTTAAGCATTTTCTTCGAGCTTCCGTACTGGTCTACAAATTCAGTGCGTCATTGTCTGGACGTCATGCATATAGAGAAGGGAGTATCAGAGCACATACTTAACTTGCTTCTGTGTAAAGACGGGAAATCGAAAGACAACATGAATGCCCGGATGGATCTACAAGAGTGGGGAATAAGAAGTGAACTGCACCCTAAACCGGTAGCGGGTAAACCGGGCAAGTTTGTACTTCCCAATGCCGCTTATCATATGTCACAACCGGAGAAGAAAAGATTCCTGCAGGTGTTGCATGATTTGAAAGTCCTCACAGGTTTCTCAGGATCATTCAGCAAGAAAATAAAAATTGTGAAGGGCAAGATCGATGGGCTGAAAAGTCATGATCACCATGTTATCGTGGAGCACCTTCTTCCATTAGCCCTCAGGACTTCTCTCCCCGACTCGGTTGGTCTAGTAATCAACGACCTATGTTGTTTTTTCAGAGAGTTGTGTGCTAAAACACTGGAGGTTGCGACGCTGGATAAACTAGAAAATTCTATTGCGTTGATACTTTGCAAGTTTGAGCGTATTTTCCCACCGTCATTCTTCGATATCATAATACACTTGACGGTTCATCTTGCAACTGAGGCGAAGTTAGCCGGACCGGTACAATATCGATGGATGTATCCCGTCGAGAGGTACGTGTAATTTTTCGTTTCGCGCAATTTATAAATTTATTGTTGTCCTGTATGCCCGTGTTTATTTATTCAACATATTCTCATTAGGTACCTTTACACTCTTAAGAAGTATATACGCAATAAAAATCGACCAGAGGGTTCTATCATGCAAGGTTATCTTCTTGATGAAGCAACCACATTTTGTTCCCGCTATCTGGATGAGAACATTGAGACAGGCTTAACCGACCACGAAGAATTCAAGACGGGCCATATGGTAAAGCCGAGTATAAGAGGGTAGACACTATGTTTATCAACAAGATATACCGGTTTATCTTGCTTAATTGCGCATGTCTTGAACAAATTAGAGAGTAAGTTCTTTTGGATTAATTGTTATATATGTGTTTGTGTGTGTATGAAATGACATAATATTAATGTCACAATTATTTGTCGAAAACAGAACTCATTTTAACGAGGTACGTGAGGGGCATCCTGATTGGAACGAAGAACGTTTGGAAAAATACCATCAGGATAATTTTTGTGATTGGGTCACAGAGCATGTAAGTTATTCGAATTACATTTTATTGCTATCAGTTTTAATCTAAACTTGTATCGTTATGTATTTATCGTAAAATTTGTTTTGTTAGATCCACGATCCGAACTTGTCTGCATCATTTGAGAGTGATTCAAGATGTTTAGCTCAATTTCCTAGTATGGAGGTTGCATATTACAAAGGATTTGGTGTCCTTGGATACAAATTCGAAGTTAAGGACATAGAAACATCTAGAACCACTCAGAATAGTGGGATTGTGACGGTAGGATCGAACAGTGTGATTTACTATGGGTACTTAAATTGTATACTCGGCATCCACTATCCCGGACGATCAGAACCCTTTTATATATTCCAGTGTACTTGGTACGATCCGCGAACCGATACAGACAGGTGGAGAAGCAGTCTTGGGACTTGGAAAGATGAATATGGATTGACCAGTGTGAACACACTTCGATTTTACGGTCAGGACGATCCGTTTATCTTTCCGAACCAAGCGTTCCAAGTATACTACTCACAGTGTTTGAAGCATCCGGGGTGGAGTGTTGTATGCCGATGGAAACTTAGAGATGTCTACGATATCCCAGAATACGAGGACAGCGATGAGGACGAAGAAGAGAGAAGGCTTAAAGTGCTCCGACCGTCTGTTTCGAAGGACGGGTTGTCTTCGACCGATCATGAAGTTACGTGGGTTAGAAATGACATCGACGATGAAATCCAAGTAGATATGTATGATGCGCCCACGAAACGAAAAAGGTTATCAGTAATGTTATATTATTACTTCACATTTTACGCTCTAGATCATATATAGTCAATACTTTTAATGATTGTCTAATGCGTCCACGAACCGTTTATCTAGATTTGATGACGATGTCGGGAGCAGCGAGGGGCGGCAGGAGCTCCAGCCGCGGCAGGAGCTCCAGCCGCGGCAGAGGCAGAGGCAGAGGCAGAGGCAGAGGCAGAGCGGTTCTGCCACCCGGAGAGCTCCGTAGGGAGCTTCAGAGGGCCGGTCTTGCACCCAGATCGGAGACCCTTTCTGATGCCTCCTTCCATGTGGATTTTGCCACACCTCCAGGTATACTGCACGCATATCCATTTTGAATGTAATATTACAGATATTCATGCATGTTTATGTCAAAATTACTTATATTGTCAATGTTTGATTGTCTAGTTGTTGGTGATGCGTCCACATCTGGGACAGAGGCCACCCCCGCTCCTCCAGGTATGTTTATATATCATATAGTGTATGTATATTGATTTAGAATGCTATATCATAAATACACACATTCCTTTTGCTCTTACTTAGCAATTTTTATTATTGTCTAGCTGTAGGTGGTGACACCACCGCACCTGCGGGTATGTTTATATATCCTATAGTGCATGTATATTGATTTAGAATGTTATATTATTGATCTACACATTCTTTTTGCAATTACTTATATAATCTATTTTTAATTGTCTAATTATAGGTGGTGCGTCCACACCTTCCACAGGGGTCACTCCTGCCGCTTCCATACCCTCCGCATCGTCTGCAGGTTAGTATGAATAAATTTAAAATATTTATTCATTTTACATATGCTCTATAGAATAAATATGAACTTCATGGAAATTTAGCGTCGATGTTTATTTTATAGTTGGAGGGGATGCGTCCGGGTCCAGGACCCCGGTTGTTCCTTACCGGAGGAACTATCGTCCCGCTCGTGCTGCTGCTCGGGCCCAGGCTCGTGCGCTAGTCACCGGAGGTATATATCACACTTGAATTTTTGTTTAACCTTGATTTCTTAATACAACTTTGTCTTATTATTGATTGTCTTGATATTTCGTGCAGACGCAGGGCCTTTCCATCCCCAGAGGGGGACTCGAGGCCCGAATCAGTCCCATAGGCTGAGGCCTGATAGAGCTAGGGGAGAGGCAGCATTCCCCCTATTTTTTACCCTTGACTATCGCTATACCGGTCCTCATGCCGAGAGGTTCGGCCGGTATTTAGGGGACGAGAGCCGGATCGTGAAGAACTATCCACTTCACGTTGAGTGGGGCGATCAGCACCAGCGCTCATTCGCCCTCTTCTTTGATCAGGCTCGGGTATGTATTAATATATATTTTCATTTGATCTATCCAATATATTTATTATTAACACTTGCAATCTAATAACAATGTTTTTTTTTGTATTTTCAGTTGGATTACGATTTTCAGCCTGTAGCCGACTCTGATTACCCGGGGAGGGTGCTCGACCTTCATGCTCTGTACAATGGTCTGATGAAGAACATGCAGGCCAAGGTCCGATACAACAGGAATGAGCTGAAGGCCGACTGCTACTCCCTGTGGATAGCGACCCCCGAGGCAGAGAGAGCGGCCCTCCTATCTATTCCGGCGTTTGCGAGAGTCGACGTAGAGACATGGCCTCTATTGTGCGCTTATTTCGACTCCGAAAGCAAACATGTATGTATTTTAAATTTAATTCATTATTTATGATATAATTTATTTCTTTGTGTTTCTTAATTAGAAAACTAAATGTTAATGCGTTGTGCAGAAACAGGCCGCTCAGAATATGGAGAACAGGAAGTCGGCGAAGAGGGGTCGCCCCACTTACACAGGTGGCTCGAGGAACATTACTCGAGCCATGGAGTTATCGGTAAATTAAGAGTTATTCTCTAATATTCTGCAATATTAAGAGTTATTCTCTAATATTTCTAATATTAAGAGTTACTTTCTAATATTGCAGACATCTCGGACCGTGGCGTCAGGTGGTACACCGAGCGTGCTGTCCGCATATCTTGCCGTCCACGGCACCTCGACAGATCCCGCCACGGGCGAGCTTCGATATCCCGACGTCGCTACCCAGGAGTACTGCATAAGTGTTAATATTTTTTCTACCCAAATTTGAAATTTTAGTTTTGGAAGGTTCAAGTTTAAATTTTATACTTATACTTTACTGCTTAATGTGGGTGTAGGAGCGGGTGGTTGAGCAGGCCCAGGCCTCGGGGATCGATTTTACCGGACAGAACGATCCGAGGCTGCTGACCCCAGTTCTGGACGCCGCACACGGAGGGCACCACGGAGGTTGGGAGAGAGGCCGGGGATTGGGCCCTAGCAGGGCCCATATGAGGTTGGACTCCACCCCGGCGGTTACTTCCTCCGTCTCCAGTGACCGGCATGTCCATCAGGAACTGGATAGCTTGAGGGCCACCGTTCAGGAGTTGAAGGAGATGCTGGTATGTATACTACTTTATAGTAAAATATCATTTCATATTATATACATATCAACATATCCATAATTAGTACGTAGCTTGAGCTTATTTGGTTTTAAACTTAAGTTTGATTAATCATACATACATATGTAATTAAAATAAACAACGCTTTTCCAAACTAGATATCCAAACAGGGTTTCGAAATAACTTAATAATGATACGAATTCGAATAATACACAGTTCTTACACGCTTCTTACACACGTTATGTCCAGACGCGACAGGATAGATCGGCCGAGCCTCCACATGCATCTCCTTCGGCTGCGGCTCCGCAAGCCACTACATCGGCTGCGGTTCCGCAGACAGCTCCTGTAGCTCCACCTCCCCCTCAGACTCCCGCAGCCGCGGCTTCGCAAGCGACTACCTCAACGGCGGCTGCGCAGACCACATCGCCAGCTCCACATGCCGCTCAGACTACCGCTCGCGACGCATTGCAAAGTGTATTGACCGAGGAGCAGGCGCGCGTTATTCTAACGTTATTCAGAGGTGGAGCTGGACCGAACTAGGGTAGCTTTTTGTTTCTTATTTTTTGAAACATGTATTTATTTATATCACATTGTACTACATTTTGAAACGATATTGATATTGGTTTGTATTTATATCATATTCAGTTTTTGGGTTTCTTTTGTATATTATATATATGCGTGAGATGTGATTATGAATACTGCAATATATGATTTGATTGATGTATATAGTATTGTGCACAGGGCGGGAAAAAATCTAGCAGCCCATTTTTAAAAAAAAATATAGACAATATGTACCTACGGATTAAGCCGTAGGTATATATGTTGCCCCTACGGACATATCCGTAGGGGCAAACTATCAGGAAACCGGATATTTTCTGCACTGATCTCAGTGCAGGGTGTTGGGAGTGCCCCTACGGACATATCCGTAGGGGCAACGGTATATCCTCTACGGAGTTATCCGTAGGGGCCAAATATCAGGTTTCCTGATATTTTGCCCCTACGGCATATTACCTACGGATATATCCGTAGGGGTATAATAAGGACCTACGGGTATATCCATAGGTACATACAATATATTCAAAAAAACATAAAAAAATATATGATTTAATTGCCCCTACGGAGTAATCCGTAGGGGCAACACCACCTACAGATATATCCGTAGGGGCAATATTTTGCCCGTAGGGGCAAGTTCAGGGCCTCAACTTGCACCTGCGACCTTTGCACCTACGGGGTATTTTTTGGCCCCTACGCATATGTCCGTAGGGGCAGTGAGTTGCCCCTACGGATAAATCCATAGGGGCAACCCTTATTTGTAGTAGTGATAGCCTCAATAAGTCTCAAATTAAAATTTTTTCATGAACCACCAAAATAATCATCATAAATTTAAATGGTCTAATATCTTGACGGAATGTTAAGAATTTTTTCAAAGTATATTACGCGAGTTTATTTGCAAAATATGCAATCATGACAACATTTTAAAATTGAGGGGCCCACATACAATTTTTCGCTAGATGATAAAAAGGAGAATAAAAAGTGCATTTGAAAGCAAAACGATCAATGCATTAAGCAATAATTTCCTAATATAGTCATATGAAATCACAAATTTAATTTTTTTCATAAACACCAAAATAATCGAAATATAACCATCACGGATGAAGGGCAGACGGCATGGCCGGCCGTCGGCAGGTGGTAGACGATCATGGCATATTTTGTATTAGATGATAATATTTCGTGGTAATTTAGAATAGACACCGAGATAATATGATTCTCATGAAAGAGACCATATGATTACCATGGTAATCTTATATCCTAGACAATATTTTCTACCACAAATCAAGCATAGTAATTTTTCACGAAAATTTAGGATTGTGGATTACCATCCCATTTACAATAGCTATGGTGGAGAAATTACTCAAATCACCTGAAGAGAGAAAAGAGATTAATCCGAGAGGCTCCTAAAAGTCTCCATCATTTTTATCTCTTCCGTATTGATGTATAGATGTATTGCAATATAATTTTCATAATGGAGCAATGCATATAAAGCAATCTCAATTTTTAATTCCATAAGAATTTATCATATCCTATTATTGTATATAGAAACTATACTTTAAAGTCTCTAAAGTAGATGATAAAATTTCACGGTTTAAATAGCAATCATTATTTAGCAAAAATTAATGGGTAATGAATTTACGGAAATAGAAATTTTTTTAGCTAAAATATTGATGTAATTTATTATTTGTATTGGTTCATAGCTACAATAATGCATGATATAACTTAATATTTGTATTTGTAAATTATAACTCGAAAAACATCAAAAAATGGTATTTAATTTAGGCATCATGATTAGTCTTGGTATCTACTTACAAGTCATTGATCGCCGCCGAATGACGCGACCGGGACGTTGTGACGTCTGGTCTGAATTTTGGGGGCAGATACTATTTGGTTTTATCTGTCCACCTCTCCGATGATGCTAAATTGATTTATGACACCGTGTATCGGAGTTTTGGACAGATGCGGCCGTTGTAACAGACTTCGTCAGATTCACCCTCGTTGTGAGGGGTTTTTGATTATGGGGACGCTTTTTCCTACAGGTGCAAGACTCTGCAGTTAATTACGTTACCGTATCGCGGTAACCATTTTCTCTGGCTCCAGAAGGGCACTTCGTGTCGTGTGTGTTTGTTTTATTTTTGGTTACCCGTGGATTGTATACGGAGACTAATTTGTATTGTCGTCCGTAGGGCGTGGATTAGTCAAAATCCGTATTTTCTTAGATTTGGGTTTTGGTTGGTTTAAGGATCATTAATTTTGTTTTAGATTAAGATCAACTCAAACGTTCGTTGAGGATACGTTAGTCTAATTTTAGACTAAGATCCACTCAACAGGATTTTCTTTAGTTTATAGAGATATTGGGAGTCCGCAATTTAGTATTTTAGGGACATTGCGGTCCGCAATTTAGTTTTAAGGACATTGTGGTCCAAAGAGTTTAGTTTTAAGAATATTGCAGTCCAAAATTTAAGGGCATCGTAGTCCGTGGAATTTAGTTTTTACGGACGTTGCGGTCCGCAATTTAGTTTTAAGAACATTGCGGTCAATGGAGTTTAGTTTTAAGGACGTTGCGGCCCAAAGTTTAAGAACATCGTAGTCTGTGGAATTTAGTTTTTTAGAGACGTTGCGGTCCGCAATTTAGTTTTAAGGACGTTGCGGTCCATGGAGTTTAGTTTTAAGGACGTTGCTGTCCGCAATTTAGTTTTAAGCACGTTGTGGTCCATAATTTAGTTTTAAGCACGTTGCAGTCTATGGAGTTTAGTTTTAAGGACATTGCGGTCCGCAATTTAGTTTTTAGGTACGTTGGGATCCGGTGGGTTGTTGGTTTGGGGGGTTATACCAAGAATTATTGATTATTGGGACCCTCCACCTCTCTGAAGACATTGAAGAATTACAACGGCATGTATCAGAGGTGTGGAGAGATGTACCCTTGAACCAATGAATGTTCATCAAAGATTTGATAACCTTGTTTGAGACTGAGTCCAATTTAGAAGAAGACCTATGGGCTCGGTCGATTTTGGGATTTGGCCAACTTGGGCTCAGCCCACTTAGTCTTTGTCATTTCCTTTTTTGCAATAAAGTTTTAGACGCAGTCCTTTCTTTGTGCACATAATGCTAAACATTTATGTGAATACTGACACCCACTTTCTTTTTGTTTTTTTATGAGTGTTGAACACTCTTCATGGCGCTAGGCTCTTCTTGAGGAGCGCAGAGCGCTCTGTGTTAAGTAGCGCCCACGTGAGGGACACGTGGGGCGCTGGACGCTGAGTGGCAGCATTTGAGCGCTAAGCGCTCTTTTTATTTTGAGCAGTGCCTACGTGAAGGGCACGTGGAGCGCTTGGCGCTGAGCGCCAGCATTTGAGTGTTGAGCGTTTTTTATAAGATAGCGCCCATGTGAGGACCACGTGGAGCGCTTGGCGCTCCTTATAAAATAGCGCCCACGTAAGGAGCGCGTGGAGCGCTTAGCGCCAGCCACTGAATGCTAAGCACTTTTATAAAACAACGCCTACATGAGGAGCACGTGGAGCACCTGGCGCTGAGTGCTAAGCACTTTTTATAAGATAGCACCTACGTGAGGAGCACGTGGAGCGCTTGGCTGAGCGCCAGACAATATTTTCTTGGCAGTTCTGATCAGTTTGGTGCTCTGAGAATTAAATTCTCGTTTATAAGAGATTTTGTCTCATGGATCTAAGAACTAAGTTCTTCTTTTCTGAGGAGATGCTATGATCTCTTTGTTTTTCTTTTTGAGAGATTTTGTCTCATGAATTTAAGAACTAAGTTCTTCTTCTTACGAAGAGATGCTATGATCTCTCTCTTTTTTTCTTTCTTTACCTTGAAGAGAGATAGTTCTCGCTTTGAACTTTTGAATTCTGAAGTCTTTTGCACTTCTTCTTGCGATTTGAAACTTATGGGGGGGTTTCTCCGTGCAAGACTTGAAGTCTTTGGTCCTTTATTTAGGGGATGCTGATTTGCTGAATCAGTTAAGGAAATCTCTCATTGAGTGATTTCTTAATTGATTTGTGGAATTTATCCACCTTTGGATCTTTGATTTAAGGACTTCTGTTTTACAGAAGACATTTTTCTTGTTTTTAACAAGATTGGGAAAATATTTTCCCCAAACAGAATTTATTCTGTATCTTGGTAATGTTTAATCACCATTGGATCTTTGATCCAACGGTGCTCTGATTTACATAGCACAATCTTTCTTATTTAGAATGATTTGAGGAGTATTTCCTCAACAAAATTTTATTCTGGTAATTTGATGATTTATCTTCTTCGTTGGATTTTTGATCCAACGGTGGAGAACATTTAGTTCTAGTGCTGGCGCTCTCGTACTTTGCACGTGAGGCGCTACCTCAGAGTCTTTGACTCTTGGCGCTGGCGCTTTTGGCACTGGAGCTCTCATGCTTTATACGTGAGGCGCTGCCTCAGAGTCTTTGACTCATGGCGCTTACACTCTTGGCGCTGGTGCTCTTGGCGCTTCCTCAGAGTTTTTGACTCTTAGCGCTGGCACTCTTGACGCCAGCGCTCTCGTGCTTTGCACGTGAGGTGCTGCCTCAGAGTCTTTGACTCATGGCGCTGGCGCAGGCGCTCTTGGCGCTTTCTCAGAGTCTTTGACTCTTAGCGCTGGCGCTCTTGGCGCGAGCGCTCTTGTGCTTTGCATGTGAGGCATTGCCTCAGTTCAAATTTCAAATTTTGAACAGGGCTTTGCTCTCTGATTGGGGAGAACAAATGTCCCCCCACCGTTGCGCTCACGTGGCTTGCATGTGAGTGCAGCGGTGGAAGCTTTTCCACCGTTGGATTGTCTTGGAAGTTGGATTGACTTCCAGCGCCTATAAATAGGGCTTTTGGCCCTTGAGATGACTGCTTTTTCATCTTCTTGCTTTCTTGTTCTTGAGAATTTAATTCTCTTTCAGAGCTAAGCTCTCTGCCTTAAGAAACTCTTCTAAAGTCAGAATCTTGCCAAAAATTTTGGTAAGGATCAAATGTTTGAAGGAATCATTTCATATTCTAGGGTTTTACCCATTAACAGAGCCTTGCACTTCTTAGATCATAGATCTTAAAGTGGATTTTAGGGTTTCTTAACCCGTTAATTAAAACAGAGCTTTGCTCTTCTTAGATCATAGATTAAAAAATCTTCTTTTAGGGTTTCTTAACCCATTAATGAAGAACTTTTAGAGTTCGTTTTGCAGATCTTAAAGATCTCAGAGTTTTTAACTCAGTAAAAGCTTTGCTTTTTAGGGTTTTGATGGATGATTCCATCGTTTTCACAGAGCATAGCTCTTGGAATTTTATTCCCCTCATAATTAGAGTTGACAGATGTCACTCCTATTTGCAGAGCGTTACTCTCGAGGGAGTTTAACTCCTTGGCCCGAGGAGTCTCTCATTAAATGAGGATCTCTTTTTTTTTAGGATTTCTTTTTTAATGAGTGATTGTTTTATCAATAATGAGCTGTCACCTTGATTTTGTGGGTCCCCCTTGGTCCCTTTCCACTGCATTGCAGTGTGGTACAAATTTAAAGTACCAAGTATTAGAATTTGGACTGTAGCATTTACATCTAACCCTTGTTCTTTTTCGCGCAGGTACTATGGCCGTTTATTTGTATGATCTTGACGAAATTATCTCCTATGAAGACATTCACGTCTAAGGCCGTTGTAAAAACCAGGAGTTTACGGACGCTCAATGCGCTGAGGTTATGCGTTTCCTCGATGAACACAACGGTCGACTACTCCCCCGTCGTTCTACTTTATTGAAGATCATCGTGTGAGTGATTTGGGAAGCCCTTCCTGGATTTTACGAAGCCATGCCGCTGGAGGCGCTTGATAACGCCGAAGACAAGATACACTCAGTGTATCTGATGAGCTTGATCTCGAAGAGGCGGTGAGATAGTCTTGTTGATATCTTGTATCAAATTTTCCAACAGATAACGATAATCTCTGCCTATCAAAGGGCGGATGATATCAGTGAAAATCCTGATGCTTGTATTCGCGAGAAGATACACACGAGAATGGTCAGAAAGGCCACAAGCATTTTAGACGACCTTACTTCTGAATTCCTCAATCCATGTCCAGGATTTAATGTTTTACCATTGTAAACATTTTAATGATGTTTTTTGTTTTATTGTCTTCATCAATATAAGAATTTTCTGCAGTATGAATGACAAATTTTCCCTTTCTATGCATTTATTTCACGCATTAATCCTTTCCGCGTATACATGTGTGGGTATGCTTCGAAAGCTTAATTGGATGCGAGTCGAATGTTCTCTTTGTTGCCTTGCATAGTGTGTGGCTGATGTCCATGGGTTATACCTTTTTGTTTTGACTTGGCGCGAGTAGTTTATGTACACTTGAGTAGCACTTCCATTTCAGTGGCATCTAACTTTGGCGAGTGTGGCCTATAGACGGTAGATAACAATTCATCCTAAGCTCTTTGTAGGATAGCGATGGCTTAGGAAACAGGTTCAGGTCTGCCGCCTAAGACTTTTCAACTTTATGAGCCGTGAGGGTCTTATAAAGACTTTTCTCCCTACGAGTCGAGAGGATCCCGTAGGTGTATTTTCTCCTTAGGAGTCGTGGGGATTTCTAAGTGCGTTTTCTCTTGAGAGTCGTAAGGATCTCACAAGAGAATTTTCTCCTTTATAAGTCGAGAAGACTCGTAAGTGGTTGGTGAGTTGACTTGTTTCCGAGTCGAAACATTTCTCCGACGGGGAGGTCGTTGGCTGACTTGTTTCCGAGACGAAGGTCATTGGATGACGTATTTCCGAGTCGGAGGTCACTGGCTGATGTATTTCCGAGACGGGGTAATTTGCTGACATATTTTCGCGACGGGGTCATTTGCTGACGTATTTCTGAGACGGGGTCATTTGATGACGTATTTCCGTGATGGGGTCATTGGCTGACGTATTTCCGAGATGGAGGTCATTGGCTGACATTTTTCCGAGACGGAGGTCACTGGATGACGTGTTTCCGAGACGGAGGTCATTTGCTGACGTATTTCCGAGACGGAGGTCACTGGCTGACGTGTTTCCGAGACGGAGGTCACTGGCTGACGTGTTTCCGCGACGGAGGTCACTGGCTGGCGTGTTTCCGAGACGGAGGTCACTGGCTGACGTGTTTCCGAGACGGCGGTCATTTGCTGACGTATTTCCGAGACGGGGGTTATTTGCTGACGTGTTTCCGAGACGGGGTCATTTGCTGACGTATTTTCGTGACGGGGTCATTGGATGACGTATTTCCGAGACGGGGTCATTTGCTGACGTATTTCCGAGATGGAGGTCATTGGATGACGTGTTTCCGAGACGGAGGTCATTTGCTGACGTGTTTCCGAGACGGAGGTCATTTGCTGACGTATTTCCGCTTTCTGCGGTGTCGGGTTGACTTGCTCCGCTTTCTGCGGTGTCGGGGCTGACTCTGGGTTGTCTGTGAACCGTAGAGTCCTGGAACTTGGGACTTTATCGTGGCTCCGATTGGTGGTATCGCGTCCGTGCCTTGCTGGCATGAGGAGGAACGCCGTTGTTGGTCTTCTGGGATGCAGATGTTGCTGTCAAGATCTGACTTTCCCTTTGACAGAGTTTGTTGGGACATGTGGTTCCCTTTTCGTTTATGCCCATGGATTGTATACAGGGGTCAGTATGGACTTACCTGCAGGGCAAAAGTTTCATTCTTTCATCATTTTTTTATTTCTTTCCACGATGCTCTATCATTTCAGCTTTTTATATCGCGAAAGTCGCGATTGCCCAATCATTTCGGCTATTTTTCTTTTTCTTTACTCACTGCTTTTTATTGCGAGTTGCCCAAGCATTTCGGCTATTTTTATATGCATATATTTTACTCGCTGATTTTTATTGCGAGTTGCCCAAACATTTCGGCTATTTCATATGCATTTTTTTTGCGAGTATGGAACTCAAGATCTGATACCAATCTTAGCATCAGTATCGCTGCGACTAGAATATTGCCAGAAGCGAATCATCATTTGCCGTGAAAGGACTTGGAATTTGATACCGATTTAGGCATCAGTATCGCTACAACTGGGATATTGCCAGGAGCGAATCATCATTTGCCTTTATCGATTTAAACAAAGATGGCTTAGCAAACAGGGTTAGAATCCTGTCGACTAAGGCTTTTGACTTCATGAGCCGTAAGGGTCTCATAAAGGTGTTTCTCCCTACGAGTTGTGAGGGTCTCGTAGGTGCGTTTTCTCCTTAAGAATCGCGGGGATTCTTAAGTGTGTGTTCTTTTATAAGTCATAAGAATCTTACAAGAGTGTTTTCTCCTTATAATTCGAGAGGACTTACAAGTATTGTTCACCACATGAGGACATTCCTCGTCGTTGGTGGGACTTGGTGAGGGAACGTTTATTTGTGCCCGTGGATTGTATACAAGGGTCAATATTGGACCGTTTGTAGGGCAGTCTAGGAAATGTGATGGCTTAAGAATATGTTCAGATCCCTGTAGCTTAAGCCTTTTGAATCTTATGAGCCATGAGGGTCTCAGAAGAGAATTCTCCTTACGAGTCGTGAGTATCTCGTAAGTGCAATTTCTCCTTAGGAATCGTGGGGATCCCTAAGTGTTTTGATCCCTTGTGAGTCGTAAAGATCTCACGCAGGTATTTTCTCCTTACAAAGTCGAGAGGACCTTGCAAGTGTGTATGAATTTTTTTATGAGTTTGCGCCCTTTCTGGTTTTCACAAACTCGCCGGTAGCCCTGCTGTTTTTACTCACAGAGCCTTTTCAGGTTTTCATCCGTGCCCATTTCACTTGTGGACGTACTGTTCTTTTCTCTCTTTTTTTCTTCTTTTTATTTATTTATTTTTATTTTTTTTCCGCCTTAGCTTAAGGATGCTGTGGTTTGTAGTAGTTTAAAGACGTTTCGGTCCGTAGCTAGTTTAAGGACATTACGGTCCATTGTTAGTTTAAGGACGTTTCGGTCCATCATTAGTTTTAGGACATTTCGGTCCGTTGTTAGTTTAAGAACGTTTCGGTCCGTTGCTAGTTTCAGGACATCTCGGTCCTTTGTTAGTTTAGGGACGTTTTGGTCCATAGCTAGTTTCAAGACATCTCGGTCCCTTTTTAGTTTAGGGACGTTTCGGTCCATAGCGATTTTGAGGAAAGTTTTCGCTGGATACTACTTATAGAGTTTGGGATTGGGAAGATAGCGAGCGGACATAGGCGTCATCATCTATCATTAACCTAGGCCGTGACTCGTCAGGCGTAGCATTTTTTCAGGAACCGACTGTTTATTGGCCGGAAGGGTCTTTCGCCATGCATATCTATGAGCAAGTAAGCCCCACCTTGGTAGACTTTGTCTATGATGTACGGGCCCTCATAGTTCGGCTCGAATTTCCCCTGTTTGGCATGTTTGGTGATCATAGGTCTCTTGACCATTAGCACGAGTTCGCCTTGGCGAAATGTTCTCGGCCTAGTCAATCTCTCGTATGAACGCGTCATTTTTTTCTTTGTAAGCCTCCAAGTTTTGCTGCGCTATGAGATGAGTTTCATCGAAGGTGTTGAGCTCCTCAAGCCAAAGATGAGCATTCTATTCATCTGTTAGCTCGTAATGAACCGCCACTCGTAGAGAGGGTAGCTCTATCTCGAGGGGGAGTACCGCCTCTGCGCCAAATACCAATGCGAATGGCGTTGTGTTTGTGGCCGTTTTGAACGTGGTTCGATACGCACAGAGAGCTTCATGCAGTCTCTCATGCCAGTTGTTCCCCTCCGAACACAGAGACGCGACCGCGTAGCTTCGTCTTGCCTGAGATTCGGGGCAGATGCTATTTGGTTTTATTCGCTCTCCGAAGATGCCAAGTTGATTTATTGCACAGTATATCGGAGGTTTAGACGGATGCGGCCGATGTAGCAGACTTCGTCAGATTCCCCCTCGTTCGAGGGGTTTTTGATTGTGGGGACGCTCTTCCCTGAAGGCGCAAGCCCCTGCAGTTAATTACGCTACCGCATCGCGGTAACAACTTTCTCCTTCTCCAGAATTTCACTTCATGTCGTGGGTGTTTGTTTTGTTTGTGGTTGCCCATGGATTGTATACGGAGACTAATTTATGTCGTCGCCCGTAGGACGTGGATTAGTCCAAATCCGTATTTTCTTAGATTTGGGTTTGGGGTTTTGGTTTAAGGATACGTTAGCCCTATTTAAGGCTAAGATCAACTTAAACTTTTGTTAAGGATACGTTAGCCTAATCTCCAGACTAAGATCAACTTAACGGGATCGTTTGGATCCGACAAGAGAGCAATTGGCTCTATTGTTTAGTTTAATAACATTGCGGTCAATTTCCAGTTTAGGGACATGGTGGTCCATCATTCCCATTTGGGGACGAACATTAGTTTAAGGACATTTCGGTCCAACGTTCCCATTTTAGGACGAATATTAGTTTAAGGACGTTTCGGTCCATTAGTAGTTTAAGGATATCTCGGTCCAACGTTCCCATTTTGGGACGAATATTAGTTTAAGGACGTTTCAGTCCACGAGTTTAAGGACCCCGCAGTCCGTATCGACGTGTGGTTGTCGGGACTCATCACCTCTCTAAAGACGTTGAAGGATTATAACGAAAAATATTAGAGGAGTTCGGAGATGTACCCTTGAACCGGGTGTAAATTGGTTTAAGAGAGCGGTTGTGCTCAGCTCAATTTAATTTGAGCACTTATGGCCATGATTGGGTTAAGTCCAGTTGAGAATGTTCAACAATTTTTTATTTGAATGACCTGTTAGGCCTTTGATTGGGCTCTGCCCTTGTTTAATAATGCATGGCATTTTGTTTGGTCTATTAGACCTTTATTTGGGCTCTGCCCTTTTTTAAATGATACACAGCATCTGTTTTGGTCTGACAAACCTTTGTTTGGGCTCTGCATTGCATTTTATTCTGGCCTGTTAGGCCTTTTAAATTGGGCTCTGTTCCTTTTTTTTATAATGCAGAGCATTTGTTTTGGTCCATTGGGCCTCTTAATTGGGCCCTGCCCTTTAATTATGCGCTGCATTAATTAGTCTGACAGAGCACCACGTGGCTTGTCAGGCGCTTTGCGCCAATTGAGGAGCGCAGGGCGCAAGTCCATGTGGAGGTGACACGTGTCACGCTCTGGTGAGCGCAAGTCTGCTAGCGCAGTGCGCTGCGACAGTGCGCTGCGCTGTTGCGCTGCTGACACGTGGCGCGCTCTGGTGACTTGCGCCAATTTAAGAGAGCAGTGCTCTGTTTTAGAAGCGCATAGCGCAGTCTGTTCTGAGGCTGACACGTGGCAGCCAACCTGAGAGCGCAATAGTGCAATTTTTTTCAAGTGCAGGGCACTGTTCAATATCTTGATCCGATTTTGGATCAAAGAAGAGAATCTTTTAAGATCCCAGAACCAATGGTTCATCAAAAGGCAATGCTTTTATTTAGATCAAAAAGATCTAAAGAAGAAGTAAATTACTTCTTTTATTAATATTATCATTTTTTTATTGAAGATCTTTGATCGTGTTCTTAGATCATTGATCTTTTCAGAAGAAAATTCTTCTTTTTCTAAAGGTTTTTACCTTTTTCTTTCTTTCTTTCTGAATTCTTCTCAAAGTTCTTAGAAGAGCTCTGTGAATTCTCTGTGTGCTGATGTCCTTTAGACTTGGAGTCTAGGGGGCTTTTTATAGTGCCATTTGATTTGTTAAATCAGTTAAAAAGATCTTTCTCTGAGTGATTTAGGGATTTTTCCCCACCGTTGGATCTTTGATCCAAGGGCTTCTGTTTTACAGAAGATAATCTTCTTGTTTTAACAAGATCAGAAAGATCTTTCTAGAATTTTAATTCTGTTTTAGTGTTGGCACAGTTGGCGCAAGCGCACCTGCGATTGACACGTGTCGCGCAGCGCAGAGCGCAGCGCAACTGCGCTAGCACAACTGCGCTGCCACGTGTCGCGCAGCGCAACTGCGCTGCCACGTGTCGCGCGCAGAGCGCAACCCAGCTGAAGCGTTGCTTCATTTATTTTCATTTTAAATAGAGTCTTGCTCTGATTTGGTGCGCTGCCTTGGGCGCTGCGCTGGCGTGTCGGCTTTTGATACGTGGCGTGTTGCGCGCAGCGTAAGGAATCTGAAGCGTTGTTTCAATTTTTGAAATTCAAACAGAGCTTTGCTATGATTGGGGAAACAAATGCCCCCCCACCGTTGCGCTCACGTGGCGCACACGTGAGTGCAGCGGTGGCAAGATCCTGGCCGTTGGATCAACTGAGGAGTTGAAGGGGCGCAAGCGCCTATAAATAGGACCCTTGGGCCTTCACAGATGATCATCATCTTCAAGAACTTTGATTCTCAGAACTTTAGAGCCTTACTCTTGCTTTTAAGAACTTCAGAGTTCAACTCTTAAAACTTTTTAGGTAAAATTTTTAATCTAAATTAAATTAAATTAATTTAATTTTAATTGACAGAGCCTTGCTCTTATAGATCTTTAATCTAAAGAAAACCCCTTCGGGGGTTTACCAACAGAGCCTTGCTCTCAAGAATCCGTAGATCTAAAGAGATCTTGTTTCAGGGTTTTTAACCCATGAATCAAAGCTTTGCTCATGGACAAAATATAGATCTTTTTGATCTAAAAATGATGAACTCTTAAGAGTTTTCATGGATATTTAAGATCCCAATTTTTTTTAATTTTTAGGAGTTAAATTCGTTTTAAGGGATTTTCTCATCACTATTACAGAGCTAGGCTCTTTTAAGGAACTTTATTCCCTTGAGACCAGAGTTTGACAAGTGTCACTCTGTGACAGAGTTTTGCTCTGAAAAAAGGAGATTTTTTCCTTGTCTCTAGGGATTTCTCATTAATGAGAATATTCTTTTGGGGATCTCCTCATTAATTGACAGTCCCATCCAATGATGGGGCTGTCTTATTAACTGATGATTTGTCATCTAGATTTTGTGGGTCCCCCTTTGGTCCCCTATCCACTGTATTGTAGTGTGGTATAAATTTTAAAGTTCCAAGTGTCAGAAATTAAGATTATAGCACTGACGTTTGACTTTGGTCCTCCTTCTTTTTGCAGGCAACATGTCTGCTGATTTGTCTTTCCCATTCGTTCGCTCGGAGGAAGGATTTCCCGAGGCGCCGGTGGACCGGGAGGTGCTCGCTCTCATTAAGGCTCATGACCCCGAGCACAAGAACCTTCACCTGTGGGGTAGGTGGTATAACGACATCATCAAGGGTCGCTGAAGCTTCGGTTCCGCGACGCCGTCTGAGCCCATCTCGTCAATCCCTTATGCGGATGAACCCCCGGTGAAGCATGCCGTGGAGGTCAAGAACTGGAATTCGGAGGATCTTCTCCAGCCTGCGATTGGTGCCGTTCCCGTGCAGCCGCCGCCGGCCGTGGACATCTTGGGGCGGCGCATATGTCAGGGTGAAGCACGCCCTTGGGGACAGGCTTACAATATTGGATTGACCCCACGACAACCGGCCGGATATCTGCAGTGGGCCGGATATATCCTATCAGCGAAGAGGACGCATCTGATGAAGATTGGTCTGTACTCCGCAATCTACGTCTCGATGTTTGAGTACCCCGCTCCTCCAACGTGGTGGGTCAAGGCTTTCATCGAACAATGGAACATTCCCACCCATACCTTCCTTATGACGGACAGGGAAGTCTCCATTTCCTTGGAAGAGTTCGTCGAGATCTCGGGCTTGCCGGTGAGGGGGGAGCATTATGAGGAGCTGCTTCCTCCTGACGAGTATGTCTTCACTACCAAGCCGCTGGTATTTGATTTGATGCCGGAGAATGCTATTCAGCACCAGTTTTCGGGCTTGGTGAAGGTGCTGAACATATACGAAGGTCTCTATCTGGAATCAGGAGTCCGGGGAGTCAGTTTCGCAGATTTTATCGCCCGCTTCCTTCGACCGGAGATTCTATCGGAGCGGAGTGAAAAGTTCGCCAAGTTCAATGACCCTTTCGGCTTCGGCTTAGATTGTCGACCAATATCGGAAGACGATCAAAAGGATTTCTATCTCCCCGACGCTGCCATCATGCCCTTGTCAGAAATCGCCGCCCCGGGCAATGATGATGAGACCTTCTTTTTAGGGTTCCTAGGATTGTGGCTGTGTAACTTCGCGCTCCCCATGCACCCGCGCTACATGCGGCCGTCCGTTTTCTACCCAGCGCATCGGATGGTGGCTGGCCTGCAGTTGTCAATAGGAATCGCCGGGTTGGCTCACCTATATAATGGACTTAGCGTGGTGGAGGACGCTAATGAACCTGGGGTGCAGCCTGCCAATTTCCTGATGCACTACTTCACCTCGTGGATGGAAATGCATGTGCACGGGGTGTTCGGCATCCACAAGAGCCCTTCGTTTTTTGAGAGGTGCAGACTCCCAAGAGTCATGCGGCTAATCGGCGCCTCGATCGTGAATCCGTCTCTGCGGGAGGCTAGGGGGTTGATCCTTCGTCCACACCTGGTCGGAGCGAAGATTTCTTTCATGGATAAAGTCATAACTATCGGCTCAGAAAACTCCAAGGCGGTGGTGGTGCTGTGTGACGGCTTCAAGGACGGGACCTCCGTACTGAAAGCCCGGGAGATTCTTCACATCTACTCCATTCGGCCGGGCTACTTGGTGTTCAGGCAGAACGAGATGGCGCTTTTCATGAGGTACAACCCCCACCGGTTCGCCCAGCAATCAAGCTATAACCAGGGGGTCCCGTTGGAGGCGTTTTTGGAAGAGCCCGCGGCCAGTATGGAGGGAATATGGAGCGCGATGCACCATTTCATGCGGCTGAATATGGGCTCCCACTTCTTCATCAGCGAGCCGAGCTGCGTCCCCCGGGTCCTCCACGCGTACGTGGCTTGGTACGCGCACGCAATGGGTCCAGTCATCCGTGAGGAGAAGCGCATGTTGGTTGACCGTAAAGGTGCGCCTCCCGGCGGCGACCGCAAGGCTCCCCTGAAGCCAAGGACCCCTATCGTACCTCCGCTGAAAGATGCTGGAGCTGGACCACCGCGCGTGTTGAGCCCTCCGCGCGGATTACCTCGTGCTACCGCAGACGTGCTACCAGTGCCCCGTGCTCCAGTGGAGACGGTAAATGTGGTTTCGCAGGAGTCCGGCGTGGGCGCGGATATCGGGACCCGCCGCCCTAAGGTGCCCACAAAGCGCAAGTTAATTTTGGGTGCGACTGGGGTCCGCGTGCAGAAGAGGAAGAAGAAGTCGATCCTCTCAGCTGACGTTGCGTTCGGTCAGGAACTTCATGCTCCCTATAGCGAGGGCTTGGGCGAGTACGGGACCAACAAAGGATTAGTTATGCCGCCAGATGACACTGATCTGGCGGCCGCCATCGCAGCTTCAGAGCGATTGGCGAGGCGCGACGCATGGCTAGCTAAGCTTGTGCAATCGGGTAATCACTGGTTGCATTTTTTTTTTACTGCATCGTACTTTTATTACTTTCTTTGAATAATGCTTTTCCCTACTTTTCTTTAAACAGGCATCACCACTGAAGAAGCTATCGCTGCTTCCCTCAAAACTTTTCAAGAGGAGGAACGACTCAGTGCATCCTTAGGCCTCGGTACATTTCGATTCATTAAGTCTTTATTCTCCTTTGTGACGGTCAATCTAACCTTTTCTTTGTCTTATTGCAGGGACCCCGGGATCTTCTGCGCACGCCGATGCGGGGGCTCTTCCCGAGCCAGCTACTGAAGTCCCGACCTCTTCGGGGCTACCGTGAGAGACCTGACTTGAGGAGCCGATGAGAGATGCCTTGAAGGCTCTGGAGGAAACTCTAAACGAGGACGACGACACCTTGATGAAGGAAGCGTCGAAGAGGTCCGTCGTGACGGCCCGAGAGGAGAGGAAGCAGTTGAAGCGCGATGCGAAGGAGCGCAGAGCTGCTTTGGCCGTGGGAGCAGGCCCAAGCACCATTATTCCTGCTGCTTCTCCTTCCGAAGAGCCCCCGGTCGTCTTGTCTATCGCTTACAGATAGGTAGCGCATGCAGTTCGGGAGACCAACGATCGATCCTCCTCAGGTAATGTGTCTCTCGAGACTTTGTTGTAAGAATTGTACAACTATCGGTTCTCATACATCTTTTCCTGAAGGGCCAAGCCCAACCGAAGGGGAGGCGGAAACCATCGAGCCTAAGGGGACAGTGGAGGAGGTACTGGCTGAACCCGAGCCGACGGTGGGCGACGTAGCCGGGCCCGAGCCAGTGGCTGACGAAACGGTCACGTCCACTATGCCTGAGAAGGTGGCCGATGCCGAACCCGAGGTAGCGGCGGATGAGACAGCTGCTACAGCCGGGTCTGGGGCAGCAGCGGATGGAGCGCCTGAGACCGATGACCCCATGGCAACGGTGGACGAGACGGCTGCGACTGCTGAGCCCGAGGGAGTAGCGGGTGGGACGGGCATGATTCCTGAGGACGAGCCGGCCGCTCTTTCTCAAGAGTCTGGCAATGCTCCGATCATTGCTCTCCCCGCCTACGGTCCTCCGCCGTCTCCTGGCCTCGCGAGCACGACGACGGCCCCTATAGAGTCTGGTGATGAGGCCATGGGACGTGGACTCATGTCGATGGAGGAGGGAGACGCCTCCGTTTCGGCTGGCGGCTCATCAGGTAAATTTCGGGTTACCGTCCTTTTTTTTTATCTTGCAATCCTTCCTGACAGGTTTATCTTTGTTTTTAACGCAGGTGCGGCCAGTGCCGATGCTCCATTGCTCGAGGGAGCGCCGTTAGCTACTGCCTTGGCGGTGGCCACCTCTCAGCCTTCTCTCGTACTATCGCAGATGCTGGAAGGTATGGATTCACGACCCATCAGTTTCATCTTTAGGCTGCATAATTCATGTACTGATGTTGTACTATTGCATCTTTGCAGGAGTGCTTTTTGATCACCTTTACCAGGTGCTGCACCCACACTTCTCTTTCCCGTCGGAGCGTGCTTCCTTCAGTGGCGCCGGTGAGTATGGTTTTCAATTAATATCCTTCCTTTTTTCAGTAATGGAATTATTTCTGATTTTTCCTTGCCTTGGCTGCAGTGCTACAGATCGAAGGGAGAGATGAAAGATCAGTTGCGCCATCGGTCCTCCCGGCCTTACCGCCTGCTGCAGCTGGTATAGTAAAACTCCCTCATTGATGACTTTCCTATATTTCTTGAACCGTCATCTGATTGCGTTTTGTTTTGCAGCTATCGTTCCGGTTCCGGTCCCTCTTGAGTCTTACATCATAATGCCGGCAGGTCCCTTCTTGAGACGTCCATCTTCAAAGGGTGCCATGATGAGCTTGGGCATGCTGAGCGGATACGTCGAAGAGCTTGATGCAGACGCTCCCCCATCTGCTGTAGATTTCGCTGCTGAGGTTAACCCGATGTTGGCGGCGCTTGTAAATTTTCATAATGAAAGCATCGTTGAGTTTTGGGTTAATTACTGCAGGGAAATCGAGGCCCGCCTGCATCAACTGGAGTCGACGCGTCCTGCCCCCGAGATCTTGGCCGCGAGCGCTCAACGGGCGGCATGGATCCAGCAGAGTGCTCCTTACTTCCGCCATCTCGATCAAGAAGTTACTTCAAAGCGTAAGGAGCGCGGTGAGACTTCGAGCAAATCTGCCCAACTGCATGCTCGGGTGGAGGCAAACGCTGCACAGCTGAAGGTTATCATTGAAGGCCTTCTGCGATGCCTCTCCGAAGGGTTAACACTGAGGCAGCAGCTTGACGTCGTCGAGCGGGATGCACCTAATCAGGAGGCAGCCCAGCAGGCAGCCGAGGAGAAACTTTCATCCTACCTGCAGCAGCGAGCCCAGGTGGAAGCGGAAGTGGCCGCGGCAGCCACTCAGGAGGAGGCGCTGAAGGAAGTGCGAGAGCAGCTCGCGGATTTGTTAAAGACACTTCCTTCTCAGTAGCTACTTTTTGTATCATTTGTACTTGTAAATAAAAATGTATTATTTTTTTATTCTTTAACACAATGTATCTTGTACTTAATCAAGTTTATGAATAAAAGATATACATTCTTTGTAATGTCTTGTGTCATTCCTGCTCTTTCTTCCTTCTTTTATTATCAGTATGCTGTCTTAGTAAACATAGTTGACAGGTGATAGAGCGAACACCCTGTCTCGGTCTCTTCAAGAGGTAGCGATGGCTTAGGCCGCAGGTTCAGATTTGCTGCCTAAGACTTTTCAACTTTGTGAGCCGTGAGGGTCTCACAAAGACTTTTCTCCCTACGGATCGAGAGGATCTCGTAGGTGTATTTTCTCATTAGGAATCGTGAGGATTCCTAAGTGCGTTTTTTCTTATAAGTCGTAAGGATCTTATAAGAGAATTTTCCCTCTTACGAGTCGAGAGGACTCGTAAGCGGTTGTTTCCCTCCTTGTCGAGATTCGACTTCAGAGAGTGAGACCCGTGGATAGTATGCAAGAGACCGTTTTGGATCGACTTGCAGGGTCCCAGTGCTTAGGAAACAAGTTTTTTAATCCCTGCTGCCTAAGGCTTTATCTTGCAAGTCGAGACGAATCGGGAAGTCCTCGCGAAGACACTAATTTCTTCATGAGTCGAGACGAATCGAGCAGCTCTCGTCAAGGACACTAATTTCCCTGAGTCGAAGTATTTTGCCGAGGACACTGGTTTCCTCGAGATTGAAACGAATCGGAGTATTCCTGCAAAGACACTGGTTTCTCTGCGGGTCGACGCGAATCAAGATGTTCTCGTCAAGGATACTGGTTTCCCTGAGTCGAGGTATTTGCCAAGGACACTGATTTCCTCGAAGTTGAAATGAATCGGGGTATTCCTGCAAAGACACTGGTTTCTTTGCGGGCCGACGCGAATCAAGAAGTTCTCATCAAGGACGCTAGTTTCCTTGAGTCGAAGTATTTGCCAAGGACATTGATTTCCTCGGAGTTGAAACGAATCAGGGTATTCCTGCAAAGACACTGGTTTCTCTGCTGGCCAACGCGAATCAAGAAGTTCTCATCAAGGACGCTAGTTTCCCTGAGTCGAAGTATTTGCCAAGGACACTGATTTCCTCAGAGTTGAAACGAATCGGGGTATTCCTGCAAAGACACTGGTTTCTCTGCGGGCCGACGAGAATCAAGAAGCTCCCATCAAGGACGCTGATTTCCCTGAGTCGAAGTATTTGCCAAGGACACTGATTTCCTCGGAGTTGAAACGAATCGGGGTATTCCTGCAAAGACACTGGTTTCTCTGCGGGCCGACGCGAATCAAGAAGCTCTCATCAAGGACGCTAGTTTCCCTGAATTGAGGTGTTTTGCCAAGGACACTGATTTCCCTGGGGTTGAGATGATCTCTGGTGGTCTTTCAGGTTTTATATGAGTTACCGTCAAGACCCTGAAGCTAGGAATTTGGCCTTCGCTTCGCTTGCTGTGGTGTGTCCGAATCCTGTTGGAGGAGGGACGCTGTAGCGATATTTCGTCTGTTGTGTAGAGACGAACGCCGAAGAGGTGATCACTCCACACTGGGGTGAGATGATCTCCGATTGTCTTTCGGGCTTTTATATGAGTTGCCGTCAAGACTTGGCTCCGTTTTCCGATGGAGCACGGGGAGGGAAGATATGTTTCCTTCTTTGTTTCTGCCCCTGGATTGTATACAGGGATTGCTATGATATCGCCTGTAAGGCAAAAGTTTCATTCATTTTTTTTTTATTATTTTATTTCCGGGATGCTCTATCATTTCAGCTTTTATATCGCGAAGGTCGCGATTGCCCAATCATTTCGGCTATTTTTCGCGGTGCCCAATCATTTCGGCTATTTCTTTTATTTACACTCGCTGTTTTTTATTGCGAGTTGCCTAATCATTTCGGCTATTTCTTTTATCTTTACTCGCTGCTTTTTATTGCGGGTTGCCCAATCATTTCGGCTATTTCATTTATTTTTAGCTCGCTGATTTTTATCGCGAGTGTAGAACTTGGAATCTGGTGCCAATCTCAGCATCAACATTGCTACAACCAGAATATTGCCAGGAGCGAATCATCATTTGCCATGAAAAGACATGGAATTTGATACCGATTTAGGCATCAGCATCGCTAAAACTGGGATATTGCTAGGAGCGAATCATCATTTGCCTCTGTCGATGTTGAACAAAGGTGGCTTAGTAAACAGGGTTAGGATTCTATCGACTAAGGCTTTTGACTTCATAAGCCGTAAGGGTCTCACAAAGGTATTTCTCCCTGCGAGTCGTGAGGATCTCGTAGGTGTGTTTTCTCCTTAGGAATCGTGAGGATTCTTAAGTGTATATTCCCTTGTAAGTCGTAAGGATCTTACTAAAGGGTTTTCTCCTTATAAGTCGAGAGGACTTATAAGGGTTGTTCACCATATGGACATATCCCTAGTCACGGGTGGGACTTTGCTGGGGAAATGTTTATTCACGCCCGTGGATTGTATACAAGGGTCAATATTGAGCCGCTTGTAGGGCCATATCGAAGGTTGTGGGGGTTGCTTAAGAACAGGTTAAGGTTTCTGTAATTTAAGACTTTCAAATCTTATGAGCCGTGAGGGTCCCATAAGAGAGTTTGCCTTACGAGTCGTGAGGATCTCGCAAGTGTAATTTCTTCTTAGGAATCGTGAAGATTCCTAAGTGTGTTGCTCCCTTGTGAGTCGTAAGGATCTCACGCGGGTAGTTTCTCCTTACAAGGTCGAGAGGACCCTGCAAATGTCTTTTAACGAGGTTGCGCCCTTTCGGGTGTTGGAGATAGTGCCCTCAAAATCAATTATTGGATCGCAGGTACGTGATTGCAATGATTGAGGCAGGACCTATACCGATATGACAGTCTTGCTCGAGATGATAGTATGCTATCTGGTTTGTCTTTATCATCGTACATATGCTTTAGTTCACTATTGCATGATGATAGAACCCATAGGATTCTTGCTTGACTACCAGCAGTATGATGGCGATCATATACGTGGGAGCTGGAGTCTATAAGCACATCCTTAAAGTGCCCCTAGTCGTGCGAGTTTCAAGATAGGGCATCGTTACTCCACAGTAGACTAGTGTATACAGTCGAGACCTCGACGAGAGGCGATGGCCGGTCTCATAAGCCATTGGTGTCAGTAGGATCACCTAAGATGTATACAGGTGCTCATTGGGTTATGAGTACACCGGACAGGACTCGCCGGGATCCTGCTAGTTGGTATTATACATATCGTCAGATAGCAGTTCCCTGGTGACATGTGTACAGGTTAGTTTGTCGACCTGAGATCGTCATTTGTCTCGTGTGAGTTCCCACTGTGCTTAGATTACTACCCTACCACGCTCAAAGGAGTTGTGCAAACAGGTTTTAGTTGGGTACAGTCTCGAGCCACATGGAGGCAAGTGAGCGGATCAGCAAGGGATTCGTCTCTCCCGGTATTGGGGGTGAGATCGCGCTGTGTCTAGAAGAGCCATTACACAAAGCCCTCGGCCGAGGCAGGAGATTTACTGGTAGGTACTCCAGTAGTATCTTAGGGTGTTCTGGGCTACTCTCTTACACGACTTATACTGCTATTAGGGGTCTGACGTTACCAGCCCCTAGGCAGATATGCGATACTCATAGACGAACGGACTGGACTGTATGTATATTGTCACTGTCAGGCTCACTAGGGTTTATGGATGAGTTCGCTCGTCAGCTTCCCTTCCAATTAATACATAGGCAAACCGTTACGTACAGCTTATACCTCTGACGTGCTAGTGGTTATACCCAGTGCCAGTGTGTTGATGAGTCATTAGAGTTCCCCACAGACACTTTTCCAAGTTCGGGAGAAACGTTGTAGAGGCCGTATGGATTTATGGAAGGGTTCGGAAAATGCACGTGCGTTTTCGCACGTGTCATTTTTCGGGCAGATAATACTGGTCGGCTTTGGTTTAAGCCGAATCCGAGTATTATGCTGTGTAGATATAATAACTTTGTCTCAGTTGCATTTGTATTCGGTCGTAATACAAATGCGGGTATATTTATACTGATACGGGGTTATCCTGAAATTCGTTTCAGGATCACTTTTGGAAGTTGCCAGTTTCCAGTTTTCTATCAGCCGTATTTAACATTCGGTTAAATGTGGATTTATCTTTTCTTCTTGGGTGAGTCATGAGGGTGAGTCATGCTTCTAGAAGGTTCTAGAAGTGATGACATGGTTAGTGACTCATGGTTGTATTTAATGATCATTAATGGTTGTGGTTACTAGGTTTAGATGAATCATTGTTTCCATTAATGCTTTTTGTAAAGCTTAGGATATTTTTCCTTGATCTTTTGCTTGTGGTCACCACTCCTCTCCTACACTCACCCCCTCTCCTCCTTTTAAGTGGCCGGCCTCCCTCTTGGTGAAGGATTATGGTTGCTAGAAAAAGATTGATATTGTTTTGGACTCATGGAAATTAGATAAGCCTCATTTCTCATTTCACCCGATTCCAAAAGGCAACTTCATTAACCGTTCGTCCATAGCCTTGGACGTAATGAGACAAAATGTTCTACTCATTCTCTACATCATCTTGGTCGTCTCTTTTAGCAAACTTGACGATCGAGTTGCCTCGGTTCAGAGGCGGGAGCCCGTTTAAAGATCCGTCGACGTGGTGCCACCTAGTCGAGAAGACTGGAGATCGGAGCAGCCGCAATAAAACGTGAGATGATGGTTGAAGACCGAAGGACTCGGATCGTTCGGTATAACTCTTCTACTCACTTTGTAGTTTGTTAGTTTAGCTTTAATGGCAGATCCGGGTTATAGTACGCGATAGCGCCAGTTGTAAAAAGTTTTTGTTCCGCATTTGGCATCTGTTAGACGGTCAGGACGCTACCGTGGACTTACAGTGGTATCAGAACCTCACCATTAAGCAATACTAACTTGTGCTAACGCGTTTAAAATATCGATCGAACCGAATTTCGAAAATCACATTTTTTCAGCACCTGAGTTTCTGTCGATTTTTTAAAGGGCCTAAAAATAATTTTACATATCACAGAAAACAGTTCAGGGTTTTCTAAGCAAACTGAAAAAAGTTGGTCACGTGATCCTACAGTTTCACCGCGGATCCGCGGTCAAACCTAGGGTTTGACCGCGCATCCGCGACAAGATTGTAGGAACAGTGATCCAAATTTTTGCAGTTGCTTATCCACTGGAAATTGTGGTTTTTGGTAATATTTTTTTAGGCCCAGTTTTTGTTACTGTATAATAGATGTACGTGGGGCCCACTTCAGGAAATTTAGTCGATCGAAATTTGAAACTTGTTAGTTTACATTATTTACATTATATCTCCGACCGGGAATGTCATTTGATCGGTAAACCGCATCCGATTGCTATAGTTCTTTTAGACGGGTTTGCGAACGTGACATTCGCGTTGATGTTCTGTGTTGTGCTGTGATATTGCGGATTTGTCGTGGTGGATAGCAGGGTGCAATGATAGTGCAGTTTGGATTTATTTGTACATTTGATATTGTGGGGCGAGCGTCCAACATGTGGACTGCCGTCACTGCCTGTTGTATAATATTCTTTTGGGACACGACCGGGTTGAGGTCGATGTACCCGTTATACATATTTTTATTTCTGTACTAGGTTTATCCCGCGAAGGAGTGCACGGATAGCCGGGTTCTGGAGGGCAACGGGTCCGTATCTCATGGCTTTGAGAGGCAGAGGGACCTCACTCTAGAATTGGCAGACTATTCGCTGCACTCGTAGGGGGTACAGGTTGACCAAAGGTGGGGTGCTCAATTTACCGGATTCCGTGAAATGTCGGGTGTTCCATTCACTATGCTGTGGGGACTACCTCGCTTCAGGTTTTAGCGGGTAACTTGCCGCACCCGTAGGGGTCTAGGTTTCATTGCACAGGCTATCCACACGACCAGGGGAACGTCAGGTTTCAGCAGCGGCTCTGTGAAACCCGGGGATCCCAGATTATCTGTATTGTTCTGTGATGCTTATTACTTTTCTGTAATGTTGTATATTATCACGCCTGGAGTGATTATTGTATATTGGTATATATACTATTAGATGTTGTATATGTTTTACACCCGAGCTAGTCCAGCCCCCGCTCTGTCGTTAGTTAAGTAACCTAACGGGTGATGACGGGATCCAGTGACGAATGCGGATGGCATATACGTACATTTTATTTTTCGTTCTTTTCTGGTGTGATTGATTGATGGGACTGCATTGATTCTTATCAATGCAAGTAAAACAAACCTATATTTGATGTTGTTGGAACAAATTTTAAAAGGTGTTATTACAAACATGTTTCCTTTTGTTTTGCATAGCGGTATTCAGTTGGAATATCCTGCACCTCATTCGACGAGGCAAGGGCCGAGATCCCTTCACCGGGAGTGACCCTTTGGGCAGAAGTTTACGTCAGGTTAATAACTTCACTATAGTCGATTACAAGTTGCTTTGCATAGCGGTATTCAGTTGGAATATCCTGCACCTCATTCCACGAGGAAAGAGCCGAGATCCCTTCACCGGGAATGACCTCTTTAGCAAAAGGTTTTTCGTCACTATATTTTTATAAAAAGCTATCTGGTTCCTTCAACAAGATCAAGTTCATTACGTTAAAGGTTTTTCGCCAAAAACCAGCCGTAGCCCTCCGTCATTTCTTATGGATAGTCAGTAGTATTCAAGCTATGTTTGTTGGCCCTTAGTCAAGGCATAGTGTTTGGTAGCTGCTGGGTATTCATTTGTAGCATAGATAAATGCGTTGGTTTGGGATAGTGGTATTACATTGTTGGCCCTTAGTCAAGAGTATGTACGGGTGGGTTCAAATCAACCAGGACAATGACGGGAAGAACTTGACATGTGACTTATGATTTGTTGGCCCTTAGTCAAGGTCATAAGAGCATGGGGTAAAAATTACATCGGGAGTTTCAAACATACAGCAAACTTGCCAGGCATGCGCATACCTTCTGGAGTGATAACTTGAGTGGCTTCCATCAAGTTATCATGCGATGATTGTTAGATCCCGATTCTCACTGATGAGTTAGTTTACTCTTCGGGTGATCCCGACTAATTCTTCTTTCAGGTTTGGAGGAGAATTTGAGATTACAGTGGGAGGTTTCCTGCTTAGATAATGTGATAACCATTCTGATCTAGGTTAGAGTGCACGCAGAGTATTTCTTTTCTCTCTCTCTTTGGCAGCGACCTTTGACCGACCCTAGACTATGACTCGGTGACCAAGTTGACCGAACCTTCTTAATATACTGGCTTTTGGATTGTCCGAGTTGCATAAGTCATTGCCGCTCCTTCTTTTACCCTTTGAATTTCTCAGAACACCCCGTATTACTACGGATATCCACTTCCATTGGATAGATCCATCGTATGGTTATATACGAACTCGAAGGGACTTCTTTGAGGATGGATCCAGGTTCAGGAGAAATAGAATTGGTTTATTCAATTGTCTTTTATTATCACCTTCTCTCAAGTTGCGAGAGCTCCTTAGTTTAGGAGAGTACACCTATTACGCTTATTGGATAGTCTTATTTCAAACCATAGGCAGGTGCCGAAAGGTAGGGAATGAAGAAAACCAATTAGCCTAAGTTGGGTGTACAGAAGGTAATAACTAAAGACAAGATAAAGGGATTAGAAAGAGGGCAAAGTAAATTGCGACTGTTATCATTCATGACCAAACCGCATACTTCATCGCCACTCCTATTTCACCTTTAATGGAATAAGGTATTATTCAGTTGTCTTTTATCATCACCTTCTCTCAAGATACGAGTACTCCTAGGTTGAGGAGGGTACACCGATTATGCTTACCGGATAGTCTTCTTCCAAACCATAGGCTGGTGCCGAACGGTAGTGAAGGAAGAAAACCACTTAGCCTAAAGGGGTGTACAGATGGAAATGAATAAAGACAAATAAAGGAATTTGGATATATGGCAAAGAAATATACGGTTATAGTCATGAATTGGTTTATGGAAGAGGCATTACTAGGAATACCAGGATATCCCTACGAAACATTTTCATGTTTCAGTGCATTGTTAAAGGAAAACTGATTTCTCGATTAGATACTTACTCCAGGGTATGTATTTACCAGGTTTCATTCTCATATCTGTATGGTTTTACAGATGATGAGTGGGAGTAAGTTATTGGGAATAAGGTGATCATCCTCATTATATCGGAATTCGTTGTAATTGGTGATATTTGAGGTTATCGCCTGGGTAAAGTTTTCAACCTACGATGCACAGGTTATGAGTTATTCAACTCAGCGGACTTATACAGAGTATTGTATGTTGTCCAGTGTCCGTCAGGACAAAGGGGTAGGTCCTCGTACTATATTCTGTTTACTTATAACTTCTCTAGTTTTTAGACAAGTGTTTCGTAGAAATACAATGTCTAAGTTTTGAGAAGTTGTGGGTATAAGAATAAAGTAGAGAACCAGGTATCACAAGTATCAGGATTCTTCAAAGAGATTGAAGATGTAGATTCTTGTGATTGGTATTCAGATAATAGTAATCGTTTTGAGAAACTTGTTTCTCTTTCAAGTTACTCATAATTGGATGGATTCCTAAGTTGAGTAATGCTGATTAGCCTTTTTCCATTAAGTTGTCATGCACTGGAGACAGCTGCATGATTTGAATCTGGTTCCAATTAAATTAGTGCCTCTGTTTCTATATTGGATATAGAATGGTTCATATCTTAACGATGTTAAGATACGGGGATTTGTCCAGCTTATGCTTAAAACCAGACACTGGATAACTCAAGGCACATTTCTGTAGTGGCTGTTTGTGAGTTGACCCTGGCTTTGACGAGGGTTGACATTTCTTCCATCTGGAAGATCAATAGTAATATTGTTCTTGACTCGCCACAGTTTTAGTAAAATGGACTTTTTCAGAAAACAGTAGTGGGAGTATGGTAAAACTGGAAGTGATTCCAGAACCGCAAACGATTACGGAAAATTTAATAGGACCTATATATTGAATCAGGTTTGACATTCCAATAGCCACTTCGCAGACATGGTGGGTAACCTTAGACACCCTAGAGGTACTCCGGTACCCTCAAGGACGGTGACAGGGAGGTTCTTGTTTACCCAGACTTGACACTACTGTTGTTCCAGACTATGAGATCCGACAGGAAGATATGTATAGCGTCATTCTAAAATAGCTTTAGAAGTATATGTATATATATATTATTCTGCCAGAGGGTTGTCGTAGTCAGGGGGAGCAGCGGAAGCATAGTGGGCAAGTAGCTTATGTCTATTTATAGGCTTGAGCAGATATAGCGGAGATTAGATCATCTGATTTTGATGAGACAGTCATGGCTTTGACTTCATCAGAATAGGGGATGGATATGTTGAGAAGGTAGTAGGGTGTGATGTCCTGGTATTTGGATGACATACACAGAGTAGGAAGTAAAATTCCTATACTACGATCGGTTGTACTTTGGTCGTCACACAGTTGTTTCTCCACAAAGGATATGGATATAATATCAGACATTCTGGTTACTAGATCTACGGTTTTAGATCTAGATTTGGGTAGTTTCCCAATGTGGGTACTTTGACAGTATTCTAATAGTATTTTAGAATAGATGACTCCTGGTATGGTAGTGTACCTGCAGGTGATGGAGTCACCCTCTCTAAAGGTGTCTTACAGACTAAAGGGGAGAGGGATGTGCATGATTGGCAGATCACTTGCTTAGGCAATTGAGTCAATCGTGAAAAGTCAAGTACCACACCAGATGATGTTTTTGCACTAGATGCGATAAGTTAATATTAATCCAATCGTGGAGAAACATAAGGCATCAGTTTTAGAACATAAGTGTATGTTCTACGGATTTGATGACGGCAGCCTCCTTCGGGAGACGGTTATCATTCCAGGCTTCAGAGGTGACATGGATGACAGAGTGATTGTCAGAGTTATAGTTTTCTCTATGATGAGGGACAGTATTATGGACAGGTGGTCAAAGAGGATACTGTGGGAGGCATGGTGCTGGATACTGACTGGGTTCAGTTATCAATATAGTCTAAGAAGTTTGGATTTGGAGTTCATTTATGAACTAGGTCCCATCAGATATCCAGACATATTCTAAGACAGGTATTACTCGATTCAGGAGATGGCTTTCTCCGCGAACTTGAGATTACGAGAGACATAGAAAGAAACATCAGGGCGGATCCACTCACTGAGGCTATTTCTCGAACACAAGAGTTTTACAAACTAGCTTTGTGAGACTGATTAGTAGAGAAGTTGGATGTTCGGTATCACAAGGGCTATGAGTATGCGACATCGCGATAATTAGCCTTAAGTGCAAGCGGGAGATTGTTGGAGATAGTGCCCTCAAAGTCAATTATTTGATCGCAGGTACATGATTGCAATGATTGAGGCAGGACCTATACCGATATGACAATCTTGCTCGAGATGATAGTATGCTATCTGGTTTGTCTTTATCATCATACATATGCTTTAGTTCACTATTGCATGATGATAGAACCCATTGGATTCTTGCTTGACTACCAGCAGTATGATGTCGATCATATATGTGGGAGCTGGAGTCTATAAGCACGTTCTTAAAGTGTCCCTAGTCGTGGGAGTTTCGAGACAGGGCATCGATACTCCAGAGTAGACTAGTGTATACAGTCGAGACCCCGACGAGGGGCGATGGCCGGTCTCACAAGCCATTGGTGTCAGTAGGATCACCTAAGATGTATACAGGTGCTCATTGGGTTATGAGTACACCGGACAGGACTCGCCGGGATACTGCTAGTTGGTATTATACATATCGTCAGATAGCAGTTCCCTGGTGACATGTGTAGAGGTTAGTTTGTCGACCTGAGATCGTCATTTGTCTCGTGTGAGTTCCCACTGTGCTTAGATTACTACCCTACCACGCTCAAAGGAGTTGTGGAAACAGGTTTTAGTTGGGTACAGTCCCGAGCCACATGGAGGCAAGTGAGCGGATCGGCAGGGGATTCGTCTCTCTCAGTATTGGGGGTGAGATCGCGCTGTGTCTAGGAGAGCCATTACACAAAGCCCTCGGTCGAGGCAGGAGATTTACTTGTAGGTACTCCAGTAGTATCTCAGGGTGTTCTGGGCTACTCTCTGACACGACTTATACTGCTATTAGGGGTCTGACGTTACCAGCCCCTAGGCAGATTTGCGATACTCATAGACGAACGGACCGTACTGTATGTATATTGTCACTGTCAGGCTCAGCAGAGTTTATGGATGAGTTTGCTCGTCAGCTTCCCTTCCAATCAATACATAGGCAAACCGTTACGTACAGCTTGTACCTCTGACGTGCTAGTGGTTATACCCAGTGCCAGTGTGTTGATGAGTCATTAGAGTTCCCCACAGACACTTTCCCAAGTTTGGGCGAACGTTGTAGAGGCCGTATGGATTTATGGCAGGGTTCGGAAAATGCATGTGCATTTTCGCACGTGTCATTTTTCGGGCAGATAATACTGGTCGGCTTTGGTTTAAGCCGGATCCGAGTATTATGCTGTGTAGATATAATATCTTTATCTCAGTTGCATTTGTATTCGGTCGTAATACAAATGCGGGTATGCTTATACTGATACGGGGTTATCCTGAAATTCGTTTCAGGATCACTTTTGGATGTTGTCAGTTTCCAGTTTTCTATCAGCCGTATTTAACATTCGGTTAAATGTGGATTTATCTTTTCTTCTTGGGTGAGTCATGAGGGTGAGTCATGCTTCTAGAAGGTTCTAGAAGTGATGACATGGTTAGTGACTCATGGTTGTATTTAATGATCATTAATGGTTGTGGTGACTAGGTTTAGATGAATCATTGTTTCCATTAATGCTTTTTGTAAAGCTTAGGATATTTTTCCTTGATCTTTTGCTTGTGGTCACCACTCCTCTCCTACACTCACCCCCTCTCCTCCTTTTAAGTGGCCGGCCTCCCCCTTGGTGAAGGATTATGGTTGCTAGAAAAAGATTGATATTGTTTTGGACTCATGGAAATTAGATAAGCCTCATTTCTCATTTCACCCGATTCCAAAAGGCAACTTCATTAACCGTTCGTCCATAGCCTTGGACGTAACGAGACAATGTGTTCTACTCATTCTCTACATCATCTTGGTCGTCTCTTTTAGCAAACTTGACGATCGAGTTGCCTCGGTTCAGAGGCGGGAGCCCATTTAAAGATCCGTCGACGTGGTGTCACCTGGACGAGAAGACTGGAGATCGAGGAGATCGGAGCAGCCGCAACAAAGCGTAGGATGATGGTTGAAGACCGAAGGACTCGGATCGTTCGGTATAACTCTTCTACTCACTTTGTAGTTTGTTAGTTTAGCTTTAATGGCAGATCCGGGTTATAGTACGCGATAGCGCCAGTTGTAAAAAGTTTTTGTTCCGCATTTGGCATCTGTTAGACGGCCGGGACGCTACCGTGGACTTACATTGGGTTTTCACAAACACTCGCTGGTAGCCCTGCTGTTTTTACTCACGGAGCCCTTTCGGGTTTTCATCCGCGCCCTTTTCGCTTATGGACATACCATTTTTATTTTTTTTTAATTATTTTTTTGTATTTAATTTTTTTTATATCTCGTGAGCCTGAGGATGCTGCGGTAGTAGTTTAAAAACGTTTCGGTCATCAGCTAGTTTTAGGACGTAGTGGTCCATCGTTAGTTTAAAGAAGTTTCGGTCCGTTGCTGAAGAAGGCCGGTTACTACTTATAGAGTTTGGGCTTAGGAAGATAGCGAGCGGACATAGTCGTCGTCATCTATCATTGACTTAGGCTGTAACTCATTAAGCATAGTATTTCTTTAGGAAGCGACCGTTTATTGGCTTGAAAGGCCTTTCACCGTGCATATCCATGAGTAGATAGGCTCCACCCTGGTAGACCTTGTCTATGATGTACGGGCCTTCATAGTTCGGCTCGAATTTTCCCCGCTTGGCGCGATTGGGGATCATAGGTCTTTTGACCACTAGCACGAGTTCGTCTTGGCGGAATGTCCTCGGCCTGGTCAATCTTTCATATGAGCGCGTCATCTTTGCTTTATAGGCCTCCAGATTTTGTTGCGCTATGTGCCGAGTTTCATTAAGGGCATCAAGCTCCTCAAGCCGAAGGTGAGCATTTTCTTCGTCCGTCAGCTCGTAGTGGATTGCCACTCGTAGAGAGGGTAATTCTATTTCGAGGGGGAGTACTGCTTCTGTACCGAAGACCAACGCATATGGCGTCGTGTTCGTGGCTGTTTTGAACGTAGTTCGATATGCCCAGAGAGCTTCTTGCAGTCTCTCGTGCCAGTCCTTCTTATTTCGGGACACCGTCTTCTTCACGATCTTCGTCAAGGTCTTGTTGAAAGCCTCAGCTAGACCGTTAGCTCGGGGATTATAAACTGAGGAATATCTCCAGTCTATGTTGTGTTGTTGCGCGAAACGGCTGATCTTGTGGCTTCTGTAGGTTGGCTCGTTATCGGAGATGATCCGTCGTGGAGTTCCAAACCGATAAATGACGTGCGTCTTAAAGAAATGGAGGATATTCTCCGTCTTCACTTCCCTTAGCGGTACCGCTTCTGCCCATTTGGAAAAGTAGTCAGTCGTCGCCAAGATGAATCGATGTCCCCTGGACGATACTGGTTCGATGGGGCCGATTACATCAGTCCCCCACATTTTGAACGGCCAGCTAGCCACTGTTAGATGTAGAGGATTTGGGTGCTGATGGATGAAGTCCCCATGAATTTGGCATGAGTGGCATTGCTTCGCATACTCGAGGCAGTCCTGAATCATCGTTGGCCAATAATAGCCCATCCGTTTAATCTTCAACTTCATCTTTGGGCCTGCTTAGTGAGAACCGCAGAGTCCGTCGTGAACTTCCTGAACGACTCTTTTCGCTTCGTCAGGTCCCAGACATCTCAACCATAGAGAATCGAACGACCTCTTGTACAGAGTATCATTGACGAAGGCGAAAGACAGAGCTCGTTTCATAAGTTGATGTCTTGAGGACGCATCTTCAGGTGTTCGACGGGATTTGAAGTAGTCTATAAAGACTTCTCTCTAATCCTCAACCTTTTCCTGGTCTTTTATTTGCATAGCCATTTGCTCAGTCACTCCCTTTTCTTCGGATGATTCCGGAGATATTTCTGTTGGGGCAAGCACTCGATGGCTTTGTACCACGATTCTTACGTCATCGAGGTTCTCGTCGGCCAGTTCTTTAGCGGGCTTAGCTAGCACATCTGCTTTACTATTTTCCGCACGTGGTATGCTTTCCAGCATGTAGGAGAGGATTTGAGTCAGCAGTTACTGTACTCTCTCGCCGTACTTCACCAGTTCTGGTTTGCACATTTGATAGTCGCCGTTTACTTGACTAACGACCAGTTGGGAATCTCTGTATATGAGGAGGTTTTCGATTCCCATGTCGATGGCGATTTCTAAGACTGCTATCAAAGCTTCGTATTCGGCTTCATTGTTCGTCCTTAGCTCCGTTAAGGAGAAGGTGAAGCGTATTATCCCTCCTTGTGGGGTCACGAAGATGAGGCCTACCCCTGATTTGATTACAGGGGTGTTCTGTTTGCGCTTATTCATGGAGGATGCTCCATCAAAGTAGAGCTCACATCGGGTATCACCACCGTCGATCGCATCAAATGCATGTTCGTCTGGCAGCTCGCAATTCAAAGGAGAATCGGCAGGTATCGGGTGCTCAGCGAGGAAGTCGGCGATGGCCTGGCCTTTTACTGCCTTGAGAGGCTGGTAGGTTATTGAAAACTCCATTAAGAGCAAGGCCCATTTAGCGAGTCTCCCTGTCAATATGGCCTTCGACATTAAATATTTAAGGGGGTCTGCCTTCGCAATGAGACGGACTTCATGCGCTAACGCGTAGTGCTTGAGCTTTGTTATTGTGAAGATCAACGCCAGGCAGTGTTTTTCGATGGAGAGTAGTTGCTTTCTGCCCCCAAGAGAACTCGACTTAAGTAATAAAGAGATCTTTCTTTCCCTTGGTCGTTCTCTTGTGCCCATAATGCGCCTAAGGAACCTTCGAGGGCGGTTGTATAAAGAATGAGAGGCTTTCCCTTGACCGGAGCAGCCAATACTGGCGGATTCCGTAGGTATTGCTTGATTTCGTTCAGCGCGCCCTGGCACTTGTGATCCTAAATGAAAGGGGTTCCCTTCTTCATCAGGTGACTGTAAGGGCGGCACTTGCCTGAAAGATTGGCTATAAATTGTCGGATGTACGCGAGCTTCCCTTGGAGAGACCGCAATTGCTTGAGAGTCCTTGGCGGAGGCATTCCCATGATCAACTTGATTTTTGACGGATCTATCTCGATACCTCGGTGTCGGACGATGAATCCCAGGAATTTGCCCGAGGAGACCCCGAATGCGCACTTGAGAGGGTTCATCTTCAAGTTGTATTGCCGAAGGCGTTGAAACACGGTCTTCAGATGCTCTAAATGCTCCTCGTATGATTTGCTTTTAACCACGAGGTCGTCGATATAGCATTCGACGATTTCATGTATAAGGTCATCGAAGATCTTCGTCATGGCCCTCTGATATGTGGCACCGGTGTTATTTAGACCAAAGGGCATCACCTTGTAGCAGAATATACCCAAAGGGGTCCGGAAAGCAGTGTGCTTCTGGTCTTCGGGATGCATCTTTATCTGATTATATCCTGATGAGCCGTCCATGAAGGAGAAAACCTCGTGAGTGGACGTGTTATCTATCATCAGCTCGGTGACTGGCACTGGGAAATCGTCCTTCGGGTAGGATTTATTGAGATCCCGAAAGTCTACACATATGCACACCGTCCTATTTTTCTTCATTACCGGGACGATGTTGGCGATCCAATCGGGATACTAAACTTCTTGGATAAACCCAGAGTCGATCAGCTTCTGGACCTCGGCGTTGATACTCATCACAAGCTCGAGCCGCATTCTTCTCGGTGCTTGTTTGATTGGTTTAACGTCCGGGGATATCGCCAATTTATGGACAGCAATTTCTGGATCTAGTCCTGGCATTTCGAAATAGTTCCACGCGAAGCAATCTCTATACTGCATAAGCACGTCTTTTAATGAAGCCACCCTTTCTTCAGATAGCAGTTCACTAACGAATGTCGGTCGCGGGTCATTCGTCGTCCCCAACTCAATTTTCTTGAGGTTATCCGCAGTGATATGTATTCCATCTTCCAGCTCTTTCGGCGCTGGTGGGAATTCAGAGATCACCTTGTCATTGCTATTTTCAAAGCACCAGGGAAGGTCATCCATATTCTCGGGCCCTTCCTTTGATATTGTTATCATATGACAAGTACGAGCTCGCTTCCAAGACCGATGTGTATTTTGTTCTACTCTTATAGCCTTGGGCTCATGTTTCTGTGGCGGTGTTACCCTCTAACTGTCAGATAGAGCGAACTTGCCGAGCTGATACTGATTTTCGACCCAGTTCTTGAAGGTGAAGCAATCTTCGAGAGGGTGCCTTATTAACCTGTGATAAGAACAATAGTTCCGGTGTGAGACTTCGCCTGCTTGTTCGGGGTGCTTGGACTCCGGAAGCGTAAGCATTTGGTGCTTTATAGCTAGGTCAAGTATCTTCTTCGTCTTTTTTTGAGGAAAAGAGTATGCTCGACTCATTTTCTTCATAAGGGACAAATCCGGACCGCTCGATTCCCGACTGCGTGGCTTCTTGGTTCCGCTTTGTCGTTGCTGAACGTCTTTTCCGCTTTTTGAATTGTTTCTGCCTCTGTGTCGCGCCTTTTTTACAACAGGTTGACAGGGAGCGGTATTTTTGTCTTTCACAGCCTGTTGAAGGAGGCATTGCGTCCTGGCTTTCTCGTAGATGTCCATTTCACGGTTGTGGTCGTCTCAAACTTTTTGACCAGCTTCCCTTATAAGCTTGTCCATTTGTTCTTCGAACGACGGACTGGGCATTTTTGCATCGGGGACTTTTTCTGGCTCAGGATTAGCATCTTCCTATTGAGCATCCCCTTCTTCATCAAAGTTATGCACAACATAACAGTCACGGAGTAGCTCCCGTTTCTTGGACCGAACATATCCAGGCCCAATTGCTTCCATTCTCCCATTGGAAAACTTGTGCTGAGTTCCAGGAACGTTCCAGATCCTATCATAGAGTTTAGCTTTTCGAGCGGTCTGTTTGAAGGGTATCCCTTGGCGCTTTAATAGCCTTTTTAAGCCTTCTGTATAGTACCTAAGCAGACGAATGGGCTGGAGCCTGTCAAGCGTAGGATCCGCACCGTGCCAGACTTCTTTCTCCACATTGGTTTCTTCAGAGCGGTAGAATAGAACTGCCTTTTCGTTTTCTCTCCTGGGAGGGACATAGAACGTCTGCAGCTCCTCTACACTGCAGGTATCGAATGCATCCAGTTCTTTATAATGTTTAAGTGGAACCATAGCGACTTGTAAACTTTGCTCCTCATTAGCGAAAGTTTGTATTGAAGGCCGAGCGGAGAATACAGCATGGACTTCATCTTCCAAATCGCTGCTAAAGATCAACAGAGGAGTGGACGGTCCCGGTTTGTTGTGTTGGGGTGGCCCGGAACAGACTATCTCTTCGTCCTCCTCGGTATCGCTCCCGAAGACCGGAATGGTGGCGTTAGCTTTGTTCTCCGGCTTGTGACACCTTTCCATGTCTTCGAAATCCGGTATGAAGTATTTTGCATCTTCATATTTGTGGACTTCGTTCATGGAGAATGGGTTCAGCTCTCCTGTTACGGTATACTCGAGACCATCCTTAAAATATTTCATATACTGATGCTGTGTAGAAGGGATGATGTTGTACTCGTGTAACCAGGGTCGGCCGAGCAAAGCATTATACCATGTCTTCGCGTCTATGACGTGGAATTTAATGTCCGTGACGAGCAGCCCAAAGCGCAACGTCAGTATCACAGACCCGAGAGTCCGTGATGATTGAGAGTCGAACCCGGAGATGGTGATCTTGTCCCGAGCGAGGTGTTGGATGCTCATGCAGATTTCCTTCAATACCCGTACATTGAGGAGATTGACGGAAGACCCATTGTCAACCAAGATTTTGCCTATCTTTATATCGTGGCAATATCCTGAGACATAGAGGGGGCGATTGTGTTCGCACGTCCCAAGGAGGAGGTCTTCATCACCGAAAGTGACATCGGCTGCGTGCACTTCTTCCAGCTCGTCCTTCATCTTTTCTTCGGCAAGAAAAGCTTGGAATTGCTCTGGGTCCTGTAGCGCTTTGATCAACGAATCTCTTGCTTCTTTTGATAGTAGAAGGGCGTCAAGAATGATGAGCTGCGAAGGTAGCTTCCTCAAGTGTGCCAGAACGTTGTAGTCCACCTTATTTCTCTTTGGCGGGTCCTTGACGATTAGCTCTTCCACAACTTGGTCATCCAGGGCGATATCCTCAAAGACCTTCTCTTTTCCCTTCTCTTTTTTATTTGAAGGTCCAAGATTCTTTTCGGGTAGCGTACTATTACGCAGCCGGATATTTTCGCAGGCCTTCGGTTCTTCCTCTTTTTCCGAGGTGGACTCTTTAAAGAGAGGGCTAAGCTCCATTTCCTCGTCAGAGTCGCTCCCGAATGTGAGAACTTGCGCTTCCCTGGCGTTAACCATACGACAGTCGCTGGTAGTTCTTCTAAGCTCTTCGGTCGTACTTTTCCACTCCCGACAAGTTTTGCACTTTTCCCGCTTAAAATGTTGCCGGTGAGCGACATATCCCTGCCACCATTTATTGAAAGCTTTGCACTCTTCGGTAGGATGCGAGACCTTCCGATGATATAAGCAATAGGAAGGGTGCATTTCCTCTTTGCTGGCAATGTTTCCTTCAGAGGGTGGCAGCTTCATCCCCATCGACATGGCTTTAGCAAACCTCTTCCTCATCTTGAATTTGATTTTGTCCGCAATGGATGTACTTTGATTTGACGGGAGTGTCTCGATCTTTTCGTCTAATAGGAGCGTCTCGCTTTCACGATCAGCCTTACTTTTCAACAGAGCTTCATTGAGGAATGCATCAATGGTTTCATCTGATGGCCCCAGAAGTTTCGGTTCAGGATCTTCCCCCAGCTTCTCAGTGCAAGGAGTTCTCTCATCGTCCGTAAACGAGTGAGAGATCACATGACAACTCGTCACGTATTCCTCGGATTCATCCGACGAGCTCTCTCCCTCATCTTCCTCTTGAAAGACGTGGTTGAGGAACTCCTGGAGTGTGACGGGAGTCCGTGCCTTTTGATTGTATTCCTCCAGCGTGTCAATTTGTTTCTGTAAGTCCGTGCGCTTGTCACCAAGCTTCACGGGCTTTTTGGATCTCTTCCTCTTTTTCGAAGACTTTGACGGCTGGGTGTGAGAGTCTGACCATCACCACCCGTTTTCTGAGTTGGGCGTGGTTTCAGCATTCCCTCGATGATCTCGGGTTCCAGTGGATTTTTCCACCTGATTGCCTGGCACGTTTGGAGATCCTTTAGCATTCTTTTAGTTTTGACTGAAAGAGCGACCTCCCACGGGGCTTCCCTTATGAATGAGCATGATGCCCTCGGTTTGTCCGTCTTTTTGAGAGCATGCGGCTGAGGCGGGTGTTGGATATAGTGCCTTCTAAGTCAATTATTGGATCGCAGGTACGTGATTGGAATGATTGAGGGAGGACCTATACCGATAAAACAGTCTTACTCGAGATGATAGTATGCTATCTGGTTTGTCTTTATCATCATGTATATGTTGATAAAGCCCATAGGATTCTTTCTTGACTACCAGCAGTATGATGGCGATCATATATGTGGGAGCTGGGGTCTATAAGCACATCCTTAAAAGTGTCCCTAGTCGTGGGAGTTTCGAGACAGGGCATCGATACTCCAGAGTAGACTAGTGTATACAGTCGAGACCCCGACGAGGGGCGATGGCCGGTCTCACGAGCCACTGGTGTTAGTTGATTCACCTAAGATGTATACAGGTGCTCATTGGGTTATGAGTACACCGGAAAGGACTCGCTGGGAACATGCTAGTTGGTATTATACATATCGTCAGATAGCAGTTCCCTGGTGACATGTGTACAGGTTAGTTCATCGACCTGAGGTCGTCATTTATCTCGTGTGAGTTTCCACTGTGCTTAGATTACTACCCTACCATACTCAAAGGAGTTGTGCAAATAGGTTTTAGTTGGGTACAGTCCCGAGCCACATTGGAGGCAAGTGAGCGGATCGTCGGGGATTCGTCTCTCCCGGTATTGGGGGGTGAGATTACGCTGTGTTTAGGAGAGCCATTACACGAAATCCCTGGCCAGGGTAATCGAGATATACTTATAGGTATACCAGTAGTATCTCAGGGTGTTCTGGGCTGCTCTCTGACACGACTTATGCAGCTATTGGGGATCTGACGTTTACCGACCCCCTAGGCCTAATATGCGATACTCATAGACGAATGTTCCGGACTATACAGATATTGTCACTGTCAGGCTCAGTAGGGTTTATAGATGAGTTCGTTCGTCAGCTTCCCTTCCAATCAATACATAGACAAACCGTTACGTACAGCTTGTACCTCTGACGTGCTAGTGGTTATACCCAGTGCCAGTGTATTGATGAGTCATTAGAGTCCCCTACAGACACTTTCCCAAGTTCGGGCGAAACGTTGTAGATGCCGTATAGTATTATGGCAGGGTTCAGAAAAAGCACGTGCGTTTACACACGTGTCGTTTTTCGGGCAGATAATACTGGTAGGCTTTTGTTTAAGCCGGATCCCAGTATAATACTGTGTAGATATAATATCTTTGTCTCAGTTGCATTTATATTCGGTCGTAATATAAATGCGGGTATGTTTATACTGTTACGGGGTTATCCTGAAATTCGTTTCAGGATCACTTTTGGAAGTTGCCAGTTTCCAGTTTTCTATCAGCCGTATTTAACATTCGGTTAAATGCGGATTTATCCTTTCGTCTTTTGGGTGAGTCATGGTTCTAGAAGATTCTAGAAATGGTGACTAGGATTAGTGACTCATCATTTGCATTAATTGTGAGGTGAGGTGTTAAGTGAGGTGGATTAAATCATTTAATGTGTTCATACCACTCATTCTTTCTTCATGATAAATATCCTTGATATTTTTCTTTGATCTTTTGCTTACACTCACCCTCCCCTCTCCTACACTCACCCCCCCTCTTCTATAAGTGGCCGGCCCCTCTTGTGAGAATGTTATGGGTTTTTCATTTGCTTGAGAGAAAAAGATTATGATAGTTTAGGGTATGGAAATTTCATATAGTTCAATTTCCATTTACCCGACTCCAATTGGCAACTTCTATTAATCGTTCGTCCATAGCCTTGGACGTAACGAGACAAAGTATTCTACTCATTCTCTACTTCATCTTGGTCGTCTCTTTTAGCAAACTTGACGATCGAGTTGCCTCGGTTCAGAGGCGGGAGCCCGTTTAAAGATCCGTCGACGTGGTGCCACCTGGACGACGAGACCGGAGATCGAGCAAGTTCGGATCAGTTGCAACATAGCGTGAGATGATGGTTGAAGACCGAAGGACTCGGATCATTCGGTATAACAATTCTACCCTCTTTACAATTTGTTTGTTTCGTTTTAATGGCAGATCCGGGTTTGAGTACGCGATAGCGCCAGTCGTAAAAGTTTTGTTCTGCATATTGGCGTCTGTTAGACTGCCGGGGCGCTGCCGTGGACTTACAGTGGTATCAGAGCCTCACCATTAAGCTATACTAACTTGTGCTAACGCGTTTAAAAGATCGATCGAACGAAATTTCCGAAATCACAATTTTCTGTACATAAAGTTTCTGTCGATTTTAAATCTGTTCTAAAATTCATTTTGAGCACTTCAGAAAAACAAGCAGGCTTTTTAAAGCAATACGTACAAATTTGGTCAAGTGATCTCACTAAACCACCGCGGATCCGCGGTCAAACCTAGGGTTTGACCGTGCATCGCGGCGGTTTAGTGGGAACAGTGAACAAAATTTGTGCAGTGGCTTCTATGCAGGGAATTGTGGTTTATGGTATTGTTCTTTTGGGCCCAGTTTTGGTTACTGTACAGCGGATGTGTGTGGGGCCCACTTCAGGAAATTTTGTCGATCGAAATTTTAAATTTGTTAGTTTACAGTACTTACTTTATATCTCCGACCGGGAATGTCATTTGATCGGTAAACCGCGTCTGATTGCTATAGTTCTTTTAGACGGGTTTGCGAACGTGACATTCGCGTTGATGTTCTGTGTTGTGCTGTGATGTTGCGGATTTGTCGTGGTGGATAGCAGGGTGCAATGATAGTGCAGTTTGGATTTATGTGTACATTTGATATTGCGGGGCGAGCGTCCGACTTGTGAACTGCCGTCACTGCCTGTTGTATAATATTCTTTTGGGGCACGACCGGGTCGAGGTCGATGTACCCGTTGTACATATTTTTATTTCTATACTAGGTTTATCCCGCGAAGGAGTACACGGATAGCCGGGTTTTGGAGGGCAACGGGTCCGTATCTCATGGCTTTGAGAGGCAAAGGGACCTCACTCTAGAATTGGCAGACTATTCGCCGCACTCGTAGGGGGTACAGGTTGACCCAAGGTGGGGTGCTCAATTTACCGGATTCCGTGAAGTGCCGGGTATTCTATTCACTATGTTGTGGGGACTACCTCGCTTCAGGTTTTGGCGGGTAACTTGTCGCACCCGTAGGGGTCTAGGTTTTATTGCACAGGCTATCCACATGACCAGGGGAACGTCAGGTTTCAGCAGCGGCTCTGTGAAACCCGGGGATCCCAGATTATCTGTATTGTTCTGTGATGCTTATTACTTTTCTGTAATGTTGCATATTATCACGCCTGGAGCGATTATTGTATATTAGTATATATACTATTAGATGTTGTATATGTGTTTTACACCCGCGCTAGTCCAGCCCCCGCTCTGTCGTTAGTTAAGTAACCTAACGGGTGATGACGGGACCCAGTGGCGAATGCGGATGGCATATACGTACATTTTATTTTCGTTCTTTTCTGGTGTGATTGATTGATGGGACTACATTGATTCTAATTAATGCAAGGATAAAACAAACCTATATTTGATGTTGTTGGAACAAATTTTAAAAGGGAGTTATTACAAAGACGTTTCCTTTTGTTTTGCATAGTGATATTCAGTTAGAATATCCTGCACCTCATTCGACGAGGCAAGAGCCGAGATCCCTTCACCGGGAGTGACCCCTTGGGCAGAAGTTTGCATCAGGGTAATAACTTCTACATAATCGATTACAAGTTGCTATGCATTGCGGTATTCAGTTGGAATATCCCGCACCTCATTCCACGAGGAAAGAGCCGAGATCCCTTCACCGGGAATGACTTCTTTAGCAAAAGGTTTTCGCTACTATATTTTTTTTATAAAATTCTATCAAGTTCCTTCAACGAGATCAAGTTCTTTACTTTAAAGGTTTTTCGCCAAAAACTAGCCGTAATCCTCCGTCATTTCTTATGGATGGTCAGTAGTATTCAAGCTATGTTTGTTGGCCTACGTCAAGGCATAGTGTTTGGTAGCTGCTGGGTATTCATTTGTTGCACAGATAGATGCATTAGTTTAAGACAGATGTACAGCCTTGTTGGCCTACGTCAAGGGCATGTACGATAACCTAAATTAATCAGGACAACGACGGGTAGAACTTGACATGTGGCTTATGATTTGTTGGCCTACGTCAAGACCATAAGTGCATGGGATAAAAATTTATATCGGGAGTTTCAAACATACAGGAAACTTGCCAAACTTGAGCATACCTTCTGGGGTATGTTAACTTGAGTGGTTTCCATCAAGTTATCATGCGATGATAGTTGGATCCCGATTCTCATTGATGAGTTGGTTTACTCTTTGGGTGATTCCGACTAATTCTTATTTCGGGTTTGGAGGAGAATTTGAGATAACAGTGGTGTAGGGTGTTTTTCGTCACCCTATTAAGATGGGAATACGCGCGCGCTTGTCAGGCGTACTACAGATTCCCCCTGCCTAGGGTAGGCCGGGGTTTAATGATTGTGGGGATCCGAATCTCCGGCAGCCGCGGACTAAGCTACCGTTAATTACCCCTCGCTTTTGGAGCGAGGAAACCTCCGATTGACGGGTTAAACTGGTCATGCGAACTCAATGTGCAGTGTACGTGTGTTGTGTTTTGGAAGGGGTTATGGATATATCGGGGGCCCCGCAGAGTTTTTACGGGAGTCCCGCTACCCGGATAGCGGGCTGGGGGTCAAGGGGGCTAGCGGCCCCCTTGCGGGGTGCGGGGCAGCGCCCCGTTAGAAATTTTTTCTAATGGGGGAGGCATATTTAGTGTGGAGTGCATAAAAAAGGGGGGGAAAAGCGTCTTAAAGACGCGTGCGCAGCATGTGGGCGCATGGTGCCCGGGGTCATATGGCACACGCGTGACCATTGGGCGCCTCAGCGCCCGGGGTCACGTGGCGCACACGTGACCATTGGGCGCCTCAGCGCCCGGGGTCACGTGGGCACACGTGACCGGTGGGCGCCTAGGCGCCCCGGGGTCACGTGGGCACACGTGACCAAAGGGCGCCTCAGCGCCCGGGGTCACGTGGGCACACGTGACCAAAGGGCGCCTTGGTGCCCGGGGTCACGTGGAGCACACGTGACCATTAGGCGCCTCAGCGCCCCGGGGTCACGTGGGCACACGTGACCGAACGATGCCTTGGCGCCCGGGGTCACGTGGCACACACGTGACCGCGGGAAGCACCCGTGGGAAGGGACTTAGCCCCTAGGCTGGGGAGTTGAACTCCCAAGGGAATTTTCGGAGTTGAACTCCTAACAGAAACAAATTTATGGAGTTAAACTCCAACAGAAATTAATTTATAGAGTTAAACTCCAGAAAATTTAGAAAGGAGTTAAACTCCTGGGGACTTATTGCTCTTCTTTTGAGCCTTGGGTCTGTCCAAAGTTAGATTTTTGGAGATGGGTCTCCTTCTTCTTGCTCTTGAGCGGCGGGATCTTGGAGAAAAGGGGGTGAGACTTAAAAGTCTCCCCTTTTCGAGATCTGACTGGAGATCCGAGCTCCCCTTTGTGGGTTTTGTGGTGAAAAACTATTTATTTTTGAGAAAGGGAGAGTTAAACTCTTGATTTAATTCAACAGAAAGAAGAAGGTTTTTAGAACCTTGAAGAAGGAGAAAGAGGCACAAGCCCTAGTTTTTTGAGGGAGTGGAAAAGTGTTTCTTTATTCATCATCATGTTGCCTTATATAGGCTTACACATTTACATATAGCCCCTTGGGCTTTACAAAATGGCATTTTGCCCATCCCATGGTTCATGTGCCATTTATTTTTGCACATAAACCATGGGCTTACAAAAATTTGGCTTTATACCCATTTTGTTTACATTCATGCATAAAAAATTACATAAAAATTATTTATTACATGATTTCATTTTTGGCATGGGGAGGGTCGGCCGCTTCACGTTTCGGACTCGACCTGGGCATGGGCCCACTTGACCTGGGCTTGGGCCCACCTGGCTTGGGGTTGACCTTGACTTTGACTCGGTCAACCGGGGTGTAAATTTTTACCCCAATAAAGTGCCCCCCATCAATAAATGCACACCGCACATTTGAGTTGTGTGCATGAAATTGATGGATCTTGAAGCTGAACTTCGAGGTGGAACATCATTCCGGGGGCGGAGCATCATCCCGGGGAGCATGATTCCCGGGGATCGGAGTATCATTCTGATTCGCGGAGCATAATTCCAGGATCGGAGTATCCCTCGGGGAGCATGATTCCCGGGGATCGGAGCATCGTTCTGATTCGCGGAGCATAATTCCAAGGATCAGAGCATCATTCCGAAAGGCGGAGCATGATTCCAGGGATCGGAGCATCGTTCCGATGAGCGGAGCATAGTTCCAGGGATCGGAGCATCATTCCGATGGGCGGAGCATGATTCCAGAGGATCGGAGCATCATTCCGATGGGCGGAGCATGGTTCCAGGGATCGGAGCATCATTCTGAAGGGCGGAGCATGATTCCAGGGATCGGAGCATCATTCCGATGAGCGGAGCATGATTCCAGGGTTTGGAGCATCATTCCGAAGAGCGGAGCATCATTCCAGGGATCGGAGCATCGTTCCGATGGGCGGAGCATAATTCCAGAGATCGGAGCATCTTTCCGAAGGGCGGAGCATGGTTCCAGGGTTCGGAGCATCATTCCGAAGGGCGGAGCATGGTTCCAGGGTTCGGAGCATCATTCCGAAGGGCGGAGCATGGTTCCAGGATTCGGAGCATCATTCCGAAGGGCGGAGCATGGTTCCAGGATTCGGAGCATCATTCCGAAGGGCGGAGCATAATTCCAAGGGTCGGAGCATCATTCCGAAGAGCGGAGCATGATTCCAGGGGTTCGGAGCATCATTCCGAAGAGTAGAGAATGATTCCAAGGATCGGAGCATCGTTCCGAGGGGCGGAGCATCATTCCAGGGATCGGAGCATCATTCCGATGGGCGAAGCATGGTTCCAAGGATCGGAGCATCGTTCCGAAGGGCGGAGCATCATTCCAGGGATCGAAGCATCATTCCGATGGGCGGAGCATCATTCCAGGGGATCAGAACATCATTCCGATGGGCGGAGCATGGTTCCAGGGATCGGAGCATCATTCCGATGAGCGGCAGACATTTTGACCGAAGCATAATTTCGATGCAGAGGTTAATTCCCAGGCGAAGCGTAATTTCGACAAGGAAGGCAGATATTCCGAGGCGAAGCATTGATTTCGACATGGGATATATTCTAAGACGGAGCATGATTCCGGCGCAGAGCTTGTTGGCTGACTTGATTCCGAGACAAAGCATAATTTTGACAGGGAAGGCAGGTACATCGAGGCGAAGCATCATTTCGACACGGGGTGCATTCTGAGACGAAGCATAATTCCGACGCAGAGCTTGCTGGTTGACTTGATTCCGAGGTGGAGCATAATTCCGACGAGGAGGTCGTTGGTTGATTTGATTTTAGTTGACATCAGCATCGCTACACTGGAATATGGTACCAGGAGCGAATCATCATTTGTCATGAGAGGATTTGGGAATTGTTTTTTTTTTTTTGGTTTTGGCATCAGCATCGCTACACTGGAATATGGTACCAGGAGCGAATCATCATTTGCGCTTGCTTATTAGGAAACGATGGCTTAGGAGACAGGTTTTAGGTCCCTATCACCTAAGACTTTTTCAATTTTGTGAGCCGTAAGGGTCTCACAAAGTATTTTCTCCCTACGGGTCGTAAGGATCCCGTAGGTGTATTTTCTCCTTAGGAGTCGTGGGGACTCCTAAGTGTGTTGCTCCTTTGTGAGTCGTAAGGATCTCACGCGGGAATTTTCTCCTCACAAAGTCGAGAGGACTTTGTGAGTGCATTTCATCTCTTTTTCACGAGTTTGCGCCTTTTCGGGTTTTCACAAACTCGCCGGCAGTCCTGCTGTTTTTACTCACGGAGCCCTTTCGGGTTTTCATCCGTGCCCCTTTGCTTGTGGACATACCTTTTTTTATTTTTTATTTTTTTATTTTTATTTTTGGTGGGACTTTGAATGTGGTCTCACCGGTAGGACTTGGAAGAGATTGGGATCGTTTTACGCCCGTGGATTGTATACAGTTTTGCAGGATGTATGATCCAGACCGTAGGGCCATAAAAATTTTGGGACTTTGTTGGCGTCTGCATCGCTGCACTGGAACATGGTACCAGGAGCGACTCATCATTCGCCGTTGGGGTATGGGAGTTGGAATTTGGTTGGCGTCTGCATCGCTGCACTGGAATATGGTACCAGGAGCGACTCATCATTCGCCGTTGGGGTATGGGAGTTGGAATTTGGTTGGCGTCTGCATCGCTGCACTGGAATATGGTACCAGGAGCGACTCATCATTCGCCGCTTGGGAATTTGAGTTTGGAATTTGGTTGGCGTCTGCATCGCTGCACTGGAATATGGTACCAGGAGCGACTCATCATTCGCCATTTTGGGGTATGGGGTTTGGAATTTGGTTGGCGTCTGCATCGCTGCACTGGAATATGGTACCAGGAGCGACTCATCATTCGCCCCTTGGGAATTTGAGTTTGGAATTTGGTTGGCGTCTGCATCGCTGCATTGGAATATGGTACCAGAAGCGACTCATCATTCGCCATTGTTTTGTTTATTTTTTATTTTTTTTTGTTTTTGTTTTTGTTTTACCGCGATTGCTCTATCATTTCAGCTTTTATTATCGCGAAGGTCGCGATTGCCTTATCATTTCGGCTATTTATTCGCGGTTGCCCCATCATTTCGGCTTTATTTTCATTTTCATTTTTACTCGCTGATTTTTATTGCGAGTTGCCCCATCATTTCGGCTTTTCTTTATTTTTCTTTTATTTACACATTTTTCGTTTATTTACATTTTTTTTTACATTCCCAGTTTAACGACTTAGAGGTCGATTGTTCCCAGTTTAATGACGTGGTGGTCGACTGTGTTCAGAGAAAGGCAGATGTCTGAGAGAATTAGTTTCACGAAGAACTTCGGTCTCCGTTTGTATGAAATTGGCGGTCGCATCTTGACTGTTTACTAACACGCCTTTGGACAGTTCTATCTCTCCTGCCTTGTATTGCTTTTCGACCCAATCTTTGAAGACGAAGCAGTCCTCAATGGCATGACCTATCACTCTGTGATAGGGGCAGTATTTGGGGTCGTCGGTCCTATTCGCTTCCTGCGGTCTTTTTGACTCTGGCAGTTGTAGACCGTTCTTCAGGGCATCTTTGAATATTTTACGGATTTTATCCCTTATGAAGGAATAGACCTTATCCAGCTTCTCTTTCAGTGGAGATTCTCCTCCCTCTCCGAACATTGGCTTCGGAGGCTGGTTGGCGCTAGGCCCGCTCATCCCTTGCTTATTTCGGTTAGCCGAAATGTTGAAAGATCCAGAATCATCGGAGTTTCCGCCTTTGCGATTGTCGTCCTTTCGGTTTCTCCAGGACCTATTGTTATTTTGGGAATCCGAGGAGGACTCCTGCTTCGAGCGCTCCAGCATCTGGACTTTCCTGGTCAGCTCTTGGAATGTTTTGAGACCCGCGGTGCATAAAAACGGGGCCATCCAATTGTTGAGATTTCCGACGAGGAGACTAACAGATTGGTCCAGCTCTATCGGCGGTTCGCATTTGACGGAGAGATTGCGCCATCGGGTTATAAAATCCGTGCTGCTTTCATTGTTCTTGGACTTGGTCCTTACGAGCTCGGCAATGGTGATCTTATCGCTGACGCTCATGAACCTTTGTCGAAACAAAGATTCCATTTGGATGAAAGTAGTAACGGAGCCATCCGGTATGCTCGCGTACCAGTCGAAAGCAACATCGGTCAAGCTATTAACGAACTGGCGGAGGAGAAGCGCATCGTTGCCCCCAGTATTCCCGCATGAGGCTTTGAAGTGGGTGATTTGCTGATTCGCATTTCCCGTCCCATCGAATCTTCCAAATTTGGGGATGACATAGCCGCTAGGAAATTCTACCAGATCATACTGAGCAGGATATGGTCTCCCACTACTGCTAACATCTTTTTGCGATTCGGCTTCGGCCACCAATGTTTTGACTTTGCTGGCAACCAAATCCATGATTTGATCTTGAGTTAGCGGGCTACTGTCATCGGTAGCCAAGACATTTCCTGAGATAGGATGCGATTTACTTTCATGCGGTCCGCCCACCTTTGGATTTGAGGGAATAGGCACCGGCTGCCTCGGGACAACGTTTCCCGGTTCATGAGCAGAGCCCTGTGCTTGATTGGGCGGTTGAGAGGCAAGTTGGGCCGTAAGCCGTAAGACGACATTTGTCAAGTCGTCGATTTTGGAGTAGAGTTTGGCCATCTCCTTGTCTTTGTTTCTGAGCTGCTTTCGGAGCTCTTGAAGCAGCTCTTGCTCCGCGGTCCTGGGGCGGAAAGTCGGCTCTTCTTCGCTTTCCGAGCCCGACTCCTCATGGACCGAAAGGTCTTTCTGCCTATCATCCTCATCGAGAGGGTTTTCATCACCCAGCAGAGGCGGCTGTTCTTGAGAAGCGGCCACCACATTCAAGCCAGATTGGGTTTGAGATGTGGTAGCCCCGTCCTTGCTCTTGCTGCGCATGCCTACCGTGTAGACAGTGTGGACCACATACCCAGCCATTTCCTCATCTTCGGCGGGGTAACCCTGTTCTTCGAACCACATGAGGTTCAGCCTGTCAGGAGCCCTAGCCCTTTTGTTGGCTCTATATCTGAGCCTTTTCTCCCTCAGCTTCTTGATTTTGAAGGCTTGGCGGGCATCCGCTATCCGGGAAGCCATTGTGAGTTGATCAGAGGGGGGCTTAGAGAAGACACCCGATCGAGCAGTGGTCGAGGGCACCGCTGGAGCTTGCTCGGGTCGCATTGTAGCTTTGTTGGTGTTGGTGGCCTTGCCCCCAGCTGGGGCCATGGAGAGTCGTTCGGAAACGGACTTGCGCTTGGGCTGAGGTGCCCTCGCGACCACCACATTTGGTCTCCTGCCTTTCGAGACCGGTTTGTTTGCCACCGGGGCTTGAGGAGCCGGGATGGTGCCAACAGGCATGAACATAATAGAGCCGAATGGTAGCAGCGGCTCCTCCCATTGTCGCCCGAGACTGGCCGGAAGGACCGTCCTGGAGTCTATCTTCATCGTGTAGGAGACAGGAGCTGAGTTCATCATCGAAGACATCGTCGAAAGGTGATTGCTTGAAAATCTGCATGAAAGAGCATTATTTTAGTATAAATATAGACATGTAAATTGATTGAGTTCGCATGAACGTTTAACCCGAAATATGGGGGGAGAGATAAGTCCCACCGGGCGTGCCAGAATCTGTAGGGTGTTTTTCGTCACCCCATTGAGATGGGAATACGCGCGCGCTTGTCAGGCGTACTACAGATTCCCCCTGCCTAGGGTAGGCCGGGGTTTAATGATTGTGGGGATCCGAATCTCCGGCAGCCGCGGACTAAGCTACCGTTAATTACCCCTCGCTTTTGGAGCGAGGGAACCTCCGATTGACGGGTTAAACTGGTCATGCGAACTCAATGTGCAGTGTACGTGTGTTTTGTTTTGGAAGGGGTTATGGATATATCGGGGGCCCCGCAGAGTTTTTACGGGGGTCCCGCTACCCGGATAGCGGGCTGGGGGTCAAGGGGGCTAGCGGCCCCCTTGCGGGGTGCGGGGCAGCGCCCCGTTAGAAATTTTTTCTAACGGGGGAGGCATATTTAGTGTGGAGTGCATAAAAAAGGGGGGGAAAGCGTCTTAAAGACGCGTGCGCAGCATGTGGGCGCATGGTGCCCGGGGTCACATGGCGCACGCGTGACCATTGGGCGCCTCAGCGCCCGGGGTCACGTGGCGCACACGTGACCATTGGGCGCCTCAGCGCCCGGGGTCACGTGGGCACACGTGACCAAAGGGCGCCTTGGTGCCCGGGGTCACGTGGGCACACGTGACCAAAGGACGCCTTGGCGCCCGGGGTCACGTGGCACACACGTGACCGCGGGAAGCACCCGCGGGAAGGGACTTAGCCCCTAGGCTGGGGAGTTGAACTCCCAAGGGAATTTTCGGAGTTGAACTCCTAACAGAAACAAATTTATGGAGTTAAACTCCAACATAAATTAATTTATGGAGTTAAACTCCAGCAAATTTAGAAAGGAGTTAAACTCCTGGGGACTTATTGCTCTTCTTTTGAGCCTTGGGTCTGTCCAAAGTTAGATTTTTGGAGATGGGTCTCCTTCTTCTTGCTCTTGACCGGCGGGATCTTGGAGAAAAGGGGGTGAGACTTAAAAGTCTCCCCTTTTCGAGATCTGACTGGAGATCCGAGCTCTCCTTTGTGGGTTTTGTGGTGAAAAACTATTTATTTTTGAGAAAGGGAGAGTTAAACTCTTGATTTAATTCAACAGAAAGAAGAAGGTTTTTAAAACCTTGAAGAAGGAGAAAGAGGCACAAGCCCTAGTTTTTTGAGGGAGTGGAAAAGTGTTTCTTTATTCATCATCATGTTGCCTTATATAGGCTTACACATTTACATATAGCCCCTTGGGCTTTACAAAATGGCATTTTGCCCATCCCATGGTTCATGTGCCATTTATTTTTGCACATAAACCATGGGCTTACAAAAATTTGGCTTTATACCCATTTTGTTTACATTCATGCATAAAAAATTACATAAAAATTATTTATTACATGATTTCATTTTTGGCATGGGGAGGGTCGGCCGCTTCACGTTTCGGACTCGACCTGGGCATGGGCCCACTTGACCTGGGCTTGGGCCCACCTGGCTTGGGGTTGACCTTAACTTTGACTCGGTCAACCGGGGTATAAATTTTTACCCCAACAAGTGGGAGGTTCCTAATTAGATAAAATGATAACCATTCTGATCTAGGTTAGAGTGCACGCAGAGTGTTTCTTTTCTCTCTCTCTCTTTGCCAGCAACCTTTGACCGACCCTAGACTATAACTCAGTGACCAAAGTTGACCGAACCTTCTTAATTTACTAGCTTTTGGATTGTCTATAGTTGCATAAGTCATTGCCGCTCCTTCTTTTACCCTTTGTATTTCTCAGAACAACCCGTATTACTATGGATATCCACTTCCATTGGATAGATCCATCGTATGGTTATATACGAACTCGAAGGGACTTCTTCGAGGATGGATCCAGGTTCAGGAGAAATAGAATTGGTTTATTCAGTTGTCTTTTATTATCGCCTTCTCTCAGGTTGCGAGGGCTCCTTAGTTTGGGAGAGTACACCCTATTACGCTTATTGGATAGTCTTATTCCAAACCATAGGCAGGTGCCGAAAGGTAGGGAATGAAGAAAACCAATTAGCCTAAGTAGGGTGTGCAGAAGGTAATATGTAAAGACAAATAAAGGAATTAGAAAGAGGGCAAAGTAAATTGCGACTACTAACATTCACGACCAAACCACGTGTTTCATCGCCACTCCTACTTCACCTTTGATTTCTCCAGAACAACTCGTATCACTACGAACATCCAATTCCATTGGATAAATCCATCGTATAGTTATATACGAACTCGAAGGATATTTTTTCAAGGATGGATTCTGGTTCAGGAGAAATAGGAATAAGGTTTATTCAGTTGTCTTTTATCATCACCTTCTCTCAAGTTGCGAGTACTCCTAGGATTAGGAGGGTACACCTATTATGCTTAACCATAGGCTGGTGCCGAACGGTAGGGAAGGAAGAAAACCATTTAGCCTAATGATGGTGTACAGAAGGTAACGACTAAAGACAAATAAAGGGATTTGGAAAGGTGGCAAAGAAATATACGGTTAAAGTCAAGATTTGGATTATGGAAGAGGCATTACTATGAATACCAGGATACCCCTACGAAACATATTTATGTTTCATTTTCACTGTGTATTGTTAATAGAAAACTGATTTCTCAATTAGACACTTACTCCAGGGTATGTATTTACCAGGTTTCATTCTCACATCTGTATAGTTTTACAGATAATGAGTGGGAGTAAGTTATTGGGAATTAGGTGATCATCCTCATTATATCGGAATTCGTTGTAATTAGTGATATTTGAGGAAATCACCTGGGTACAGTTTTTCAACCTACGATGCACAGGTTTTGAGTTATTAAACTTAGAGGACTTATACATAGTATTGTATGTTGTCCAGTGTCCATCAGAACAAAGGAGTTGGTCCTCGTACTATATTCTATTTACTTGTGACTTCTCTAGTTTATAGACAAGTGTTTCGTAGAAATACAATGTCTAAGTATTGAGAAGTTATGGGTATAGGAATAAAGTAGAGAACCAAGTGTCACAAGTATCGGAATTCTTCAAAGAAACCGAAGATGTAGATTCTTGTGATTGGTATTCAGATGATAGTAATGGTTTTGAGAAACTTGTTTCTCTTTCAGGTTACTCATAATTGGATGGATTCCTAAGTTGAGTAATGCTGATTAGCCTCTCTCCATTAAGTTGATATGCACTGGAGACAGCTGCATGATTTGAATCTGGTTCCAATTAAATAAGTGCCAAAGTTTCTATATTGGATAAAGAATGCTTCATATCTTAACAATGTTAAGGTAAGAAGAGTTGTCCAGCTTATGCTTAAAACCAGACACTGGATAACTCAAGGCACGTTTCTATAATGGCAGTTTGTGGGTTGACTCTAGCTTTGACGAGGGTTGATTTTCTACCATCTGCAAGATCAATAGTGATACTGTTCTTGACTCGCCACAGTTTTAGTAAAATGGATTTTTTCAGAAAACTGTAGTGGGAGTATGGTAGAACTGGAAGTGATTCCAGAACCACAAACGATTACGGAAAATTTAATAGGACCTATATATTCAATCAGGTTTGACATTCCAATAGCCACTCCGCAGATATGGTGGGTAACCTCAGACACCCGAGAGGTACTCCGGTAGCCTCAAAGACGGTGACAGGGAGGTTCTTGTTTACCCAGACTTGACACTACTGTTGTTCCAGACTATGAGACCCGGCAGGAGGAAATGTATAGCGTCATTCTAAACTGGTTTCAGAAGTGTACATATATATTATTCTGCCAGAAGGTTGTCATAGTCAGTGGGAGCAGCGGAAGCATAGTGGGCAAGAAGCTTATGTCTATTTATGGACTTGAGCAGAAATAGCGGAGATAGATCATCTATTTTTGATGTGACAGTCATGGGTTTGACTTCGTCAGAATAGGGGATGGATCTGTTAAGAAGGTAGTAGGGTGTGATATCCTGGTATTTGGATGACATACACAGAGTAGGAAGTAAAATTCCTATACTACGATCGGTTGTACCGTGGTCGTCACACAGTTGTTTCTCCACAAAGGACATGGATGTAATATCTGACATTCTGGATACTAGATCTATGGTTTTAGATCTAGATTTGGGTAGTTTCCCAATGTGGGTACTTGGACAGTATTCTAATAGTATTTTAGAATAAATTGACTCCTGGCATGGTGGTGTACTTGCAGGTGATGGAGTCACCCTCTCTAAAAGTGTCTTACAGACTAAAAGGGAGAGGGATGCGCATGATTGGCAGATCACTTGCTTAGGCAATTGAGTCAATCGTGAGATGTTAAGTACCACACCAGATGTCGTTATTTCACTAGATACGATAAGTTTATATTAATCCAATCCTGAAGAAACATACGGAAGCAGTTATAGAACATAAGTACATGTTCTACGGATTTGATGACAGCAGCCTCCTTCGGGAGACGGTTATTATTCCAGGCTTCACAGGTGACCTGGATGACAGAGTGATTGTCGGAGTTATAGTTATCCCTCAGACGAGGGACAGTATTATGGACAGGTGGTCCAAGGGGATACTGTGAGAGGTATGGTGATGGACACTGATTAGTTTCAGTGATTGATACAGTCTAAGAAGTTTGGATTTGGAGTTCATTTATGAACTAGGTCCCATCAGATATCCAGACATATTCTAAGACAGGTATTACTCAATTCGGGAGATGGTTTTCTCCACGAAGTTGAGATATAGAGAGATACAGAAAGAAACACCGAAGCGGATCCACTCAGTGAAGCTATTTCTCGAACACAATAGTTTTGCAAATGAGTTTTGTGAAACTAATTAGTAGAGGAGTTGGATGTTCGGTATCACACGAGCTGTGAGTACGCGACATCGCAATAATTAGCCTTAAGTGCAAGTGGGAGATTGTTGGATATAGTGCCCTCTAAGTCAATTATTGGATCGCAGGTACGTGATTGCAATGATTGAGGGAGGACCTATACCGATAAAACAGTCTTACTCGAGATGATAGTATGCTATCTGTTTTGTCTTTATCATCATGTATATGTTGATAAAGCCCATAGGATTCTTGCTTGACCACCAGCAGTATGATGGCGATCATATATATGGGAGCTGGGGTCTATAAGCACATCCTTAAAAGTGTCCCTAGTCGTGTGAGTTTCGAGACAGGGCATCGATACTCCAGAGTAGACTAGTGTATACAGTCGAGACCCCGACGAGGGGCGGTGGCCGGTGTCACGAGCCACTGGTGTTAGTTGATTCACCTAAGATATATACAGGTGCTCATTGGGTTATGAGTACACCGGAAAGGACTCGCTGGGAACATGCTAGTTGGTATTATACATATCGTCAGATGGTAGTTCCCTGGTGACATGTGTACAGGTTAATTCATCGACCTGAGGTCCTCATTTGTCTCGTGTGAGTTCCTACTGTGCTTAGATTACTACCCTACCATGCTCAAAGGAGTTGTGCAAACATGTTTTAGTTGGGTACAGTCCCGAGCCACATTAGAGGCAAGTGAGTGGATCGTCAGGGATTCGTCTCTCCCGGTATTAGGGGGTGAGATCGCCATTACACGAAATCCCTGGCCAGGGTAATCGAGATATACTGGTAGGTATACCAGTAGTATCTCAGGGTGTTCTGGGCTGCTCTCTGACACGACTTATGCAGTTATTGGGGATCTGACGTTTACCGACCCCCTAGGCCTAATATGCGATACTCATAGACGAATGTTCCGGACTGTACAGATATTATCACTGTCAGGCTCAGTAGGGTTTATAGATGAGTTCGCTCGTCAGCTTCCCTTCCAATCAATACATAGGCAAACCGTTACGTACAGCTTGTACCTCTGACGTGCTAGTGGTTATACCCAGTGTCAGTGTATTGATGAGTCATTAGAGTCCCCCACAGACACTTTCCCAAGTTCGGGCGAAACGTTGTAGATGCCGTATGGTATTATGGCAGGATTCGGAAAAACCACGTGCGTTTACGCACGTGTCATTTTTCGGGCAGATAATACTGGTAGGCTTTGGTTTAAGCCGGATCCCAGTATAATACTGTGTAGATATAATATCTTTGTCTTAGTTGCTTTTATATTCGGTCGTAATATAAATGCGGGTATGTTTATACTGTTACGGGGTTATCCTGAAATTCGTTTCAGGATCACTTTTGGAAGTTGCCAGTTTCCAGTTTTCTATCAGCCGTATTTAACATTCGGTTAAATGCGGATTTATCCTTTCGTCTTTTGGGTGAGTCATGGTTCTAGAAGATTCTAGAAATGGTGACTAGGATTAGTGACTCATCATTTGCATTAATTGTGAGGTGAGGTGTTAAGTGAGGTGGATTAAATCATTTAATGTGTTCATACCACTCATTCTTTCTTCATGATAAATATCCTTGTTATTTTTCTTTGATCTTTTGCTTACACTCACCCTCCCCTCTCCTACACTCACCCTCCCTCTTCTATAAGTGGCCGACCCCTCTTGTGAGAATGTTATGGGTTTTTCATTTGCTTGAGAGAAAAAGATTATGATAGTTTAGGGTATGGAAATTTCATATAGTTCAATTTCCAATTACCCGACTCCAATTGGCAACTTCTATTAACCGTTCGTCCATAGCCTTGGACGTAACGAGACAAAGTATTCTACTCATTCTCTATTTCATGTTGGTCGTCTCTTTTAGCAAACTTGACGATCGAGTTGCCTCGGTTCAGAGGCAGGAGCCCGTTTAAAGATCCGTCGACGTGGTGCCACCCGGACGACGAGACCGGAGATCGAGCAAGTTCGGATCAGTTGCAACATAGCGTGTGATGATGGTTGAAGACTGAAGGACTCGGATCATTCGGTATAACAATTCTACCCTCTTTACAATTTGTTAGTTTAGCTTTAATGGCAGATCCGGGTTATAGTACGCGATAGCCCCAGTCGTAAAAGTTTTGTTCCGCATATTGGCGTCTGTTAGACTGCCGGGACGCTGCCGTGGACTTACAGCGGGTTCACCTTCCAGTTTTTGGATAATACGAACTTGTCCTGTTGGTATTGATCTTCTATCCAGCCTTTAAAGACGAAGCAATCTTCAATTGGATGGCTTACCGTTTGATGGTAAGGGCAGTAATTGGGACTATTAGCCTCGCCGGGTTGCAACGGCCGTTTTGGATTTGGGAGATTGATGAGCGTGTTGCGCACCGCTAGCTCAAATAATCTCCTTGTTTTGTCTTGGGGAAACGAATAAGGGCGTCCCAGTCTCTCCTCGAGGGATGGGCATGGACGCACGTTGTTTTGGCAAATGACCGGCTTTAAGTTGTTCGACTGTTGTTGGGTATTGGCGACAAAAGTCGCTTTCCCTTTGCCCTTTTCATTCCGCGGCTCCGGCTTCGAAGAGGAAGGCCTGTGACCCATTTGATCCATTTGGGCCAGTTTGTCAATCAAAGCCTGGAACGTGGTTGGCTTAAAAAACATCATGAATTGGGAAATGGCCGCCTGAGGATCGAGGGTTCCCACAAACATGCCTACTGCCGGCGCTTCTTCAATGCGTTGTTCGCATTTTGACCACAAGTTCCGCCACCGTATCGCATACTGAACCCATGTTTCGCCTGGCTTCACCCTGGCATTAATCAATGCTGTTATCGGGGTGCGTTCGTTGGCGCTTGCGAATCTTTGTGTAAACAATAGCTCCATCTCTGCAAAGGTCTTAATAGAGTCGTTTGGGAGCTCGGAGTACCACTCGAATGCTGTCTCCGATAAGCTACCGACAAACTGGCGAAGCAACAATTTATCATCACCGCCGGTATTGCCACAAAGATCCCTGAACTGGGCAACATGTTGATGGGGATTGCCAGTCCCCTTATACACATGGAATTTCGGTATTGTATAGCCCGGCGGGTACTTGATCTGATCATACCAGCTCGGATATGGTCTCCCCGTATTGACAACTTGACCGGCTGCCTCAGTTGCCTGGTGAACCCATATCTGCTGAGCTATATATTCGTCCAGGTCAGCCTTGGAAAATTGTCTCCTCCTTGGCTGTTGACAGAGCCGGTGGAGGATTCGACGTCTCTCCTCTATCATCTTCAAGGACGATCGGAGGATCTTCAGCAGGAGGATCCTGCTGGATCATTATACCCACCATATCCTGGAATAAAAGGGCCATTCGTTTTATATTGGCTGCTTGTTCCGCAGCCTCTTTGTCCGTCTTCTCCAATATTCTCGGAAGGAACTCGGCGTCGGTTTCTTGCTCCTGGCGTTGATCCGAGGAAGATTCGTGGCTTTCTTTTGGCCCAGTGAGTGCGGCCATCGCATTCATCATTTCTTGGAACTTCTGCTGCTGCTCCTGAGCTTTAGTCATTGACCGTGTAAGCGGTCTATGACCTGTAGATGTACGGCTGTCCTCTTTCCCTAACGCCATGTAGACGGTGTGTACTATAATGCCCCCGGACTTAGGGCGTTTGGGCTCACTTCCTTTGACATTTGCCGCAGACGTGGGGACTTTCTCTGGCCTTCTTCTCTTTTGAGTAGTCGACATGGAGGGGGCTGTTGTAGTGGGCACCCAAGTGGTTGTCGTCCTTTGCTGTTTGACAGGACGGTTCTTTTCTTCCTGTACTTTCACCCTTTTCTGCCGACGAGTGTGATCTCGATCAATTACTGAGTCTTGAACTCGCCACCAGACCTTGAAAATTTTGGAGGACAGCCGCTGAGGGGGCTGCTCCGGCTTTGCTTCTGTAACATTCTCCACGGGCGGAAGAAATCTTTTCAGCGTGGTAGTCGGGTTGTTCTTGCATACCCTCCTTAGCGGTTCAAAGCTGTTCCCAGTAGGAACAGCAGCATTAATTTTCACCATTGGAGCCAGTGGAGTTAGCCCAGAGGGGGAATTGCCCCCGGCCTTCCTTACTCGGCGCCAGTGGCGACGTCGAGCGTGTCGAGTTGTTGGGGCTGGTTCGGCGATGGGGATGGTTTTGTCTTGCCCCCCATCTAGATGAGGCGCCGCTGGTGCCAGCCTCTTGAAGACTGATGTCTTTTGAGTGGCGGTGTCTAATCTGTCAAAGACAGACCCTCGAGCAGGAACGGGAACCGGAATAGTCAGTCTTGCAAAGACCGACTCTTTAGTAGGAGAAGCCGTCTTGACGATTTCAGGAACAGATATTGCTGTCTTCTTTGGGACGGCCACTTCACGAGTCATGGGCTTCTTGGCAGGCCCATCGGGGTTCAGGCCCAGTCTGGTGAAAATCGAGGCTGCCGGCTTGAGATTGGACGACCCGTTGAGAGGGGCCGTGGTAGCAGTGAGCCGATTGAAGACTGACTTCTTTTGCGCTCCCGGTATGGGCACTGGAATGGTGAAGCTTGCTGGCGGGAGCATTGTTCCGAAGAACAAGCCGGTGGTAGCCTGAGTCACTTGTTCTACCGGCATAGCAAGGATGGAGGCCGCTTGAGGCCCATAGGCTACGCCTCCAGGTGAGGCGGAGCGTCGGTTGTAGTTGTATTTAGAGCAGTTTGAGCAGTTAGACGCCATTGCTGTTTGATTGCTGCGCCAAGCAAGAGACCAAATCTTAGTAACTTGAAACCCTAGGGCAACCATTAACAAACCGCGATTTGTTCGCGAAGACGACACACGAAGTGTGGAGTGGAAAGAGGAAAAGGTCCCACCGGGCGTGCCACAATCTGTTCCCCTCCGAACACAGAGACGCGACCGCGTAGGTTCGTCTTGCCTGAGATTCGGGGCAGATGCTATTTGGTTTTATCCGTCCACCTCTCCGAAGATGACAAGTTGATTTATGGCACCGTATATCGGAGGTTTAGACCGATGCGGCCGATGTAGTAGACTTCGTCAGATTCCCCCTCATTCGAGGGGTTTTTGATTGTGGGGACGCTCTTCCCTCCAGGCGCAAGCCCCTGCAGTTAATTAAGCTACCGTATCGCGGTAACAACTTTCTCCTTCTCCAGAATTTCACTTCGTGTCGTGGGTGTTTGTTTTGTTTGTGGTTGCCCGTGGATTGTATACGGAGACTAATTTATGTCGTCGCCCGTAGGACGCGGATTAGTCCAAATCCGTATTTTCTTAGATTTGGGTTTGGGGTTTTGGTTTAAGGATACGTTACCCCTATTTAAGGCTAAGATCAACTTAAACTTTTGTTAAGGATACGTTAGCCTAATCTCCAGACTAAGATCAACTTAACGGGATCGTTTGGATCCGACAAGAGAGCAATTGGCTCTATTGTTTAGTTTAATGACATTGCGGTCGATTTCCAGTTTAGGGACATGGTGGTCCATCATTCCCATTTGGGGACGAACATTAGTTTAAGGACATTTCGGTCCAACGTTCCCATTTTGGGACAAATATTAGTTTAAGGACGTTTCGGTCCATTAGTAGTTTAAGGACATCTCGGTCCAACGTTCCCATTTTGGGACGAATATTAGTTTAAGGACGTTTCAGTCCACGAGTTTAAGGACCCCGCAGTCCGTATCGACGTGTGGTTGTCGGGACTCGTCACCTCTCTGAAGACGTTGAAGGATTACAACGACAAATATCAGAGGAGTTCGGAGATGTACCCTTGAACCGGGTGTAAATTGGTTTAAGAGAGTAGTTGTGCTCAGCTCAATTTAATTTGAGGACTTATGGCCATGATTGGGTTAAGTCCAGTTGAGAATGTTCAACAATTTTTTATTTGACTGGCCTGTTAGGCCTTTGATTGGGCTCTGCCCTTGTTTAATAATGCATGGTATTTTGTTTGGTCTATTAGACCTTTATTTGGGCTCTGCCCCATTTTTAAATGATGCATAACATCTGTTTTGGTCCGACAGACCTTTGTTTGGGCTCTGCATTGCATTTTATTCTGGCCTGTTAGGCCTTTTAAATTGGGCTCTGTTCCCTTTTTTTATAATGCAGAGCATTTGTTTTGGTCCATTGGGCCTCTTAATTGGGCCATGCCCTTTAATAATGTGCTGCATTAATTAGTTTGACAGAGCGCCACGTGGCTTGTCAGGCGTTTTTCGCCAATTGAGGAGCGCAAGGCGCAAGTCCATGTGGAGGTGACACGTGTCACGCTCTGGTGAGCGCAAGTCTGCTAGCGCAGTGCGTTGCGACAGTGCGCTACGCTGTTGCGCTGCTGACACGTGGCGCACTCTGGTGACTTGCGCCAATTTAAGAGAGCAGTGCTCTGTTTTAGAAGCGCATAGCGCAGTCTGTTCTGAGGCTGACACGTGGCGCTCTCTGGTGGCTTGCGCCAACCTGAGAGCGCAACAGTGCAATTTTTTTCAAGTGTAGGGCACTGTTCAATATCTTGATCTGATTTTGGATCAAAGAAGAGAATCTTTTAAGATCCCAGAACCAATGGTTCATCAAAAGGCAATGCCTTTATTTAGATCAAAAAGATCTAAAGAAGAAGTAAATTACTTCTTTTATTAATATTATCATTTTTTTATTGAAGATCTTTGATCTTGTTCTTAGATCATTAATCTTTTCAGAAGAAAATTCTTCTTTTTCTAAAGGTTTTTACCTTTTTCTTTCTTTCTTTCTGAATTCTTCTCAAAGTTCTTAGAAGAGCTCTGTGAATTCTCTGTGTGCTGATGTCCTTTAGACTTGGAGTCTAGGGGGCTTTTTATAGTGCCATTTGATTTGTTAAATCAGTTAAAGAGATCTTTCTCTGAGTGATTTAGGGATTTTCCCCACCGTTGGATCTTTGATCTAAGGGCTTCTGTTTTACAGAAGATAATCTTCTTGTTTTAACAAGATCAGAAAGATCTTTTTAGAATTTTAATTCTGTTTTAGTGCTGGCACAGTTGGCGCAAGCGCACCTGCGATTGACACGTGTCGCGCAGCGCAGAGCGCAGCGCCACTGCGCTGCCACGTGTCGCGCAGCGCCACTGCGCTAGCACAACTGCGCTGCCACGTGTCGCGCAGCGCAGAGCGCAACCCAGCTGAAGCGTTGCTTCCTTTATTTTCATTTTAAATAGAGCCTTGCTCTAATTGGGTGCGCTGCCTTGGGCGCTGCGCTGGCGTGTTAGCTTTTGACACGTGGCGCGTTGCGCGCAGCGCAAGGAATCTGAAGCGTTGCTTCAATTTTTGAATTTTTGAAATTCAAACAGAGCTTTGCTCTGATTGGGGAAACAGTTAGCAAGACTAAGAGATTCCTAATCCTATTCTATATCCTCTAGGTTACTTTGATTAGCACTCATAGCAACCTAGTTATTTCAAGTGAGAGGCTAAAGCTTGGAGAAGTAGCTCTCGGGTGGATCTTCTATCACATCGAGGAGGCCGACGAGGAGGTGATCAAAGAGAACAAGAAGGACTTGATTCATTAGGTATAATCATCTTTCATAGTAGCTAATGACTTCTATGTTGTTGTTAGTTAGGGTTTGGCAAAGATCCGTAAAGTTAGTCGATGTTAGTTTAAACAAAATGATTGTTTTACCTATTCCGCCTCCCCGCATCATGTGGGGTGTCTAACGTCGACTTACAGTGGTATCAGAGCCTCGCTAAAGCTTAACTAATTTGTTAGCAAAGTCGTTAGAAATTCGATCGTAAAACGAACCCGAAAAAACATCATTTTCACTAAGTTTCTGCCGATTTTAAAACGGGGTCTAAAAATTTTTTAGGGACCCTTAAAAATACAAGCAGGGAATTATAAGGTACCTGGAGAAATTTGGGATCCTAACTCGGCCTAACCCCGTGGATCCGCGGCCGATCCAAGCGATCCGCCGCGGATCCGCGGCCGAGTTGGAGCCGAGTCAGCCCAAAATTCCCCAGTAACTCTTATGTGTTTATTTTGTATTTTCTGGAATGTTCTGTTTCTGCTCAGGTTTCAGGTGTGCAGAGTATTATTTGGAGTAGAATCATTTGTGTTTGCTTGATCGAAATTCTAAGATGTTTGGCTACTTGATTATATCTGTGTTTTGTTTAATGTGTCCGTAAACCTCCCCTAACTGCTAGTATGTCGGTTAGCAGGGGGTTGCACATTTCTGTAATGGTTTGTGTTGTGGACTTGTTGGATTGTCGTGAATGGATATCCGGGGATGTGAGACGAGTGTTTCTTTCATTCAAATGTAATTTGTAAATTGTTGTAATATTCTTTTGCGGGGCACATCCGGGTTGAGGTTGTAGCCACCATTATATTATTTCATTTACTGTTTTCTGCTCCTAGGATAGACCCAAGATGGGGTGCACAAACTACCGGGTATTTTGAAGTGTTTAGTGGTTTACTCACGTTGTTGAGGGAGACTTCTTCACTTTGGGTACTAGGCGGGTAGTTTGCCGTACCTGTAGGGGTCTAGGGTGGGGTTTTGGCTATTCATCGCGACTGTGAAATCCGTCTTTCTTTGCAGGCTCAAAAGGAATGCGGATTCGTAGAAAATCCAACATGTTCATCTGTGATCTGGAATGCCTATTATTGCGTCTGACGAATGTACAATATCTATATATGATAGCTATTAGGCGTCACTTATGTTTTACACCCACGCTAGCCCAGCCCCCGCTCTGTCGTTAGTTAAGTAACCTAACGGGACCCAGTGGCGAATGCAGATGGCATAAGAGGACGTTGTATTTTCGTTGTTTTCTGCAATAATAGGTTAATTGATGGGACGCATTATATTAATGCAAAGAAAATAAACTAAAGTTGAATAGTTGGAACAGTTTAAAAGAAACCACTCGGTTATTTTAAAACAGAGGATTTTTTTTTAATTGCGGAGCTTTAACCACTCCTTTTAAAAGCTATCAGGTTCCTTCGATCATATCAAGTTCACTACGTTCACAGTTTCGCCAAAACCATTCGTAGCCCTCCGTCATTTCATTTGGGTATTCAGTAGTATTCAAGCTATGCATTTTGACCAACGCCAAGGCATAGTGTTTGGTAGCTGCTGGGTATTCATTTGTTGCATAGATAGATGAGTTAGTTTAGGGCAGTCGTATTATCATTTGACCAACGTCAGGGGTATTGTTCACATCATAATATTGTATTATTATATTCCCCATTCTTATTCTTTTTATAAATAAACAGGTACTTTTGACGCATGTCTGCTACATGTTACAGGTTACAAGTTCTTGGACAGAAAACAGTGAAAACGAGGTAAAGACGATGAAAAAGTGGACTTTAACCAATAAACAGAAGACTCTTGATCAAGCCTACATAAGGAACAATTCACAAAGCAAGATTCAAGACATTGACTCTAAGCGAACGGGTAGAAGTCCACTACAATGTTCACTGGAAAATCTGGAAGAGAACCAGAAGCTAAATTGAGAAAAGACATAAAGAAATAAAAAGATAAAAAGCACCAGAGCCAGCCCTAAAAATCCAGAGAGCCAACACCATTTTTTGGCCGCGGAACCGCGGCCAAACCATGCCTCGGGCCGCGGTTCCGCTACAGTTTAAAGGATTAAAAAAATAATTTTTTTAGGAAAATAAAGGGGCGGTTTTGACTGTTCTTTATAGGGCTATTTTTGTAAATGTAGACATGCGAGTCATTGTAATCCTAGGGTTTCCTATTCTCTATAAATAGGAACTCTAAAGATTGTAATTTTTTATGCCTCCTTTTAATAATAAATTCAGAATTCTTTATGGAGAGCATCGGTGCCTCTCTTCAATTCATCTATTCAGATCTGACAACCCTGCGTACATGTTTGGAGAGATCCATCTGTAAAGTAAGTAGATTTATTTATTTTCTTACCCTAGGTAATTTCAATTCCTGCCCTAGATTAAATTTATTTTCCTGCCCTAGTATAGATTTTATTTATCTGCCCTAGTTATAACTTTCAATTAATTGCCCTAGGTAGAATAATTAGGTTTTTAGATTTAATAATCAATCCGAACACCCTTCGGAATTAACTCGTAAGAGCGAATAGGAGATTCACAACATCCATGTGGACCGACCCGTACTCACCGGCTAGCTTCATGCGACGCCGTTCTTGATTGCGGTTACTAGAAATAGTTTTGACATCAAATCAAATAGCGCCGTTGCCGGGGATGGCGTAGAACTTTCCTTTTCGCAATTTCGGGTTAATAAAAATAAAAATTAAAAAAATCATAAAAATCTGAAAAATCCCAAAAATTATAAAAATATATCAATTGTTATTTTTGGAAGGGATAGTTTGTTGTTTGAATTTTGCAGGATATACAAATTCGGTTCTGGAAATTTCCAGAAAGCAAAACAGAAAACAACACATCAGAACAGAGGTAGATTGCCACCGCAGAGCCGTACAATTTTTTTTCAGGACCCGATCCCGCAGAACAACCGTGGAACCGTGGCCTTGATGCACCAAAAACCGCGGAACCGCGGCCGTTTGGACTGTTCATCGCAAAATTTTTGCACGGTTTGATTTCTAATTCTTCCCTCTGCAAATCCCCATATATCTTTTCTGGAAATTCCTGCAAGATTCCGTGCGCTTTAAAAATATATTCCCTTCCAAATAACAATTTTGTGCAGGATTTTCGCGCCCCGCTTGAATTAGAAATTGATTGCAAGTAATTTTTTTTGTTGCATATCTTTTCTCGAATATCTTTTTGCAACAATTTTTTCCAAATAAAGATTCTTGTGATATGCTTAAAATAATAACTGATTGCAAGTAATATTTTTCGGTTGCATATCTTTAATTAAAAATCTTTTTGCAACAATTTTCAAATAAAGAAAAAGAAAAAGGAAAATTAGTATTTGGAAACTTGCAAACTTTTGCCGCAATAAATCCTTGCACCACAACAAACTTCCTTTCTTTTCCCCTTCTTTTTCTAACATGGGTACCCCACATAATAAATCATTAGCCGAACTTTGGTATCCCGAACCTAATTTTACGTCGTACGTTAATTTGTTCGGGCAATTTAAAGACGATCCTTCCTTGCCAAAAAAATCTTTGAAAGATCAAATAGAGGCGTCTAGGAGAAACAGTTTGACTTTTCAACCCACTTTGTGTCGACCAAGTCCATCTTTACCACCTACATATGTTGACACCACTTTTCGAAGTCCTGCTATAACTTCTAAGCCGATATCCATTGCTGAGCATATTGCTCAATCTTGCAGCCGATCTTTCACCCCTCTCCACTCATCCAGTTCTAGGGATTAACACGACTATTCACCTTTTTTCCATATGTTGACCCTATCCCTGCCCAACCACCCACTTCTTACAAGTCATACCCGACCTTCCCACCTTCACTAGACACCGTTTCTACACAGTCTGTTGGGAGTTTTGTACATCCACACAATTTCGAATCTTTTACCGAAACCCCCTCACCACCCAAGTCTAGTTTGGAAGAGTTGTTGGAGGCATATATCTTAGCAACAAACAAAATGACTAGGAATGTGGAAGCGTCAGTGGCCGCCCTTATGCAACCTAGTGAAACGGTAGCTAGTTTCCCGCTAGCCTCAAAATTTTCAATGTATAAGGAGGCGGTTGGACAGAGTGAGAATGAGAGATGATTTCCAAATCAAACCTACCTTTACCCAATTGAAGCCCACAACTCCGGTTTTCCATCGAATGTCCTAAATGATTGATTTGTTCGAGAAAGTTTGTTTTTGTTTGTAGTTAACCGCAATCAGAACGGTGCCGCGTGTAGCTAGACCGAGGTGAGTACGGGTCGTCCTCAGGGAAACGTTGAATCTTTTACTCTTACTTTAGATGTGTTGAAAGAGAAGAGGAATTAAGAATTTTGTGAAAAGTTTCTAGATCTACGTTAAGCAAGAATGCAAAAATATAGATCTAGATTATTTTAAAGATTTAGATAATATAATAAGAAGGCTTGTAGGGTTTGTTAGGATTTAGTAGTCATGGACGATTAATTAAAAGTTACCCTTTTTATCCATTAATAGATTTAAAACTAGAACGACGGTGATGCGTGTAGATTAGGGTTTCTGGAGGGAAAAGGAATCCCACTCTTAACCCTTATCTCGACATGGAACTCCGTTCATTATCTAGCCTTTACCAAAACAATCATTAATCTAATCTCTAATCGCGGTCGGAACTAGCAAAGAATTGCTAGCGCGCCCGATTAGGATGTTAATGATTCTTTTGATAAAGTTCATAAACTTTATAGGACTTAAAAAGGGTTTTAGGGATGTTCATCATCCATTAGCCTACCCTAATCCTACGAACCCTAACAAGCGGAGAATTACTCGCGCATGTTGGGAGAAGAAGATGAAAAGACAGAGAGGGAAAACATAATGCAAAAGAATTAAATAAAATAACTACCTTTATTAATCAACTTGAACAATCTACACTTTATTCCGTAGAAAATGATTACAAAACTAGTTGCTTCTCGATCTTTCCTAAGGAGGTAGACGAACAGTTGATGATTAGCCTGGATGCGTGAGCGTCTGGGGCTTCGTGATCTCGTCGGCTTGATGAATTTTCCAAGAGACTCTCGGTGCCCTTTTATAGTCTAAAACCAGAATCTTTTGCTTCCAAAGTTGGTAAAATATAGCATAGATCTATGCCCCAAAATATCTCCCTCTAACTCAACTTAACTGCCGCGGATCCGCGGCCAATAGGGGGGTTTGGCCGCGGTTCCGCGACCAATAGTGGAGATCTCTTCATCATATTTTTGTGGGTAGATCCTTGTGACATTTGGCAATTTATGGAAGCTTTAGATATTTGAAATCTTCTCGTGGTTGTTGCCAGACTTGGTCTCCATGTTTTGATTCTTAATTTGGCAAGTCTTCTTCAACAACTTGATTTGCTTGATTCTAGTCTTTGAAAAATTCTGCACACTTGGAAAAAATCTGCATAACAACTCAAATAATATTTAGTAGACCTAGTTCTACTAGGATTAGGTCAATGAATTTATTTGCATACATTTTCCTACCAAATGATAATTAAAATATATTAACACATGGAAAATGGTGTTTTTACACATAAACTCTTATATGTATAATATATTAAAATAAAGTCCTTTTTTAATATGAAAATGGTAGGAAAAATGTAATACAAATGTGCAGTTTTATCAACTGAATAAATACCCCCAAACTTATCTTTGATCGTCCCGAGCAAACTAGTTTATTTAAGAGGAGAAAAAGAAAGGAGAAAACTAAGCACACTTTCGTAGGCAGACACGATTGCACTGAGCACGTGCAACAAGCCGTTAAACCTCTAGGTGTCCCTAGTAGGAGGAGTGTTGTCTCCTGAGGGTTTTCAGCGGATTACACCCACAAAATCCTATAACAAAAGAAAGATGGTGAAATTTACATATAAAGATAAGAACCATAAAAGAAAGAGTTTGAAAATAAGAGTTTCCAACTATACTAGCTTTTCAGTTGTCATGAGCCCTATCTTAATAGTCATGAAAAAATGTTAGAAATCACATTATCCCTCAATAAAACATCGTCTTTATTCTTCATTCCTATCTTTCTTTCAAACATTGATCATATACCCCTACGTGTGTGTAATGGACATCCCTACACTCAGAGAATTCAATTCAAGCTATCATACTCTTGTCCATCTACCTCAGTACTTTTTAACTTAATGAATATTTAGATTTGCTCACACATTTTCATGCGACCGTTAATATTTCTTGAGGTACTAACCGACCGATTACTCATGTGCTTGCTGATTCGGTGATAATATTTTCCTCGTCTTGCACCACCTAAGGCTTAGCAGTGACTCCTAGACCAGTTGGCCTTAGGGCACTGGGTGAAGAGGTACCCTCACTATATTTTTTTTATTGCTGCCTTGGCGATACAAAACCAGTGTTCATTTTTTTCCACCATTTTTATATTTTCTTCATTTTTTTTTTCATTTCCTTCATACTTAGGCTTTTAGACAAGAGCATTTCAAGGTATCCTCTACTATCCCGAGTTTCAAGACGTGTGTAAGTGCGTATAGTAGGGTATCAACATTCAAATGTTTGGCTTCCAGAATAGAAACTATTTTTCAGACTTATTTTTATTCTCAGATTAGTGACTTCCTTCATCTTACTAACCCTTGGGACAACAGCTCATAACTACTTATTACTAGTTCGTTTAAGAAAACTTCTAATTTTCTTGGTTTTCTTAAACTATTCCTATCTTTTGGATGTAATTTTTCACTTTCTACTCTTTTGTTATCAAAAAATTTTTTGTGCTTATATATAGTATAATGCAAAGTATGTGTAAATAAGCACAAACCTCCCCCAAACTTGTTTTCAACAGTGTCCTCACTGTTGCTGTCTGCTGGATCACAAAAACCTGTAAGCATGGAAGGACATTATTAATGGGGGAAAGAATATATGAAAGTGAAAATGCTCCCCCAAACTTATTTTTGGCTCACAAATTTGAGGACAAAAGTTATGTTCAAGAGCCAAAAATATACCCTCTCTCAAACATGAGTTAGACAATACGGAGCATTTTAAGTGGGGGTGAGTCATTTGGTCAAAGTAAGACATTACAAAGACCAAAAGTTAACACCAACCATTCAAAGATTTTATCAGTATAGCGTATAAGTTGGTGGAAGAATGTGTTGTATCGAGTGAAGAAAAAGTGGGGAAGGGATAAGAGGTGGTTTGGAAAGGGTTTGAAATTGAAAAGAAAGAATGAGGATGAATGTGAATGATTAGGAAGAAGGAATGGTGATGGTTCAACCTCTATAGGTGGAGATTGATCAATCACAAAATCTGTATTGTTTAAAAATTCAAGTTCGTCAGCAAAAAGTTCTTCAAAACTTTTATCAATGGTGTGATTGAACATTTTGCTGTCAAAGAGTTTTGTGCCAGAATTTATCCTACTTGATTCATCAAAAATCATTGAGGTAGAGGACTCGAAAAACTCATTTACCTCATTTTCAAAAATATCCAAATCAAGTTGAATTTCTAGTATTATTGAACTTGAATTAACAGATTGTGATTCATCAAAACTCACTGAAACTATAGGAACAGAAGAAGAACCGGAGAAAATAGAAGGTGACATGGGTAAACAAATTGGTGTGTCGAGTGTTGCTGTACCAGATGTGGAAGATGGAGGCTGTATTTCTTCGGGTATACCGTTATCATCAACTTCAAGACATATTTGCGGTTTGGGAAGAATTAAAGGCTCAAGATGATGAACACAAGGAAGTGAAAGGATTTGATGAATTTGTGGGACAAAATCATCCAAAATTTCGGGTTCATCAATCAATAGATCCCCAACGTCAATCACCTCATTCAAGTGAAGGTTAAAATTCTCAAACACCTCATCAAAAGTATGGTTTTCAATCAGTTTTGGTTCAAGAGTGGAGGTGTAGAGATCACAAGGGTTGGGTATGGTTTCACTTGAAATGGACCCTTCACAGTCGGGTAAATCAAACACTACAAAGTCACACAACTTATCAGTCATTCTATTTGGTGTACTTGATGAATCTATGAAACTGGAGTTGTGGATTTCAGTTTGGAAACATGAGGTTTGATTAGGAAGGGTGTATAATTCTGTCTCTCTACCCAAATTCTCATTTTGTCCGATGCCCGTATTATATACTGAAAAATCTTGGGCTGGTTCGGAACTCGTTGCCCTTTCATATTTAGCCATGCTTTCCTTCCATTCCTCTATAATGCGGTTCATCATCACTATACCTTCTTCTAATTTCTGCTCAAGACTAGACTTTGGTTGATAAGGGGTTTCAGTATAAGATTGAAATTCCTGTGGATAATTAAAACTCCCAAATGACTGATTAGAAGAACTGTCTAAAGAAGGTGGAAAAGTCGGATTGGATTGATAGGAATAGAATGGTTGCGAAAATTGGGTAGGAGTAGGATCAATATTATGATAAGAAGAATATTGATATGGGTTGGTCGGTTGGCTATCAAACTCTTCTTTGGAAAGTGGAGGTGATGGTTGATATTGGTCTGGGTTGAAACTTTGGCCTCTAGACCTAGCTATGTGCTCAGCAATGGACATTCATCTAGGAGCTTCCTCACTCTGGGTATCAACTGAAACAGGTGTAGGATTAGGATACGGTTGATAAGACCAAGATTGAGGTGGCCAACTGTTTCTTCCTGCTTGTTCTATATGATCTCTTAAGGACATGGAAGAGCAGGACGGTATACCGAAGGGATTTCGAAAACAAGAGATATCTGGTTGTGGACAGCAAAGCTCGGCAAGTGTTCTTCTGTGTAGGTCACCCATTATAAGAAGAGAAGAAGGGGGAAGGGGTAAAAAGGGGAGAAAATAATTGGTTTGTTTTGAAAAATGACGGATTTAGACAAATCACACAAAAATGCACAAACAACCCTAGAACTAAGGTTACCTAGGTCCAGTCTCTAGACCGCTCCTAGACTTCCAAAGGACAAGCCGCAGGACCAATCCTCTACCGCCTCCGTACTACCCTTATAGCCAGATAAGTTCCAGGTAAGTGGGAAGGAACCACAGTAGTGGGCCTAATTAAAAACCACTAGCCTTTGACACACTTGCCTAGGCACTACAAAAGTAATGCGGATAAGCGATAGATTACCCACGACCTTCCTCTGTCCTTAATGAGCGCGACAGTCCTTAGAGTCTGGTCTAGATATTTTTTAAATTAATGAAGGGTTGATGCAGATGCTCGGTTTGTGATTTGTGAGTGCGACAGTCCTTAGTTGTGTGATTTTGTAGTGTTTGATTTGCCAAATTGTGAAGAACCCCTTTCGAGTGAAACCACACTTAATCCTTTCGATCTTTACACCTCCACTCTAGAACCTAAATCGATACATATCCATGCTTTTGATGAGGTGTCTAAAGAAATTGATTTTCACTTGATTGAGGATGTAGACGCCGGGAATATTTCGGATGATGAACCTGTCGATTTAATTGAAATTTTATGTTCAAATCATCATCCTGAGTTATTAAATGTTTCTCCCGAATCTCATATGCGTCTAGATTTTGATGATAATGGCATGGATGAGTTAAATATTGAGGATAGTATTGAGGAGAGTCTTGAGGATAATATCGAGGTTGAGCCATTTTTATTTGATGTGTCTGATTTTCTAATTCATCCTCCTGAACCTTTGACTGTTATATCACCCTCCCTCCTTCCCATCGTTCCGACCCCGCTTGAAGACTGTGAGCTTGAAACCTTTTCCTTTGAATCTGACACAATTCTCACAGACGATAACACCTACGAGTGTTTCAATTTTTCGGACGATGTTGATGACTCACCGCCCGAGTTTGAGTCCTTTACATTTTCAGATGAGCCATCAGACTCGGTTGATTATAGTAGTTTCGAACCATTAATGGAATCTTTCAAGTTCAAAACAGTTTACTACGGTGAGAAAGATACTATCTCTAATTCACTCCCTTTCGTCTTTCCCATTGTTCCGACCGAACAAGAGACCGTTACGCTTTCATCTCCTATACCAAGTTCGGCGTACCCATGTTTTCTTGCGAATCTTGAAGGATTTGACCCTATTTCTCGATGGGTTGATAGGTTAGCGCAATCGCTTTTAACACATCGGTCATCACAAATTGCGCTAATTTATTCACTCAATTTACACCCTCAAGATCGTACTCCACTTCTTTCTTCTTTCCGCCATTCTTCTCCCCCACCGAGACCGCATTCTACCATTCTTCTTTCCACACGGTCTCGCGTGTTTCTCATTTCTTTCCTCCACACCCCATTCTTGCACCAACTATACCATTACCACGATAAGATTTTTGAATGGTTGGTGCTAACCTTTGGCTTGTGTAAGGCCAAGCTTAAGTTTGGGGGGGGGACCTTTGTATATATGTACATATATTTTTTTGTTTTCTTTTTATAATAAATAAAAAAAATTCAAAAAATAAAAACAAAAAAAAAATTTGTAAATAAATAAACAGGGGAGTGCCGACATTTTGACCCTCTTAGTTCAGTATGACAGTGAGGACACTGTCAAGTTCAAGTTTGGGGGTATGCTCGGTACGTCTTCTTCCTTCGCATTCATTTGTATATATTTTTGCATTTGCATATTTATTTGAAAACCTATAAAAATTTGAAAAATTTCAAAAATTATAAAAATTAATGTATTCAATTTTTGGCTTTATTTGACTTAAGTTTGACAAATAGGTTAACTAGCTAGGAACAACTAGATCTTAGACTTAGTAAATTAAAAACCCTAAAAATAACCTTCCTTAAAATTTAACGGTAGAGAGTACATGTCTTTGTAGTTTATTTAGAAATAGAAAAATTTTGGGTTCACTTCTTGGGCTAAGTCAAATTAAGGAAAGAGTAGTGATGTTCTTATTAGAGTATAAGTTTGAAAAATAGTTCCTAGCTTAAGTCTAGATTCTGAAAACGTATACCCTACAATTTGCACAATCACGCACCTTGAAACTTGGAATAGTAGAAGAGACTTTGAAATGCTCTTGTCTAAAGTCCTTAGTACGAAGTAAATAAAAGAAAAAAAGTGTGAATAAAGAATTAAAAAAAATGGACACTGGTTTTAGTGATTACTTAAGGCTGCAAAAATAGAAAAATATTTAGCGAGGATGCTTCATCACCTAGTGCCTTAGACCAACTGGTTTGGGAGTCACTGCTAAAGTCTTGGGTGTTGCAAGACTAGGAAGTACGCTTTAAAGTGCTAACGCATCTTGTAATCGGTTGTTGGTACCTCAAGAAGTATTAACGGTCGCATGAAGGATGTGTAAGAAAATATTCAATTAAAAATTCACCAATTAATAAGTGCTTTGGACAACAGACAAGAGTATGATTGCTTGATTTGAATTTCCAAGTGTAGGGATGATATACACACACGTGGGGATATGTGATTGGGATTTAGATGAGAGAAAGGGATGAAGAATAGAACTTGTATCTTTAGTAGAGTTGATAGAAATTCCTAAGTGGAGATGAAACCCTATAAGGAAAACTTAAGAGATGCTGAAAACTAAGTAGGTCTGCAGAACAGATATAATCTTAAGTTAAATAATGTGGAAGTGTGAAGAATATGGGTGGATAATTTATGAGTCGACGATAATAGAATTCCCTGTTAGAAAACCTAATTGGAGAACAAAAGTCGGAAAAGCCAAATTGATAGGATTTTGTGGGTAGTATCCGCTGAAAACCCTCAGGAGACAACACTCCTCCTACTAGGGACACCTAGAGGTTTAACGGCTTGTTGCACGAGCTCAGTGCAATCGCGTTTCCCTGCGAAAGTGTGGTTAGGATTTTAGTGAATAAAAATAAGTTTGCTCAAGGACGAGCAAAAGATAAGTTTGGGGGTATTTGTTCACATCATAATATTGTATTATTATATTCCCCATTCTTATTCTTTTTATAAATAAACAGGTACTTTTGACGCATGTCTGCTACATGTTACAGGTTACAGGTTCTTGGACAGAAAACAGTGAAAACGAGGTAAAGACGATGAAAAAGTGGACTTTAACCAATAAACAGAAGACTCTTGATCAAGCCTACATAAGGAACAATTCACAAAGCAAGATTCAAGACATCGACTCTAAGCGAACGGGTAGAAGTCCACTACAATGTTCACTGAAAAATCTTGAAGAGAACCAGAAGCTAAATTGAGAAAAGACATAAAGAAATAAGAAGATAAAAAGCACCAGAGCCAGCCCTAAAAATCCAGAGAGCCAACACCATTTTTTGGCCGCGGAACCGCGGCCAAACCATGCCTCGGGCCGCGGTTCCGCTGCAGTTTAAAGGATTAAAAAAATAATTTTTTTAGAAAAATAAAGGGGCGGCTTTGACTGTTCTTTATAGGGCTATTTTTGTAAATGTAGACATGCGAGTCATTGTAACCCTAGGGTTTCCTATTCTCTATAAATAGGAACTCTAAAAATTGTAATTTTTTATGCCTCCTTTTAATAATAAATTCAGAATTCTTTATGGAGAGCATCGGTGCCTCTTTTCAATTCATCTATTCAGATCTGACAACCTTGCGTACATGTTTGGAGAGATCCATCTGTAAAGTAAGTAGATTTATTTATTTTCTTGCCCTAGGTAATTTCAATTCCTGCCCTAGATTAAATTTATTTTCCTGCCCTAGTATAGATTTTATTTATCTGCCCTAGTTATAACTTTCAATTAATTGCCCTAGGTAGAATAATTAGGTTTTTAGATTTAATAATCAATCCGAACACCCTTCGGAATTAACTTGTAAGAGCGAATAGGAGATTCACAACATCCCTGTGGACCGACCTGTACTCACCGGCTAGCTTCATGTGACGCCGTTCTTGATTGCGGTTACTAGAAATAGTTTTGACATCAAATCAGGTATGTACGGATGGGTTCAAATTAACAAGATAATGACGGGTAGAACTTGACATGTGACTTATGACATTTTGACCAACGCCAAGGTCATAAGAGCATGGAGCAGAAATCCATATCGGGAATTTCTAAAGAAACTGAAATTTGCAAAGAGATGCATACCATTTGGAGTGTGATAATTTTGGTAGGATTCCTTCAGCTTTATCACACAATGATATTTGGATCCCGATCCTACTGTGAGTATCCGCTACTCATCAGGAGATTCGTCACTTAACGATCAATGCTATAAACCAAGTAAGTGTCGAGAAAGGTGTCAGCGGGGTTACGCCCCCAGAGAAAAGAGGTTATTTAATTAAGGAACTTCGCGAAAGCGTCGTAAAATCTCCCTCGAAGTACCGACACCGGACTGGCTGAACGGTTAAGCAAGTATTGTACGGTGAGAATAGTCCTGGCTAGTTCTTCCTTTTTGGTTTGAGGAGGGATTCGAGAAACAGTGGGAGCCATCCTGTTTAGATAAACTAAAAACCACTCTAAACTTGCAAGAGCATCATGCTAAAGTGTTCCCTCTCTCTCTCTCTCATTGCAGCGGCCCAAAACATGACAAGCCTTAAGTTACTATTAGAGAAAAATATTTTGACAGGGCCAAACTATAAAGATTGGTTCCGGAATGTTAAGATGGCTGTTTACCCCAATCAGAGAAAAACTCTGTTCAAATTCCAAGGCGGGAAACAAAGCAACGCTTCTGTTTCCCCCAATCAGAGCAAAGCTCTGCTTTGAAAATTAAAGTGAAAATTAAAAGTTAAAATAAATGAAGCAACGCTTCAGATTCCTTGCGCTACGCGTAACGCACCACGTGTCAAAATCAGACACACCAGCGCAAGGAGCGCAGCGCCCAAGGCAGCGCACTCAATCAGAGCAAGGATCTATAAAAGAAGCAACGTTTCAGCTGACTTGCGCTCTGCGCTGCGCGACACGTGTCAGCGCAGTTGCGCTGCACTCTGCGCTGCGCGACACGTGTCAGCACAGTTGCGCTAGCGCAGCTGCGCTGCGCTCTGCGCTGTGCGACACGTGTCAAGCGCTGGTGCGTTTGCGCCAAACAGAATTAAAATTCTTATAAGATCTTTCTTTTCTTATTAAAACAAGAAGATTGTCTTCTGTAAAACAGAAGCCCTTGGATCAAAGATCCAACGGTGGGGAAAATTCCCCAAATCACTCTGAGAAAGATCTGTTTAACAAATTTAACTAATTGATGGGTGCTATATAAAGCCCCCTAGACCCCAATTCAAAGGGGCATCAATCACATCGGCATCAACAACATCAAGATCGAGATTAAGAGAACTCTGAAGAATTTGAGAAGAACTCTCCAAGAACAAAAAAAAGAAAAAAGGTAAAAATCTTTATAAATGAGAAGGTTCTCTTCTGAATAGATCATTGATCTAAGAACAAGATCAATGATCTTCAATAAAAAGAAAAATAAATAATAACAGTGCCTTGCACTTTTTTATGAACCACTGGTTCTTTGAAAACAAGAAAAACTTGTTTTCTTTGATCTAAAATTGATCAAAATATAAAATAGTGCCCTGCACTTGCAAACTGCACTGTTGCGCTCCTGGGTTGGCGCAAGCCACCAGGGAGCACCATGTGTTAGCTCCAAGACCACTTGCGCTGTGCGCTTTTAAGATAGAGCACCGCTCTTTAAAGTTGGCGCAACTCACCAGAGCGCGCCACGTGTCAGTAGTGCAACAGCGCAGCGCACTGGCACAGCGCACTGCGCTGTTGCGCTTGCGGTCACCAGAGCATGACACGTGTCACCACGACAAGCGCTTGCGCTCAATAATTGGCGCAAAGCGTCTGACAAGCCACTATCAAGTAATTAATGCACTGCATTATTTACAGAAGGGCCAAGCCCAATTAAAAAAGGCCTAACAGGCCTAATAAAATGCAATGCATTATTTTAAAAAGGGACAGAGCCCAAACAAGGGTCTGTCAGACCAGAACAAATGCTGTGCATCATTTAAAAGGGCTAGAGCCCAAATAAAGGTCCAACAGAGACCAAAATTAATGCTGTGCATTATTAATCATAGGCAAAGCCCTAGAACAGGCCTAATAGGCCAAAGATAAAGAAAAACGTTGAACATCTTCAACTGGACTTAGCCCAATCATGGCCGTAAGTTCTCAAATTAAATTGACTGAGCACGACTGCTCTCTTAAATCAATTTACATCCGGTTCAAGAGTACATCTCCGAACTCCTCTGACACCTATCGTTGTAATCCTTCAACGACGTCAGAGAGGTGACGGGTCCCGACGGCCATACATGCAATGGACCACCATGTCCCTAAACTGGAAATGGATCTAGACGATCCCGTTAAGTAGATCTTAGTCTGGAAATTAGACTAACGTATCCTTAACAAACGTTTAAGTTGATCTTAGCCTCAAATATGGCTAACGTATCCTTAAACCAAAACCCAAAATCTAAATCTAAGAAAATACGGATTTGGACTAATCCACGTCCTACGGGCGACGAAATAAATAGTCTCCATATACAATCCACGGGCAACCACAAACAAAACAAACACACACGACATGAAGTGAAATTCTGGAGAAGGAGAAAGTGGCTACCGCGATGCGGTAGCGTAATTAACTGCAGGGGCTTGCGCCTGCAGGGAAGAGCGTCCCCACAATCATAAACCCCTCAAATAAGGGGGAATCTGACGAAGTCTGCTACATCAGCCGCATCCGTCTAAACCTCCGATACACGGTGCCATAAATCAACTTGGCATCTTCGGAGCGGTAGACGGATAAAACCAAACAGCATCTGCCCCGAATCTCAGGAAAGATGTCCATGTCTTGGCCACCGTTTGGAGGGGAATAAATTCTGGCACGCCCGGTGGGACCTTTTCTTCTTTCCACTCCACACTTCGTGTGTCGTGTTCGCGAACAAATCGCGGTTTGCTGTGGTTGCCTGTAGATTCGAGGTACTAAGATTTGGTGTCTTGCTCCGTGCAGAAAGAAAACAGAAGATCAATGGCTTCAAACTGCACTGCTTGCAACTGCAACTCTCGCTCCATCCTTGCTAGAGGAGTGACTTATGGGCCCCAAGCGGCCTCCCTTTTCAAGATGCCAGTGGAACAGGTAACTCAAGCCACCACTGGATTATTCTTCGGGACCATGCTCCCACCGATGAGCTTCAATACCCAATAACGTCGCAAGAAGCTCCAAAGAAGTCGGTCTTTGATCGGCTTACAACTACCACTGCCCCTCTCAACGGGTCGCCCAGCTTCAATACCTCAGTTTTCAACAGACTGGGCCAGAACGTCTGCAAACCCGCGATACCCGAAGCTACCATCCCAAAGCGGATAGCTATCCCGGCTCAAGTGGACGAAATCATTGGAAAGACTCCTCCTTCCAAGAAGTCAGTTTTTACAGGGCTGGCTATTCCGGTGGCTGCTCCAGGCGAGGTCCTCAAAGCTGCTTCCCCTGCTCAGAGGTCTGTCTTTGACAGATTAGACATTGCTTCTCAACGGGTGTCAGTCTTCGATAGGCTAGCACCAATAACAGTCTCTCCTCAAAGCAGGGTGCATGAAGAATCTTATCCAACAACGGAAGTGATCTCATCCGCACGACATGCTTAACGTCGCCACTGGCGCCGAGTGAGGAAGGCTGGGGGCAACTCCCCCTCTGGGATAACTCTGCCAGCTCCAACGGTGGGGATCGATGCTGCTGTTCCAACCGAGAAGAGCTTTGAATTGCTGAACATGGTGCGCAGAAACTCTTCTACTGCGGTGCTGAAGAGAACTCCTTCACCTGTGGAGGATACTCCAGAGAAGAAGCTGGAGCAGCCCCCTCAACGGCTGTCCTCTAAAATTTATAAGGTCTGGCGACAGGTCCAGGAGTCGGTGATTGATCAAGACTATCTCCGCCGACAGAAAAAGATGAAGGTTCGGTAGGAGAAGGATTACTCCGTCAAGCCACAAAAAGCAACAGCTACTTGGGTGCCCACTACAACGGCCCCCTCAACTTCGACCATTCAAAAAAGAAGGAGGTCGGGGAAGATCCCTGTGTCTTTGGCAAATCGTAAAGACACTGAATCTAAACGCCCCAAATCTGGGGGAATGGTGGTGCATACTGTTTATATGGCTTCTGGAAAGGAGGAAAGCCGTGCTTCGACGGGTCACCGACCGCTCACCCGATCCATGACGAAAGCCCAGGAGCAGCAACAGAAGCTTCAGGAGATGATGACTGCAATGGCCGCACTTACCGAGCCAAAAGAAATCTCGGAGGCATCATCAGAGCAGCGTCATGAACAAGAAACTGACGCTGACTACCTACGCCGAGTCCTCGAAAAGAAGGACAAAGAAGCCGCAGAGCAAGCGGCTAACATGAAACAAATGGCGCTTCTCTTTCAAGATATGGTATGGATGATGATCCAGCAAGATCCTCCTGCTGAAGATCCTCCGATTGTCCTTGAAGATGACAAAGGAGAGACATCGAATCCTCCTCCGGCTCTTCAGCAGCCAAGGAAGAAACCATTTCCAAAGCTGCACTGGATGACTGTATAGCTCATCAAATACGAGCTCATCAGGCGAGTGAAGCGGCTGGGCAAATTGTTAGGACCGGACGACCCTATCCGAGCTGGTATGACCAAATCAGTTACCCGCCAGGATATACGATCCCTAAGTTCCATGTATATAAGGGGACGGGAAATCCGCACCAGCACGTTGCTCAATTCAGAGCCTTGTGCGGTAATACTGGGGGTGACGATAAATTGCTGCTTCGCCAATTTGTTGGCAGCTTATCGGAGACAGCGTTTGAATGGTACTCTGAGCTTCCCGACGACTCCGTCAAAATGTTTACAATAATGGAGTTGCTATTTACTCAGTATTTCGCAAGCGCCAGCGAACGCACCCCGATAACAGCACTGATTAACACCAGGATAAGGCCTGGCGAATCGTGGGTCCAATACGCAACACGATGGCGGAACCTATGGTCGAAATGCGAACAACGCATAGAAGAGGCACCGGCGGTAGGCATGTTCGTGGGCACTCTTGATCCACAAGAGACCATCTCGCAATTCATGATGTTCTTCAGGCCGACCACCTTCTAGGCCTTGATCGACAAGTTAGCCCAAATAGACCAGATGGGCCATGGACCTTCTCCTCCAAAACCAGATTCTTGAAATGAGAAAGGAAAAGGGAAAGCGATCGTCGTCGCCAATGCTCAACAACAGCCGAGCAACTCAAAGCCGGTCGTTCGCCAAAATAACGTGCGTCCACGCCCATTCCTTAAGGAGAGACTGGGACGTCCTTACTTGTTTCCTCAGAATAAAACGAGAAGACTATTCGAGCTGTCAGTGCGCAACAGACTCATCAATCTGCCGAGTCCAAAACGTCTGTTGCAGCCAGGCGATCTCAATAATACCAATTATTGCCCTTACCACCAAACGGTAAGTCACCCGATCGAGGACTGTTTCGTCTTTAAGGGATGGATTAAGGATCAGTACCTACAAGGCAAGTTCGCGCTGTCTGAAAACTGGAAGGTGAACCCACCACAGCCGCACTCTCCAAAAAAGACGGACACGCCGGGGGCAACTTGTTCTTTTGTCGAGGACGAAAACGATGGAGAAGACTCATCAGGTAAATCCGAAGATTGCACAATGACTTGTCATGTGATCTCTCACTCATTGGCGGATGATGAAGAGGCTCCTTACGCCGAGAAACCGAGGGCGAACCATGAACCAGAAATTCTGCGACCGTCAGACAAGTTGATTGATGCCTTCCTGAATGAGATTCGTCTGAAAGTTAAAGCCAATCAAGAGCGTGAAATGGCCGTACTGGAAGGAGCCAAACACCGACTGCTAGACCAAAGAGTTGAGGCACTTCCGTTAAATCAAAAGTCATCCGCTGCGGGTAAAAACAAATTCAAGACGAGGAAAAGGTTCGCCAAACCTCTGTCAGTAGGAATGAAACTACCGCCTTCTGAAGAAAATACTCTCGGTGGATTAGAGATGCATCCTAACTTCTGCTTATATCATCAGAAGATCATACATCCTATCGAAGACTGTGACTCCTTTAAGTGTTGGTGGCAAGGGTATGTCGCTCAAAAGCAACACTTCAACAGGACAAAGTGTGAAGCTCGTAGACATCGGAAAAATGCGATAGATGAGTGCAAAAGATCCGCCGACGATTGTCATATAGCCGACTCCAAGGGATCGCAAATTATCACCTTTGGAAGCGACTCTGACGAAGAAGCTGCTTTCAACCCTCTCCTCAAGGAATCTATTTCAAAAATGAAAGAATTGAGGAGTTGCGAGAACGTTCAGCCGTGCAATCGCACGCTACTCGAAAAAAATCTCGGCCCCGTAAACAAAGGATCGAACAAAAAGGATAAAGGAAAGGGGAAAATGACCTTCGTCGCTAACACTCAACAACAGTCGAGTGGCCCTAGACCGGTTGTTCGTCAAAACAATATGCGTCCACGGATATCCCTCGAGGAGAGGCTAAGACGTCCTTACTCATTTCCTCAGGATGAAACAAGGAGGCTGTTCGAAGTGGCAGTGCATAACAGGCTTATCACTCTACTGGAGCCAAAACACCAACTACAACTGGATGATGTCAACAGTTCTAATTATTGCCCTTACCACCAAGTATTGGGCCATCCGATCGAAAACTGTTACGTCTTCAAAAACTGGGTTGAAGACCAATGCCAACAGGGCAAGTTTGTCATCTCCGAAAACTGGAGGGTGAACCCGCCACAACCGCACGCTCTGAGAAAGATGGATACGCCGGGGGCATCATGCTCAGTCATAGAGAAAGCCCCATAGACCAAAAAATCAGTAAACTAGAGATTCGCCTCGAATACGGCAACAACGGACCGCAACGTCCTTAAACTAACGGCGGACCGCAACGTCCTTAAACTAACGGCGGACCGCAACGTCCTAAAACTAGCTGATGACCAAAACGTCTTTAAACTACTACCGCAGCATCCTCAGGCTGACGTGATAAAAAATAAAAATGAAAATAAAAATAAAAAAAATAATAAGAACGGTATGTTCATAAGCAAAATGGGCACGGATGAAAACCCGAAAGGGTTCCGTGAGTAAAAACAGCAGGGCTACCGGCGAGTCTTGTGAAAACCCGAAAGGGCGCAACCTCGTTAAAAAAAAAGAGAGAAAATAAAAATAAAAATAAAAAATAAAAAAAGTTATGTCCAGAAGCAAAATGGGCACGGATGAAAACCCGAAAGGGCTCCGTGAGTAAAAATAGCAGGGTTACCGGCGAGTATTTGTGAAAACCCGAAAGGGCGCAACCTCGTTAAAGGACACTTACAAGGTCCTCTCGACCTTGTTAGGAGAAACCACCCGTGTGAGATCCTTACGACTCACAAGAGAGAAACACACTTAGGGATCCCCACGATTCCTAAGGAGAAAATACACTTGCGAGATCCTCACGACTCGTAAGGAGAACTCTCTTATGGGACCCTCACGGCTCATAAGATTTGAAAGTCTTAAGTTACAGAGACCTAAACCTGTGCTTAAGCAACCCCCACAACCTTCGATATTGCCCTACAAGTGGCTCAATATTTGTTAGTGTTTATGCCCTAGAAGGCCATTACTGTATCATACTAGTTTGTATATTACTTAATGGAAGCTTGGGATATTCACATGTATATAACAGTCTTGCTAAACATGGTAGTATGCTACTTGGTTTTTCTATCTTAATATGTGAGTATACGTATTGATAGAGCTCTTAGGATCTTGCTTGACTACCGGCGTTGTGATGGCAGTCACACTAGTGGGGGCTGGGTAGTCTACAAGCACATCCTTATTCAGGTCCCTAGTCGTTGGATTATCGAGACAGGGTATCGATACTCCGGAGTAGACTAGTGTGTACGCTTCTCATCCCAGTTGGGGAGATGGTCTGTCCCACAGCCGTCAGTACGTCGTACTGGAGATAGTATGCAGGTGCTCGTTAGGTTATGGGTACACCGGACAGGACTCACAGGGAACTGTTGGTTGGTTTTATACCAGTCGTCAGTGAACAGTTCCCAGGTGACATGAGTACAGCATAGTCCGCAGACTTGACACTGCTACTTCGCCTCGAGTGTGTCCCACTGTTCTTAGATTGCTACCCTACCACGGCTCAAAGTAGTCGTGCAAACAGGTAGCAGTTGGTGCAGTCCCGAGCACTTGGAGGCAGTGGCGGTTAGACAGGATTCGTCTCTCCCGGTATTGGGGGTTGATATCGCGCTATGTCAGAGAGCCATTACGCAAAGTCCCTGGCCAGGGCAAGCGAGATTTGCTGGTAGGTTCCAGTAGTTTCTCAGGGTGTAATGGGCTTCCCTCCGACACGACTTATACCGCTATTAGGGGACTGACGCTTGCCGCCCCCCTAGGCCCGATATGCGATAGTCTAAGATGAACGGACCGGACTGTATGGAGATTGTCACATCAGACTCAGTAGGAGTTCGGATGGGTTTCCTCATCGGCCTTCTTATCGACATCTACCTGGGGACCGTTACGTACAGCTAGTGCCGCTTGCGGTCTGTGGTTAAACCCACTGCCAGCGTAGTAGTCGAGTCTCTAGAGTCCCACACAGAGAGTTTCCCTACTCCAGGCGAAACGATATAGAGGTCGTATGGTTTTACGACAAGGGTTCGGACGTATACGTGTGTTTACGCACGTACGACTTTCGGACAGTTTTTACCAGTCGGCTTTGGTTTAAGCCAGTTACTGGTATCCGGTTATTGGATTTATACAGTCTAAAGTTTTTCCGTATTTTTGCGGAAAGGAGGGGCGTTCTCGTAATTGCGCGAGAAGCTTCTAGAAGATGGTGACTAAGGAGGTTTAGGTGGCATATACATTGAATGAGATTAGTGAGTCATATGGATGATTCATCCATGTCATTAATGCTTCATAATTGCTTAATGACTCATGGAGATGAATCACCACAAGATATTTATCAAGCATGGTTGTAAAATGATTTCTTTTCTTTTCTTGATAAAAAGAAATGCTTGATATATATTATGATAACTCATTCTTCTCACTTCACTATTATCTTCACCTTCTCTCTCCTCAAGCTCTCCCTCTTCAAACCCTAATCCTCCCCTCTCATGTGTTGAGTACAAGGATTAGTTAGACTAATTAAACCATAACCCTCACTCTATATCACCTAGCTTCTTTGATTAGCACTTAAAGAAGGTTAGTTGCCTCAAGTTTAGAGGCTAAGCTTGGAGTAAAGCTCTCGGGTGGATCGTCTACTACTTCGAGAAGGCCGAGGAGGAGGTGGAGTTCGCAAAGACGAAGGACACGATTCATTAGGTATAATCCCTAAAACATAGTAGCATAGAAACTCTATGTTTGTAGTTAGTTATCGTTTAGCTTCGATTCAAGCGGTTAGTCGATGTTTGTTCACTAAACAAGTTCGTTTTTGAAAATTCCGCCTCCCCACAAGTACTGGGGTGTTGTACATCGACTTACAGTGGTATCAGAGCCTCGCTAAACAATAAATAACTTTTTTGCAAATTTGTATGAATTTCGAACGGAAAAAACGAAACCGAAAAACCCTAAAATATCAAGTTTCTGTCGATTTATAAATGAAGTCCAAAAATTTTTCAGCGATGTTCAGAAAGCTTAAAATGACAGTAGTAGAACACACAAAAAATTTGGTCTCCTGAATCGCCTACGGCGCCGCGGAACCGCGGCAGATAGCACAGATCCCGCCGCGCTTCCGCCGCCGAGTTGACGATTCAGGGACCCATTTTTCTTGTGATGGTTCTCTGTGATATTTGGGATTTTCTGGTATTTTTTAATTTTGCTCAGGTTTCAAGTTTACAGAGAAGTATTCGAGCAATATTAAATGTGTTTAATCGATCGAAATTATACAGTATTTTCTTATTGGATTATATCTGTGTTTGTATAATGTGTTCGTAAACCTCCCCTAACTGCTAGTATGTCGGTTGGCAGGGGGTTGCACATTTCTGTAATGGTTTTTACTGTTTGTGGATATGAACTGTGTTGGACTGTTGTGATGATTAGCCGGGGTTATGTGATTGGTTATTATTTAATTCATTTGATGTAAATGTAATTTGTTGTAATATTATTTTGCGGGGCACATCCAGGTTGCGGTTGTAGCCACCGTTGTATTATTTCATTTTACTGTTTTTGCTCCTAGGACAAACCCAAGGTGGGGTGCACAAACTGCCGGGCGGGTAGTTTGCCATACCCGTTGGGGTCTTGGGTGGGGTAATGGCTATTCATCATAACTGTGTAATCCGTCTTTTGTTGCAGGCTCAAAACAAACACGGATTGCTTGCAAATCCAATAAAGTTCATCTGTGATCTGGAATGCCTATTATTGCGTCTGACGAATGTACAATATCTATATATGATAGCTATTTAGACGTCACTTATGTTTTACACCCGCGCTAGCCCAGCCCCCGCTCTGTCGTTAGTTAAGTAACCTAACGGGTGATGACGGGACCCCGTGGCGAATGCGGTTGGCATAAGAGGACGTTGTATTTTCGTTGTTTTCTGCAATGATAGGTTAATGATGGGACGCATTATCTATAATGCAAAGAAAAACAAACCAAAGTTTAAATCGTTGGAACAATTTAAAAGAAACCACTCGGTTAATTTTAAAACAGATATTTTTAAATGCGGAGACTTAACCACTCCTTTTAAAAGCTATCAGGTTCTTTCGGTTATATCAAGTTCACTACGTTCACGGTTTCGCCAAAACCATTCGTAGCCCTCCGTCATTTCATCTGGGTATTCAGTAGTATTCAAGCTATGTATTTTGACCAACGCCAAGGCATAGTGTTTGGTAGCTGCTGGGTATTCATTTGTTGCATACATAGATGAGTTAGTTTGGGACAGTCGTATGATCATTTTGGCCAACGTCAAGGATATGTACGGATGGGTTCAAATTACAAGATAATGATGGGTAGAACTTGACATGTGACTTATGATATTTTGACCAACGCCAAGGTCATAAGAGCATGGGGCAAAAATATATATCGGGAATTTCTAAAGAAACTGAAATTTGCAAAGAGATGCATACCATTTGGAGTTTGATGAATGTTGGTAGGATTCCTTCAACATTATCATACGATGATATTTGGATCCCGATCCTACTGTGAGTATATGCTACTTATCAGGATATTCGTCACTTAACGATCAATGCTATAAACCAAGTAGGTGTCCAGAAAAGTGTCAGCGGGGTTACGCCCCCAGAGAAAAGAGGTTATTTAATTAAAGAACTTCGCGAAAGCGTTGGAAAACCTCCCTCGAAGTATCGACACTGGCCTGGCTGAACGGTTAAGCAAGTATTGTATAGTGAGAATAGTCCTGGCTAATTCTTCTTTTATGGTTTGAGGAAGGATTCGAGAAACAGTGGGAGCCATCCAGTTTAGATAAACTAAAAACCACTCTAAACTTGCAAGAGCATCATGCTAAAGAGTTTTCTTCTCTCTCTCCTAATTGCAGCGACCCTGAAAATGACTGGACTTAAGTTACTTTTAGAGAAAAATATACTGACAGGGCCAAACTATAAAGATTGGCTGCGGAATGTCAAAATGGCTTTGACCTATGATAAATTGGGGTACATCCTCACCGCTACGGCACCTGCTGTCCCTGGTCCCAAATTCAGCAATGCGGATAAGGAAATCCGCAAAACCTGGGATTTAGATTGCGCGAAAGCCAAGTGCATCGTGCTTGCCTCAATGAACAATGAACATCAGAGGAGGCACGAGGATATGACCCTAGATGGCATATTTCTCCATACAAAGGAACTTTATGGAGAGCAATCTCGTATAGCAAGATACGAGACCTCTAAGAACTTGTTTCGAGCGAGGTTGGCTGTCGGGTCATCGGTAGGAGAACATGTCCTAAAGATGATCGGCTATATTGAAGAGCTCGTAGACCTTGGGACGACTTTGGATAATGAGCTATATACAGACCTTATTCTCCAGTCCCTTCCTCCCACCTACGCCCAGTTTATCCTGAACTTCAACCTTCAAGGAAAAGAAGTTGAACTTCTGGAACTCCTGAACATGTTAAGGAGTGCAGAGGGCACCTTGCAGAAGGCAAGGGAAACACCCGCTATGTTTGTTGGCGGTGCATCTTCTTCCGGGTCCAAGGCTAGGGCCAAAGGAAGGAAGAAGAAGGCCGTCCCCAGACCTAGAGGAGGTGTTAGTAAGGTGGGAGGGAAGGGAAAGAAAAAGTTTGTGGTACCGGTAGTAGGCCAGGATGAGTGCTTCCATTGTCACAGGAAAGAGCACTGGAAGAAGGATTGCAAGGCGTGGAACGCCAAGAACCAGGAACCGAAGCAAGCTGTGGCTTCGACTTCAGGTGTGTTTGTAATTGAGAATTGTCTGTCGATCAACTCTACTTCCTGGGTATTGGATACCGGATCAGGATCTCATATTTGCAATTCATTGCAGGCACTGAGAAACCGTAGAGTGCTGAAGGAAGGTGATATGACCCTAATGGTTGCTAATGGAGCTAGCATGGGAGCTGCGTCCGTCGGGGATTATCACCTAGGATTGACGAGTGGACACATTTTGGTTTTACATAACTGTTATTTTGTACCAAGCTTAACGTGTAATATCATATCAGTTTCCTTGTTATCAAATAAAGGTTATGATTTCACGTTTGTAAGAGATGTTGTTAACATCCGCCTTAATCATGGTTTGATTGGGTCCGGTACTCTAAATAACGGTATATATGTTTTAAACCAACTCCAAATTTTCAATGTCCAGAACACACTAAAAAGAAAGTCTCCAGATTTAAATAAAGCTTTCTTATGGCATTGTAGACTGGGTCACATCAATGAGAGAAGGTTGACTAAGTTGCATAGAGAAGGATATTTAGACTCGTTCGAATCTCAAATTTATGACACTTGTCAATCTTGTCTCAAAGGAAAGATGACAAAGACTCCATTCAGTGGACAAGGAGTAAGAGCGAGCGAGCTCTTAGGACTCATACACAGCGATGTATGTGGTCCATTGTCTACACATGCAAGAGGTGGTTTTTCCTATTTCATTACTTTCACGGATGATTACTCAAGATACGGATTCATTTATCTGATGAAACATAAATCCGAGGCTTTTGAGAAATTCCAAGAGTATAAGAATGAAGTAGAAAACCAAACCGGCAAAAGTATCAAGACACTTAGATCTGATCGAGGTGGTGAATACTTGAGTGCCGAGTTCCTAGGTTACTTAAAAGAGAAAGGAATTCTCTCTCAGCTTACTCCTCCATACACTCCACAGCATAACGGTGTATCGGAGAGACGGAATCGAACCCTATTGGATATGGTACGATCCATGATGAGTAATGCTGAGTTACCACGATCTTTCTGGGGTTATGCGCTAGAATCAGCGGCATATCTTTTGAACATGGTTCCTACCAAGACTGTGCCTACCACGCCATATCAGATGTGGAGAAGAAACCCTATATTCAGTATCTGAAAATATGGGGATGTCCAGCTTTTGTTAAAAAGCAGCATGTGGACAAGCTCGAGGCACGATTAGTAAAGTGTCAGTTTGTGGGATATCCAAAGAACTCCAAGGGGTATCTATTCTATTACGCAGAGGAACAAAAGGTGTTTGTTTCTCGTAATGCCCATTTTCTAGAATATCAGTTTTTAGAAAAGGAAATAAGTGGGAGCGAAATAGAACTGGAAGAAATTCCAGAACCACAAACTGCTACTGAAAGTTTGGTAGAACCGATAGTTCAAGAAGAACAGGACATTCCCGCACCCCTCCGCAGGAGTAGTAGGCCGTCTCATCCGCCTAAGAGATACTGCGGTTTTCTCATAGATGGGGATAGAGAGGATTGCATCATAGATGATGATGAACCTACTGACTTCCAGCAGGCCATCCAGAGCGGCGACTCGGTACGATGGCTAGATGCAATGCGGACCGAAATGGAGTCTATGTACACCAACAAAGTATGGACTTTGGACTTTGCTCCAGATGGGGTAAAACCCATAGGATGCAAATGGATCTTCAAGAAAAAGATTGGTGTAGATGGACAGGTGGAAACCTATAAGGCTAGACTTGTTGCAAAGGGTTTTCGTCAAAGACCTGGTTTGGACTATGACGAAACTTTTTCTCCAGTGGCTATGCTCAAATCCATTCGGGTCCTTCTTGCTATTGCCGCCTTCCATGATTATGAAATCTGGCAGATGGACGTAAAGACGGCTTTTCTGAATGGAAATTTAGAAGAGTGCGTCTATATGGATCAGCCAGAAGGTTTCAATCAGAGTGGGAGCAGTGGGAAAGTATGCAAGCTGCTTAAGTCCATTTATGGACTAAAGCAGGCATCGCGGAGTTGGAACATCTGTTTTGATGAGGCAGTCAAAGAATATGACTTTATCAAAAATCCAGATGAACCGTGTATATATAATAAAGTTGTAGCCAGAAGTGTCGTATTCCTCGTCTTGTACGTGGATGACATTCTATTGATAGGAAATGACATTCCTATGCTACAATCTGTCAAAGGATTCTTGTCACACAGGTTCTCCATGAAAGACCTGGGTGATGCCTCTTACATTCTGGGGATCCGGATCTATCGTGATAGATCCAAGAGGATGTTGGGACTTTCACAGTCCAGGTATATCGACACTGTACTGAAAAGATTCAGTATGGAAGATTCTAAGCGCGGTAATCTACCGGCTTGTCACGGAATCACCCTCTCCAAAGAGATGTCTCCCAAGACTGATTTGGAAAGGGAACGCATGTCTATTATACCCTACGCTTCTGCGGTAGGCTCTATAATGTATGCGATGTTGTGTACCAGACCAGATGTAGCTTACGCACTGAGCGTGGTAAGCCGGTATCAGTCAGACCCAGGGGAGAAGCACTGGATAGCAGTAAAGAACATTCTCAAGTACCTGAGAAGGACTAAGGAGATATTCTTGGTTTACGGCGGAAAAGACCTCAGGTTGGAGGCCTTTGCTGATTCCGGCTTTCAGAGTGATAAGGACGATTCCAAGTCCATGTCGGGTTATGTCTTTACCCTCAATGGAGGGGCGGTATGCTGGAAGAGCTCCAAGCAGGACACCGTTGCTGACTCGACGATGGAAGCGGAGTATATAGCTGCTTGCGATGCCGCAAAAGAAGCAGTCTGGATGAAGAAGTTCCTAACAGAACTTCAGGTGGTTCCTACCATTGTTGATCCAATACCTCTGTATTGTGACAACAACGGAGCTATAGCTTTAGCGAAGGAACCAAGGTCCCATCAGAAGTCCAGACACATCTTAAGGCGGTATCACCTGATCAGGGAGATCATTGATCGTCAGGAGATCGAGGTTCGGAGAGTTGCTTCTGAAGAGAACATTGCTGATCCATTCACGAAGGCCCTACCTCAGATTCAGTTCGAGAGGCTACTCGAGATCATCGGTCTGCGATACGCCAGTACATGGCCCTAGTGCAAGTGGGAGATTGTTAGTGTTTATACCCTAGAAGGCCATTATTATATCATACTAGTTTGTATATTACTTAATGGAAGCTTGGGATATTCACATGTATATAACAGTCTTGCTAAACATGGTAGTATGCTACTTGGTTTTTCTATCTTAATATGTGAGTATACGTATTGATAGAGCTCTTAGGATCTTGCTTGACTACCGGCGTTGTGATGGCAGTCACACTAGTGGGGACTGGGTAGTCTACAAGCACATCCTTATTCAGGTCCCTAGTCATTGGATTATCGAGACAGGGCATCGATACTCCAGAGTAGACTAGTGTGTACGCTTCTCATCCCAGTTGGGGAGATGGTCTGTCCCACAGCCGTCAGTACGTCGTACTGGAGATAGTATGCAGGTGCTCGATAGGTTACGGGTACACCAGACAGGACTCACAGGGAACTGTTGGTTGGTTTTATACCAGTCGTCAGTGAACAGTTCCCAGGTGACATGAGTACAGCATAGTCCGCAGACTTGACACTGCTACTTCGCCTCGAGTGTGTTCCCACTGTTCTTAGATTGCTACCCTACCACGGCTCAAAGGAGTCGTGCAAACAGGTAGCAGTTGGGTGCAGTCCCGAGCACTTGGAGGCAGTGGCGGTTAGACAGGATTCGTCTCTCCCGGTATTGGGGGTTGATATCGCGCTGTGTCAGAGAGCCATTACGCAAAGTCCCTGGCCAGGGCAAGCGAGATTTGCTGGTAGGTTCCAGTAGTTTCTCAGGGTGTAATGGGCTTCCCTCCGACACGACTTATACCGCTATTAGGGGACTGACGCTTGCCGCCCCCCTAGGCCCGATATGCGATAGTCTAAGATGAACGGACCGGACTGTATGGAGATTGTCACATCAGACTCAGTAGGAGTTCGGATGGGTTTCCTCATCGGCCTTCTTATCGACATCTACCTGGGGACCGTTACGTACAGCTAGTGCCGCTTGCGGTCTGTGGTTAAACCCACTGCCAGCATAGTAGTCGAGTCTCTAGAGTCCCACACAGAGAGTTTCCCTACTCCAGGCGAAACGATATAGAGGTCGTATGGTTTTACGACAAGGGTTCGGACGCATACGTGTGTTTACGCACGTACGACTTTCGGACAGTTTTTACCAGTCGGCTTTGGTTTAAGCCAGTTACTGGTATCCGGTTATTGGATTTATACAGTCTAAAGTTTTTCCGTATTTTTGCGGAAAGGAGGGGCGTTCTCGTAATTGCGCGAGAAGCTTCTAGAAGATGGTGACTAAGGAGGTTTAGGTGGCATATACATTGAATGAGATTAGTGAGTCATATGGATGATTCATCCATGTCATTAATGCTTCATAATTGCTTAATGACTCATGGAGATGAATCACCACAAGATATTTATCAAGCATGGTTGTAAAATGATTTCTTTTCTTTTCTTGATAAAAAGAAATGCTTGATATATATTATGATAACTCATTCTTCTCACTTCACTATTATCTTCACCTTCTCTCTCCTCAAGCTCTCCCTCTTCAAACCCTAATCCTCCCCTCTCATGTGTTGAGTACAAGGACTAGTTAGACTAATTAAACCATAACCCTCACTCTATATCACCTAGCTTCTTTGATTAGCACTTAAAGAAGGTTAGTTGCCTCAAGTTTAGAGGCTAAGCTTGGAGTAAAGCTCTCGGGTGGATCGTCTACTACTTCGAGAAGGCCGAGGAGGAGGTGGAGTTCGCAAAGACGAAGGACACGATTCATTAGGTATAATCCCTAAAACATAGTAGCATAGAAACTCTATGTTTGTAGTTAGTTATCGTTTAGCTTCGATTCAAGCGGTTAGTCGATGTTTGTTCACTAAACAAGTTCGTTTTTGAAAATTCCGCCTCCCCACAAGTACTGGGGTGTTGTACATCGACTTACAATATTGACCCTTGTATACGATCCACGGGCGCGAATAAACATTTCCCTAACCAAGTCCCATCCGTGACCGGGGATATGTTCGCATGGTGAACAACCCTTGTAAGTCCTCTCGACTTACAAGGAGAAAACCCTCTTGTAGGATCCTTACGACTTACAGAGGAACATACACTTAGGAATCCTCACGATTCCTAAGGAGAAAATACACCTCCAAGATCCTCACGACTTGTAGGGAGAAATACCTTTGTGGGACCCTTACGGCTCATAAAGTCAAAAGCCTTAGTCGACAGGACCTTAACCCTGTTCACTAATCCACCTTTGTTTGACATCGACAGAGGCAAATGATGATTCGCTCCTGGAAATATCCCAGTTGTAGCGGTGCTGATGCTGAAATCGGTGTCTAATTTCAGGTTTACGGAGAAAAGCCAGTAGGCCGCACATGCATACGAAATAGCCGAAATGATGGGGCAACTTGCAAATAAAAATCAGCAAGTAAAAAAAAATGTGTATGCACACAAAATAGCCGAAATGATTGGGCAACTCGCAATAAAAAGCGGCGAGTAAAAATAAAATAAACAGCCGAAATAATTGGGCAATCGCGACCTTAGCGATATAAAGCTGAAACGATAGAGCATCACGGAAATAAAAAAAAAATGAATGAAACTTTTGCCCTACAGGCGATAGCACAACAATCCCTGTATACAATCCAGGGGCACAAACAAAGAAGGAAGCACCCTTTCCCTCCCAATGCTCCATCAGAAAACGGAGCCAAATCTTAACGGCAATATCTACGGCCTGAAAATCAACAAAGGCGTTCCTTCGCAGTTTATCAAGATGCAGATACAACGCCGACAAAAGACATCGCGGTCGAAACAAAGCGAAGCGATGGCAAAATCCCAGCTTCATCTCAAAAATCGTCTCGATACAGCAGACGAGATGTTAACAAAGGCATTCCTTTGCAGTCCAGCAGGATGTAGATGCAACGTCAACAAAAGACCCCATGGTCAGTAAAGCGGAGTGACGGCAAAATCCCAGCTTCACCTCAGCATTCGTCTCGTTACAGCAGACGTAATGTCAACAACAGTGTCCTTCCTCCAACAGGATTCAGACATGACAGAACAAACGAAGCGAAGGCTAAATTCCTAGCTTCAAGGTCTTAACGGTGAGTCATATAAAGCCTGAAAGACAATTGGAGATCATCCCACACCAGTGCGGAATAGTCACCACTTCGACGTTCGTCTCGACACAGCAGACGCAACATCATCAAGCAAACGGAGCCACGGCAAAATCCCTAGTTCCAAACCTCGACGGTTCACTAACAACCTAGAGACAACCGTGACGTTCCTCTCGATACAGCAGACGGGATGTCACCACAGCGTTCTTCCTCCAGCAGGGATCAGACGTGACAATCAAACAAACGGAGCCATGGCAAAATCCCAGCTCCACCTCGGCGTTCGTCTCGATACAGCAGACGAGATGTCACCACAGCGTTCTTCCTCCAGCAGGATCAGACGCGACAATCAAACAAAGGGATCCACGGCAAAATCCCAGCTCCACCTCGACGTTTCTCTCGATACAGTAGACGAGATGTTACCTCAGCGTTCTTCCTCCAGCAGGGATCAGACGCGGCAATCAAACTAATGGAGCCACGGCAAAATCCCTAGTTCCAAACCTCGACGGTTCACAAGCAACCTAGAGACAACCGCGACATTCGTCTCGATACAGCAGACGCGATGCCAGCAAACGAAGCAAAGACCAAATTCCTAGCTTCAGGGTCTTGACGGCAATTCACATAAAACCTGAAAGACTATCGGAGATCATCCCACACCAGCGCGGAGTGGTTATGACTCATCGGGGCTCTCCAAAATGAGCCTAACCTCAAGTAAAAAGCGTCATGGCAAATTCCTAACGCTTGCTCTTCTGACGGTCAAACTACCTAGGAAGATTGCTTGAAGACGTCTTGTCCAGCCCCCGAAGGGATCAGAGACACGGCAGTCGCAGGGCTACTCGAACAGCACGATTGCCTATCGAGGAATATATCAGCTGATGCGACGGTATGACGGCCAAAACCCTAAGTACCACAGACCCTAACGGACTTCTGTCGTAAAGAGCAGAGGTTAACTGTGACGTTAGGATGTTCTTGCGAGAAATACTCGATTCGTCTCGACTTGTGAAGAAATTGATGTCTTTGCGAGAACTTCTCGATGCGTCTCGACTCGTAAGATAAAACCTTAGGCAGTAAGGACTAAAAAACTTGTTCCCTAAGCACTGGGACCCTGCAAGTTGGCCCAAAACAGTCTCTTGCATACTATCCACCGGTCTCACTCTCCAAACTCGAATCTCGACAAGGAGGGAAACAACCGCTTACGGGTCCCCTTGACTCGTAAGAGGGAAAATTTTCCTATAGGATCCTTACGACTTATAAGAGAAAACGCACTTAGGAATTCTCACGATTCCTAAGGAGAAAATCCACCTACGAGATCCTCTCGATCCGTAGGGAGAAAAGTCTCTATAAGACCCTCACGGCTAATAGAGTTGAAAAGTCTTAGGCAACAGATTTGAACCTGCGGCCTAAGCCATCGCTATCTCGTGAAGAAATCAAGATGCTTACTCTATTATCTGTCGACCCTGTTTATTAAGACAGTATGCTGACAACAAAAGAAAGAAGAAAGTGACAGAAAGAACGTCCGATTTACATTTGAACAAGCGTTCAAGATACACTCACTCATGCATAGGTAGAAGATTCAGAACGAGAAATAAGACAAGCTAGGATAAAAAAAATTTCATTTATATTGCCAAAAATTCTTACAATCATAAAAGCAATAAAACGAGAAATATTATTACAATGGAATAACCTCAGATCCAGGACACGGATTAAGGAATTCAAAAGTAAGGCCATCTAGAGTTCTTCGGGCCTTTCTAATTATTCTCGTGCGCAGCCTCTCGCGCTCATGTGTGTCAAGATCTTCAGCAAGGCCCCCTATCCTTCGATAAGCGGCGATTATCGTCGTCTGCTGAAAAACTTGATGCAGAATGTCGATGAGGCTATCCCGCCGATTCTTCGAGATCAGCCCCGATAGGAACACTGAATGCACTTTGTCTTCGGTATCATCCAGCACATTAAGCGGCATGGCCTCGTGGAACCCCGGGAGTGCCCTCCAGATTGCTCCCAGCACGACTTTCAAGAGAGCAGAACGGCGAGTGAGCAGCCAACCAACACGTGCGTTCAAGCGACCCATGACCTCCGCACACCGGGCATTTGTAAACTCCTGGTTTTGATGATGACCCTGTACGCGGATATCCTCGTAGGTGATGAATTCGTGCAGGCTGTATAGATGAACAACCATAATGCCTGAAGGAAACATCAATGGAAGATTAACGATTAAAAAAAGGGGAAATACAGGAAGTTAAACTCCTCGAAAGCAATGCTCTGCAGACAGGAGTGACACCTGTCAAAATCAGTTATGAGGAGAATTTGATGAAAATCGTCTAAGAACATTGAGAGCTTTGAAAAGATAATATAATAATAACAATAATATAAAATGCCATCTTTAACTTCCAAGATCCATGAAGAACTCTTAAGAGTTCTTCTATATGATTTGGAAGGAGCAAAGCTCCATTAATTAAGAAAATCCAAGGAAAATCTTTTAGAGAGCAGAGCTCTATTAATGGAACCCTAATAGGGTCCCCTTTAGTTCTCTTTAGATCCTTTTAGGCCTATAAAGAAAAGCTCTGCTGAGTAAAACTCTAAATGGGTTTTCTTTGGATCAGGGATCTATTGAGAGCAAGGCTCTGTTAATTAAAATTGATTTAATTTAATTCAATTAAAATTAAAAATTTTACCTAAAAAGTTTTAAGAAATTCTAACTCTTGGAGTTCTTAAAGGCAAGAGCAGGGCTCTGAACAAAATTCTTATGAAAAGATGATGATCATCTGTGGAGGGCTAAAGGTCCTATTTATAGGCATCAAATGCCCTTTCAACTTCCAAAAGTTGCCGCAACGGTTGGAATTCTACCACCGTTGCGCTCACGTTTGGGGCCACGTAAGCGCAACGGTGGGGGGGCATTTGTTTACCCCAATCAGAGCAAAGCTCTGTTCAAATTCTAAGACGGGAAACGAAGCAACGCTTCTCTTTCCCCCAATTAGAGCAAAGCTCTGCTTTGAAAATTAAAGTGAAAATTAAAAGTTAAAATAAATGAAGCAACGCTTCAGATTCCTTGCGCTGCGCGCAACGCGCCATGTGTCAAAATCAGACATGCCAGCGCAAGGAGCGCAGTGCCCAAGGCAGCGCACTCAATCAGAGCAAGGCTTTATAAAAGAAGCAACGCTTCAGCTGACTTGCGCTCTGCGCTGCGCGACATGTGTCAGCGCAGTTGCGCTCGCGCAGTTCGCTGCACGACATGTGTCAGCACAGTTACGCTAGCGCAGTTGCGCTGCGCTGCGCTCTGTGCTGCGCGACACGTGTCAAGCGCTGGTGCGTTTGCGCCAAACAGAATTAAAATTCTAATAGGATCTTTCTTTTCTTGTTAAGACAAGAAGATTGTCTTCTATAAAACAGAAGCCCTTGGATCAAAGATCCAACGGTGGGGAAAATTTCCCAAATCACTCAGAGAAAGATCTCTTTAACAAATTTAACTAATTGATGGGTGCTATATAAAGGCCCCTAGACCCTAATTCAAAGGGGCATCAATCACATCGGCATCAACAACATCAAGATCGAGATTAAGAGAACTCTGAAGAATTTGAGAAGAACTCTCCAAGAACAAAAAAAAAGAAAAAAGGTAAAAACCTTTATAAAAGAGAAGGTTCTCTTCTGAATAGATTATTGATCTAAGAACAAGATCAATGATCTTCAATAAAAAGAAAAATAAATAATAACAGTGCCTTGCACTTTTTTATGAACCACTGGTTCTTTGAAAACAAGAAAAACTTGTTTTCTTTGATCTAAAATTGATCAAAATATAAAATAGTGTCGTGCACTTGCAAACTGCACTGTTGCACTCCTGGGTTGGTGCAAGCCACCAGGGAGCTCCACGTGTCAGCTCCAAGACCACTTGCGCTGTGCGCTTTTAAGATAGAGCACTGCTCTTTAAAGTTGGCGCAACTCACCAGAGCGAGCCACGTGTCAGTAGCGCAACAGTGCAGCGCACTGCGCTGTTGCGCTTGCGCTCACCAGAGCCTGACACGTGTCACCACGACAAGTGCTTGCACTCAATAATTGGCGCAAAGCGTCTGAAAAGCCACTGTCAAGTAATTAATGCACTGCATTATTTACAGAAGGGCCAAGTCCAATTAAAAAAGGCCTAACAGACCTAATAAAATGCAATGCATTATTTTAAAAAGGGACAGAGCCCAAACAAGGGTCTGTCAGACCAGAACAGATGCTGTGCATCATTTAAAAGGGGCAGAGCCCAAATAAAGGTTCAACAGAGACCAAAATTAATGTTGTGCATTATTAAACATGGGCAAAACCCTAGCACAGGCCTAATAGGCCAATGATAAAGAAAAACGTTGAACATCTTCAACTGGACTTAGCCCAATCATGGCCGTAAGTCCTCAAATTAAATTGACTGAGCACGGCTGCTCTCTTAAATCAATTTACATCCGGTTCAAGGGTACATCTCCGAACTCCTCTGACACATATCGTTGTAATCCTTCAACGACGTCAGAGAGGTGATGGGTCTCGACGGCCATACATGCAATGGACCACCATGTCCCTAAACTGGAAATGGATCTAGAAGATCCCGTTAAGTAGATCTTAGTCTGGAAATTAGACTCACGTATCCTTAACAAACGTTTAAGTTGATCTTAGCCTCAAATATGGCTAACGTATCCTTAAAACAAAACCCAAAATCCAAATCTAAGAAAATACGGATTTGGACTAATCCACGTCCTACGGGCGATGAAATAAATAGTCTCCGTATACAATCCACGGGCAACCACAAACAAAACAAACACACATGACATGAAGTGAAATTCTGGAGAAGGAGAAAATGGCTACCGCGATGCGGTAGCGTAATTAACTGCAGGGGCTTGCGCTTGCAGGGAAGAGCGTCCCCACAATCAAAAACCCCTCACGTAAGGGGGAATCTGACGAAGTCTGCTACATCGGCCGCATCCGTCTAAACCTCCGATACACGGTGCCATAAATCAACTTGGCATCTTCGGAGAGGTGGACGGATAAAACCAAACAGCATCTGCCCCGAATCTCAGGCAAGACGTCCATGTCTTGGCCGCCGTTCGGAGAGGAACAATGGCTTTGACTTATGACAAATTAGGGTATGTCCTTACTGCTAAGGCACCTGCTGTCCCTGGTCTAGATTCCAGTATTGTGGATAAGGAAATCCACAAGACCTGGGAGTTAGATTGCGCGAAGGCCAAATGCATCGTGCTTGCCTCTATGATTAATGAACATCAGAGGAGGCACGAGGATATGGATCTTGAATCTATATTTCTCCACACAAAAGATCTGTATGGAGAGCAATCTCGTATAGCTAGATATGAGACCTCGAAGAACTTGTTTCAGTCGAGGCTGGCCGTCGGATCATCTGTAAGAGAACATGTCATAAAGATGATTGGCTATATAGAAGAGCTTGCGGACCTCGGGATGACTTTAGAGAACGAGCTCTATACAGACTTGGTTTTTCAGTCCCTTCCTTCCACCTATGCCCAGTTTATTCTGAATTTCAAAATTCAAGGAAAAGAAGTTGAACTTCTAGAACTCCTTAACATGTTGAGGAGTGCAGAGGGCACCTTGCAGAAAGCAAGGGAAACACCCACTATGTTTGTTCGCGGTTCTTCCTCTTCCGGGTCCAAGGCTAGGGCCAAAGGAAGGAAGAAGAAGGCCGCTACCAAACCAAGAGGTGGTGTTAGTAAGGTGGGAGTTAAGAGAAAGGCAAAGATTACGGTGCCAGTAGTAGCAAAGGACGAATGCTTCCACTGTCATAGGAAAGGCCATTGGAAGAAAGATTGCAAAGCTTGGTTTGCCAAGAACCAGGAACCGAATCAAGCTGTGGGTTCCACTTAAGGTGTGTTTGTAATTGAAAATTGTCTGTCAATCAACTCTACTTCCTAGGTATTGGATACCGGATCAGGATTTCATATATGCAATTCATTGCAGGTACTGAGAAACCGTAGAGAGCTGAAGGTTGGTGATATGACCCTCCAGGTTTGCTAACGGAGCTAGCGTGGGTGCTGTGTCCGTAGGGGATTATCACCTAGGATTGACGAGTGGACATATTTTGGTTTTGCGCAATTGTTTTTGTGTACCTAGTTTAACGTGTAATATCAAAAGAAGGTTATGATTTCATGTTTGTAAGCGATGTTGTTAACATCCACCTTAATCATGGTTTGATTGGGTCCGGAACACTAGATAACGGTATATACGTGCTAAACCAATTACAGATTTTCAATGTCCAGAACACATGATTGACAGGATACGTGCGTGTTCAAGTTCTAGTTTAAATACCGCAATCAAGACGGTTTCGCTTGTAGCTAGCCGGTTGAGTACGGGTCGTCCGCAGGGAGATGAGAGTCTTTTTCAAAGTGTTTTAACGAGTTAAGTCCGGTTTTCAGATTTTGTTGGATTATCTAAGTGTTGAGTTGATATTTAAAGAGAGCATGTTAGGGTTAGGATTAGGTTAGTTTGAGTTAGGAGTCTCACATCTTTCGTTGCCCCTCTTAATATCGGTGTTACGGTAATCGGCAACAACGGGGATTTGCACGACTAGGAAGGACTTTGCGAGTATAAGCTAGGCTTTCCAACGCATAAGTCTTCCTTTTGGTGCTTGTCCGTCCGTTCTTGGCTCTTAGCCATAACCTCCGGTTAATTCAACCACAACCGGTCTCACTACGGAATCACCGCTATCATGTAGGATAGGGTGCCGTAAGGAGCGGATTGTGGTTCAATTAACGGGAGTTGATTTAAGCTGTTGGGCAAGGAAAGAGTGAGAGAGATTTCCTTCTCTCAAACTTCCCTTATCCTACCCTAACAAGTATTAACCACTCACACTTCATTATAAGGAAAAACAAAACAAAACAAAAGAGGAAGATAGAAAGAAGGAGATTAGAAAAATACGACTAACTATTTGCGACCTCACCTTGGCGAGGATCGAGCGTAAGTATCATTGTCGTATGAATGATAAAGAAAAAGAGAGAAGAAAGAATAACAAGGAAATAACAACAACTACTTAACAAATTAAAATTACAACAAGCATAAAGATAAGGAGACAAGCATGATAATAAAAATAGGCTTCTTTATTCATCACTCTTCACTCAAAAGCTCACTACAAGTTTAATGGAGAAGAGGTGAGAAGAGGAAGAAGAGAAACAATAAAACTAGGCAAAATGAAAATACAAGAATGGACCCCCTCCTTCTCAAACTTCTGGGCTATTTATAGGCTGGAGAATGGAAACCTAGGGCAACCACCAGACCACACATGCAATGACCAAAATACCCCTGGAAACTTTTTGCTTGCCGCCACTATAAGGCCGCGGATCCGCGGCCTGGACCCCACTTTGGCCGCGGATCCGCGGCCTTATTGATGAATTGGAACTTGGTGTTTTTGGTGGCACCCTGTTTTGATGTACTCTTCTCTCTGGTACATGTGCTTTCTCAATTTGGCTCCACGATTTCTCCAGAATTTCTGTTGAGGGAAAGGTGGACTTTTTGTCAAGATTTTGTCATGATTGCCTCGAGCTCCGCGTAGATCTCTTGGATTTTGTGCTACCATTGAGCCTTGTGCATGAGAATGACATTGATTTGACCTTTTGTCTTCCTATTGATATCTGGCAACATACGGATGAAGAGCAGAGACCGTGTTTTATCTGTGGTTGGCAGGAACCCGGATTTTTTTCGTGTTTTCCATGAATTTCACCGTTTTAGAACCGAGAACCTGTATCCTGCAATTGACTAGCAAACACGGCTCAAGAGTATCTACGGATATGCAAATGTGATAAAAATTGGACGGTATGAAAATGCAAAAATATGATATGAAAAAATACCCCCAAACTTATCATTTGCTCGTCCCGAGCAAAGCCCATTTATTCACAAAAAATTTCCTAACCTCACTTTCGCAGGGAACGCGATTGCACTGAGCATGTGCAACAAGCCGTTAAACCTCTAGGTGTCCTTAGTAGGAGGAGTGTTGTCTCCTGAGGGTTTTCAGCGGATACTACCCACAAAATCCGGTCAAGTTGGTTTTGTAAAATAACTAAGATTCAAAACCCTACAGTTTTGTTTCAGAAAATAACAATTCTATCATCCTAAGTGTAGACCATCGAACCCTTATTTTTCACACCTCGCTTCTTATTTAACTACAGATTTTATATGTCTTTACGTGCAGTGCAAATAGTGTCGTTAAGTTCCAGAAGGATCGATTAAAGTCATCATGTCGCACAATAAAGCCCAGATAACAATTTTAAAAGGATCACATAAGTTTTATAAAGAGTTAAGCATTTTTCAAGTTTCGTTTTCCAGTAAGGTTTCAACTTCAGAATTTCTATCTTCCTTAACAGGAAACTAAGTCGTAATTTTCACTCCACCTTTTTCTTGTTTTCATTTCATACACACCTCTGTGAACGTGCAATAGTCTTTATCATAGAATAAAACCTTCATATCTCCGCTAAAATTTTTATAAAAGCCTGTCTTTTATCAAGATTATTCTCACACAAAGAACCGTTAGGAATTTTAACTCGGAGAGAACACTTGCTTGACTTTGTTTTAAAACTGGACTTTCTAGGCTTCTTAGCGAGCTTTGGGCCAATGCACCCAAACCAGTTGGTTTTAGGGCATTAGGTGTAGAAACACCCCAGCGGACTTAATTACTCAAGTTACCTAGGTCCAAAAACAAAAGACAGTTTGGCACGAAAATCAGATGATTTAATACTAACGGAGATATAACCGGCAGTTCAATTTTTTTTTTTTTGGATAAAAGACGTGTTTAGTGGGTTTGGTGTGTAATCATTCCAATCAAGTTTCCGATGGGTTATTTTTCAGAATTAGCTCCAATTACGGCATCAATAACATTCCTTCATATTCGCTTTACTTCATAAACTATTCTTAACATTACTTATTTCAGAACAAACCTATTTGATCCTCAGAAAATCATTTATCTGTTTAAAGGTTTAAACATGAAAGACTTGTCATCTAATTCCCAAAATTCACGACACGTGTAGTGTAATGTAAAGACGTATATCAGCTATAGTTAACATCAAAGGAGAGTTATCTTTCAGGTTTTCAAAATCCAAACATAAGATTTAGTTATTCCTATTTTTTTCAAACAAAAACCGTCGAATGTTGAATCAGAGTTCTTTCACAAGCTAACTTGACAAAAAGTTTTTATATTTTTAGAAAATTTTCAAATTTTTATGGATTTTATGGATTTAATATGCAGATGAAAAATATACATATGAATGCGAAGGTAAGAAATGCGTACCGAGCGTACCCCCAAACTTAAACTGGACAGTGTCCTCACTGTCGTAGCATGAAGAGAGCAGTTGGAAGGTTCAAAATTGTCGGTTAGTGATACACAATTTTTTTTTTTTTTTGTTTTAGTTTTTAAAGAAAAGAAAAAGAATATACACAAATATATACAAAATGGTTTGTACATACCCCCAAACTTATTTGGAACAGTGTCCACTGTTCTTGGCTGGATAACCGAAGTTTGGAGGTAGGCAGAGGAAGATCATTCAGGGTAAACCGGCTCCTGTAGAAACAGGAGCTCCTCTGTTGGTTCGGCGCTAAGGTACGGTTTGCATCGGTGTCCGTTTACTTTAAAAAGTGAACCGTCCTTTGGATTCTCCAAATCCACAGCGCCCTGCGGATACACATTCCGCACAAAATACGGCCCTTTCCAGCGAGATCTGAGCTTTCCAGGATGGAAGTGTAGCCGGGTGTCGTAAAGCAGTACCTGCTGACCAGGTACGAAGGTTTTGCGAAAAAGGTGTTTATCGTGAAACACCTTCGTTCGGTTCTTAACAACCACCGCGTTATCGTAAGCCTCATCCCTAAGCTCGCTTAGTTCGTTCAACTGCAGCTTCCGATGGCTGCCCGCATCTTCAAGAGACAGATTCAGCTCCTTTATCGCCCAAAATGCGCGATGCTCTATTTCGACAGGAAGGTGGCAGGCTTTTCCGTACACAAGCCGATAGGGAGACATGCCAAGGTCGGTCTTATAGGCGGTTCTAAATGCCCAAAGGGCATCAGTGAGTTTCAGAGACCAATCCTTACGGTTCTTGGAAACCGTCTTCTCCAGTATCTGCTTGATTTGCCGATTTGAAACTTCGGCCTGCCCGCAGGTTTGGGGGTGGTAGGGCGTAGAGAGCTTATGATTAATGGAGTATTTCCGCATCAAGGCCTCGAAAGTCCTATTGCAGAAATGACTTCCATTGTCGCTAATGATCGCTCGAGGGTGGCCAAACCGGGAGAAAATGTTTTTTTTAAGGAACCTAACGACAACCTTGTTGTCGTTAGTCCGGCTCGGCACAGCCTCGACCCATTTAGAGACGTAATCAACAGCTAGAAGGATGTACAAGTTCCCGAAAGAGCTGGGAAACGGCACCATAAAATCTATCCCCCAAACATCGAAAATCTCCACAACCAAGATCGGTTGGAGCGGCATCTCGTTCCTCCGGGATATCCGGCCCATGTGTTGGCACCGGGAGCAAGTCTTGCAATAGTCATGAGCGTCTTTGAAAAGTTGTGGCCAGTAGAAACCACATTGCAAGATCTTCTCAGCTGTCTTTCTGGGCCCAAAATGCCCGCCACACGCTTGATCGTGGCAAAATGACAGCACACTCTTGAATTCCTCATCAGGGACACACCGACGAATAATCTGGTCGGGACAGTACTTGAACAAGTAGGGTTCGTCCCAGTAAAAGTGTTTTACTTGGGATAAGAAGCGAAGTCTGTCCTGACTTGACCATTCGGTCGGTGGTAATCCCGTGGCCAAATAGTTCACAATATCTGCGAACCAGGGTTCGCACGATACTGTCAAGAGTTGTTCATCCGGAAAAACGTCGTTGATCGGAATTGGAAGCGAAGGCGAAGAAGGAAGTCGTGAGAGATGGTCGGCAACTACGTTTTCACATCCTCGTTTGTCCTTAATGACAAGGTCAAACTCTTGAAGCAAGAGGATCCAACGTATTAACCGAGACTTGGCATCTTTCTTCGCAAAAAGATGGCGCAGAGCAGAATGGTCAGTGTAGACAATGACTGGAGAGCCGATGAGGTAGGGCCTGAACTTTTCTAAGGCAAATACAACAGCCAAGAATTCCTTCTCAGTTGTTGTATAATTGAGTTGGGCGTCGTTCAGGGTTCGGCTCGCGTAATAGATTACGTGCGGCATCTTGTTGATGTGCTGTCCAAGGACAGCACCAATGGCAAAATCGGATGCATCGCACATAATCTCGAATGGGTGCGTCCAGTCAGGTGAAGAAAGAACGGGAGTAGAAGTGAGTGAGCGTTTCAGTAACTCGAATGCAGTCACACAGCTCGAGTTGAAGTCGAATGGCGTGTCCTTGGCCAGCAAAAGGGTCAAGGGCCTAGCAATCTTGCTAAAATCCTTGATAAACCGTCTATAGAAACCGGCATGGCCAAGGAAGGCTCGGATATCTCTGACGCATCGGGGAGGAGGCAAATTGGAAATGACCTCAATCTTTGCTTTGTCAACCTCTATGCCATTTTGCGAGATGATATGTCCTAAGACAATACCTTCGCGCACCATGAAGTGGCATTTCTCCCAGTTCAAAGTGAGATTCTTGTCCTTACATCGGGTAAGGACAGCGTCAAGATGCAGCAAACACTCGTTGAAGGAATCGCCGAAGATGGAGAAGTCATCCATGAAAATCTCCAGAAATTTTTCCACCATGTCCGAGAAAATTCCCATCATACACCGCTGGAAGGTAGCGGGCGCATTGCATAACCCAAAGGGCATGCGTCGATATGCAAACGTGCCGAAAGGACAAGTGAAAGTGGTCTTGTCCTGGTCTTTTTCGGCGATGGGAATTTGATTATAGCCGGAGTAGCCATCAAGAAAGCAGTAGTACTCGTGTCCGGCCAATCGTTCAAGCATCTGGTCAATGAAGGGTAGCGGAAAGTGGTCTTTCCGCGTTGCGGCGTTGAGTTTTCTGTAATCAATGCAAACTCGCCACCCAGTTTGGGTGCGAGTAGGGATTAACTCGTTCGCCTCGTTGGTTATGACCGTGATGCCCGACTTCTTGGGGACAACATAAATGGGGTAACCCACTGGCTATCAGAGATAGGGTAAATGATACCACTATCTAGACATTTGACGATCTCCTTCTTCACAGCCTCCTTCATGACTGGATTAAGACGTCTTTGTGGATCCCGGGCTGGTTTGGCATCATCCATCAGATGAATGTGATGCTCAACGATCAGGGGACTAATCCCCTTGATGTCCGCCATGGACCAGCCAAAAGCTTGCCTGTTGCTGTGCAAGACCGCGAGAAGGGCTTTCTCTTGCTCGGGAGCTAGAGAAGCCGAGATGATGACAGGGAGGGTCTCGTTCTCACCTAAGTAAGCATACTTAAGGTGAGATGGCAACGGCTTGAGTTCGAGCGTTGGAGGTGAAACGATGGAAGGCAAGACCGGTGCAAAGGTCTCGAACTCAAAGGACTCCAACAAAGGTTCAAAGCGAGTGTAAGCAACCGAGTTGGATGGTTCAGGTAACTCATCCGGAAAGTCGAAGGATTCAAACTCGGGTTGTGCGCGGCTAAGATCGTTCAAAAACGTGAAACACTCGTAGTCGTTGTCGGGCGTAGAAACAGCAGCAGGTTCGCAGAGAAACGCACTAGTGGCGTCAAGATTATCGTGATCAAACAGAAACTCCTCGAATTCACACTCTTCTGGGGTGATCTCCTGGATCGAGCAGACGTCCAGTATATGAGCATTAGGTTCGGCGGGTTGATTCCCCAACCTAAAAATGTTGAGTTCAATCGTCATATTTCCAAAAGAGAGGTTCATTGAACCATTGCGACAATTGATCACAACATTTGAGGTTGCGAGAAATGGGCGACCGAGTATCACCGGAATTTGATTCCGGGGGTTAGCTACAGGCTGTGTATCTAAGACAATGAAGTCGACGGGGAATATGAAGTCCCCGACTCTTATTAACACATCCTCTAGCTCACCCTTAGGATGGGTGATCGATCGGTCGGCCATCTGGAGAGTGCAGTGTGTGGGTTTCAGCTCTCCGACGCCTAATTGCTCGTATACTGAATACGGAAGCAAGTTAACACTGGCACCAAGATCTAATAGTGCACGGTTGATGTTCTTATCCCCAATAGTAATTGAAATCGTAGGACAGCCAGGGTCCTTCCGTTTTTGTGGTAAAGATTGGGTAAGGGCATCACTCACAGCACTAGCCAAGAAAACTTTCTTGGGTACCTGAGACTTCCTCTTTTTCGTGCACAAGTCCTTTAAGATTTTCGCGTAAGATGGGACTTGTTGGACAGCATCTAAAAGAGGAATGTTAATGTTAACTTGCTTGAATAACTCCAAAATCTTCTCCATTTGTGGATTTTGTTTGTTAGACCTCAACCGGTTTGGAAATGGAACATTTTGAAAATTGGTTGAGTCTAATGCTGGAGGAGGAGATTTTGGAGTTGGAACGGATCCCAGAATAGGTGTTTTCGTGGAGTGAGAAGTGGGTCCGTTCAGAGCAGAAGAAGAGGAAGGAGAGCCTGTTGAAGAATGGAGAATAGGCTCAGAAGAAGAAGAAGAAGAAGAAGAAGAAGCGGCCGGGGTGTCATCATTGATCCGTTTGCCAGTGTTGTTTTGCAGCATCCTCCCTGATCTCAGTGTGATCACGGCACTCACATTATGGTTTTGTTGTTCAAGAGCAACATGTGCATTATGTGGGTGACCGGGATTTGGAAGTGGCTGGGACGGGAGCTTCCCCTTCTCTCGCTCGCTCAAGGCCGCGTTCAGCTGTGCAATCTGGGCCTCGATGGTCTTGATGCTTTGCCCGTGTGCGGCAGTGTGTTGCACTAAAGATTGAATCGAAGACTGGATGTTGGCGGTGGATTGAGTCGATTGTTTAACAAATGCCTCCAGACTTCACTCGAGCGAGGAAACCTTATCGTTGTTTGACGGAACAAAGTTGTTTGGTGGAAAAGAATTGTTGGGTGCAAAGTTGTTCGTTTGGTTTTGGAAAGGTTGGGGTTGAAAGGGCTGCTGATATTGATGCTGAGTTTGTTGTGGCGCTTGTTGTTGCGGTGGAGGGGCCCTTTGGAAATTTTTGCCCTGGAATTGATTCTGATTCTGATTCCAGGCGAAATTGGGGTGGTTCCTCCAACCGGGATTGTAGGTGGAAGAGTATGGATCATTCCTCGGTCTTTGCTGGAAGGCAGCATTAACCTGATCCTGTCCTTGCGAGGGTGGATTGTAAGGACACTCTTCAGTCAAGTGGGAAGGATCGGAACAACAAGCGCATATGGTACGAAGGGGGAGAACAGGGGTGGGGGTAGGAGCAGAAAATTTGCTCTCTATCGCTTCAAGCTTTCGTGTTATAGCAGCCATTTCAGCTTTCATCGCAATAGAGACATCGAGTTGGTGGATTCCTACCCTAGACTGACCGGTAGAAGTGGAGGTAGAAGAAGAAGAAGTCGGTCTGGTGCTCTCGTCAGATTTCGATAGGAAGTGGCCCTGACAGATGGTTTCCAGCAACTGCTTCGTTGCTAGGTTCAGTCCCTCGTATAAGGTTTGGCAGAGCTGCCATTTCTCTATACCGTGGTGAGGACACTGAACAAGAAGGTCTTTGTACCGGTCAAAGCACTTCCAGAAGGGTTCAGAAGGAAGCTGGGAGAATTGGTTGATTTCATTTCGAATTCTTGCGGTCTTATGATTTGGATAGAATTTTTTCAGAAACGCTTTAACAAACTCATCCCAGCTGGTGATGGAGTGGGAAGCGGTGCTATACAGCCATTTTTCAGCGAGATCGCATAAAGTGAACGGAATGACCCGTAGACGTATAGCATCGTCCGACAGCTGGGTGGTTTTCATCATGGCACAGACATTTTGAAATTTGTTAATGAAGATATAGGCATCTTCAGATTCAAGCCCATGAAAACGTGGAAGCATGTTGATGAAATGGGGCTTAATTTCAAAGTTGTCCCCATTGGCCGGAGGAAAAGAAAGGCAGGTGGGAAGTGCAGAACGGGTGGGGTAGAAACGATCCTGGAGCGCGATTCGCTGCGGCGCTACAACAGGCGGAGGAGGTGGGATATTGGTCTCCGTAGGAGGTGGAGCCAATCCAGCGGTGGTCAAAGAGATGTTCGGATTAAATCCTGACATCGCGGAAGAAGAGGTTGGTGAAGGTGAAGGTGAAGATGTATGAACAGAATTCCGGTCAACGTCGGAGTTGGCCGGCAAAGGAAGGGGTGAAAGAGGAGTAGACGGAGTATCGACTTCGGAGTCGATCGCGTAGTCGGTCGCGACTAACGTAACACGGACTAGACGGGCGCTAGTGTCCCGAGTCCAAGCGGACATACACTAAACGAGTTTAGTATAGTCAAAGCGGAGAAGGTGAGGGTAAGAAAACGTCAATGGAGAAAGGCGATGGGTGGTGGGTGAAAATGGATTTGGCGACAAAAGGGCAAGTTTTTATAAAAGTTTTTGATTTTTTTCTTTTTTTTTTCCTTTTTAGAAAGAGATTTACAGAAATATGTACGGAAATACGGCTTAAGCAATCACAAACAAGATATGCACAATCACACCTAGATCTACGGTCGCCTAGGTCTACTAGACCTGCTCCTGAACTTGATTGTCGAAGTTAAACAATGTCGAGAAACGGGCTTAAAAATACACTGATCATGAGGCCAGGTAAGTGCAGAGATAAGGGGAGGTTATCCAACGCTTTCGTGAAGTTCCTTAATTAAATAACCCTTTCTCTTTCGGCGGTTGCGCCTTTAACACTTTCCTAGACACCCCGTAAACAATATACGGTTAAGCGAGGTTCTAAACACTGTTTATCTTCTCCTAATGAGCGCGAAGTCCTTAGGGCTGAAGTCTAGTATTTTTTAATTTACAATGGACAATGCATATGCTTTAGTGATTTTTGGGGTCCTGGGAAGGGTGATGAAATCCCCACCCAATCTGGATTGGTTTCAAGCCCCTTAAGTCCGTATTAAAGAATGCAAAACAGTAACAAATCAACTGCAAACAATTTTTATTTGCGGCGCAAAGAATCCTGCACAAGAACAGTTTATTGGAAGGGGGAGAAGAGTTTTCGCAAAGAAGGCTGCAGAAAACACAATTCAGTGGAGTTCAGAGGAGTGGAGAGAGGCAGAGGGACTTACAGAGAGAAGATGGGAGCCCAAGGCCACCAAATGGCCGCGGATCCGCGGCCTAAGCTGTTAGTGTTTATGCCCTAGAAGGCCATTACTGTATCATACTAGTTTGTATATTACTTAATGGAAGCTTGGGATATTCACATGTATATAACAGTCTTGCTAAACATGGTAGTATGCTACTTGGTTTTTCTATCTTAATATGTGAGTGTACGTATTGATAGAGCTCTTAGAATCTTGCTTGTCTACCAGTGTTGTGATGGCAGTCACACTAGTGGGGGCTGGGTAGTCTACAAGCACATCCTTATTCAGGTCCCTGGTCGTTGGATTATCGAGACAGAGCATCGATATCCGGAGTAGACTAGTGTGTACGCTTCTCATCCCAGTTGGGGAGATGGTCTGTCCCACAGCCGTCAGTACGTCGTACTGGAGATAGTATGCAGGTGCTCGTTAGGTTACGGGTACACCGGACAGGACTCACAGGGAACTGTTGGTTGGTTTGATACCAGTCGTCAGTGAGCAGTTCCCAGGTGACATGAGTACAGCGTAGTCCGCAGACTTGACACTGCTACTTCGCCTCGAGTGTGTCCCACTGTTCTTAGATTGCTACCCTACCACGGCTCAAAGGAGTCGTGCAAACAGGTAGCAGTTGGGTGCAGTCCCGAGCACTTGGAGGCAGTGGCGGTTAGACAGGATTCGTCCCTCCCGGTATTGGGAGTAGATATCGTGCTGTGTCAGAGAGCCATTACGCAAAGTCCCTGGCCAGGGCAAGCGAGATTTACTGGTAGGTTCCAGTAGTTTCTCAGGGTGTAATGGGCTTCACTCCGACACGACTTATACCGCTATTAGGGGACTGACGCTTGCCGCCCCCTAGGCCCGATATGCGATAGTCTTGGACGAACGGACCGGACTGTATGGAGATTGTCACATCAGACTCAGTAGGAGTTCGGATGGGTTTCCTCATCGGCCTTCTTATCGACAACTACCTGGGGACCGTTACGTACAGCTAGTGCCGCTTGCGGTCTGTGGTTAAACCCACTGCCAGCGTAGTAGTTGAGTCTCTAGAGTCCCACACAGAGAGTTTCCTACTCCAGGCGAAACGATATAGAGGTCGCATGGTTTTGCGACAAAGGGTTCGGACGCATACGTGCGTTTACGCACGTACGACTTTCGGACAGTTTTTACCAGTCGGCTTTGGTTTAAGCCAGTTACTGGTATCCGGTTATTGGATTTTTACAGTCTAAAGTTTTTCCGTATTTTTGCGGATTGGAGGGGCGTTCTCGTAATTGTACGAGAAGCTTCTAGAAGATGTGACTAAGGAGGTTAAGGTGACATAAGCTTTGGATAAGATTAGTGAGTCATGAGGGTGATTCATCATGGTCATTAATGCACCATAAATGCTTAATGACTCATGTTAATGAATCACCTCTTTTCATTTATGAAGCATGCTTATTCATTTCTTTTATTCATTATTCTAAAATAAGAATGCTTCATAATATATTATGATACACTCTCTCTCATCTCATTATCTCATCTCACATTCTCTCTCCTCAAGCTCTCATCTTCAAGAGACTAATCCTTAATCCTCATGTGTTGAGATCAAAGGTTTAGTTAGACTTAAACATCCATTACCTTCACTCTATATCATCCTTTCTTCTTTGATTAGCAATCAAAGTAGATTAGTTGCCTCAAGTTAGAGGTGTAGCTTGGAGTTTTGCTCTCGGGTGGATCGTCTACTACCTAGAGAAGGCCGAGGAGAACAAGGAGATCGTAAAGACGAAGGACTAGTTTCATTTGGTATAATCCCTAAACACAATAGTTAAGAAACTCTTTGTGTACGGTTATTTATAGTTTAGCTTCGATTCAAGCGGTTAGTCGATGTTCGTTCTTTAAACTTGATCGTTTTTGAAAATTCCGCCTCCCCACTGGTACTGGGGTGTACTACATCGACTTACATAAGCCCTATATTGCCGCGGATCCGCAGCAGGAAGTGGATATTGGGGCTTCATTTTTCTGGCGTGGGCTCTGTTTGGTGTCCTCTGTTTGTCTGGATGTGTGGAATTCTGAGTTGCTCACTGTATCTACTCCAGATTTTCACAGTAGACCGGATGCTTCGTTTTTGTCCGTCGCGGTGTAGCCGCGAAAATGTGGGTCTATCTTCCCACGTCTTTGGCACTGTACTTGAACTCCGTATTTTCAACGTCCTTGGCGTCGATCTTGAACTTCGTATTTTCCTGCACACTTGCACAAAAACTAATCAAGAATAACAAGATGGTTTATTTTACAAAGTATATTTTTTTTTCGTTTTTTTTTTACTTACAAATTAACCCGAAATTACACAAAGAAATATACTACCGTCTCCCCGGCAACGGCGCCATTTGATTGACAGGATACGTGCGTGTTCAAGTTCTAGTTTAAATACCGCAATCAAGACGGTTTCGCTTGTAGCTAGCCGGTTGAGTACGGGTCGTCCGCAGGGAGATGGGAGTCTTTTTCAAAGTGTTTTAACGAGTTAAGTCCGGTTTTCAGATTTTGTTGGATTATCTAAGTGTTGAGTTGATATTTAAAGAGAGCATGTTAGGGTTAGGATTAGGTTAGTTTGAGTTAGGAGTCTCACATCTTTCGTTGCCCCTCTTAATATCGGTGTTACGGTAATCGGCAACAACGGGGATTAGCACGACTAGGAAGGACTTTGCGAGTATAAGCTAGGCTTTCCAACGCATAAGTCTTCCTTTTGGTGCTTGTCCATCCGTTCTTGGCTCTTAGCCATAACCTCCGGTTAATTCAACCACAACCGGTCTCACTACGGAATCACCGCTATCATGAAGGATAGGGTGCCGTAAGGAGCGGATTGTGGTTCAATTAACGGGAGTTGATTTAAGCTGTTGGGCAAGGAAAGAGTGAGAGAGATTTCCTTCTCTCAAACTTCCCTTATCCTACCCTAACAAGTATTAACTACTCACACTTCATTATAAGGAAAAACAAAACAAAACAAAAGAGGAAGATAGAAAGAAGGAGATTAGAAAAATACGACCAACTATTTGCGACCTCACCTTGGCGAGGATCGAGTGTAAGTATCATTGTCGTATGAATGATAAAGAAAAAAAGAGAGAAGAAAGAACAACAAGGAAATAACAACAACTACTTAACAAATTAAAATTACAACAAGCATAAAGATAAGGAGACAAGCATGATAATAAAAATGGGCTTCTTTATTCATCACTCTTCACTCAAAAGCTCACTACAAGTTTAATGGAGAAGAGGTGAGAAGAGGAAGAAGAGAAACACTAAAACTAGGCAAAATGAAAATACAAGAATGGACCCCCTCCTTCTCAAACTTCTGGGCTATTTATAGGCTGGAGAATGGAAACCTAGGGCAACCACCAGACCACACATGCAATGACCAAAATACCCCTGGAAACTTTTTGCTTGCCGCCACTATAAGACCGCGGATCCGCGGCCTGGACCCCACTTTGGCCGCGGATCCGCGGCCTTATTGATGAATTGGAACTTGGTGTTTTTGGTGGCACCCTGTTTTGATGTACTCTTCTCTCTGGTACATGTGCTTTCTCAATTTGGCTCCACGATTTCTCCAGAATTTCTGTTGAGGGAAAGGTGGACTTTTTGTCAAGATTTTGTCATGATTGCCTCGAGCTCCGCGTAGATCTCTTGGATTTTGTGCTACCATTGAGCCTTGTGCATGAGAATGACATTGATTTGACCTTTTGTCTTCCTATTGATATCTGGCAACATACGGATGAAGAGCAGAGACCGTGTTTTATCTGTGGTTGGCAGGAACCCGGACTTTTTTCGTGTTTTCCATGAATTTCACTGTTTTAGAACCGAGAACCTGTATTCTGCAATTGACTAGCAAACACGGCTCAAGAGTATCTACGGATATGCAAATGTGATAAAAATTGGGCGGTATGAAAATGCAAAAATCTGATATGAACAACACACTAAAAAGAAAGTCTCCATATATAAATCAGGCTTTCTTATGGTATTGTAGACTGGGTCACATCAATGAGACAAGGTTAACTAAGTTACATAGAGAAGGATAATTGGATCCGTTCGAATATCAATCTTATGCAACTTGTCAATCATGTCTCAAAGGAAAGATGACAAAGACTCCATTCACTAGACATGGAGTAAGAGAGAGAGAGCTCTTAGGACTCATACACAGCGATGTATGTGGTCCAATGTCTACAAATGCAAGAGGTGGTTTTTCATATTTCATTATTTTTACGGACGATTACTCTAGGTATGGATTCATTTTCTTAATGAAACATAAATCCAAGGCCTTTGAGAAATTCCAAGAATATAAGAATGAAGTAGAAAACAAAACCGACAAAAGTATCAAGACACTGAGATCTGATCGAGGTGGTGAATACTTAAGTGCCGAGTTCCTAGGTTACCTAAAAGAGAAAGGAATTCTCTCTCAGCTTACTCCTCCATACACTCCACAGCATAACGGTGTATCGGAGAGACGTAACCGGACCCTATTAGATATGGTACGTTCCATGATGAGTAATGCTGAGTTACCGCGATCTTTCTGGGGTTATGCGCTAGAATCAGCAGCATATCTTTTAAACAGGGCTCCTACCAAGACTGTGCCTACCACGCCATATCAGATGTGGAGTGGGAAGAAACCCTATCTTCAGTATCTGAAGATATGGGGATGTCCAGCTTTTGTTAAAAAGCAGCATGCAGACAAACTCGAGGCACGATCAGTACAGTGTAAGTTTGTGGGATATCCAAAGAACTCCAAGGGGTATTTTTTCTATTACGCAGAGGAACAAAAGGTTTTTGTTTCTCGTAATGCTTATTTTCTAGAACAGCAGTTTTTAGAAAAGGAAACAAGTGGGAGCGCAATAGAACTGGAAGAAATTCCAGAACCACAAAATACTACTGAAAGTTTGGTAGAACCAGTAGTTCAAGAAGAACATGACATTCCCGCACCCCTCCGCAGAAGTAGTAGGCCGTCCATCCGCCTGAGAGATACTACGGTTTTCTCATAGATGGGGATAGAGAGGATTGCGTCATTGATAATGATGAACCTACTAGCTTCCAGCAGGCCATCCAGAGCGGCGACTCGGTACGATGGTTAGATGCAATGCGGACCGAGATGGAGTCCATGTACATCAACAAAGTATGGACTTTGGACTTTGCTCCAGGTGGGGTAAAACCCATAGGATGCAAATGGATCTTCAAGAAAAAGATTGGTGTAGATGGACAGGTGGAAACCTATAAGGCTAAACTTGTTGCAAAGGGTTTTCGTCAAAGACCTGGTTTGGACTATGACGAAACTTTTTCTCCAGTGGCTATGCTCAAATCCATTCGGATCCTTCTTGCCATTGCTGCCTTCCATGATTATGAGATCTGGTAGATGGACGTAAAGACGGCTTTTCTAAATGGTAATTTAGAAGAGTGCGTCTATATGGATCAGCCAGAAGTTTTCAATCAGAGTGGGAGCAGCGGGAAAGTGTGCAAGTTGCTTAAGTCCATTTATGGACTAAAGCAGGCATCGCGGAGTTGGAACATCTGTTTTGATGAAACGGTCAAAGAATATGACTTTATCAAAAATCCTGATGAACCATGTATATATAGTAAAATTGTAGCATGAACCGTCGTATTCCTCGTCTTGTATGTGGATGACATTCTATTGATAGGAAATGACATTCCTATGCTACATTCTGTCAAAGGATTCTTGTCACACAGTTTCTCCATGAAAGACCTGGGTGATGCCTCGTACATTCTGGGGATCCGGATCTATCGTGATAGATCCAAGAGGATGTTGGGACTTTCACAGTCCAGGTATATCAACGCTATACTGAAAAGATTCAGTATGGAAGATTCTATGCGCGGTAGTTTACCGGCTTGTCACGGAATCACCCTCTCCAAAGAGATGTCTCCCAAGACTGATTTGGAAAGGGATCGCATGTCTATTATACCCTAGGCTTCTGCGGTAGGCTCTATAATGTATGCGATGTTGTGCACCAGACCAGATGTAGCTTACACACTGAGTGTGGTAAGCAGGTATCAGTCAGACCCAGGGGAGAAGCACTGGATAGCAGTAAAGAACATTCTCAAGTATCTGAGAAGGACTGAGGAGATGTTTTTGGTTTACGGCGGAAAAGACCTCAAGATCGAGGCCTTTGCTGATTCCACCTTCCAGAGTGACATGGATGACTCCAAGTTCATGTCAGGTTATGTCTTTACCCTCTATGGAGGGGCGGTGTGCTGGAAGAGTTCCAAGAAGGACACCGTTGCTGACTCGACGATGGAAGCGAAGTATATCGCTGCTTGCGATGTCGCAAAAGAAGCGATCTGGATGAAGAAGTTCCTAACAGATCATCAGGTGGTTCCTACCATTGTTGATCCAATACCGCTGTATTGCAACAACAACGGAGCTATAGCTTTAGCGAAGGAACCCAGGTCCCATCAGAAGTCCAGAAATATCTTAAGGCGGTATCACCTGATCAGGGAGATCATAGATCGCCAGAAGATCGAGGTCCGGAGAGTTCCTACAGAGGAGAACACTGCAGATCCATTCACTAAGGCCTTACCTCAGATTCAGTTTGAGAGGCTACTCGAGATAATAGGTCTTCGATACGCCAGTACATGGCCCTAGTGCAAGTGGGAGATTGTTAGTGTATATGCCCTAGGGGCCATTATTATATCATACTAGCTTGTATATTACTTAATGGAAGCTTGGGATATTCACAGTTATATTAACAGTCTTGCTAAACATGGTGGTATGCTACTTGGTTTATTTCTATCTTAATATGTGTATATGTTAGCATATCGAGAATACATATTGATAGAGCCCTTAGGATCTTGCTTGACTACCAGCGTTGTGACGGCAGTAACACTAGTGGGGGCTGGGTAGTCTACAAGCACATCCTTTTTCAGGTCCCTAGTCGTAGGATTATCGAGACAGGGCATAGATACTCCGGAGTAGACTAGTGTGTACGCTTCTCATCCCAGTTGGGGAGATGGTCTGTCCCACAGCCATCAGTACGTTGTACTAGAGATAGTATACAGGTGCTCATTGGGTTACGGGTACACCGGACAGGACTCGCAGGGAACTGTTGGTTGGTATTATACCCGTCGTCAGTTAACAGTTCCCAGGTGACATGAGTACAGCATAGTCCGCAGACTTGACACTGCTGCTTCGCCTCGAGTGTGTTCCCACTGTTCTTAGATTGCTACTCTACCACGGCTCAAAGGAGTCGTGCAAACAGGTAGCAGTTGGGTGCAGTCCCGAAGCACTTGGAGGCAGTGGCGGTTAGATAGGATTCGTCTCTTCTGGTATTGGGAGTTGATATTGCACTGTGTTTGGAGAGCCATTACGCAAAGTCCCTGGCCAGGGAAAGCAAGATTTACTGGTAGGATTTCCAGTAGCTTGTCAAGGTGTAATGGGCTTCACTCCGACACGACTTATACCGCTTTTAGGGGACTGACGCTTGCCGCCCCTAAGCCCGATATGCGATAGTCCTAGACAAACAGACCGGAATGTACGGAGATTGTCACATCAGGCTCAGTAGGAGTTCGGATGGGTTTCCTCATCGGCCTTCTTATCGACATCTACCTAGGGACCGTTACATACAGCTAATGCCGCTTGCAGTCTGTGGTTAAACCCACTGCCAGAGTAGTAGTCGAGTCTTTAGAGTCCCACACAGAGAGTTTCCCTGCTTCGGGCGAAACGATATAGAGGTCGTATGGTTTTACGACAGGGTTCGGACACGCACGTGCATTTATGCACGTACGATGTTCGGACAGTTTATACTAGCAGGCTTTGTTTTAAGCCAGATTCTAGTATTGGATTATTGGATTTATACAGTCTCAGTATTTCCGTGTTTTCACGGATAGGAGGGGCGTTCTCGTAATTACTCGAGAAGCTTCTAGAAGGTTGATGACGTGGCGAGCTTAGGTGTTATATGCATTAAATGGATTTGTGACTCATGGAGATGATTCATCAAATGAGTTAATGAAGCATTAATGGTTTTAATGACTCATTAGATGATTCATTTTGTATTAAATGAAGCATGAAGATATTTGTGCGAAGATATTTTGTGCAAGATATTTTATGCTTCATATATATACACAAATGAGTTAATTTTCATTTGATAATTATTCTCACATTCTCTCTCCTCAAGCTCTCTCTCTTCAACCCTAACCCTAACCTCTCATGTGTTCAGATCCAAGGGTTAGCAAGACTAAGAGATTCCTAATCCTATTCTATATCCTCTAGGTTACTTTGATTAGCACTCATAGCAACCTAGTTACCTCAAGTGAGAGATTAAAACTTGGAGAAGTAGCTCTCGGGTGGATCTTCTATCACATCGAGAAGGCCGACGGGGAGGTGATCAAAGAGAACAAGAAGGACTTGATTCATTAGGTATAATCATCTTTCATAGTAGCTAATGACTTCTATGTTGTTGTTAGTTAGGGTTTGGCAAAGATCCGTAAAATTAGTCGATGTTAGTTTAAACAAAATGATTGTTTTACCTATTCCGCCTCCCCGCATCATATGGGGTGTCTAACATCGACTTACATTATGAATTTTCGAAGAAGCTGTTAAAAACAGTTTTTGGATTTTCAAAACAACGACTAAAAATGCAATGTAAATGTCTAAACTATATACCATTTCGATTTTGAAAAATTGTTTAAGGCGCATTTAAAACTATCTAATTGTTAGACCTAATTTTCTTAAGATATTCGGATATTAAAATTATTTCTTTCATCCCTCCCCGAAATTGGTTTATTATCAAAAGGTTGATCTTAAAACATAGAGGTTCCATTTTAAAAACATATGATTCGTATTCTAAAAATTATAAGGGGTTATAGTGTCCATTTATAACAAACAATAACGAAAGTCCCGGTATGTGATGTAAGCATTTAGATCATCATGAGCATACAATAAGGAGACATCGAATCTTTAGCTAAAAGGGTAGTCTTTATTTCATACTATTAGTCGGGTTCATAAGTTGATATATAAATATCTCATGAAAAGATTCGTGGGACATTCATCTTATAAATGTAAAGGAAAACGCAATGACCACTCAGCATATTTGTCAAACCAACTTTTGCAAAATTTTTATAACGAAATACATGAGTTCTAAACTACACTTTTTAATCCATACACTATCATGTAATCAAACGGATAGCACGAGTATCGGCAAGTATCGAAACATGGCAAGAGGAGGCGGGTTTTCAACAAGATGAGAAAAAGGATGAAGGGAACTTACGTGATATGTGAGTCGGTATAGCAACCGGCTCACCATTTTGATTCTAGCGGTGAAAACGAGTCTCGGTGGCTTAGGACTCGAACAACCAAGACAAGGATAAAGTTTAGTCCTTAGAATTAATCTCTATGGGGGCTTTTGAGAGAAACAAAACGAAAGGGAAGGCGATGCTTACGAAATTTGTGAAGGGTACAATTCTCCAGTTCGCTTTGAATTCTAGCGGACGAAAATGCGCCCCGATGACGCCGAGACTATAAGAGCTCTAAGGATAGAGATTTGAAGTAAGGGTTTGAAGGAGAATGAAAGAAGGATCAAGGAGGATGAAGACCATATAAAAGAATATTATGATCATAATAATTATTCATAACCATTCTAATTATTATATGCATTCATTTGGGGATTTTGATAAAGAAATTGAAAGGTCGTTTGTAAGTTATGAAAGAATTCTTTTAAAAAATAAAAAAATTGCTAGATCCGAGGTTCGAATATGTAACCTATGGGACAGCATTGCAATGACTTAACTAATGAGCTACAAGGATGTTCAAGCATATATCCAACAAGAATTAAATATATCACAGTGATCGAAAGAAAAGTTGTCCTTTTATAGAGAAAGAAAATACAACGATACATGGATTTGGGGGTCGTTACAGTTATAATGAGATAAACTTTGAATGAGTATCCTTTCGAGGCACACTCAGTCTATCATTTTCAAAGATGTTAGTTTAAAGTCGTCTCGGACTTATAATGAACTAATCTTTGAATAAGTATCCTTTCGAGGCATGCTCAGTTTATCATTTTCAAATATGTTGGTTTGGAGTCGTCTAGGACTTATAGTGAGATAAACTTTGAATGAGTATCATTTCGAGGCATACCCAGTTTATCACTATCTATGATGTTAGTTTAGAGTCGTCTTGAACTTATAGTGAAATAAACTTTGAATGAGTATCATTTCGAAGCATACTCAGTTTATCATTTTCAAACATGTTAGTTTACAGTTTTCTCGGACATAAATGTTACTTTACATTCATCTCGGATGTAAATGTTGTTTAACATCCCATAAGACATGACTTTTATCTTGAAGTAATCATAAAAAGTAATTTCATATATATTAGTTTAAAGTCATTTCGGACATAGAATGTTAGATATGTATGCCCTAGATGCCTGTATTTTATAGGATGTTAGGGATATGTATGCACAGGACAATCTTGCTCAGTTGTATAGTATACTATTTGAGTTGTCTTTATCTGAACATGTGTATTTGTTTTTCTTGTTGCTTATACATGTTGATAGAGACTCGTCACAGTAGTATACTATTTTGGTTTGTCTTTATCTTAACATGTGCATATTTTATACTCAATATCACATATGGATGATACATGTTGATAAAGCCCATAGGAATTTTCTTGACTACCAGCGTTATGATGAAGATCATACTTGTGGGGGTTGGGTAGTCCATAAGCACATCCTTAAATGTCCCAAGTCATAGGAGTATCGAAACCGGGCATCGATATTCTAGAGTAGACATATGTATACGTTTCTAGACCCCGACGAGAGGTGGTGGTTAGTCCTACAGCCATTGGTGTGATCACCTAAGATTGTATACATATGCTCACTGGGGGTAAGTACACTGGACGGACTCGCCGAGAACCTCTAGATGGTATTATACCTATCGTCAGATAGCGGTTCTCAGGTGACATGAGTATATGTTAGCCTTTAGACCTAAGATCGTCATTTGTCTTGTGTGAGTTCCCACTGTACTTAGATCACTGCCCTATCATGACTCTACTGAGTCGTGCAAACAGGTTTTGGTTAGGTACAGTCCCAAACCACATAGAGGCAATGAGAAACTGTTAGGGATTCGTCTCTCCCGGTATTGAAAGTCGATATCGCACTATATTCAGTTGGCCAGAACCATAAGATCTTGGCCAAGGAAATTGAGATTTACTGATGGTTAGATCAGTAGTTTCGCGGATTGGTCCTGAGCCTCATTGACACGACTTATCGGGGCAGTAGGGGTCTGATGTTTACCATCCCTTAAACCTGGTATGCGATACTCTTAGACGGAGAGACCGGACTGTATAGAGATTGTCATGGATAGGCTCAGTAGGGGTTTGGAAGAGCTTGCTCGTCGGCTTTGTTCACCGCCGGAAGACGGACCAGGACGTCTGGCTTGAATTCTGGGGGGCAGATGCTATTTGGATTTATCCGTCCACCTCTCTGAAGATGCCAAGTTGATTTATGGCACCGTATATCGGAGGTTTGGATGGATGCGGCCGTTGTAGTGTGACTTTATCAGATTCTCCCTCATTTGCGAGAGGTTTTTGATTGTGGGGACGCTCTTCACTGCAGGCGCAAGCCCCTGCAATTAATTATGTTACCGCATCGCGATAATCACTTTCTCCTACTCCGGAGGTTCACTTCGTTTCGTCTGTATGTTTGTTTTATTTTGGTTGCCCGTAGATTGTATACGAAAACTAATTTATGTTTTCTCCCGTAAGGCGTAGATTAGTCCAAATCCGTATATTTTTAGATTTGGGTTTAGGTTGATTTAAGGATTTTTAATCTGGTTTGAGATTAAGATCGACTTAAAACATATGAGCGTTCGGGTTCAAGTATTTTAGTTTAAGGACATTGCGGTCCATTATCGCCGTCATTGGGGGCGAATATTAGTTTAGGAACATTTCGGTCCATTATTCATCTCACGCGCACGTGTATTTGTTACGTGATGAAGTGAACAATGGATATATGTAATGTGCCCAATTTGGGGCACGATCCAATTTGAGGCATGCACATCAATTTGGAAGTGTATCAGCGAAAAAATTTGTTGGTCATTGGGACCCGCCACCTCTCTGAAGACGTTGAAGAATTACAACGACATGTATCAGAGGTGTGGAGAGATATACCCTTTTGAACCAAATCCCGTATTTGAGGGAAAAGGGATTGTTGTGGACCTAAGAATCATTAGTCGTATTTGAGACTAAGATTACTTTAGGAGACATATGATGAATATCATTTTGGATATTGATTGATCTGGATTTCTTGTGATTGATTCGAATGAAAAGAAAAGTGTTACCACAACCAAAGAATTTATAACCGCAATCAATAACGGTGTTGCTTGTAGCGATCGTTAGTGAGCACAGGTCGTCCACTGAGATGCAAGTATTTATTCGATCTTGTTTTAGATGAGCCGAAAGAAAATAGTAAAGAAAATTCAAGAAAATAAGATTTCAAGATTTAATTGAGTTGTCATTTCAAGAAAATCAAGAAAGAGTTTAAGATTTCATAATCAAGAAATTGTCCAAATTCAATTTTAGTTATCAAGAAAATGTAGAGGAGCTTGTTGGATTTGATAGGAATTAGTAGCAATGATGAATACTAAAAATTACTAATCTTATCTATTGATGAATTATAGCTAGAACGCTGGCGATGAATGAATATTAGGGATCTATTGAAAAAACTAGGGTTTCTCCTTCACTATCCTTTGTCTTTTCATTGATCATCATTCAAATCTAGCATTTAGCAAAGAGAATCATCAATCATTTAATCCTTAATTTGCAACGAAATTATCAAGAACGGTGATGTCGCTACAAATTAGGTCATTGATGATTCTTTTTTCTAAAGTTCACAATTCTCATAAGACTTAAGATTTAATTTAGGATTTCATCATCATTTGAACTACCGATTTCCTTCGAATCCTAAACAAGCGGAGATTTACTCACACATTATGAAAATAATAGAATCAAGAATTAAATATTTCATAATGCAAGAATTTAAAGAAAGTGAGAATTAACAATTGATCGCCTTTATTAAATCTTCTTCAAATTTACATCTCTCAATTTGAGGTTACAAGACTAGCTCTCGATCGCTCCATTGAAAAGAGAATTTGTCGTCGATTTTTGCTTGGTTCGATCACCGTGAGACGTGGATCGATCGTGGATCTCTTGCTCTTGATGACGATCGGCGTTGCGATAAAGGATCTTCGAAGTCTTCGCTTGATATTGCTCTCAATTGATTCTTGATTTGGATTTGGATCTTGAATTGATTTCGATTTGGGTTTGGATGAAGCTTTGTCACTAAGATTCAACCAAAATTCAACAACTAATCAACATTTGAACATTAGCCCTAGATCCCCTTTTATAGCCATTAATCAAGCTTCCCTCATAAGCCAGGTTGTTACAAGGAGCCTTCTAGAATAAGGTAGGTTATTACAAGGAGCCTTCTAGAATAAGCTAAGTTGTTACAAGAATCCTTCTGGAATAAGCTTGTTACGACGAGACGTCTTCAGCAAGCTAAGAAGTTGAGAAGGAACTTCTAGAGATTTCCCGACCCACCAAGCCCTTGACTTGGCCACGGATCCGCGGCAACTCGGCGGCCAAGTAGTGAGATCACTGTATGGTTTTTCTGGGATGTTCTGGAGTTGGACTTAAGGTATTCTTTTGATGTCTGGAATCTTCTAATGTTTGCTTGGTTGCTTCCAGTATTTGATTCTTTGGTTTCCTGTATTATATCGGCAGTTTTCTGATTCCAGTTATTTTGAACTGAATAATCTAGCACAAGATCTCAGTAAAGAATGTGAGAGATACAAAATATTATGCGTGAAGTAATAAACACACAATTTCCCTCCATAATGCCGGTTATAAAATATATAACACATGTTAAATGATCTTTTCCATACAAACTGCAAATATGTGTTATATTTATATCAAACACCTTTAGATGATTAGAAGGATTAAGGAAATTGTAGTGTTGAGAATGCAATATTTTCGATTGAATAAATTCCCCCAAACTTGATTTTGATCGTCTCGAGCAAAGTTCTTTTATTCAGGTGAAGGAGAAAAGAAGAAGAGAAAGAAAAAGAAAAAACTAACTTGTACACTTTCGTAGGCAACACGATTGCATTGAGCACATGCAACAAGCCTTTAAATCTCTAGGTGTCCCTAGTAGGAGGAGTGTTGTCTCCTGAGGGTTTTTCAGCGGATTGCACCCACAAAATCCTATAATAAAAGGAAGACTGTGAAAGTTACATATAAAGATAGGAATTATAAAAGAAAGACTTTAAAAATCAGAGTTTCCAACTACACTAGCTTGTCGGTTGTCATGAGCCCTATCTTAATAGTCTTGAAAAGATGTCAAAAATCACATCATCCCTCAATAAAACACCGTCTTTATTATTCATCCCTATCTTTCTTCCAAACCCCAATCATATACCCCTACGTGTGTGTAAAAAACATCCCTACACTCGGAGAATTCAATTCAAGCTATCATACTTTTGTCCATCTACTCGGTAATTTTTAGTCGGTGAATATTTTAGATGGAATTGCTCATACATTCTTCATTCGACCGCTAATACTTCTTGAGGTACTAACCGACCAATTACTAAATGTGCTCACAGGTTAGGCGTATTTAGTGTTTTCCTTGTCTTGCAACACCTAAGGCTTAGCAGTAACTCCCAAATCAGTTGGTCTAAGGCACTAGGTGATGAAGCACTCTCGCTATATTTTTTTTTATGCTGCCTTGGTGATTACAAAACCAGTGTTCATTTTTCTTCACCATTTTATCTTTTATGCTTCATTTATTATTTTCTTCGTACTTTGGCTTTTAGACAAGAGCATTTCAAGGTATCCTCTACTATCTCGAGTTTCAAGACGTGTGTAAGTGCGTATAGTAGGGTATCAACGTTCAGATGTTTGGCTTCCAGAATAGGAACTATTTTTCAGACTTATTTTTATTCTCAGATTAGTAACTTCCTTCATCTTACTAACCCTTGGGACAATGGCTCATAACTACTTATTACTAGTTTCGTTTAAGAAAACATCTAATTTTTTTTTATTTTCTTAAATTTTTCCAATCTTTTAAATGTAATTTTTCACTTTCTAATCTTTTATTATAAAAGATTAAATATTAAATATTTTTTTTATTATTATATTTTTTTATTTTTTATATGTTTTGTGCTTATGCAAAGTATGATGCAAAGTGATGCGTAAATAAGCACAAACCTCCCCCAAACTTGTTTACAACAGTGTCCTCACTGTAGTCATCTGTTAAATCTCAGAAATCTGTATGCTTGGGAGGAAAAGTTATTAATGGGGACAAGAATGAATGTACATGAAAATCTCCCCCAAACTTATTCTTTATTACTCACCTCCATTCTATAAGTGAGACAGCATTATCAAGACATGGAGGTGAGACAGAGGAAATTTAGTCATGATAAAGCGGCTCCTGTAAAAACATGAGCTCCTCCGTGAGGTCGGTGGAAAAATACGGTTTTAATCTATGCCCATTCACTTTGAAAATTGAACCGTTTTTAACATTTTCAACCTCAACTGCCCCGTGCGGGTATACATACCGCACAACAAATGGTCTTTTCCAACGAGATTGTAGCTTACCCGCATGAAGATGGAGACGGGAATCATAAAGAAGGACTTGTTGACTTAGGGTAAAAGTTTTTCTCAAAATATTTTTATCGTGAAATACCTTAGTCCGGTTCTTTACTATCACCGCATTATCGTAAGCTTCATCGCGGAGTTCGCTTAGCTCGTTTAATTGCAGCTTCCGAAAATTGCAGGCTTGATTTAAGTCAAAGTTCAGTTCTTTAATAGCCCACATTGCTTTGTGTTCAATCTCGACCGGAAGGTGGTAAGCCTTACCAAACACTAGACGATAAGGAGACATACCGAGATCAGTCTTATAAGCGGTACGAAATGCCCAAAGAGCATCCGTCAATTTAGTTGACCAATCTTTCCGGTTTTTAGAAATTGTTTTCTCTAAAATTTGTTTGATCTGTCTGTTGAAAACCATAGCTTGCCCGCTCATTTGGGGATGATAGGGTGTCGAAAGTCTGTGGTTGATTGAATATTTCCGCATCAAAGTCTCGAAAGACCGATTATAGAAATGCGTCCCGTTATCGCTAATGATAGCGTATGGGTGTCCAAATCACGAAAAGATATTTTCTTTCAGGAACTTAATGAAAACCTTTTTGTCATTAGTGCGACATGGAACAGCTTCAACACATTTCGAGACGTAATCAACCGCTAACAGGATATACAAATTCCCAAAAGAGTTGGGAAAGAGACCCATAAAATCAATACCCCAAACGTTGAAAATTTCAACCACCAAGATCGGTTGAAGAGGCATCTCATTTCCCTGAGAAATCCGACCCGTGTGTTGACACCGTGGACAGGTTTTGCAATGATCAAATGCATTTTTGAATAATGTCGGCCAGTAAAAACCGCATTGCAAAACTTTTTCCGCCGTTTTTCGAGGACCAAAGTGACCACTACATGCCTGATCATGACAGAAAGATAGAACGCTCTTGAATTCATCATTAGGGACACATCTGCGAATGATTTGGTTAGGACAATATTTAAACAAATAAGGTTCATCCCAGTAAAAATGTTTTACTCGGGATAGAAATAGATGTTTGTCCTGTTTAGACCATTCGCTAGGAATAGTCCCGTTGCAAGATAATTCACAATATCCATGAACCAAGGTTCATCGGATACGTTCAAGATTTTTTCGTCCGGAAAGCTGTCATTAATTAGCAGGGTCACAGGTGAAGAAGAGATGTGTGAAAGATGGTCGTTTACTACATTTTCACATCCTTTCTTATCTCGAATAAGGAGATCAAATTCTTGTAATAGAAGGATTCAACGTATTAACCTACCTTTAGCATCCTTCTTTGATAAAAGAGGTTTCAAGGTGGAGTGATCAGTGTACACAACAATAGGTGAGCCAATCAAGTAAGGGCTGAATTTTTCTAATGCAAATACAACTGCCAAAAGTTTTTTTTCGATAGTTGTATAATTAATTTGGGTATCATTCAGGGTATTACTTGCATAATAAATCACATGTGGCATCTTATCAATGTGCTGTCCTAAGACCGCACTAACAGCAAAATCTGATGCATCACACATAAGCTCAAACGGGTGGTTCCAATCAGGAGATGATAGAACGGGGGCTGTAGTGAGGGAATTCTTAAGTGAGTCAAATGCAATCTCATAGTCCGAGTTAAAGTGAAAAGTGGTGTCGTTGGCCAAGAGAAGAATTAAGGGTCTAGCAATTTTGCTAAAATTCTTAATGAATCTCCAATAAAAACCTGCATGACCAAGGAAAGATCGAATGTCTTTGACGCATTTGGGATGAGAAAGGTTATGAATGACATTTATTTTAGCTTTATCGACCTCAATGCCTTTCCGTGAAATGACATGTCCAAGTACAATTCCCTCTTGGACCATGAAATGACATTTTTCCCAATTCAAGGTTAAGTTCTTGTCTTTACAACGAGTAAGAATAGCGTCAAGATGAGATAGGCAGTCATCTAAAGAATCTCCGAATATCGAGAAATCGTCTATGAAAATCTCCAGAAAATTCTCGACCATTTCTGAGAATATCCCCATCATACACCGCTGAAATGTAGCGGGAGCATTGCATAACGCAAAGGGCATGTGTCTATAAGCAAAAGTACCGAAAGGACAAGTAAATGTGGTTTTATCTTGATCCTTTTTGGCAATAAGGACCTGGTTATAGCCAGAGTATCCGTCCATGAAACAATAATATTCATGTCCAGCTAAGCGTTCCAACATCTGGTTAATGAAAGGTAGAGGGAAGTGATCTTTTCTCGTTGCGGCATTGAGTTTTCTGTAATCAATACATACACGCCACCCAGTTTGAGTGCGTGTCTGGATCAACTCATTACCCTCATTAGATATGACTATGATGCTAGATTTCTTAGAGACTACATGAATAGGACTTACCCATTGGCTATTAGAGATTGGGTAAATGATACCACTGTCAAGGCATTTGACGATTTCTTTCTTTACCGCCTTCTTCATGATGGGATTTAACCGTCTTTGTGGTTCTCGAGTTGGCTTGTTTCATCCATCAGATGTATATGATGTTCAACAATCAAGGGACTAATCCCTTTGATGTTAGCCATTGTCCAACCAAAGGCCTGCCTATTAGATCTCAAGACCATCAAAAGAGCTTTCTCTTGCTCTAAGGCTAGAGAAGCTGATATGATCATAGGCAAAGACTCATTCTCACCTAAATATGCATATTTAAGATGAGAAGGTAATAATTTGAGATCTAATGTTGGCGGAGAAACAATAGAAGGTGGGGTAAACGAATGACATTCAGATTCTCGAAGGAGCTCGTAGCCTGTAAAGGATACAGACTCGGAAAGTGATGAGTCAAAATGTTCAGACTCGGGAGTGGAATCGTCAAAAGTGTCCTCACTAAGATGTACAAAATCAAACAGTGATGTGCTAATGTCTTCGTGATCATCAAAGCAAAGTTCATCAACCTTGCAGCTTTCAGAAGCTATCTCGTGGACAGAACAGACATCAAGAATATGAGCAGAGGGTTCAGACGGCTGACTTCCAATCTTATAAATGTTCAGCTCAATTGACATCTTCCCGAAAGATAGGGTCATAAAACCATTTCGAAAATTAATGACAACATTGGAAGTGGCTAGGAAGGGTCGACCTAGAATCACCGGAATTTGGTTTCGTGGGTTCGCTACAGGCTGTGTATCAAGAACAATAAAGTCCACAGGGAAAATAAATTTCCCGACTTTTATCAACACATCCTCAAGTTCACCCTTAAGTTTGGTGATTGATCGGTCTTCCATTTGGAGAGTACAATGAGCGGGTTTCAACTCTCCAATCCCTAACTGCTTGTAAACAGAGTATGGAAGCAGGTTAACATTAGCATCAAGGTCAAGTAAAGCACTAGTTAATGTTTTTACCCCCAATAGAAATCGAGATTGTAGGACAGCCAGGGTCCTTACGTTTCTTTGGTAACTGTGGGGTAAAAGCTGTGCTAACATTATTCGTCATAAATACCTTTTTGGGCACCTGAGTCTTCCTCTTCCTAGTGCACAAGTCCTTAAGAATATTCGTATAAGACGAAACTTGTTGTATAGCATCTAAGAGAGGGATGTTAATGTTAACCTATTTAAACAGTTCCATAATCTTCTCTATATGTGGACTTGTTTTGTTTCCCCTTAACCCATTCGGATATGGAGCTTTAGCAATAAGAGCTGGGTCCGACACTGGAGAAGGTTGTGTGGGTGGAACAAATCCCAGAATTGAGGTGGGGATCGAGTGAGGTGGACTAGAAGAAGTAGCCTGAGGGTTCGAGACTCGAGGAAAATGGAGAATAGGCTCGCAGAAGGTGGTGAGGTAGACGAACAAGGGTCAAAAGTGGAAGTGGAAGTGGAAGGGAAAGCCGCAGCCGGGGTGTTATTGATAGATTCATCATTATTATCAATCTCTTCACCGACTTGGTTATTTAGCACTCTTCTATATCTCAACGTTGTAATGGCATTCACATTGTAGTGTTGTGAATGCCCAGGATTCAGTAGGGGTTGAGATGGAAGTTTCCCTTTCTCTCTAGCACTCATTTAGGCATTCAATCGTGCAAGTTGTGTTTCTATCGATTTAATACTCTCACTGTGGGAGGCGGAGTCCTTCTTGATATTATCGACAGAAGACTTGATCTCAGCCGAAACTTGCATAAAATTTTTCATGAACAAATTCATGGTTTGTTCGAGTGAAGAGGAGTTATCAGTACTGGTCAATTGCAACGAATTATTATACGGTGCAGAAGTGTTGACCGGATTTTGAAAATTTTGTGATGATAGGGGTGCTGAGTTAATTTTAGTGGTTGCTATTGTTGTGGAGGGACCCTTTGGAAGTTATTTTGGTTTGGAACCGTGTTTTGAGTTTGGTGTTGGTTCCAATCAAAATTTGGGTGATTCCTCCAACCCTGATTATATATGGAAGAATAAGGATCGTTTCTAGATTGTTGCTAAAAAGAAGCATTAATGTGCTCTTGACCTTGAAACGGAGAATTCAAAGGACATTCTTCTGTCAAATGTGATGGATCAGAACAACATCCACATGCAGTTTTAGGAAGTGTCATCTGGTTTAGGGAGGCTAATAAAAATTTGTGTTCCATAGCATAAAGTTTTTTTTGCATTGCTTCCATTTCAGCTTTGACCGTTATGGAAACATTCAGTTGATGAATACCACCCCTAGACGATGGTTGACTTACACTCTTCTATTGCAAAGTTTTTTCAGCGAAATCTTCTAAAAATTTCCAAGCTTCACCATCGTCTTTAGACATGAAGTTGCCTTGACACATAGATTCAAGCATCTGTTTTGTTGTAGGATTAATGCTCACATATATGATTCTACACAAATCCCATCGGTGGATTCCGTGATGAGGACATTGAACTAACATATCCTTTAAGCGTTCAAAACACTTCCAAATTTGTTCATTGGGATGCTGGGTAAATTGATTTATTTCGGTACGGACTCGGGCGGTCTTATGATTGGGATAGAATTTCTTAAGGAAAGCTAGGACGAGTTTATCCCAGTTTGAAATAGAATGTGTCGCTGTGTTATAAAGACACTTCTCGGCTAAATCGCACTAAGTGAACGGAAGAAGACGTAGACGCATAGCATCTACAGAAAGCTGTGAAGTACCTATCAAAGCACATATGTTTTCAAATTTGGTAATAAAAACGTATGTGTCTTCAGACTCGAGACCGTGATATTTGGGTAAAAGATTGATGTATTGTGGTTTGATTTCAAAATTGTCCCCATTGGCTGGTGGAATGGAAAGATAAGTAGAAAGAGGACCACGAATAGGATAGCATCTCTCCTGGAGAGAGATGCGCGGTGGGTTCTGCGCACCTGCGGGCGGTGGCAGAAGTGTGTTGTTAATGTTTGATGGAAAGCCATCCATCGCGGAGGATGTGGTAGGTGATGAAAAAGAAGATGTAGAAATACCGACTTCGGAGTCGATAGGAAGAACGCGAACAAGACGAGTATTAGAATTCTGTGTCCAGCCGAGCATACACTAAACGGTTTAGCACAAGTGGCAGCGTTTGTGATAAGTAGAGAAAATGTTGGTTTGGTGTCTGTTTTGAAAAAAGAATTTTTTTTGAAAAATCACACAAAAAATGCACAAGCAACCCTAGATCTAATGGTCACCTAGGTCATCACTAGACCGTTCCTAGACTTCCAAAAGAAAAATCATAGGATAAATCCTCTACTGCCTCTTTATCCCTTCTGTGGCCAGTTAAGTGTCAGGTAAGTGGGAGGTTCTCTGCTACGTAAGTAGCGAGCTTAATTAAGTAACCACTTGCCTTAGACACACTTGCTTTAGACACTGCAAAAGAAACGCGGATAAGCAATAGATTATCCACGACCTTCTTCTGTCCTAATTGAGCGCGATGGTCTTTAGAGTCTTTTCTATATATTTTTTTAGTTAATGAAGGGTAATGCGGATGCTCGTTTTGTGATTTGCAGGGCTTAGTAAGGGTAATGGAATCCCCACCTAATCTGAATTTGGTCTTTGCCCCTTAATTTCTGTATTAAAATATGCAAACAACCAATATCAAAACACGCAACAGATTCTTATTTTAGCGGTGCTGTTTTTGCAAAGAATCCTACAGAAAATGGTTATTGGACAAGAGCAGGGGAGAGATAAGAAAGAAAGAAATATACCACAGAAAACTGGAGCTCTGAATCGGCAAGATGGCCGCGGTTCCGCCGCCGATACATGCACACTGCCGCGGTTCCGTGGTCTGTTTGGATGATCGTTGAACGAAACTTTTTACAGATGCTCCTTTCAGTCCTCTGGCCTTCTTGAAATGATCTGAATATTTTCCCCCTTACTGTAGAGATTCCAGATTTCCTTGCAAAATTCACAACTAATCGTTAAGCACTTGATGCGATTTTGATTTCAAATTTTTGATGGAATAATAAAATTTTAACTCAAATAACAAGAACGAACAAAATAGCACGCATCCCCGGCAACGTCGCCATTTGATTGATATGGATTTCTTATGATTGATTCGAATGAAAAGAAAAGTGTTATCACAACCAAAGAATTTATAACCGCAATCAATAACGGTGTCGCTTGTAACGATCGTTAGTGAACACGGGTCGTCCACTGAGATGCAAGTATTTATTCGATCTTGTTATAGATGAGCTGAAAGAAAATAGTAAAGAAAATTCAAGAAAATAAGATTTCAAGATTTAATTGAGTTGTCATTTCAAGAAAATCAAGAAAGAGTTTAAGATTTCATAATCAAGAAATTGTCCAAATTCAATTTTAGTTATCAAGAAAATGTAGAGGAGCTTGTTGGATTCGATAGGAATTAGTAGCAATGATGAATACTAAAAATAGCCAATCTTATCTATTGATGAATTATAGCTAGAACGATGGCGATAAAAGAAGATTAGAGATCTATTGAAGAAACTAGGGTTTCTCTTTCACTATCCCTTGTCTTTTCATTGATCATCATTCAAATCTAGCCTTTACCAAAGAGAATCATCAATCATTTAATCCCTAATTTGCAACGAAATTATCAAGAACGGTGATCTCGCTACAAATTAGGTCATTGATGATTCTTTTTCCTAAAGTTCACAATTCTCATAAGACTTAAGATTTAATTTAGGATTTCATCATCATTTGAACTACCGATTTCCTTCGAATCCTAAACAAGTGGAGATTTACTCACACATTATGAAAATAATAGAATCAAGAATTAAAAATTTCATAATGTAAGAATTTAAAGAAAGCGAGAATTAACAATTGATCACATTTATTAAATCTTCTTCAAATTTACATCTCTCAATTTGAGGTTACAAGACTAGCTCTCGATCGCTCCATTGAAAAGAGAATTTGTCATCGATTTTTGCTTGGCTCGATCGCCTTGAGACATGGATCGATCGTGGAACTCTTGCTCTTGAGGACGATCGGCGTTACGATAAAGGATCTTTGAAGTCAACACTTGATAATGCTCTCAATTGATTCTTGATTTGGATTTGGATCTTGAATTGATTTGGATTTAGATTTGGATGAAGCTTTGTCACTAAGATTCAACCAAAATTCAAAAACTAATCAACCTTTGAACATTATCCCTAGATCCCCTTTGTCACGACCCAAGTTTGGATGTGACCGGCACTTAGATTGTATCATATCAAAAGATATGCATACAGTCCAAGTAAGCCGAAAACCAAGATAAAAATCCTTTTTGCGGAATCCTTTATATAGAAAATTTTATTTTTAAGTAAAAATTACATGTTATGAAGTTAAAATATTAAACAAGTATAAGGTGTTATGTTTGGTTGCAACCCTAGTTGGGATCAACAATATCAACAGCAGAAAATAAAACCTCAGTATATAGGGCAGCAATACGAATCTTAGACATAAAGAAATGAAACTACAATTTATAGAACTAAACGATCTCAACTGTCAATAATATACATATCATCTCTCACTCTAAGTCATATACAGGTCTGATGGAGATTTTCTAGATACAAAATACAATACCAAAAGAGAAGGTTACTATATATGTAACCCACCTATCAAAAGATGTGATAAAGCTGCAAAAGTAGATCTGTACCGCAGCTAACTGTCCACTCTACCCCTGCAAGGAACTGTGGCACAACGGGGGTGAGTTGCCAACTCAGTGAATATAACTAACATATAACAGTTAATAATGTAAATATGACGATCATACTAACTGAGATGTGAACAAGTATAATGTATGATTATATATGAAAATCAAGAATCTATAATATGAATCTCATAGTCCAAACTGAAATCTCATCATTTATTCCCAATAAAATTCATTTCCCCGTGTCCATCATCGACATAAAACTTCCATTTTTCATAGGCATCATTCCTCGAATGATCCTGAAATCAACAATACCGGTCGTTATCCTCTAGATATACGCCGTATTTTTACCACTATCTCTGGTATCGAGTAACTCGCTAGGCTCCCCCGCCTCAATGCGGCTATCCTGCCCCTCGGTCTTGACCGGGTCCACCATATATCCAACTGTATATCTTCCCCACTCAGTATGGATAACGTAAAATCCGCGACCGTATATCTCCCCCACTCGGTCCGGAATAAAACCAAATCATAAAACATCTCATGGTGGACATGACACATCAATCATAAAATCATTGGATTTATGTAATAGTATTCAAAACTCAAAACCATAAATCCTCAATAATACATTTACCTCTTATATCAACATGAAATACGCAGATACTAACATGATATTAATGATGCAATTTATTACTATTATTGGTATGTAAGATACGATATGAATCATTTTAACAAGAATTGTACTAAGTGTAAAAGTGACATAGTAATATCGACGAGGAGTGTGTAACATATAAGACGTGCACGTGGCATGACTCGTCGATACTTGTGTAGTGTTCTAGCAACTAAACAAGTATATGTGAATGATAAATGCATATTGTCAATTTGGCATAACAAAATAAAGCATTAAGTTAAATAAAACTACGGGCGTATCACGCCATCTTTACACAATTCCCCGGTAGATGTTTAGTCTACTCACCGAAAAACGTGAATCTATTCAGGAATTGCCAATCCTTTCCCTTTCCTCGCTGCCTCCGCAAATCCCGTATTCGAATCTAATATCACAATTTAATTTATATAAGTAAACGGCTACTCCGGCATGAGGGAAAAGAAAAACACCCATTCCCACGTACTAGTTATATTGTATACGACTATATCGAGCTATTAAACACTTAACCTTACTGGATTTTAACCCTAACCTGCATCGCTACAGAATTTAAATCGCGATGCGTTTTAATCGTATCGTATTTGGTGATTTAAGATATCCTTTCCGATATACGCTTCCAGATTCTATCTTCAGTAAAACTAATTTATTTAAACAATATCAAAATGGCCAAAATGATACATTGAAATACACCCAACCAACCAAAACTACCTAGCCACCTACAAAACCGGCGTCGCCGGAATTCCCATATTGGTCGCCGGCCCAAATCCGAGCCCTCTGGTTCATGATCCTATGGGATGCTCTAGGTGTTACATACATCATTTTATCACTGTTTTGTTAAGTCTATTCTTCTCTGAATGATAGCAGATTATAACAGAGTCTATGATTAACTAAAATACGATATTATGGAACTTTTTCATTTCAAAATAATTTAAGTACAGAACCTAAATTCCTACTGTGATTAAGAATTTACCCACAATATGTTGTTGGAATAACCCCTCTAAGATGCTAAGCTCCTTGTCCTAGCTTGAGGGTGATGAAAAACTAGAACTTAGTTTCCTTCTTCTTCTTCTTCCTCTTGTTCTTTCTTTCTCTCTTTAGCTTTTGTTTTCACTCAAAAATTTCAGAATTTTTAATTAACTATGATCTGAACAAGGTTTATATATAGTAATTGAAGGGATAAGGTGAAGGAGGAGGTGGGATCAAGCTAGAGGTAAGGGTTTCATGCAAGTAGGAGGTGTGAGGTGAGTGTTGTGCATGCAAGCAAGAGGTGTTCATGCCTTATCTTCATAATTTGATTTAATTTGAATTTAAATTCTGAACTAAATGATTTTCCATCCCATTTTCATTTACACCCTTAACAATTTTCCATTTGCACAATAATCCTAAACTTTACATAAAAACCCCTCACAACTTAGTTTATTATAAAACACACATTTTATTAAAATGAAGCTAAAACTATCACTAAAACCTTTATAACTTATTTATGTTGCATACTAAAATTTTTATTTAAATTGTTTTACGGAGAACTTATAAAAATTGACTTATTTGTTCTTAACAACTTTGCGATTTATCATATTATTATTAAATTAATTAATTTTATTTATTTCTAAATTTTCAGAATGCTACAATATCCCCCCCTTAAGAAAATTCGGTCCCCGAATTTAAAATAATTAACTAGACATACTTTCGAAAAGATGTGGAAATTTCTTTCGCATCGCGTTCTCGGTCTCCCAAGTAATCTCCTCGCGATTCTTTCCTTGCCAAAGAACCTTTACAGACGGAAGTATTCTCGATCGTAGTTTCTTTGCCTGCCTGTCAAGAATAGCGACTGGCTGCACAGTGTAGGATAAATCCGGCTCAAGCTGTAAGGTCTGATGCTGGATCGCGTGAGATGGATCGTGAAGATACCTCCGAAGCATCGAAACGTGGAACACCGGATGCACGTCGGGAAAACTCGGTGGAAGTGCTAAGCGATAAGCTACAGCACCCACTCTCTCCAGAATCTCGTAAGGTCCGACATATCTGGGGCTGAGCTTCCCCTTCTTCCCGAAACGCATCACACCTTTCATTAGGGATACCCGAAGGAACACATGATCTCCTACTCCAAACTCGAGTCTACGACGTCGTCGATCTGCATACGGTTTCTGTATGCTTGGGCCGCCCTCATTCTATCCCATATCAACTAAATCTTCTTTGTAGTCTCCTGTACTATCTGCGGTCCCAAGATGCAACTCTCGCTCAGTTCCGTCCAGCAAACGGGCGATCGACATTTCCTCCCATACAAAGCTTCAAAGGGTGCCATCTGGATCTTCTCCTAAAAATTGTTGTTGTGCGAGAATTCTATCAAAGGTAGGTGACGATCCCAACTACCACCGAAATCAAGGCTACAAGCCCGAAGCATATCCTCTAGTGTCTGAATGGTCCGCTCCGACTGACCATCTGTCTGTGGGTGGAAAGCTGTACTAAAACTCAACCGTGTACCCAAAGCTTCTTGAAGTTTCTGCCATAGCTTGCTAGTAAACTGGGTACTCCTATCTGAAATTATGCACGTCGGAACTCCATGCAGACGTACAATCTCATCGATATAAATCTGAGCATACTGTGCAAAACCATACGTCGTCTTCACTGGGAGAAATTGAGCTGCATTTGTCAACCTATCAACAATCACCCAAATAGAATCATACCCTCTGCTAGTCCTGGGTAGACCCACCACAAAATCCATAGAAATCTGTTCCCATTTCCACTCTGGAATGGGTAAGGGCTGCAACTCTCCGGCTGGCCTTTGATGTTCTGCTTTGACTTGCTGACAAGTCAAGCATCTCGAAACATATTGCGCAACATCCCTCTTCATTCCTTCCCACCAGTAAACATCCTTCAAATCATGATACATCTTGGTGGAACCCGGATGAATACTGTATGCTGACCTAAGGGCTTCCTCTAAAATCTCACACCTCAATCTATCAGAATCTGGCACACAGAGACGAGTCCTAAAACATAATACTCCATGATCATCAATCATAAACTCCGTCTCCCTGCCCTGCCTAACTTGATTCATAATCTCCACCATACGAGTATCTGCGGGCTGTGCCTTTCGAATGTGATCCAATAACTGAGGTCGGGTGAGAACATGTGCTAGCTGGCCTCCTGTCGCTGTGAACTCAAACTGTATACGACTATCACATAAAATCTGCCAGTCTGTAGAAGACTGTCTCTGCGAGATGCGCAAATGAGATAAGCTACCTCTAGGTCTCCGACTCAAAGCATCTGCTACAACATTCGCTTTTCCTGGATGATACAAGATCTCACAATCGTAATCTTTCACCAGTTCCATCCATCTACGCTGCCTTAGGTTCAGATCCCTCTGCTGAAAAATATACTTTAAGCTCTTATGATCTGTGAAGATTTGACACGACTCTCCATACAAGTAATGTCTCCAAATCTTCAATGCGAATACCACAGAAGCCATCTCTAGATCATGAGTGGGGTAGTTTTGTTCGTGCCTCTTCAACTGTCGAGAAGCATAAGCTACAACCCTGCCGTGCTGCATCAGCACACAGCCTAAACCCACTCTAGAAGCATCATAATACACAACAAAACCACCTGACCCGGAAGGTAAAAATAAGACAGGTGCATTCGTCAAGCACGTCTTCAACTGCTGGAAACTCTGCTCACATGCATCTGTCCAGTGAAATGGAACCTCCTTCCTAGTTAATCCGGTCAAAGGTGCAGCTATTCGTGAAAAATCCTGCACGAAGCGTTGGTAATAACCTGCCAGACCTAAGAAACTCCGAACCTCTGTAACTGACACAGGTTTGGTCCAGTGCCGTACCGCTTCAATCTTCTTCGGGTCCACACATATACCCTCTTTCCCAAGAACTCCACACTATCGAGCCAAAAAGCACACTTAGAGAATTTTGCAAACAGCTGATGCTCCTTCAAGGTCTGCAACGTAATACGCAAATGTTGCTCGTGCTCCGTCCGACTCAAAGAATAAACAAGAATGTTATCTATGAACACTATAATAAATCGATCAATGAAGGGTCTAAAGATACGGTTCATCATATCCATAAAAGCTGCCAGAGCGTTGGTGAGACCGAACGACATCACCAAAAATTCATAGTGCCCATATCTTGTACGAAACGCCGTCTTCGGAATATCGTCCTTCCGAACCCTCAACTGGTGATACCCCGACCTCAAATCAATCTTCGAGAAATAACCAGCTCCCTACAACTGATCGAACAAGTCATCTATACGTGGTAGTGGATACCTGTTTCGCACAGTGACGCGATTCAGCTGTCGGTAGTCGATGCACAGTCTCATACTACCGTCCTTCTTCTTTACAAATAAGACAGGAGCTCCCCATGGTGATACACTGGGACGAACAAGCCCTCTATCTAACAACTCTTGCAACTGGCTTTTGAGTTCCTTCAATTCCGTCGGTGCCGTTCGATAGGGTGGTATAGAAATAGGCCCCGCACCCGGAATTAAGTCGATGCAAAATTCAATGTCACGATCGGGTGGCAATCCTGGTAACTCAGCAAGAAACACCTCAGGAAATTCTCGTGCGATCGGAACCTGGTCCAATGGAATCTCAGCGACCCCTAAGTCCTGAATGAATGCCAAGAACCCATGACAACCCTTCTTCAAGAGTCGCCCCGCACAAAGAGCAGATATCATGTTGGCAGGAGTTAATTTACAATCCCCCTGCACAACAAACACCGGTTCACCTGAAAAACAAAATCTAACCGTCTTTCGCCGACAATCTACATAGGCATGACAGGCGGCCAACCAATCCATACCAAGAAGTATATCAAAATCTAGCATATCCAGGAGAATCAGATCAACTAGCGAATCTCACCAATACGCACAGAACATGACCTGAATACGTGCCGAGATATAAAAGAATCTCCTACCGGGGTAATCACCACTAATGGTAACTCTAACAACGATGACCCTTTCCGCAAAGAAAGTGCAAATTATGAAGATACATAAGAATGTGTAGAACCGGGATCAAATAAAACATGTGCCTCTAACGAGCATATTGTAAGAGTACCTATCACGACTGCATTTGATGCCTGGGCATCCTGTGGAGTCAGCGCAAATACCCGTGCCTGGCCCCTGCCCGCATCCTGTCGTCTTCTACCTCTATCTCCTCGACCTCTCTGAGAACGTCCCGCAAAGCCTCGACCTCGTGGTGCAACTGCCTGGCGTGTAGCGCCAACTGGGGGAGGAAGTAAGGCCATTGGCGTAGAAGGTGGAAGGGTTAAAGCAGCCTGTGGAACAACGGTCCCTCCCTGGAATCTACAATCCCGCGCAAAGTGTCCGGGAAGTCCACAACTAAAACAGGTAGATGGAGGCCTCTGATCATCGGGATAAGAACTGAACATCTGGCCCTGGGTCCAACCTCGTCCGACACTGCGGCCTGGATTATATCTGCCTCTACCTCTGCCAAACTGTCTAGTCATTGGCCCGATCGGTCTACTCCTCTTTGGCTCTGGAACAACCACTGCCTCGCTCAAACGCTCCTCCACTCATATCGCTGCATCCATGGCCTGCGCATACGTATCAAAATGCTGGGAGCCTAGAGCCAGATACAACTGTGTGTCCAGACTCCTTAGGAACCTCTTCACCCGAAGCTCCTCCGTAAGTACTAAGTATGGGGCATAGCGCGACAACTGGGTGAATCATAAATCATAACCTGCCACCGACATACTTGCCGATTTTCGCAACGCTTCAAAACTGCTAGCTCTAGCGTCCCTCCCACTTCGGGGAAGAAATATGGCAAGAAAGACCGTGGAAAACTCGGTCCACGACATCGGAGGAAGACTCGTGGCTCGCCCTCAGTCCATCGACTCACACCACTCCTGTCCAAGTCCCTCCAAACGAAAGCTAGTCAACTCAACTGACCTCACATCAGAACATCGCAATGATCTGCCAATCCTCGCCATCCTATCAAGAAAGGACTGAGGATCTTCCGCTATATCGGTCCCTGTAAATACCGGAGGTCTCAATCTCATAAACTCCGCAAGCGATACCTCTATCACCCTCATATCTACCAGTGCAACCGTCTGCATAGGCTGTACCTCGGACTCTGCTACGGTCGGTGCCGGATCCTGTCTCAGTACTCGAGTGGCCTCAGCTAACTATCCTACCACTCTTTGTAATCCCAACATACCCTCCTCAATCCTAGTCATGCGATCTGGAGGAGGAGGATCAACATGCTCATGCACCGCCGGAACGTCCGGTTTACCATTCGTCGTCACAGGCGGACTCGCCCTAGCTGCATCTCTGGCTGCGGCTCGCCTAGCCCGCGCAGCCATAGCAACTGGAACAAAGAAACGAGAGTTGATAAGGCGTATGAATAGGAACAATCAACAACAGAGAATCAACGGAAGGATAGATCAAGATATACATCCTAAGGTTAGTTAGGCTAAATACGATAACGTAAATATGCCGCGGAACATACGTACGGTACTGCATTCATCCTAATTCACCTACTCCATCAAACCAAGGTCATCCTAACTCAGGGACTCACGTCAACCTATTTTAATTCCCTACTCAATTCCGTAAGGTTATTCCTAAGCTCTGATACCAACTCTGTCACGACCCAAGTTTGGATATGACCGGCACTTAGATTGTATCATATCTAAAGATATGCACACAGTCCAAGTAAGCCGAAAACCAAGATCAAAATCCTTTTTGCGGAATCCTTTATATAGAAAATTTAATTTTTAAGTAAAAATTACATGTTATGAAGTTAAAATATTAAACAAGTATAAGGTGTTAAGTTTGGTTGCATCCCTAGTTGGGATCAACAATATCAACAGCAGAAAATAAAACCTTAGTATATAGGGCAACAATACGAATCTCAGACATAAAGAAATGAAACCACAATTTATAGAACTAAACGATCTCAACTGTTAATAATATACATATCATCTCTCACTCTAAGTCATATACAGGTCTGATGGAGATTTTCTAGATACAAAATACAATACCAAAAGAGAAGATTACTACATATGTAACCCACCTATCAAAATATGTGATAAAGCTGCAAAAGTAGATCTGCACCGCAGCTAACCGTCCACTCTACCCCTGCAAGAAACTGTGGCACAACAGGGGTGAGTTGCCAACTCAGTGAATATAACTAACATATAACGGTTAATAATGCAAATATGACGATCATACTAACTGAGATGTGAACAAGTATAATGTATGATTATATGTGAAAATCAAGAATCTATAATATGAATCTCATAGTTCAAACTGAAATCTCATCATTTATTCCCAATAAAATTCATTTCCCCGTGTCCATCATCGACACAAAACTTCCATTTTTCATAGGCATCATTCCTCGAATGATCATGAAATCAACAATACCGGTCGTTATCCTCTAGATATACGCCGTATTTTTACCACCATTTCCGGTATAGAGTAATCTCGCTAGGCTCCCCCGCCTCAATGCGGCTATCCTGCCCCTCGGTCTCGACCGGGTCCACCATATATCCAACTGTATATCTCCCCCACTCAGTATGGATAACGTAAAATCCACAACCGTATATCTCCCCCACTCGGTCCGTAATAAAACCAAATCATAAAACATCTCATGGTGGACATGACACATCAATCATAAAATCACTGGATTTATGTAATAGTATTCAAAACTCAAAACCATAAATCCTCAATAACACATTTACCTCTTATATCAACATGAAATACGTAGATACTAACATGATATTAATGATGCAATTTATTACTATTATTGGTATGTAACAATATGAATCATTTTAACAAGAATTGTACTAAGTGTAAAAGTAACATAGTAATATCGACGAGGTGGGTGTAACATATAAGACGTGCACGTGGGATGACCCGTCGATACTTGTGTAGTGTTCTAGCAACTAAACAAGTATATGTGAATGATAAATGCATATTACCAATTTGGCATAACAAAATAAAGCATTAAGTTAAATAAAACTACGGGCGTATCACGCCATCTTTACACAATTCCCCGGTAGATGTTTAGTCTACTCACCGGAAAACGTGAATCTATTCAAGAATTGCCAATCCTTTCCCTTTCCTCGCTGCCTCCGCAAATCCCGTATTCGAATCTAATATCACAATTTAATTTATATAAGTAAACGGCTACTCCGACAGGACGGAAAAGAAAAACACCCGTTCCCACGTACTAGTTAAATTGTATACGACTATATCGAGTTATTAAACACTTAACCTTACTGGATTTTAACCCTAACCTGCATCGCTACAGAATTTAAATCGCGATGCGTTTTAATCGTATCGTATTTGGTGTTTTAAGATATCCTTTCCGATATACGCTTCCAGATTCTATCTTCAGTGAAACTAATTTATTTAAACAATACCAAAATGGCCAAAATGATACACTGAAATACACCCAACCAACCAAAACTACCTAGCCACCTACAAAACCGGCATCGCCGGAATTCCCATATTGGCCGCCGGCCTAAATCTGAGCCCTCTGGTTCGTGATCCTATGGGTTTCTCTGGGTGTTACATACATCATTTTATCACTGTTTTGTTAAGTTTATTCTTCTCTGAATGATAGCAGATTATAACATAGTCTATGATTAACTAAAATACGATATTATGGAACTTGTTCATTTCAAAATAATTTAAGTACAGAACCTAAATTCCTACTGTGATTAAGAATTTACCCACAATATGTTGTTGGAATAACCCCTCCAAGATGCAAAGCCCCTTGTCCTATCTTGAGGGTGATGAAAAACTAGAACTTAGCTTCCTTCTTCTTCTTCTTCTTCCTCTTATTCTTTCTCTCTCTCTTTAGGTTTTGTTTTCACTCAGAAATTTCAGAATTTTTAATTAACTATGATCTGAACAAGGTTTATATATGGTAATTGAAGGGATAAGGTGAAGGAGGAGGTGGGATCAAGCTAGAGGTAAGGGTTTCATGCAAGTAGGAGGTGTGAGGTGAGTGTTGTGCATGCAAGCAAGAGGTGTTCATGCCTTATCTTCATAATTTGATTTAATTTGAATTTAAATTCTGAACTAAATGATTTTCCATCCCATTTTCATTTACACCCTTAACAATTTTCCATTTGCACAATAATCCTAAACTTTACCTAAAAACCCCTCACAACTTAGTTTATTATAAAACACACATTTTATTAAAATGAAGCTAAAATTATCACTAAAACCCTTATAACTTATTTATGTTGCATACTAAAATTTTTATTTAAATTGTTTTACATAGAACTTATGAAAATTGACTTATTTGTTTTTAACAACTTTGTGATTTATCATATTATTATTAAATTAATTAATTTTATTTATTTCTAAATTTTCAGAATGCTACACCCTTTTATAGCCCTTAATCAAGCTTCCCTCATAAGCTAGGTTGTTACAAGGAGCCTTCTAGAATAAGGTTTTTACGACGAGGCGTCCTCAACAAGCTAAGAAGTTGAGAAGAAACTTCTGGAGATTTCCCGACCCACCAAGCTCTTGACTCGGCCGCGGATCCGGGGCAACTCGGTCAACTCGGCCGCGGATCCACGGCCAAGTAGTGAGATCACTGTATGGTTTTTCTGGGGTGTTCTGGAGTTGGACTTGTGGTATTCTTTTGATGTATGGAATCTCCTAATGTTTGCTTGGTTGCTACCAGTATTTGATTCTTTGGTTTCCTGTATTATATCAGTAGTTTTCTAATTCCAATTATTTTGACCTGAATAATCTGGTACAAGATCTCAGTAAAGAATGTGAGAGATATAAAATATTATGCGTGAAGTAATAAACACACAATTTCCCTCCATATTGCCAGTTATAAAGTATAACACATGTTAAATGATCTTTTCCATACAAACTGCAAATATGTGTTATATTTATACCAAACACCTTTAGATGATTAGAAAGATTAAGGAAATTGTCGTTTTGAGAATGCAATATTTTCGACTGAACAGATATCATTAATAGGAGACTACTAGTCATTTCTGAGACTAAGATCAGTTTGGAAAACCATAAGCAATATGAGCTCGGTTGATTTAAAATCAAAGAGTTTTAACCTCAGGAAACTTAGCCGATTTGGGCTGAGATATAATTACTTCATAGTGCTAAGCACTGAGACATACAGTGCTCACGTTCATTTCACGTGGGCACTGGATTAGCGCTAATCACTATAGTTCTGTGACGCTCATGTGTGAAACATGTGAGGCCCCAAAATATAGGCGTTGTCCCTCTTTTACAGAAGTGCTAAGCACTTGATTAGATCTCTCGTGCAAGATACGTGGCTGCTTTCTTTTGGGATGGCTGCTTAATTGACAAAGAAGTTTTTCTTTGCTTTTTAGGCGCCCACATGAGAATCACATGAGGCAGCTTTTGTTTTTCTTTTGCTTGTTTCTCTTTTTTAAGCACTCACATGAGGAAATACATGAGGCGGTTTTGATTGTCCTTTTTGTTCGTTTGAAGCACTCACGTGGGAAACACATAAGGCTTCATAATAGTGCTAAGCACTAACTAGTCACCAAGCTTTTCTTATGTTTTCTTAAAGATATTGATCTCCTATTAATGATATTTTTAGTCATTGATATCATCAAGATTTTGGTTTTGAGGATCTTAGATCATCATCATTTTTTTTGAAGAACTAAGTTCTTTATATATGGTTAAACCTTAATATTTGGAGGAATTAAATTTCCATATGAACCTATTATTTCTTTTTCCATTATGACCTAGTTCTTTTCCCCTAAGTTTTGAATCTACAGAACAAAATCTCCCGATGAGAATTATATTCTCAACTTGTGGGAAGATCTGCTTCTGCAAATCTCAACCAGAGGAAGAACTGGGTTTTTATATGAAGGGTTAAACCCTTAGATAGGCAAAGAAGAGACACTATGATCTTTTTGTGTGTTTTTTTATCTAGGGTTTCAATGAGGCAAGTCTTCTTCTTCTTTTGAGAATTAAATTCTCTTTCTTTTTCAATAGCTCACTTTATATTTTTTTGCAGAAGTTTGTAAGGAGTTCTGTGTCTGTTTAGATTTAATCTCCGGAAAAAAATCAGGATGTTAAAAAAATCTCTCATTGAGAGATCATGAAGATTAATTGGTGAATTTTATTCACCATTGTATTTTCAATCCAAAGGATCTCTGTTTAACAGAGAAGATTTCTTGTTTGTTTAACAAGATTAAGAACTATTTTCCTATGAATATCCTGTTAATTTAACAAAATTTGGAAAATATTTTCCTAAGAAGAATTTTATTTTATCAGATGATCAGAGGGTGATTTTATAATTACCGTTGGATCTTTGATCGAACGGTCCTCTGTTTAACAGAGAAGATCTTTGTAGTTTGAGAAAAATCAAGGAAATATTTCCCACATAGAATTTAATTCTATCAGGTGGTTTGATTGGTGATATTTTATCACAATTGGATTTTAAATCCAAAATTCTCTGTTAGAGAAGAATCTTTCCGTATGAGAAAGATTAAGGAAAATATATCCCAAATAGAATTTAATTCTATCTTGCCAAAATGTGCAGCAGGAGAACTTACTTGTTTAACACGTGACCCCTAGCAAGAGTTTTAGCATGGTTTATTTTCAGCGCTCATATACATATAAACTCTCTCGTGTTTAACACGTGAGGCCTGTTTGGCTTGCTAATTAATTGATTGCAGCGTCTATATACTTTGCATATATGCGCTCACGTATTTAACACGTGTGGCTCTTTTAACCCATTTGTTTTTAACTGCAGCGCCTATATACTTTTGCATATAGGTGCTCACGTTTTTAACACGTGAGACTTGAATAGTGGGGAATTTCCCCCTTTCTTTTTTTTTATGAGGGACTAAATGCCCTCCAGCGTTGCTCTTACGTGGTCTGCATGTGAGTGCAACGCTGTCCACCCTTACAACCGTTGGATTTCCTATGGGAACGGGAAGCTGAACCGCTCCCCATCACGTCTTATAAATGGGGCCTTTGGCCCCTAAGATGACCACTGTTTCTTCATCTTCCTCCTTAATTCTTTCCTTGAGAATTTAATTCTCCTTCCAGAGCTTAGTTTTCTGTCCTATCATTTCAGAGTTAAACTCTGTAAACACTTCTTTTGGGTAAGAATCACGAACGTCATTCACCTCTTAGAAAACCCTTTTCGATCTTGCCTTGGATTTTAAATCCATCAACAGAGCACTGCTCTTTCTTGAACTGATCTCTTAGAGATCTAAAAACATTTTCTTTTAAGTAAACTATGAGGTCTTGGAGATTGTTAGTTCTCCTCTTAGGGTTTCCCCTATCACCGATCTTTGATGATCCTTGGAATTTAATTCCATTTTCTTTGTTTCCCCACCATGAGGGTTTCCAGGATTTAATCCCAGTATTAAAGTAATTTAATTCCATCTTACAGTGCTTAGCTCTGAGAGACCCAGAGACTTTTGGGAATTTTATTCCCCTTCTGTTCTTGGGCATTTTCCATTTTTAGAGTTTTAATACCCTTTTCACAGATTTGAATCTGTTGTGGAACATATTTTCTGAGGATATTAGGAGTTTGACTCTACAGTTTAATGAGATTCTTCATTAAATGAGAATCTACTTAGATTCTTACAATAAGTGCTTTCCTCATCATTTTGATTGCTAACCCCTTACTGATTTTTCTTTTCAGACATTATGGATTCTCGTCTTTACGACCTCGAAGAGATTATCTCTTATGATGACATTCGCATCCAGGGCCGTTGTCAAGGACAAGAATTTACCGACGCCCAATGTGCTGAGGTGATGCGTCGTTTTGACGACTACAACGGTCGGTTACTCCCCCGCCGTTCTGCTCTCTTGAACATTATCATTGGGTCGATCTGGGCAGCAATTCTTGGGCTTGACGAGGCTATGCCACTCGAGGTGCTTGATGATGCCGAAGACAAGGTGCATTCAGTATATCTGATGAGCCCGATCTCAAAGAAACGAAGAGATGATCTTGTTGATATTTTACATCGCGTCTTCCAACAGAAGGCGATAATATCCGCATAGCAGAGGAAGGATGATATTATTAGGGATCCTAACGCTTGCATTCGCGAGAAAATGCATAAGAAAATGGCCAATGAAGCCGGAAGCACTTTAATCAGACTTGCTTCCAAGTTCCTGAATCTGTGTCAGGGATTCAGTGTTTTGCCATTGTAAACACTTTGATGGTTTTTTTCTAGCGACGTATAAATTTCTTTGAAGTATGAATGACATAATTCCCCTTTCTCTTTATGCCAATGCCCATATGCGTCTCACATGAAGTGTTGTTATACATATATAAAAACTGTTGCTGGCGCCCATGTGTCATGCATATGAGGCGCTGCTGAGAATTTTAATCCTGAACTAGTGCCGGCGATCACATGTTATGCACGTGAGGCATCGCCCTAGTCCCGGAAAGAATCAATGCGGGCGTTCACATATCGTGCACGTGAGACGCTGCTGATGGAGTCGTTTCACCTCCTTGGTCCGATTCCCATGAGTCAACTTTTTCTTTTCCCATGCCCTTTTTTGCCGGGCCTTGGGAATAGCTCCACCATGCACCACACTTTCTGTGCCTAGACTTGAATGCTCCTCTTTATAATCTGAAGCTCTGCTTCCCCCTTCTTTCACAAGGAAAGAACCATTTTTTAACAAACCAAGAGTTATGGCTTGCGATTGTCTGCATGCTCATCGGCAACCGTGGGAGGTACCTATCGAGGGGATCGTCCCTTGTTTTGCTGCGCGTTTAGCGGATCCCATTCTCACTGATGACCAATGTGACATGGTGATGTACGAGCTTCTGGCTCGTAGGAGCTATCCTCTTCCTGTCAGTTCCATTTGGCTTCGGACGATCATCTTTTCTGTACTTGCTGACACCCCTCCACATCCAGCGGAAATGACTAAATGGCCTGGCCTTTTACTTTTCAAGGGGTTGATACGTTATCGAGAACTCCATTAGAAGGAGGGCCCATTTAGCAAGCCTTCCTGTTAGCATGGCCCTTGACATCATATATTTGAGAGGATCCACCTTTGATATAAAATGGACCTCATGTGCCAAGGCGTAATGTCTGAGCTTCGTTATCGCGAAGATCAGTGCCAGGCAATGCTTTTTGATAGGGGAGTAGTTGTTTTATGTCCCCAGGAGAACTCGACTCAAATAGTGTTAGTTATATGTATGCCCTAGAGGCCATTACTGTACATACGATGTATATTGTAGTGGATGCTAGGACATATATAGGGAGGACTTTCTTGCTCGACATGATAGTATGCTATCTGGTTGTACTTTATCTTAAACATGTACTCTGATTGTCTCTATATTACATGTTGATAAAGCCCTTAGGATATGTACTCGACTACTGGGACTATGATGAGATCATACTAGTAGGGCCACGGTAGTCGACGAGTACATCCTATAACTGTTCCTAGTCGAGGGTGTATCGAGATAGGCATCGATACACCAGAGTAGACTAGCGTATACGCATCTTGACCCATATGATAGGCGATGGATGATCCCATATCCATCGGTGTTTGACATCAAGGATGGTGTACGGGTGCTCAGTAGAGACTGGGTACACTGGACGGACTCGCCGAGAACTCCCAGATGGTATTATACCTCACGTCAGATGGCAGTTCTCCGGTGACACTGGTACAGAGTAGTCTGTTGACCCGAGATCGTCATAGAGTCTTGTGTGATTCCCACTGTGCTTTGATTTCCATCATACCACGTCCAAGAAGGGGTGCAAAAAGGTGACTTTTGTGTACAGTCCCGAATCACATGGAGGCAATGAGCGATAAAAGGGGATTCGTCTCTCCTTGTATAGGGAGTTGATGTTGTGCTATGTTCGATTGGCTATAACTGGAAATCCCTGGCCAGGATTGCTGAGATTTACCGGTAAGTGTTATCAGTAGTTTCTTGAACTGTTATAGACCTTAAATCAACACGACTTATCAAGCTACTGGGTCTGACGTTTACCACCCCTAGGCGAGATATGCGACATATCAGACGACGAGACCGGACTGTACGGGAGTGTTACTGACTGGATTCACAGGAGAATGTACAAGCTTGCTTGTTGATCTTCTGAGCGCTCAATACCTTGGTGGCTGTTACGTTTAGCTGACCGCTTGCAGCTTGTGGGTGTTTCATATGATCATCACCTACTGCCGGCGTATTGGCGATTCTTTAGAGTCCTACACAGAGGTTTCTTGGCTCAGGCAAAACGGAGTAGAAGCACATATGTGATATGTGCGGGACCGAGAACAATACGTGTATGTGATACCGTATTAGATTCTCACGATATGAGATATCGGCCGGGTATATATGATATAGTCGGGTCATCGGATCAAGTGTTGATTCGATGAACTGATACAGATTATATTAGTCGGTTATTTGTGAAATAGCCGGATTATCGGATCAAGTGTTGATTTGATAATTTAATGTATAATTATATATTTGATATATTAAATTACATTAACTGATATAAGCTCACTAAAAGATTCTTTTTCTCACTCGGGTAATACATTGATATATATGCGATATATGTTAATTGTATTATTTTATTTTGTTACAATAAATATTGTATATGTGATATATAATATTGTAACATGATATGATTACTAATGCAACTTGTTTAGTGGAGATTAAAAAAGATTAGGGTTTGATTTGGGTTAGTTCATTCATGAACCTTCTAGAAGGTTTTCCTTTTTGTTTTATGTAAGATATTTTCAAGTGACTCACCTTTAACCCAACCCAAACCCTAGCCCTAGTTAAATCTCTACAAGGATTTAGTTGACCATGGTTGCATTATTCATCATTATCATTACTTTGCATTATTCATCACAAAAGGATTATTCTTTTATTCCATTCATCTTCTTCTTGCTTGAGTTCTTCATGAAAAGCTTTCTTGCTTTGATTTTGTGATGAAAAATGAGCGAGAATAAGAAAAAAAAATGATAGCAAAAATCCTACTTCATCATCCTCATCTATCCTTGCCATTTAGATAAGGGTGTTCACTTCATTTGGTGAGTGTTAGTTTGTGTTAATGAAACTTCAAGGTAGATCATCTTTGTTATCGAAGATCGGAAGCAAGACTGCATCTTTCTCTTCGTGGAGCCTCTCGAGAGTCCGGAACACGATGATCGCAGCGAAGGGACCACAACATGGAGCTTAAGAAGTGAAGGACCGGATCTACAAAGGTTGTAATCCCTCTCACTTAGTGTTAAAGTGTTTAACATGCTTGTTTTCGCATAAACTCTAGTTTAAAGATCCGGCTTTGGGTTGTTCGGCACGGCTAAAATTTAAATCGGGCATGGTTGATACCTCGTAGACCCTTGTGGCAGTGCCCAGTATCCTTACGGTAGTATCAGAGCCATGCTAGAGCTTTAGGCGAAGTCCCGGCGAAGTTTAAAGTCCGATCGAACTCCGTATACCCGTTTTAGACCCCTCTCTGGATTTTTTTCTAAAAATGTGATTTTTTTTCATATTAAAAATACTCAAAAAAATCAGCAGGGAAATACAAGGATTACTGTGCAACACGTGCCACTGATCACATTAAACCGCCGTGGAACCGTGGCCGTACCATGGCTTGCGCGGCGGTTCCGCGGCCAAAAAGTAGAATCATGGCACGTGGTTTGCACAGTAATGTCCGTCTGTAATTCCTGATTCTTCTGGGAAATTTTTAATTTGCTCAAGTGTTGAGTTTTCTGGGATCTATTGGGAACTCGTTGTTTCGATCGGATAATTTAACTTCGTTTAAGTTTTTTCCGGATAATTTTAGAACCTGTTAAAAAGTTCGAACGGATATCAATAACTCACTTTTTCCCCTGCCGAAAAAAATTTCCAAGCGTTGGATTTTTCCGTAGTTTAAGAACGTTCTAAATCGTGCAAGTAACGCGGTGGACCCTCTAGAAGACAACAAACCTTAACTCGATTATGTGACCGTCTTGAACTGCCTCTGAACCTTAGGGTTTGGGGCAGTACGGCGTGCCACATGTGAGACGTTGGCTTGACCCTTCTACGGCTGGACCATTGGTACTGTGACATGTGATGGGTGTTTTAAAACTAATTTCAAGTGTTGAGAACTATTTGGGAAATCTTTGGTATTTGATTATTCGATCGGAAAGTTTAATACTGTCTATTTATCTGGAATGTGATACAATATGTGGAATTCATAGAGTTAGGCATGAAATGCGAAGTATGTGATATTTCGGATTTACGATGTCTAAAGTGATTGTGGATTCCAAATGTTGTAGTTTTACACTTTCTTTTCTGTGACCGTAAGCGTAGTATGTGGTGTATCGCCGGCTTCGTTGCTATACATCAACGACAATCGGGATACGCATACTTGCTTACGTTGATGATATGAGATATTATGTGTTGCTGTGATATGTTATATTGGATCGTCGCGTTCTGAATAGCCGGGGGTTTTATGTGAGATGAGAGTTTTCTTTTTCATTCATGTAAAATTCATTTGTATGTAATATTCTTTTATTGGGGCACTTCCGGGGTGAGGATGATGTCACCGTTGTATATTATTTACTTTTCCGTATTAGGTAGACTCAAGGCGGGGAGCATAAGTAACCGGGTTCTAGTGTCCAGTGGGAGACCATCTCGAGGAGTCGAGACCGGGTCTCCTAACCCTAGAATTGGCAGTGTTGCTTACCGCTCTCGTAGGGGTCTAGGGATGTGGGTTTAGCTATTCATCGCGACCGTGGAATCCGTGTTTTATACAGGCTCGTATTAAAATACGGACGTCCTAGTATATCCAATATTTCATATATGTTCTTCTGCTGCAATGTTCTGTGATGAGATCATATTACTGCCTGAGACGAATGTTTATATTATATATATGAGATATATGTTATATTGCAGATTTCGTTTCAAATGTGATGCTTGTGAAGCATAATAAAATGGGACTTCATTAATGAGATTAATGAAACTAAAACAAACCTGAGATGTTGTAGAAACTTGTTTAAAAACTGGTAGCTCCAGTTCTTGCTTTGCATAGCGGTGTTTCTTGTAGAACATCCAGCACCTTATTCGATAAGGAAGGAGCCAAGATCCTTTCACCGGGAGTGACCTCTTTAGCGAAACTAGCAGATGCTACTTACTCGGTTTGTCTTTTGATTGCTAATATAGTTCTTGCTTTGCACAGCGATATATATGATATATCCTGCACCTTATTCGATGAGGAAAAAGCCGACGATCCCTTCATAGGGAGTGACCTCTTTAGCAAAACTAGAAAATCCTCAAAAACACTCCATTTAAAATCACTCGATTCTACAACGATATCAAGTTCAATACGCAAAGGGTTTTTCTTAAAAACCTGTCGTAGCCCTCCGTCATTTCAGATAAGTACTAGTTAGTATTCGTGCTACGTTTGTTGACTATGTTAAGGCATAGTGTGCGGTAGCTAATTAGTGCTTATCTGTATAAGCATATGATGCGATTGGATTAGGGTAGTCGTGCGACTTTGTTGGCTATGTTAAGGGCCATGCGGGTGGGTTTAATTCAATCGGGAAATGACGGGTTGAACTTGAATAGCACTTATGATTTGTTGACTATGTTAAGGTCATATAGCTGCTAGGGGTAAAATATTATTGGGAATTTCAAGTGTTGAAATTTGTAATGAGATTGCATACCTTCTATGAGATAGTTGGATCCCGATACCCCCTGCGAGTAAGAGTTACTCCTGGGAGAGTTTTACACATTACAATTAGCCGATCAAGTAGGTGTCTAACAAGGTGTTAACGGGGTTATGCCCATGGGAAAATGAGGTTTACTTTAATTAGGTCCGTGCGAAAGCACGGGGTACCTCCCTCAAAGTACCGGCACTGGCCTGGCTGAAAGATTGGCGAACTTGTAGGGTGTAATTAATCCCGGCTAGTCTTTCCTTTTAGGGTTTGAAGGAAGATTTGACTAAAACAGTGGGAGACATCCTGATTAGATAAATTGATAACCAATCTAATCTTGTAAAAGCGCACGCTGAGTGTTTTCTTCTCTCTCTCTCTTCAGGTAGCGACCATATCACGCCTTAATCAAGATAATAAATACGGATGTATTGACCGAACCTACTTGTTATACTGAGCTGGAGAACGTTGGTCCTGCTCTAACTTATAATTGTTATAAGACAGAGCAGGAAATTGGGGATTACCAGAATTCCCGTACCAGCCAAACGAAGAAAGTGCATGCTGATGCATCTTCTTCGGGTGTGTTCATTACAGAGAACTGTTTCTCAGTATCCTTTACGTCCTGGGTATGAGATACCGGATCAGGATCCCGCATATGTAATCTGTTACATGGGCTACAGATAGGTAGAGAACTGAGAACGGGTGATAAGTTTCATGAGATAGAAACGGTGCAAGTGTTGCAGCCAAGTCTGTTGGTCACTATCACCCTGTATTACCAGAATACATTGATTCTGAACGAATGTTATTAGATACCGAACCTGGTACACAAAATCATATCAGTCTCTTTATTTAGATAAAGAAGGATATAATTTTGTATTGTTAGATATTGTTTTGAACATTTCCTATATCAAGAGTTGATCGGTTCAGGCACGTTATCTAAAAACATTGACGTTCTAAATCAAACTACAGTTCTTAGTATACAGAACACACATAAGAGGAAAAGTTCAGAAATGAATGAATCCTTCTTGAGGTATTGTAGACTAGGTCATATCAATGCGACCCGACTAGCTGAAGTTACATTTAGATGCATATTTAAATATGTTTAAATTTACATCTTGTGAAACTTGCCGGTCATGTCACAAAGATAAGATGACCACAGCTCAGTTTATTGGAAACAGAGAAAGAGTTAGTGAACTCTTGGATTGATACATGCTGATGTATGAAGGTCCCCTGTCTATACATGCCAGGACCGGTTCTTTGTACTCATTACATTCACTGATAGTCTCACAAGATTCGCACATGTGTTCCTGTTGAAACACAAGTCTGGAATTTTTGAGAAATTCAATGAATATGAGTTAAAAGTAGAGAACCAAAAACGGGTATAAGTATTATGTCCTTTGATGAGATCAAGGAGGAGAATACTTGAGCACGGGATTCCTAGACTATTCTAAAGGAGAATGAGATTCTCTCTCAGCATAACTCCTCCGTATACACCATAGCACGATGGTATATCGGGGCGGAGCAATAGCACCCTATGTGATATGGTGTGCTCTATGATGAGTACTACTGAGTTTCTTATTTCCTTTTGGGAGTTATGCACTTGAGAAGCTGCATACCAGTTGAATAGGGTTCAAATCAAATCAGTTGCCTACCACTTCATATGTGATATGGAAAGGGAAGAGCCCATATCTTAAGTTTGTTAAGATTTGGGGATGTCCAGCCTATGTTTAAAAGCATAATCCGGACAAGCTCGAGGCAAAGTCAGTTCTGTAGATGTTTGTTGGATATCCCAAGCATTCGCGAGGGAATATCTTCTACTTAACCGAGGAACAAAAGATGTTTTGTTTCTCAGCATGCAACCTTTGTGAAAGGGAATTTCTTGTGGAAAAATTAGTGGTCATGAGGTAGAACTGGAAGGAGTTCCAGCTATACAAACTACAGCAGATGATTTAGTAGAACCAAAGGATTCAATAGAAACTAACGAACCTCAGCCTCTCCGCCGATCTAGTAGGGTTCCTCACCCACATGAGAGATACTTCGGTTTCTCTATGACAGTGGGAGCGAGGATTGCATCATGAGATGATGACCTAACTATTTTTGAGCTGGCAATCAGGAGTGGGACTCTGTAAGAATGGCTGGATGCTTAGTGATCTGAGATGGAATCCTTATACACCAACAAAGTATGGACTTTGGTTGCTTTATCTGAAGGGTTAAATCCCCATCAGGAGCGAGTATATCTTGAGAAGATTACTTGGTGTACATGGAAAAGTTGAAACTTTCAAAACTATGCTTAAGTCCATCCAGATCCTACTTGCCACTGCTACATACTATGACTACGATATCTGGTGGTTGGGTGTCATGACTGCTTTTCTAAATGATGTTTTAGAAGAGAGCGTCTATAAGTACACAGCCAGAGGGCTTCATAGACAGTGGGAGAAGCGGAAACATGTGCAAGATGTTTTATGTAATAAAGCAGGCATCATGGAGTTGGAACGTCTGTTTTGATATGGTAGTCAAAGAGTTTGACTTCATCAAAATGGTAGATGAACCTTGTACATACAAAAAGGTAGTAGGGAGTATGGTGGTGATCCTCGTAGAGAACGTGGATGACATACTCTTGATAGGGAAGGAGTTTCCTATGCTACGCTCGGTTAATCTCCGCTTATCACAAGGATTCTCCATATAGGATCAAAATGATACCTCCTAAATCCTGGGTTTTGGATCTATGAGATAGATCTAATTGGATATTAGGATACTCACTAGTTGTAGTGAGATGGTATCAATCGATCCTGGGGAGAATCACTGGAAAGGTTCCAGAGTGATAAGGACGACTGAATGTCAGTCGCAGGCATTGTCTTTACCCTCAGTGAAGGGACGGTATGTTGGAAGAGTTCCAAGCTAGATACCGTGACATACTAGACGATTAAAGGCAAGATACATCATTATCAATGATGCTACCAAAGAGGCAGTCTGAATACATATAAGTTCATGAGATGAACTTTGTTCCTACCATTGTGTGATAATGGAGTTGTGGCTTATGCCAAGGAACCCCCATTCCATAAGAAATCCAGATATAATTCTTAGGCAGTATCACCTGATCATGGAGATGGCTGATCTCCAGGGAGATCGATGTTAGGAGAGTAGACACAGAAGACAACAGCGCGGATACACTCACAAAGGCCTTTTTCCCAGTAGAGACTTTTATGGGATGGTTGAGTATGAGATACTTCAACCGCAGCAAATTGTTGGGTATGCGATACCACAACAGATGGCCCTAGTGCAAGTGGGAGATTGTTAGTTATATGAATGCCCTAGAGGCCATTACTGTACATACGATGTATATTGTAGTGGATGCTAAGACATATATAGGGAGGACTTTCATGCTCGACATGATAGGATGCTATCTGGTTGTACTTTATCTTAAACATGTACTCTGATTGTCTCTATATTACATGTTGATAAAGCCCTTAGGATATGTACTCGACTACTGGGACTATGATGAGATCATACTAGTGGGGCCATGGTAGTCGACGAGTACATCTTATAACTGTTCCTAGTCGAGGGTGTATCGAGATAGGGCATCGATACACCAGAGTAGACTAGCGTATACGCATCTTGACCCATATGATGGGCGATGGATGATCCCATATCCATCGGTGTTTGACATCAAGGATGGTGTACGGGTGCTCAGTAGAGACTGGGTACACTGGACGGACTCGCCGAGAACTCCCAGATGGTATTATACCTCACGTCAGATGGCAGTTCTCCGGTGACACTGGTACAGAGTAGTCTGTTGACCCGAGATCGTCATAGAGTCTTGTGTGATTCCCACTGTTCTTTGATTTCCATAATACCACATCCAAGAGGGCGTGCAAAAAGGTGGCTTTTGGGTACAGTCCCAAATCACATGGAGGCAATGAGCGATAGGAGAGGATTCGTCTCTCCCGGTATAGGGAGTTGATGTTGTGTTGTGTTCGATTGGATATAACTGAAAATCCCTGGCCAGGGTTACTGAGATTTACTGGTAAGTGTTATCAGTAGTTTCTCGAACTGTTATAGACCTTAAATCAACACGACTTATCAAGCTACTGGGGTCTGACGTTTACCACCCCTAAGTGAGATATGCGACATATCAGACGACGAGACCGGACTGTACGGGAGTGTTACTCACTGGATTCACAAGAGAATGTACAGGCTTGATTGTTGATCTTCTGAGCGCTCAATACTTGGGTGGCTGTTACGTTTAGCTGACCGCTTGCAGCTTGTGGGTGTTTGATATGATCATCACCTACTGCCGGCGTATTGACGATTCTTTAGAGTCCTACACAGAGGTTTCTTAGCTTAGGCAAAACGGAGTAGGAGCACATATGTGTTATGTGCGGGACCGAGAACAATACGTGTATGTGATACCGTATTAGATTCTCACGATATGAGATATCGGCCGGGTATATGTGATATAGCCGGGTCATCGGATCAAGTGTTGATTCGATGAACTGATACAGATTATATTAGTCGGTTAATTGTGAAATAGCCAGATTATCGGATCAAGTGTTGATTCGATAATTTAATGTATAATTATATATTTGATATATTAAATTACATTAACTGATATAAGCTCACTAAAAGATTCTTTTTCTCACTCGGATAATACATTGATATATATGCGATATATGTTAATTGTATTATTTTATTTTGTTACAATAAATATTGTATATGTGATATATAATATTGTAACATGATATGATTACTAATGCAACTTATTTAGTGGAGATTAAAAAAGATTAGGGTTTGATTTGGGTTAGTTCATTCATGAACCTTCTAGAAGGTTTTCCTTTTTGTTTTGTGTAAGGTATTTTCAAATGACTCACCTTTAACCCAACCCAAACCCTAGCCCTAGTTAAATCTCTACAAGGGTTTAGTTGACTATGGTTGCATTATTCATCATTATCATTACTTTGCATTATACATCACAAAAGGATTATTCTTTTATTCCATTCCTCTTCTTCTTGCTTGAGTTCTTCATGAAAAGTTTTCTTGCTTTGATTTTGTGATGAAAAATGAGTGAGAATAAGAAAACAAATGAGAGAAAAAATCCTACTTCATCATCCTCATCTATCCTTGCCATTTAGATGAGGGTGTTCACTTCATTTAGTGAGTGTTAGCTTGTGTTAATAAAACTTCAATGTAGATCATCTTTGTTGTCGATGATCGGAAGCAAGACTGCATCTTTCTTTTCGTGGAGCCTCTCGAGAGTCCGGAACACGATGATCGCAGTGAAGGGACCACAACACGGAGCTTAAGAAGTGAAGGACCGGATCTACAAAGGTTGTAATCCCTCTCACTTAGTGTTAAAGTGTTTAACATGCTTGTTTTTGCATAAACTCTAGTTTAAAGATCCGGCTTTGGGTTGTTCGGCACGACTTAAATTTAAATCGGGCATGGTTGATGCCTCGTAGACCCTTGTGGAAGTTCCCAGTATCCCTACAAATAGTACAAAACTCTCTCCTTTTCCTGGTCATTCTCTTGTGCCCATAGCACGCGTAGAGAACCCTCAAGTGTCGTTGTATATAGGATAAGGGGTTTTCTCTTAACTGGAGCGATCGATACCGGTGGATTTTGCAGGTATTTTTTGATTTCGTATAGTGCATTTGGCACTTTTGATCCTAGACGAACGGGGTCCCCTTCTACATCAAATGACTGTAGGGACGGCATTTTCCGGAGTGGTTGGCTATGAACCGCCGGATATAGGCGAGCTTTCCTTAGAGGGATCGCAACTGTTTGAGGGTCCATGGCGTGGGCATTTCCGTAATCTCCTTGATCTTTGAGAGATCGATTTCGATACCCTGGTGCCGTATGATGAATCCTAGGAATTTTCCTGAGGAGACTCCAAATGCTCATTTTAGAGGATTCATCTTCAGATTATACTTCCGAAGACGTTGGAACACTATATTTTGATGTTCCCAATGTTTCTCATAAGATTTGCTTTTAACCACAAGGTCGTCGATGTAACATTCCATGATCTCATGGATGAGCTCATCGAAGATCTTTTTCATGGCCCTCTGGTAGGTAGCGCCATCGTTCTTCATACCGAAGGGCTTCACCTTATAACAAAATATGCCCAGTAGAGTCCGGTAGGCAGTATGCTTTTGATCTTCAGGACGCATTTTTATTTGATTGTATCCTGAAGATCCATCTATGAAGGAGAAGACATCATGGGTAGACGTGTTATCGATCATCAGCTCGATAACAGGTACTGGGAAATCATCCTTCGAGCAAGCTTTGTTGAGATCCCGAAAGTCCCCGCAAATGCGCATCGTCCTATTTTTTTTATCACCGGAATGATGTTAGCGATCCAGTCGGGATATTGAACTTCTTGGATGAAGCCGGAGTCGATTATTTTCTTGACCTCAACATTTATCGTCATCTCAAGTTCGAGCTGCATTCTTCTTGGCGTCTGTTTAACTGGCTTTATGTCTGGCAATATGGCCAGTTTATATACTGCTACCTTTGGATCTAGACCCGGCATTTCGGAATAGTTCCATGCGAAGCAGTCTTTATACTACATGACCATGTCGTTTAACGTGGCTACCTGTTTTTCAGATAGTAGCTCACTGACGAACGTTGGCCTCGGGTCGTTTTCCGTCCCTAAGTCAATTTTCCTTAGGTTATCTGCCGTATTGTGTATCCCGTCTTCCAGCTCTTTTGGTGCTGGTGGAAACTCTGAGATCAACTCATCCTCGTCTTCGTTTGCGAAGCACTTGAAGGGGTCATCTATAGTCTCGTGCCCTCTCTCTTTTGAGAGTATTACCATATGGCAGGTATGGGTTTGCTTCCATTCTTGATGATGAGTTGTTCCTGTCCTCACGGTATAGGTCCTCATCGGCTCATACTTTTGCGGCAGGGTTACCCTCCAGTTGTCGGACAAAGCGAACCTGCCTTATTGATACTGGTCTTCGACCCAGTCTTTGAAGGTGCAGCAGTCTTCAAGGAGATAACCTATTGCTCGGTGATAGGAGCAATAATCTTGATGATGAATCTCGTTTATTTGTTCGGGGTGCCGAGACTCCGGAAGCGTCATCATTTGATGCTTCATGACAAGATTGCATATTTTCCTTGTCTTGTCTTGAGGGAAAGATTATTCCCGACCCATCATCATGACAAGATCTGCCCTGTTGTTCGCGAACGTTGTTTGCGCTCTTTGTCCTGTTTTCGCATCTATTTCAAAAAATTTCCTTTTTGCGAGGACATACAGTGAGCTGGGGATGGAGGTCATTGTAGTCTTCTTTCTCTATGGACTGCTGTTGAGGCGTAGCATCCTGGAATTTTCATAAATAGCCATTTCGTGACTGTGGTTATCCTGAATCTTTTGATAGGCTTCTTTTATTAGCTTGTCAACTTGTTCTTCGAACGACGGGCTTAACGTTTTTAGAGCGGGATCTCGTTCTGTTTCAATGTCACGGCTATTTGGAAAAGCGTTCTCTTTTTCACCAAAGCTGTTTATGATGCGGCAGCTGTAGAATCGTTCCCGTTTCTTGGACTAAACGTATCCGAGCCCGGTTGTTTCCATCTTTCCGTTAGGCATCTTTCGCTGGGTCCTAGGGATATCCCAGATCTTTTTGTAGAATTGGGCTTGCCGAACAGTTTGTTCGAAGGGCACACCTTGGCATCTTAACTGCCTTTTCAATCCCTCCATGTAGTATCTTGGCAGACGGATTGGTTGAAGCCTGTCAAGTGCAAAATCGACACCGTGCTAGACTTCTTTCTCTACTCTGGTCTCCGTAGATTGGTAGATGAGGATCGCCTTTTCACCTCTTCGCCCGGGAGGCACGTAGAAAGTATGTAGTTCATGTACGCTGTATGTATCGAGCGCATCAAGTTCCTTATAATGCCGAGGTGGAACCATTATGATTTGCCGGCTCTGATATTCTTCGTCGAGGGTTTGCACTGACGGGCGGATGGAGAACACTGTGTTGGCCTCGTCCTCGGAGTCGCTGCTAAAGACCAGAATAGGGGTCGATGGTCTGGGCTGTAAGTCGATATCGCGCACCCCGCGTGTTCGTGGGGAGGCGGAATATGCAAAAAACAATTTTTCAAAGCTCGCAACATCGACTTGAACTCCAGTATCGATACTAAACCCTAACTAGCTAACAAGCAATGAGGTTTAACTACCATGATACGAAGTTATACCTCACGATACATGTCCTTCGGGTCTTCTCCGCTGTCCTCTAACTCGTCGTCAGCTCCAAGGATCGGAATGGATCGAAGAAACCTCGACGGCCTACTCGAGTCAAAGACGATCCGCCCGAGAATCTATAGTCCGAGCTCTTACCTCAAATCCGAGAAAACTACGGCATCTAGCTTGCTAAACTAGATTTCCTAGGTTGTGTAGAGTGAGAAGATAAAGTGATTTGTCTCTTGGAACCCTAGGTTTCTCAACTCATTAGAGTTCTAGGGTTTTGAGGAAGAAGAAGGAGCACTTGAGGCAATGAGAGGAGAGTGAACATTGAAAACCTCCTTTGCTGCCCTCTCTTGGTTCTATGAAGCATATAAGATATTTTATTAGATAAATCTCACTAAATATCAACCAGGCTTCATTAATACCAAGTGGTGAGTCATGACCATGAGTCACCAAGTGCTATTCTAGGTTCAATATAAAGTTCCACCTCATTCCTCCACCTATTTAGTTTAATCCAAAAAGAATAAACCTTAATAGGTGTCCCTTCTTCTACAAGCTTTCCCGAACAATTATGAGAATGCCCCTCATCTGTATATACATACCCGCATCTACATTCCAAAGAACACGAATACAAAGAGACGAAACAATCCATCAATATAATACTAGGATCCGGCTTAAACTAAAGCCCACTAGTATTACATGCCCAATCATCATACGCGCACAAGTGCACGTACGTGATCGAAGCCCTGCCATAAAACCATATGGCCTCTACACCTTTTGCCCGGTGCAGGGAAACCCTCTATGTGGGACTGTAAAGACTCGACACTACGCTGGCAGTGGGTTGAACTACAAGCCGCAAGCGGTACTAGCTGCACATAACAGCTACCCAGGTATGTATCGATAAGAAGGCCGATGAGCTAACTCATCCAAACTGCTACTGAGCCTGTATGTGACAATCTCCGTACAGTCCGGTCTATTCGTCTAAGAGTATCGCATATCGGGCCTAGGGGGCGGTAATCTTCAGACCCCTAATAGCGCAATAAGTTGACGGACTAAGCTGTACTCATGTCACCTAGGAACTGCTATCCGACGATAGGTATAATACCCACCAATAGTTCCCGATGAGTCATGTCCAGTCTACTCATAATCTAATGAGCACCTGCATACTATCTCCAGTACGACGTACTAATGGCTGTGGGACAGACCATCTCCCATGCTGGGATGAGAAGCGTATACACTAGTCTACTATGGAGTATCAATGCTCCGTCTTGATAATACTTTAAGTATGGACCTATATAGGATGTGCTTATAGACTACCTAGCCCCACTAGTGTGACTGCCATAACAACGCTGGTAATCAAGCAAAGATGATAAGGGCTCTACCAATATGTATAAGCGACATGCTAAGAAAACACATGCACATATTGAGGTAGAAACAAACCAGGTAGCATACTACCATTTCGAGTAAGACTGTTACTATATTCGTGTATATTCTAAGCTTCCATCAAGTAATATACAATCCAGTATGATACAATAATGGCTTCTAAGGCATATATCACTAACAATTTCCCACTTGCACTAAGGCCATATACTGGCATATCGTAGACCGAAGATCTCAAATAGCCTTTTGAACACTGTCTGAGAGATGGCTTCTGTCAGTGGATTTGAAGTGTTGTTCTCCGTATCTACTCTCCTCACCTCGATCTCCTGGGGATCAACGATCTCCCTGATTAGGTGGTACCACCTCAAGATATGTCTAGATCTCTGATGGGACCTGGGTTCCTTCCCTAAAGCTATAGCGCCGTATGTTGTCACAATACTAAAGTATTTGACCAACAAATGGAAGGAAACACTTGAAGTTCAATTAAGAACTTTCTCATCCAGACGGCCTCTTTTACGGTATCTCATGCAGCGAACTACTCTGTTTCCATCGTCGAGTTTGCAACAGTGTCTTGCTTGGAGCTCTTCCAACAGACCACCCCTCCACTGAGGGTAAAGACATAACCCGACATGGACTTGGAGTCATTCTTATCACTCTGGAAGCTGGAGTCAGCAAAGGCCTCGATCTGGAGGTCTTTTCCGCCATACACCAAGAACATCTTCTTAGTCCTTCTCAGGTACTTGAGAATGTTCTTTACTGCTATCCAGTGCTTCTCCCATGGGTTTGACTGATACCGGCTTACCACACTAAGTGCGTAAGCAACATCTGGTCCGATACACAACATCACATACATTATAGAGCCTACCGCAAAAGCGTAAGGTATAATCGATTTGCGAGCCCTTTCCAAACCAGTCTTTGGAGACATCTCTTTGGAGAGGGTGATTCCGTGATACGCCAGTAGACTACCGCGCTTTGAATCTTCCATACTAAATATTTTAAGTATGGTGTTGATGTACCTTGACTGTGAAAGTCCTACCATCCTTTTTGATCTATTACGATAGATCTGGATCCCCAGAATGTAGTTGGTATCACCCAGGTCTTTCATGGAGAACCTTAGTGATAAGAATCATTTGACTGATTGTAGTATAGGAATGTAATTTCCTATCAAGAGAATGTTATCCATGTACTAGACGAGGAATCCTACAGTTCTCGCTACAATCTTACTATAAATGCATGGTTCATCTGGATTTTTGATAAAGTCGATTTCTTTGACCGTCTCATCAAAACAGATATTCCGCGATGCCTGCTTTAGTACATAAATGGACTTAAGCAACTTGCACACTTTCCTGCTGCTCTCACTCTGATTGAAACCCTCTGGCAGATCTATATAGAAGCACTCTTCTAAATAACCATTTAGAAAAGCCGTCTTTACGTCCATCTGCCGGATCTCAAAATCTTGGAAGGAAGCAATGGTAAGAAGGATCCGAATGGATTTGAGCATAACCACTGGAGAAAAGGTTTCATCATAGTGCAAACCAGGTCTTTGACGAAAACCTTTTGCAACAAGTCTAGCCCTATAGGTTTCAACATGTCCATCTAGACAATTTTCTTTCTGAAGATCCATTTGCAGCCTATGGGTTTTACCCCTTCTGGAGCAATGTTTAAAGTGCATACTTTGTTGGTGTACATAGACTCCATCTCGGTCCGCATTGCATCCAACCATTTACCGAGTCGCCGCTCTGAATGGCTTGCTGGAAACTAGTTGGCTCATCATTGTCAATGATGCAATCCTCTCTATCCTTGTCTATGAGAAAACCGTAGTATCTCTCGGGCGGATGAGACTGCCTACTAGTCCTGCGGATTGGCACATGGATGTCCTGTTCTTTTGAAATCTCTGGTTCTACTATACTTTCAGTAATAGTTTGTGGTTCTGGAATTTTTTCTAGTTCTATTGCGCTCCCACTAGTCTTTTTTAAAAAAAAATTGATTTTCTAAAAGGTGGGCATGACGAGGAACAAAAACCCATTTGTTCCTCTGCGTAACAGAAAAGATACCCCCTGGAGTTCTTTGGGTATCCCATAAAACAACACAATACTGAGCGTGCCTCGAACTTGTCCGCATACTGCTTTTTGACAAAAGCTGGACATCCCTATATCTTCAGATACTGAAGATAGGGTTTCTTCCCACTCCATATCTGATATGGTGTGGTTGGCACAGTCTTGGTAGGAACCTTATTCAAAAAGATATGCAGCTGATTCTAGTGCATAACTTCAGAAGGATTGCGGTAGCTCAGCGTTACTCATCATGGAACGAACTATATCTAATAGGGTTCTGTTCTGCCTTTCTGATACAGCGTTGTGTTGTAGTGTGTATGGAGGAGTAAGCTGAGAGAGAATTCCATTCTCTTTTAAGTAATCCAGGAACTCGACAGTTAAGTATTCACCACATCGATCAGATCTCAGTGTCTTGATACTTTTGCCTGTTTGTTTTACCACTTCATTCTTTTAATCTCGGAAATTCTCAAAAGGCCTCGGATTTATGCTTCATCAAGAAGACATGTCCTTACCAAGAGAAATTACCCGTAAAAAGTAATGAAATAGGAATAACCACTTCGTGCATCTGTAGATATTGGACTGCGCACGTCGCTGTGTGAGTTCTAAGAGTTCGCTCACTCTTGCTCCGTGTCCAGTGAACGGAATCTTTGTCATCTTTCCTATGAGACAATATTGAAAAGTTGTTAATTATATGTATGCCCTAGAAGCCATTATTGTACATATGATGTATATTATAGTGGATGCTTGGACATACATAAGGAGGACTTTCTTGCTCGACATGATAGTATGCTATATGGTTACAATCTATCTTAACATGTACACTGATTGTCTCTTTGTTACATATTGATAAAGCCCTTAGGATGTTTACTTGACTACCTGGATTATGATGCAGATCATACTAGTGGGACAAAGGTAGTCTGTGAGTACATCCTTTAATGTCCCTAGTCGTGGGTGTATCGAGACAGGGTATCGATATACCGAGTAGACTAGCGTATACCTTCTCGACCCATGTACATAGGCGATGGATGATCCCATATCCATTGGTGTTTGACATCAGAGATAATATACGGGTGCTCAGTGGAGACTGGGTACACTGGACGGACTTGCCGAGAACACCTAGATGGTATTATGCCTCACGTCAGATAGCAGTTCTCTGGTGACACTGGTACAGGTTATTCTGTCGACCCGAGATCGTCATAGAGTTTTGTGTGATTACCATTGTGCTTTGATTTCCACCTTACCACGTTCAAGAGAACGTGCAAAACGGTGGTTTTTGGGTACAGTCCCGAGTCACATGGAGGCAATGAGCGATAGGAGGGGATTTCGTCTCTCCCGGAATTGGGGGTTGATGTTGCGCTGTGCTCAATTGGCCATAACAGTAAGTCACTGGCCAGGGCTGTTTCTGAGATATACTAGTACGTGTTATCAGTAGTTTCTCGACCTATTATGAGACTCACATTGGCATGACTTATCAAGCTATTGGGGTATGACGTTTACCACCCCCAGGCGAGATATGTGACATATCAGACGAAAAGACCAGACTATACGGTAGTGTTACTGAATGGATTCGCAGGAGTATGAGTAGGCTTGCTTGTTGATCTTCTGATCGCTCAAAACCCGGGTGGCCGTTATGTTTAGCAGACCACTTGCGGCTTGTGGGTGTTTGATTTGTTCATCACCTACTGCCGGCGTATTGACGAGTCTTTAGAGTCCTACACAGAGGTTTCCTGGTTCATGGGAAACGAACTAGGAGCACATATTGATATATGCGGGACCGAGATTAATACTGTATGTGATACTGTATTCTATTCTCCTGATTTGTGTTATCGATCGGTTATATGTGATATAGCCGGGTTATCGAATCAAGTGTTGATTCGATAAGTTGGTACACATGATATTAGTCGGTTATATGTGATATAGCCGGATTATTAAATTAAGTATTGATTTAATAATTTAATGTATAATCATATATTTGATATATTAACATACATTAACTAATATTTGCTCATTTATGACTTCTTTTTCTCACTTGTGTGCATTAGTGTATATGTGATATATATTGATGTATATTATTATGTGTCATGCTAGATGATACATGTAACATGGGTGTACGAGACTCACACATTCTTATGATAATAATTGGGTGTTTATTTATTTAAGTAATTCGAAATTAATGGTAATTAGTCACATGGTTGAAGCTTGTAGAAGCTTGTGGAACCATTGACCAAGTCCACTAATTTTGTTTTACTTGTAGATATTTATTAACCTAACCATTATCCTAAGCCATGGTAAAGTCTCTACATGAGTCAGTGTATGACATAAACTCACCCATGGTTGCTCACCTCATGAGTTCATTCTCTCATCTTCATTCTTGATCTTCTTCTTCATTGAGAAAGCTTGCTAGCTTTTCTCAAGGTGAGAAAATATTGTGAGAAAAATAAATCTAAAGTGAGCCCATTTCCTATTTCATCATCCTCTACTATATTAGCCATTTAGTTTAGGGTGTTTGCTTCACTAATCTACAATTAGTTAAGAGGTAGCATGAGCTTGAGTCTTCTCGACGTAGATCATCTTCGGCCTCAAAGACTTCGAGCAAGCATGTTCATTTTTTCATGTGAACCCTTACTAGAGTTCGGGTGTTCACTACTTGGAGCGAAGAGACTACTACACGGAGCTTTAGAAGTGAAGGACTGGTCTACAAAGGTTGTATTCCTCATTCACTTAGTATGTAAAGATTTTTGCATGTTGTTTCATATAAATCTCTAGTTAAGATTCTAGGGTTAGGGTTCTTTAGAACGACAAAAATTTGAAAACGGCATAAACGATGCCTCCCGAAACCTTGCTGCCGACCTAGGAAACCCTATAGTGGTATCAGAGCCAAGCTAGAGAATTAGACGATATTTTTTAGATTACGAAACCGAAACTACTCCGAAACTTGAAACCCTAGAATCAAGTTTCTGTCGAATTTTAAATGGCCTCTAAAAATTTTTTTAGCAACTGCAGAATGTTGTTTGTGATATAACATGAACACAGTAGAAAAATTACCCCCCCGGCCGGATTTTGGCCGGCCACATGCATGGAAAAACCGGCATGCTCGGCCATGTCAGGGTATTCTGGGTTGAAATTTCTAGTATGTTCCAGTCTCTTGGTTTTGGTGTTTCAGGTGTTGCTTGTTTTTTCTAAGTTTGCATGTGATGTGATCTTACTGTATAGGCAATTCGGAGTGTTTCATATTCATAATTTTAATATTGTTTCGGGTATTCACAAGTTGTCTAGGCGAAGTTAAAAAGTTTGAACGAATATCAAAAACCCATTTTTCCAAGTTTAAGATATTCGGAAAAACATGCAAGTAATTATGTGAACCCTCTAGAAGAATGAAACCCTAACTCGACATAATTACCATGGAACCGCTTACGAACCTTTAGGTTTGTGGCAGTTCCACGGTACCACTAATGAGGCTTGGGTCTGCCTTTTTACTGTTGGTCCATAGGAACTGTGGCATGTTCTGGGTATTTTTAAACTGTGCTCAAGTGTTGAGCGCTCGGAGAATTGTGGGACTTTGATGAATCGATTGAAAAGTTTAACGTCGTCTGGATATCATGTGATAGGATACAATACTTGGAATCCATAAGAAAACTAATTTGAATTTTATAAATCAGCAATTTAGTCTCATTTGATCGGTTGCCACGGGATTTTGATGTGATCAAAAGTCCGTCACAATCACGTAGCATATGCGGATACTCGCCAGGTAACCTTATTAGATAGCCACGCCCCATAGCTCCGACCAAGTGACTGTAGGAGAACCCCGTTACCAAAAGCTTCCGTCCGGGTGCTCGCGGCCGCGGTGTTCCGCCTAAGTGCACTTCGTCGACGGAATTGGTGGTGCGGCCGTCTACTAAAGTTTCCAACGAGCATTCGATCAGGATGTCGGGAATCTTGTTGAATTACCCGATTAGATATTGAAAAGTGTTTTTGATATCAAGACTAAAATGCGGGGTTTATAATTGTTAGGTAAGAGATGTCTAAGAAATTCCAATTGTTGCGCAACCACCGTAAGTGTAATCGCCGGTTTTGTTGCTATACGTCAACGACAATTAGGACACACATATTTATTTATGTTGATGACATGTGATATTATGTGTTGCTATGATATGTTATATTGGATCGTCGTGTTTTGAATAGCCGGGTTTTTTTTATGTGAGATGGGACTTTTTCATTTTCATTCATGTAAAAGCTTGTATGTAATATTCTTTTATTAGGGCACTTCCGGGTTGAGGATGATGTCACCATTGATGTATATTATTTACTTTTCCGCATTAGGATAGACCCAAGAAGGAGAGCATAAGTAACCGGGTTCTAGGGTCCTGTGGGAGACCAACTCGAGGAGTCGAGTCCGGGTCTCCTAACTCTAGAATTGGTAGGGTTGCTTGCCGCTCTCGTAGGGGTCTAGGGATGTAGGTTTGGCTATTCATCGCGACCGTGTAATCCGCGTTTTTTACTGGCTTAATTTAAAACACGGAATTCCTAGTATATCCAATATTTCATATGTTATCTTCTGCTGCTGATATTTTGTGATGTGATCACTTGATATGTTCTGAGACGAATGCCTATATTATATATATAATATATAATAACTATTGATGCTTTCGTTTCTTATGTGATGCTTGGGAAGCTTAAATGATAGGACTTCGTTAATGAGATTAATGAAAGAAAAGAAACCTAAAAGATGTTGCAGAATCAAATTTTTAAAAAGGGTAGCTCTAGATTTTGCTTTGCATAGCGGTATTCCTTGTAGAATATCCAGCACCTTATTCGATAAGGAAAGAGCCGAGATCCCTTCACCGGGAGTGACCTCTTTAGAGAAACAAGCAGATGCTACAAACACTCGGTTTTTTTATTGCTTCTATAGTTCTTGCTTTGCATAGTGGTATTTGTGAAATATCCTGCACCTTATTCGATAAAGAAAGAGCCGAGATCTCTTCGCCGGGAGTGACCTCTTTAGCGAAACTAGTAAAAACCTCAAAAACACTCCTTTACAAAATCACTTGATTCGAAAACGATATCAAGTTCATTACATAAAAGGTTTTCTTAAAAACCTGTCGTAGCCCTCCGTCCTTTCAGATAAGTAATGCTTAGTATTCGTGCTACGTTTTTTGACCTTAGCCAAGGCGTAGTGCGCGGTAGCTAATTAGTGTTTATCTGCTACATATGATGCGATTGAGTTAGGGTAGTCGTACGACTTTGTTGACATTAGCCAAGGGTCGCACGGATGGGTTTAATTCAATCAAGAAATGACGGGTTGAACTTGGCTAGCACTTATGATTTGTTGACCATAGCCAAGGTCATAAGTTGCTAGGGGCAAAAGATTATCGGGAATTTCAAGTGTTGAAATTTGCAATGAGATTGCATACTTTCTATGAGATAGTTGGATCCCGATACCGACTGCGAGTAAGAGTTACTCCTGAAAGAGTTTTACACATGACAATTAACCGATCAAGTAGGTGTCTAGAAAGGTGTTAACGGGGTTACGCCCCTGGGAAAATAAGTTTTTTTTAATTAGGTCCGTGCGAAAGCACGGGGAACCTCCCTCAAAGTACCAACACTGGCCTGGCTGAAAGATTGGCGAACTTGTAAGGTGTAATTAATTCCGGCTAGTCTTACTCTTTAGGGTTTGAAGGAAGATTTGATAAAAACAGTGGGAGCCATCCTGATTAGATAAGATAATAAACCATTCTAATCTTGCAAGAGCATACGCTAAAGTGTTTTCTTCTCTCTCTATCTCTCCAGGTAGCGACCATGTCAGGCCTTAATCAAGATAATAATATAGATGTATTGACCAAACCCACTTGTTATGCTGAGCAGGGGAACATTGGTTCCGTTCTTTCTTATAATTGTTATAAGACTGAACAGGAAATACGGGAATATCCGGATTCCCCTGCCGCCCAAACGAAGAATAAGCATGTTGATGCATCTTCTTTGGGTGTGTTTGTTATCGAAAACTGTTTCTCAGTTCTCTACGTCCTGGGTATTAGATACCGGATCGGGATCCTATATATGTAATATGTTACATAGGCTAAGGAAAGGTAGAGAACTGGGAATGGGTGATTATTCCGTAAGAGTCGGGAATGGTGCAAATGTTGCAGCCAAAGCAGTTGGATATCACCTTGTATTATCAAATGGTAATACATTGATTCTGAATGAATGCTATTACATAACGACCCTGATATGCAATCTTATATCGGTTTTTTTATTAAGTAAAAAAGGATATAATTTTGTAGTACAGGATAATGTTATGAACATCTTCCTGAATCAAAAGTTTATTGGGTCAGGCTCGTAAAATAATGGCATATACGTTCTAAATCAAACCACAGTTCTTAACATACAAAACACACATAAGAGGAAGAGTTCAGAAATGAACGAATCCTTCTTGTGGCATTGTAGACTAGGCCATATCAATGCGACACGACTAGATAAGTTACATAAGGATGGATATTTGAATCCTTTCGAATTTTCATCTTATGAAACTTTCCAGTCATGTCTCAAAGGAAAAATGACCAAAACTCCGTTTATTGGACATGAAAAAAGAGTTACGGAACTTTTGGGATTGATACATAATGATGTATGTTGGTCCCCTGTCTACACATGCCAGGACTGGTTCTTTGTACTTCATTACATTCACTGATGATCTCTCAAGATTCAGACATATGTTCCTGCTGAAATACAAGTTTGAACCTTTTGAGAAATTCAAAGAATATAAGTCAGAAGTAGAGAACCAAAATGGATATAAGTATTTTGTCCTTTGATGTGATCGAGGAGGAGAATACTTGAGCACGGAGATCCTGGACTATTCTAAAGGAAAATGAGATTCTCTCTCAGCATTACTCCTCCGTATACACCATAGAACTACGGTGTATCGGGACGGAGCAATCGTACCCTATTAGATAAGGTGTGCTCTATGATGAGTACTGTTGAGTTACCTATTTCCTTTTGGGGGTTATGCACTTGAGAAGTTGCATACCTATTGAATAGGGTTCCAACCAAATCAGGTGCCTACCACTCCATATGAGATATGGTATGGGAAGAGCCCATGTCTTAAGAAAGTTAAGATTTAGGGTTGTCCGGCCTATGTTAAAAGCAAAATCCGGAAAAGCTCGAGGCAAGGTCAGTTCTGTAGAAGTTTGTTGGATATCCCAAGCATTCGCAAGGGAATATCTTCTACCGCACCGAGAAACAAAAGGTATTTAATTTCTCGGCATGCCAACTTTTTGGAAAAGGAATTTTTTATTGAAGAAATTAGTGGTCATGAGGTAGAACTGGAATAAGTTCCTGCTATACAAACTACAGCTGATGATTTGGCAGAACAGGAGGATTCACTAGCTCCCGACAAACCTCAGCCTCTCCACCGTTCTGGTAGGGTTCCTCATCCGCCTGAGAGATACTTCGGTTTTCTCAATGATAGTGGGAGCGAGGATTGCATCATGAGATGATGACCTAACTTGTAACGCCTTAGATTTCGGTTAGTGTTAATTAGACGGCAGTGCGGGTTTACTGTAAAAAGTTTACCAATTTGGGTTCCTCATATTTTATAACATTTAATTAATAATTTATTATTATTTGTTATGGCATGCACACACATGTGCATGTTTATGTGAGGGTGTGTTTGTGTAATCTAGATTAGTGACCATGACACTTAACCTAATCTAATCCTTTGCTTTAATCCATTCCTAGTTTAAACTTTAACCCTAATCCTAGATATTTGTTGTGTGAGGTGAGATATTTTCTTTCGTATTTTGGATGTGAGAAGAGATGGCACATGAGTCATGCTAGCATTTATGTGAGAGTTAATGCTTGGTGCACTCACCTTAACCTCACCTCTCTCTCTTTTCATTTCACTCTCTCTCATTCTCTCTCACTTCATCTCTTTCTCAATTATTTCATCTCCTCTCTCATCTCAACTGAACACTTGGTCGTTCCTTCACAAAACCATCACAAACTTCACAAAATCTCACCAAAATGACTTCTTTTGCCTAGTTTTGCCTCTTGGATGATTTGGAGCTTGGAAAGCTAGGATTTTTGAGCTTGTGGGAGTAGGTAATGATCTCTATCTGTTCTTTATGTTGTTATAGTGTTGTGTAGCCTTTTAGTTTCAGTTTTGATCGTTTAAAGTTAAGTTTCGTGCAAATATCGTATTTTTTAGTGTCGTTTGTGATATTTGTGATCTGCTGTGACCCCGAGAGTATACTAGAAAACCAAACAATGTAGTTGTGTTGTACCTGAGACCATAGGACATCACCTGGAGCACGAACCCCTAGAGCTTGGACTCGGCCGGCGACGAGAAGGTGAATTCCGGCGACGCCGGATTTGTGTTGGAGTTTGGGTGTGGGTTTTTGTGGGTAGCTGTATGCTTTGGTTTAGGTGTGTTTGGTCCTGTTTGATTTTTGGGTTTTCTCTATATACAAAATCTGGGATCACATAGCTTGTTTCTTGTGTTACGATTACGTATGTTACGTTATACGACACGGTTCGTGCACTTTGTATGGCTTTACTCTGGGGTTGGTTTCGTAGTGTCGCTACGCACGTTAGCCACAATACGAACACTTGAGAGTATGTTTTGAGTTGGTGCGTTGGTCAAACGTAGTTTGTACGTGTTTTGGGTCTATTGCTAATATATACTTGTTATATTGTTTTATGTTTTAGGTTCGCAGGCGGGGACTTCGGACGCTGCGAAGAGGGGAAAACAGGTGGTAGGCTTTACTTAGCCAGGAGTGTTGGTGAGTAGATTTAACATCTACAGGAGAATCGCCCGCATGGCGTTATACGTCTAGGCTAGAGATGATATGATATTGTTGCATATTCTATTGCATATATAGAGTTTGCGCATACACCTCATTTCATAGTTACTTGTTGTGCTTGGACTTGTACCCTTAGGACACTGCCCTATTATTGACGGCTCATGTTGCACGAGCACTGATTGTATGCCACACACACCGTCAATAATTGCCATGACACGCACAACACATATACATATATGATATTGTTTGGTTAGGGACATTGAGACATTGATTCATATTTCTTTATGCATATGACATATAGCATACCTGTATACCTACATGCTTACACATATGCCTTGACATGCTTACATGCTAGTTACCTTTATACCTATATGGTATTGTACCATTAGTGATAAGTATATACTCATATGAGACATAGCTACATGTACATCTTGCATACATACTTACACTTATACCTGGAGGGTATTACATCACTACTGATAGGTAGATACATATGCCTTGCTATACCTACATGTTTATACATATATCTGGCTATAGCTACATGTTCACCTTTATTTGATGTTATATGGACTTGAAGAAATTAGGAACCGCATGATATGTATATTAACTTGTTGCAGTTAAATAGCGGCTTTTCCTTTATATGCTCACATTACAGTTTTATGTTGCATATATTATATTCATGGATTTTCTCATTGAAATATGGATTTTTCATGATGTTTTCTGGATTTGAGGACCGTGGTAGTTTCATGAAATTATGTATTATTTGAAAAAACTCGCTTTCTCTTGATATGATATTTCAGCAGCCGCCATGAGATTTATCGGTTTTGATATATATAACCCATGTGAGGAGGCGTCGTGGGCCGTGTGCGGGTACATGGTGGGGCCCGGAGGTACCCCGGGGCAAGAAAGATATTTCGATATACCACGCCGATGAGCCTTATAGGGGAACCATACATACCGGTGACAGTACCTATGACTCGGCGGTTATTGTGGGGATACCGACCGGAGTTATGTGCATTTGGATACGTCGAAAGGCGAGGGTCGAAGATAGGCACTCGGGTTTTCGGGATAGCGTATGATACGTACCTATAAGGGGGCCAGTCGTGGTGACAGCACCTGATAGATCAGTATTTATGTGTCGATACTTGACACTTGGTTTCATGATATTTTTACTCCTACGTATATATAACAGTGGAATGGGATGCTATTATATACGCATATATATATATATATATATATATATATTAGTGGAATGGGACGCTAATATATATGTATACATATCAAATTTATATACATCATCATAATGATTCATGCAAATAAATTTATTCAGGATATAAGAGATTCACTTGATATTGGACACTCAGAATATATGAGATTTACTTGATATTGGACACTCAGGATATATGAGATTTACGGGATATTGGACACTCAGGATATATGAGACTTACATGATATGAGAGCCAATTTGGGGGCTGATTTGAGAAAATTGGGATTTGGATTGTCTTGATGGACTTTGGTCCTGCCACAAGGTCAAGATTCCGTGGGAATGACATGTTTTATCTCATACTCCGCATTTACTTTATATGCATTACTTCATGTATTAGTAGTACCTGATAGAGTACCTTTCATGACTGTTGCATATACATATTGCCATATTATTGCTTCATGTATTAGTTGTACCTGATAGAGTACCTTTCATGACTGTTGCATATACATATTGTCATATTATTGCTTCATGTATTAGTTGTACCTGTTAGAGTACCTTTCATGACTGTTGCATGCATATGAAAATTTATTGCTATTAGCTTGCATATGATAGATTCGTGCTGTACGTGCATACTTGCGATTACCTGCATATGTTATTTACTATTCATGAGTTGGCAACTCATCCCCGTTGTGCCACAGTGTTTTGCAGGTTGTTCCTCAGAGTAATCGAGGCAGGCTTTCTTTTTCATCTATCGTATCATCTTTTGCTGCGGATACCGCTTCGGCTCGTAGTGTGCAGTTTTTCTATAGGTAGGTTTTGCGGTTATCTGTTTATGTACATTGTATTTTGTTGTATCTTGTACTCTCCATCTACCGCTTTCATGTATTGACTTAGAGACTTGATGTGAGGACGATAGTATATTTTTTTGTGACTTGGAGGTGTTTTATGCAGTTTTATTTATATCGTCTCTTATTTCTTCGCTACGGCATCGTATATCTGTTGTGGTGGTTGTTTTCCGCCTTTGGACGTGTTTTTGCTCCCGTTTGGGGATGCTTTACTTATTATCTTGTTGTACCCCTTTTGGAGATGGTTTTTACAAGGGAGGTGCTGCCAAAATTTTAAAGGAAATAAAATTAGGACTTTAAAGAATTTGGTTTGAGATTTTAAAGTTTTAAAAATATTATTATCACTTACTATTTTTGTTGGTTTAGATTGCTGGGTTTTCGGCTTACTTAAATTGCGTTACGCCTTTAGACGTTACGTAGTTTAAGGGCCGTCACGTGCCAATTTCGGGTCATAACACAACTAGTTTCGAGCAGGCCATCAAGAGTGGGGACTCTGCAAGAATGGCAGGATGCTAAGCGATCTGAGATGGAATCCATATACACCAACAATGTATGGACTTTGGTTGCTATATCTGAAGGGTTAAATCCCCATCAGGAGCAAGTATATCTTGAGAAGATTACTTGGTATAGATGGAAATGTTGAGACTTTCAAAGATAGACTTGTTGTAAAAGGTTTTCGTCATCGACCAGGTGTAGATTATGATGAAGCCTTTTCTCCAGTGGCTATGCTTATGTCCATTCTGATCCTACTTGCCATTGCTACATACCATGACTATGATATCTGGCAGTAAGGTGTCATGACTGCTTTTCTAAATAGTGATTTAGAAGAGAGCGTCTATAAGTACACAGCCAGATGGCTTTGTAAACAGTGGGAGCAGCGGAAACATATGAAAGTTTCTTTATGGGTTAAAGCAGGCATCACAGAGTTCGAACATCTGTTTTGATGTGGTAGTCAAAGCGTTTGACTTCATCAAAATGGTAGATAAACCTTGTATATATAAAAAGGTAGTAGAGAGTAAGGTGGTCATCCTCGTATTATACGTGGGTGACATACTCTTGATAGGAAAGGAGTTTCCTATGCTATATTCGGTCAATCTCCTCTTATCACATTGATTCTCCATATAAGAGCAAGGTGATACCTCTTAAATCCTGGGTTTTGGATCTATGAGATAGATCTAAGTGGATGTTAGGATTCTCACTAGGTGTAGTGAGATGGTATCAATCGATCCTGAGGAGAATCACTGGATAGCTTCCAGGGTGGTAAGGTCGACTGAATGTCAGTCACAGGCATTGTCTTAACCCTCAGTGGAGGGACGGTATGTTGGAAGAGTTTCAAACTAGATACCGTGACAAACTAGACGATAAAGGCTGGATACATCGCTGCCAACGATACTACCAAAGAGGCAGTCTGGGTGTATATAAATTTATGAGATGAACTTCGTTCCTACCATTGTGTGATAATGGAGTTCTGGCTTATGCCTAGGAACCCCGTCCCATCAGTGATCCAGACATATTCTAAGGCAGTACCATCTGATCATGGAGATGGTTGATCTCCAAGGAGATCGAGGTTAGGAGAGTAGACTCAGAAGAAAACACGGCAGATCCACTCACAAAAGCCTTTTCCCAAGAGAGACTTTTATGGGATGGTTGATTATGGGATACTACAACCACTGCTGATTGTTGGGTATTGGATACTACAACATATGGCCCTACTGCAAGTGGGAGATTGTTAGTTATATGTATGCCCTAGAGGCAATTATTGTAAATATGATGTATATTATAGTGGATGCTTGGACATACATAGGGAGGAATTTCTTGCTCGACATGGTAGAATGCTATCTGGTTACTCTTTATCTTAACATGTACACTGATTGTCTCTTTGTTAGATGTCGATAAAGCCCTTAGGATGTTTACTTGACTACATAGATTATGATGCTGATCATACTAGTGGGACAAAGGTAGTCTGTGAGTACATCCTTTAATGTCCCTAGTCGTGGGTGTATCGAGACGGGGCATCAATATACCAGAGTATACTAGCGTATACCTTCTCGACCTATGTAGATGGACGATGGATGATCCCATATCCATTGGTGTTTGACATCAGAGATGATATACGGGTGCTCAGTGGAGACTGGGTACACTGGACGGACTCGCCGAGAACTCCTAGATGGTATTATACCTCACGTCAGATAGCAGTTCTCTGGTGACACTGGTACAGGTTAGTATGTCAACCCGAGATCGTCATAGAGTCTTGTGTGATTCTCACTGTGCTTTGATTTCCGCCTTACCACGTTCAAGAGAACGTGCAAAACGGTGGTTTTTGGGTATAGTCCCGAGTCACGTGGAGGCAATGAGCGATAGGAGGGGATTTCGTCTCTCCTGATATTGGGGGTTGATGTTGCACTGTGCTCTATTGACCATAACAGTAAGTCCCTGGCTAGGGTTGTTTCTGAGATTTACTGGTAAGTGTTATCAGTAGTTGTTAGTTATATGTATGCCCTAGAGGCCATTACTGTACATGAGATGTATATTGCAGTGGATGATGAGACATGTATAGGTAGGACTTTCTTGCTCGACATGATAGTATGCTATCTGGTTGCTTTTTATCTTAACATGTACACTTACGGTCTCTTTGTTACATGTTGATAAAGCCCTTAGGATGTGTACTCGACTTGCAGGACTATGATGCAGATCATACTAGTGGGGCCTGGGTAGTCCATGAGTATATCCTTCAATGTTCCTAGTCGTGGGAATATCGAGACGGGGCATCGATATTCCAAAGTAGACTAGCGTATATCTTCTCGACCCATGTGATGGGTGATGGATGATCCCATATCCATTGGTGTTTGACATCAGAGATGGTATGCGGGTGCTCAGTGGAGACTGGATACACTGAACGGACTCGCCGAGAACTCCCAGATGGTATTATACCACACGTCAGATGGCAGTTCTCTGGTGACACTGGTACAGCTTAGTCTGTTGACCCGAGATCGTCATAGAGTCTTGTGTGTCTCCCACTGTGCTTTGATTTCCACCCTACCACGGCTTTACTGAGTCGTGCAAACATGTGGTTTTTGGGTACAGTCCCGAGTCACATGGAGGCAATGAGCGATAGGAGGGGATTCGTCTCTCCCGGTATTGGGGGTTGATGTTGCGCTATGCTCGACTGGCCATAACTGGAAATCCCTGGCTAGGGTTACAGTGATTTACTGGTAAGTGTTATCAGTAGTTTCACGCTTGTTATGGACCTTACATCGGCATGACTTATCAAGCTACTGGGGTCTGACGTTTACCACCCCTAGGCGAGATATGCGACATATCAGACGAACAGACCGGACTATGCGGTAAGTGTTACTGATTGGATTCGCAGGAGTGTGAGCAGGCATGCTCGTTGATCTTCTGATCGCTCAATACCCGGCTGGCCGTTATGTTTAGCAGACCGCTTGCGGTTTGTGGGTGATTGATGTGATCACCACCTACTGCCGGCGTATTGACGAGTCTTTAAAGTCCTACACAGAGGTTTCCTAGCTCAAGAGAAACGAAATATGAGCGTATATGAGATATGTGCGGGACCGAGAATAATACCAGTATGTGATACTGTATTCTATTCTCACGATTTGTATCATCAGTCGGTTATATGAGATATAGCCGGGTTACCGAATCAAGTGTTGATTCGATATACTGATACACTAGATATTAGTCAGTTATATGCGATATGACCGGATCATTAAATCAAGTGTTGATTTAATGATTTAATGTATAATTATATATTTGATATATTACTTTACATTAACCAGTATTTGTTCACTTAAGATTGAGTTTCTCACTTTATGTGCACAAGTTGTATATGTGATATATGTTTGTGCACTAGTTTGTATCATGATTGATGATACATGCAAACTTGGGTGTGTGTATGACTTACACCATATTTAAGATAATGGTTTGGGTTTTTATTTATTTTGGTAAAACAAAATGGTGGCTTTCTTTGTCTTGGCTTGAAGCTTCATGAAGCTTTTAAGCATCTTTGACAAAGTCCACTCATTTTGTTTTGCATAAGATTTTTATTAACCAAACCATTAACTCAAACTATGCTTTAGTCTCTACAAAGGTTAACTCACCCATGGTTGTATTATGATAATAATCAAGTAGTTTCTCGACCCGTTATGATCCTCACATCGGCATGACTTATCAAGCTAATGGGGACTGACGTTTACCACCCCCAGGCGAGATATGCGACATATCATACGAAGAGACCGGACTGTAGGTAGTGTTACTGATTGGATTCGCAGGAGTATGAGCAGGCTTACTTGTTGATCTTCTGATCGCTTAATACCTGGATGGCTGTTACGTTTAGCAGACCGCTTATAGCTTGTGGGTGTTTGATATGATCATCACCTACTGCCGGCGTATTGACGAGTCTTTAGAGTCCTACACAGAGGTTTCCTGGTTCATGCGAAATGAAGTAGGAGCACGTATGTGATATGTGCGGGACCGAGATTAATACTGTATGTGATACTGTATTCTATTCTCGCGATTTGTGTTATTGATCGGTTATATGTGATATAGCCGGGTTATCGAATCAAGTGTTGATTCGATAAATTGATACACATGATATTAGTCGGTTATATGTGATATAGCCGGATTATTAAATCAAGTGTTGATTTAATAATTTAATGTATAATCATATATTTGATATATTAATATACATTAACTAATATTTGCTCACTTATGACTTCTTTTTCTCACTTGTGTATGTGATATATATTGATGTACATTATTGTGTGTCATGCTAGATGATACATGTAACATGGGTGTATGAGACTCACACATGCTAATGATAATAATTGGGTGTTTATTTATTTAAGTAATTAAAAATTAATGGTAATTAGTCACATGGTTGAAGCTTGTAGAAGCTTGTGGAACCATTGACCAAGTCCACTAATTTTGTTTTACTTGTAGATATTTATAAACCTAACCATTATCCTATGCCATGGTGAAGTCTCTACATGAGTTAGTGTATGACATAAACTCACCCATGGTTGCTATTCTCACCTCATGAGTTCATTCTCTCATCATCATTCTTGATCTTCTTCATTGAGAAAGCTTGCTAGCTTTTCTCAAGGTGAGAAAATATTGTGAGAAAAATAAATCTAAAGCGAGCCCATTTCCTACTTCATCATCCTCTACTATATTAGCCATTTAGTTTAGGGTGTTTGCTTCACTAATCTATAATTAGTGAAGAGGTAGCATGAGCTTGAGTCTCCTCGACGTAGATCATCTTCAGTCTCGAAGACTTCGAGCAAGTATGTTCATTTCTTCATGTGAACCCTTACCAGAGTTCAGGTGTTCACTATTTGGAGCGAAGGGACTACTACACGGAGCTTTAGAAGTGAAGGACCGGTCTACAAAGGTTGTATTACTCATTCACTTAGTATGTAAAGATGTTTGCATGTTGTTTCGTCTAAATCTCTAGTTAAGATTCTTGGGTTAGGGTTCTTTAGAACGGCAAAAATTTGAAAACGGCATGGACGATACCTCCTAAAACCTTGCTGCCGACCTAGGCAACCCTAAACAAGTGTCGGTACTTCGGGGGAGGTTTTACGATACTTTCGCGAAGTTCCTTAATTAAAAAACCTCTTTTCCCTGGAGGCGTATCCCCGCTAACACTGTTCTAGACACTTACTTCGTTTATAGCTTTGATCTTTAAGTGAAGAATCTCCCGAGGAGTAGCGGATACTCACAGTAGGATCGGGATCCAAATATCATTGTATGATAATCCTGAAGGAATTCTACCAACATTATCATACTCCAAATGGTATGCAGCACTAACAAGTTTTAGTTTCTTTAGAAACTCCCGATGTGGATTTTTGCCCCATGCTCTTATGACCTTGAAGAATCCCAACATATCATAAGTCACATGTCAAGTTCTACCCGTCATTGTCCAGGTTAATTTGAACCCACCCATACATACCCTTGACGAAGGCCAAAAGAGTAGTACGACTGTCCCTAACCAACGTATCTATCTATGCTACAGATGAATATCCAACAGCTACTAAACACTATGCCTTGGCGAAGGTCAAAATACATAGCTTGAATACTACTGAATATTCAACTGAAAAGATGGAGGGCTATGAATAGTTTTGGCGAAAACGTGAACGTAGTGAACTTGATATAATCGAAGGAACCTGATAGCTTTTAAAAGGAGTGGTTTAAGCTCCGCATTTAAAAGTCTCCTGTTTTAAAATAACCGAGTGGTTTTTAAAATTTGTTCCAATGATTCAACTTTGGATTGTTTTCTTTGCATTAATCTAATGCATTCCCATCATTTAAACCTATCATCACTGAAAAAGACGAAAATACCACGTCCATTTATGCCATCCGCATTCGCCACTGGGCCCCGTCTTACACCGTTAGATTATTTAACTAACGCCAGAGCGAGGGCTGGACTAGCGCGGATGCAAAACATAAGCAACGTCTAATATTTAGCATATATATAATAAACATTCATCTGACGCAATAATAGGCATTTCAAATCACAGATGAACATATTGGATATAATAGGAATTCCGCATTTCGTTTAAACCTGTAACGAAAGACGGATTCCACGGTCGTGAGGAATAGCCAAACCCCACCCAGACCCCAACGGGTGCGGCAAACTACCCGCCAAATACCCGAAGCGAAGCAACATCTGTCATCAAAGTGAGTACGCCACTCGGCACTTCAAAGTATCCGGTAGTTTGTGCACTCCATCATGGGTTTATCCTAGGAGCAGAAAACAGTAAAAGAAAATAATACAATGTTGGCTGCAATCTCAACCCGGATGTGCCCCGTAAAATAGTATTACATCACTTTACAATTTTACAACGAATGAAAGAATGAAAAACCCTCATCTCATACCCCCGGCTATTCATCCACGATGATCCAATAAGGTTCATATACACAAACCAACAAGAACAGCAACACATATATGTACAACCCTGACTAATCGACATATAGCAATTAATCGACGTTTCCAAACACATATATCACAACTTAAAACTTTAAACGATGTTAAAACTATGACTTCGAAACACCCCGTATTTCCACAGCAGATAATAAACAGTATATCAAAAATTGGCAAAAACAAACATCACCTAAAACCATAAATCCAAGCAACTAGAACACAAACCAAAACTCAAAGCATTCCCACTTAATGGACCAGGTGAGGCAAGTATTTTTGCACATGTCGCCGGTCCAAAATAGGTGAAAATGTCTCGTTTTTTGTGTGTGTTCATCTCATAAGAAGTAGAGCGCTCTGCAATTGTTTAAAAAAAATTTAGAGCCTACAAAAAAATTTTTAAAAAAACTTGGATTCATGTTCCGATGTTACGGAGTTATTTCGGTTTCGTAGTTTTACACGTTATCTAAACTGTTAGCTATAGTTTAGTAGGCTCCGATACCACTGTAAGTCGATGTGGCGCACCCTGCGTGTTCGCGGGGAGGCGGAATATGCAAAAAACGATTTTTCAAAGCTAGCAACACCGACTTGAACTCCAGGATCGATACTAAACCCTAACTAGCTAGCAAGCAATGAGGTTTAAATATTATGATATGAAGTTACACCTCATGATACATGTCCTTCGGATATTCTCCGCTGTCCTCTACCTCGTCGTCAGCTCTAAGGATCGGAACGGATCGAAACAACCTCGACGGCCTCCTCTAGTCAAAGACGATCCACCCGAGAGTCTATAATCCGAGCTCCTACCTCAAATCCGAGATAAATACGGCATCTAGCTCGCTAAAATAGATGTCCTAGGTTGTGTAGAGTGAGAAGATAGAGTGATTTGTCTCTTGGAACCCTAGGTTTCTCAACTCATAAGAGTTCTAGGGTTTTGAGGAAGAAGAAGGAGCACTTGAGGAAATAAGAGGAGAGTGAACATTGAAAACCACCTTTGCTGCCCTCTCTTGGTTTCTATGAAGCATATAAGATATTTTATGAGATAAATCTCACAAAATATCAACCAAGCTTCATTAATACCAAGTGGTGAGTCAAGACCATGAGTAACCAAGTGCCATGCTAGGTTCAATGTAAAGTTCCATCTCATTCCTCCATCTATTTAGTTTAATCCAAAAATAATAAACCCTAATAGGTATCCCCTCTTCTAGAAGCTTTCCCGAACAATTACGAGAACCCACCTCATCCGTATATACATACCCGCATCCGCATTCCGAATAACACGAATACAAAGAGATGAAACAATCCATCAATATAATACTAGGATCTGGCTTAAACCAAAGCCCACTAGTATTACCTTCCCAATCATCATTCGCGCACAAGTGCGCGTACGTGATCGAAGCCCTGCCATAAAACCATACGGCCTCTACACCTTTTGCCCAGTACAGGGAAACCTTCTATGTGGGACTCTAAAGACTCGACACTATGCTGGCAGTGGGTTTAACCACAAGCCGCAAGCCGTACTAGCTGCACGTAACGGCTACCCAGGTATGTGTCGATAAGAAAGCCAATGAGCTAACTCATCCGAACTCCTACTGAGCCTGTATGTGACAATCTCCGTACCGTCCAGTCTGTTCGTCTAAGAGTATCACATATCGGGCCTAGGGGGCGGTAATCGTCAGACCCCTAATAGCGCAATAAGTCGTGTCAGAGTGTTAGCCCAAAACACCCTGAGAAAGTACTGGAGTATCTACCAGTAAATTTCGCTTACCTTAGCCAAGGACTTTGTGTAATGGCTTTTCGAACACAGCGCGATATCAACCCCTAATACCGAGAAAGACGAATCCTGTCTAACCGCCACTGCCTCCAAGTGCTTCGGGACTGCACCCAACTACTACCTATTTGCATGACTCCTTTGAGCTGTGGTAGGGTAGTAATCAAAGTCAGTAGGAACATACTCGAGGCGAAGTAGCGGTGTCAAGTCGACGGACTAAGTTGTACTCATGTCACCTAGGAACTGCTACCCGACGATAGGTATAATACCCACCTACAGTTCCTGACGAGTCCTGTCCAGTGTACTCATAACCTAATGAGCACCTGCATACTATCTCCAGTATGATGTACTAATGGCTGTGGGACAGACCACCTCCCCTGCTGGGATAAGAAGCATATACACTAGTCTACTGTGGAGTATCGATGCCCCATTTTGATAATCCTTCGACTAGGGACATGTATAGGATGTGCTTATAGACTATGCAGCCCCCACTAGTGTGACTGCCATCACAACGCTTGTAATCAAGCAAAGATCCTAAGTTCTCTACCAATATGTATAAGCGATATGCTTAGAAAACACATGCACATATTGAGGTAGAAACAAACCAGGTAGCATACTACCATTTCGAGCAAGACTGTTACTATATCCGTGTATATCCCAAGCTCTCATTAAGTAATATACAATCCAGTAAGATACAATAAGAGCCTCTAGGACATATATCACTAACACGGGCCGGTTGTTTTATTTCTGGGGTTGCCCCGAGTATACTATTTCTTCATCTTCTTCAGAATCGCTCCCAAAGATCGGGATAGTTACGACGGACTTCTGTTTATCCTCCGGCTTATGACATCTTTCCGTGTTTTCGAAGTCTGGTAGGAAGTACTTTGCGTCTTCATATTTCCGAACCTCATTTACAGAGAATGGATTCAGCTCCCCTGTGACGGTGCATTGCAAACCTTCCTTGAAATACTTTATACACTGGTGTTGTGTAGAAGAGATGACGTTGTACTCATGCAGCCAGGTCCTGCCAAGAAAAGCGTTATAGCAAGTCGTGGCGTCAATGACGTGAAATTTGATGTCAATGACGAGCAACAGCGTAATGTCAGTATTACGGACCCAAGCGTCTGTGACGACTGTGAGTCGAACCCGGAGATGGTAATTTTGTCTCGGGCTAAGTGTTGAACGTTCATGCAAATCTCCTTCAGCACTTTCACGTAGAGAAGGTTAACGGAGGATCCGTTGTCGATAAGGATTTTCCCTATCTTGATGTCGTCAAAGTACTCGGTGACGTATAACGGGCGGTTATGCTCCCAAGGAGGAGGTCTTCATCGATAAATGTAATGTCAGCTGTGTGAACCTCTGCCGGCTCTTCCTTCGTCTTCTCTTCTGTGAGGAATGTTTGGAACTGATCGGGCTCTTATAATGTCTTGATCAGAGACTCTCGTATTTCTTTGGACAAGAGGAGAGCATCCAATACGCTCAGTTGTGAGGGTATTTTCCTCAAATGAACCATGACATTGTAATCCACCTTATTTTTTTTAGGCTGGTCCCTCACTGTGAGCTCTTTGACAACTCCACCGTCGAAGGCCATCTCCTCAGGGATTTTTTCTTTCCCTTTTTTCTTTTTTGCTCAAACCCTTATTTGTAGGTCCGAAGTTCTTTTCAGGCAGCGTGCGGCTCCGCAGCTGAATATTCTCGCAGTTCTTCTCTTCCTCTTCTTTTTCGGAGGTGGAGTCCTTGAAGAGAGGGCTAAGGGTCATTTCGTCCTCAGAATCTCTCCCGAAGGTAAGAACCTGGGGTTTATCCCCTTCCGAACTGGTATCAACCATATGAAAGTTGCCAGTCATTTTCTCACACGCACTTATCGAACTTTTTTGCTATCAACGAGCTTCGCGCTTCATCCTCTTGAAGTGTTTTTGATGGGCAACATATCCTTGCCACCACTTCTTGAAGGCACTGCATTCTTCAGTAGGATGAGTGACCCTCTGATGATATAAGTATTAGTTTGGATATGAATCCTCTCCGTTGAGGCATATGACCCCGGGAGAGCTTCCCACAAGAGGTGGCAGCTTCATTCCCCTTAATAGGGCTTTAGCGAACCGCTTCTCTGCTTTGATTCTGCTCTTATTTGTAGCAAGTGTGCTTCGGTTTGGTTAGAGTACTTTACAACTCATTCTTGCCGCAGCTTCTTCATCCTGACGCTGACGCTGACGCTTAGCCTTTTCGTATATGGTTGTTTCGCGTTCTTGGTCAGCTTTGCTTTTTTGAAAGGTTTCATTTAACAGCCTATCGATCGGGTCTTCTGGCAGTTCCGGGGATTTTAGCGCCGATCTTGCCCCCAGTTCCTCCGCGTTTCCTTCTGACACTGAGGGAGATTTTTCGCCATTTAACGATGAATGGGAGACCATGTGGCAACTTACTACATAGCCTTCGATTTCTTCTGATGAGTCATTTTCCTCATTGTTGTCACTATCTTCGTTCTCAAGAATATAATTGAGGAACTCTTTGAGGGTGACTGGTATCTGCGCCTTCTGGTTATACTCCTCCAGCATGTCAATGTGCTTTTATATGTTTGTGCACTTGTCGTCATACTCGGCACGCTGCACAGGCTTCTTGGTCTTCTTTTTATTTGAAGACTTTGAAGGCTTGACTTGGGGATTTTTCCCTTTGTCAACAATCTTCGGTACGGGAGGCGGTTTCAGCATCCCTTTCATATTTCAGGTTCAAGTGGGCTTTTCCACTTGACTGCCGGACATGCCTGTAGATCCTTCAGCATTCTTTTGGTCTTTACTGAAAGAAAGATTTCCCATGGAGTTTCTTCCTCGAGCGAGCATGATGCCCCTGGTGCATCCACCTTTTTGGGAGTGTGCTTCTATGGCGGGTTCACCCTCCAATTCTCAGAAAGCGCGAACTTTCCCTGTTGATACTGATCCTCGACCCAGTTCTTGAAGACATAGCAATCCTTAGTTGGGTGGCTCACCATTCTGTGATAGAAGTAGTAGTTGGGGTTGTTGACGTCGCGGGGTTGCGGTAGATGCCGCGGGTCTGGCAATATAATGAGTTTATTATGCATTGCTAACTCAAATAGTTTCTTTTTCCCCCAATCAGAGCAAAGCTCTGTTTTGAAATTTAAAAATCAAAAATTGAAGCAACGCTTCAGATCCAGCGCTAGGCGCGCTGTGCACCACGTGTCAAACACGGATTCGCTGGCGCCAGGTGCGCTGCGCCCTAGACAGTGCACCCCCAATCAGAACAAAGCTCTGTTTTGAAATTTAAAATTCAAAAATTGAAGCAACGCTTCAGATCCAGCGCTAGGCGCGCCGCGCGCTATGTGTCAAACACGGATGCGCTACCGCCAGGTGCGCTGCGTCCTAGGCAGTGCACCATGTGTGCGCTAGCGCTAAGCGCGCTGCGTACCACGTGTCAAACACGGGTGCGCTAGCGCAGGCTGCGCTGCGCTCTGTGCTGCACGCCACGTGTCAAACATGGGTGCGCTAGCGCAAAGTGCACTGCGCTCTGAGCAGCGCACCACGTGCAAACCACGGGTGCGCCAGCGTTGGAATTATAAAATTCCCTACCGTTAGATCAAAAGATCTACTAATAATGATAAATTATTAATTAATCAAAATTAAAATTCTGTTATGGAAAGATCTTTCCAATCTTGTTAAAAACAAGAAGATTGCCTTCTGTAAAATAGAAGCTCTAGGATCAAAGATCCAACGGTGGGGAAACGTCCCCAAATCAATCAGAGAAAGATCTCTTTAACTGATTTAACAAATCAATTTGCCCTATATAAAGGCCCCAAGACTTCAAGTCTGAGATAGAGAAACCCCCTACAAACTTTGAGAAAACTAAAATGAAGAGAGCAAGCTCTTGAAAGAAGATCATTTCTTCAAGGTAAAAAGCATGATTCTTGAACAAAGAGATGAAATCATCTCATTAAAACAGAAGAATTATCTTCTAAAAAGATCATAGATCTATAAAGACATAAAAGAGATCAAAAGATCTCATCACATAATAAAGAAGAACATATTCTTCACACAGATCATTGATCTACAAAGGCAAAGCCCTTTCAAAAATAAGAACTGTTGTTATTGAAACTTGAGGCAAAGCCTCCTTTAAAAAAATATAAATTTATTCACATATCATAAATTCGATCAAATCTGCTTTGCACTATTGAAAAGTGCCTTGCACTCTTGAACTGCGCTTCTGCGCTCCTTGGACCGGCGCTCAGCGCCAAAATGCGCCACGTGTCAACCACGTATGCAACTTGCGCTTTGCGCTTCTAAAATAGCGCACTGCGCTCATAGGCTGGCGCTCAGCGCCAAGCACGCCACGTGTCACTCACGTGTGCTCCATTGAAATAGCACAATGCGCTCATAAATTGAAAGCGCAATGCGCTCATAAACTAGCGCATTGCGCTCCCTTTTGAGTGCGCTACTTGACAGAAGCGCAATGCGCTCTTTAATTGGCGCAAAGCGCCTGGCGCGCTATGTGGCGCGCTGTCAGAACACACATTGTTTTGATGGATGCTATGCATTCAATACAAGACAAAAAAAATGTCAGGATCCAATGCTCAGCATTATTAAAAAGGCCAAGCCCAAATAAAGGCTCAACAGCTCAGAACAATAAAATGTTAAACATTTTAATCTTATTAGACTTAGCCCAATATTGGCCATAAGCCATCAACTTATATTGAACTGAGCCCATCTGCTCACGAATATTTAACAGATCTCAATCCCAAACTGGACTACAGATCTTTAAACCAACTCACACCGGTTCAAGGGTACATCTCTTTACTCCTCTGATATCTGTCGTTGTAATCCTTCAACGTCTTCAGAGAGGTGACGGGTCCCGACAACCACACATTTCATGGACTGTGGGGTCCTTAAACTCATGGACTATGATGTCCTTAACCTCGGACTGTGGGGTCCCTTTTAAACCCACGGACTATGATGTCCTTAACCTGGACCGAGATGTCCTTAAACAAACAATGGACCGTAATGTCATTAAACTAATCGACCGCAATGTTCCTAAACTAAACAATAGAGTCCAAATGCTCTGTTGTTGGATCTAAACGATCCCGTTAAGTTGATCTTAGTCTAAAATTAGACTAACGTATCCTTAACCAATGTTTAAGTTGATCTTAGTCCCAAATGAGGCTAACGTATCCTTAAACACAACCCCCAAACCCAAATCTAAGAAGATACGAATTTGGACTAATCCATGCCCTGCGGGTGACAACATAAATTAGTCTCCGTATACAATCCTCGGGAAACCACAAACAAAACAAACACCCAAGACACGAAGTGACCATCTGGAGAAGGAGAAAGTTGTTACCGCGATGCGGTAGCGTAATTAACTGCAGGGGCTTGCGCCTGCTGGGAAGAGCGTCCCCACAATCAAAAAAACCCTTCAAACCAGGGAATCTAATGAAGTCTGCTACATCGGCCGCATCCGTTTAAACCTTCGATATACGGTGCCATAAATCAACTTGGTATCTTCGGAGAGGTGGAAGGATAGCACCAATTAGCATCTGCCTCGAATTTCAGGCAAGACGAACCTACGCGGTCTCGTCTCTGTGTTCGGCGGGGAACAGATTCTGGCACGCCCAGTGGGACCTTTTCCTCTTTCCACTCCACACTTCGTGTGTGGTGTTCACGAACAAATCGCGGTTTGATATGGTTTCCCTTGGGTTCGAGATACTAAGATTTGGTGTCTTGCTCCGTGCAGAAAACAGAAGATCAATAGCTTCATCCTGCACTAACTGCAACCGCAACTCTCGCCCCGTACCGTCCGGAGGATTGACTTATGGGCCCCAAGCGGCCTGCATCTTCGCTATGCCGGTGGAACAGGTCACTCAGGCCACCACTGGATTGTTCTTCGGGACCATGCTGTAAGTCTACGGTAGCACCCCGGCCGTCTTTCCGAGGCTAAAATGCGGAAACGAAAACTTTTTCAAAACTAGAAACCGGCGCTATCGTATGCTTAAAAACCCGGATCGAACCATTAACCTACAACTAGCAACTAGAGAAGAGTTGGAAAGGCTATACTGATCGATCAGTGTCCTTCGGTCTTTGGCCACCATCCCAAGCTCCTCGCGGCATCTCCGGTCGCGATCTCCTCGTCGGAAAGGGAACCACATCATCGAGTCTTTTTACGGGATCCCGCTTCATCCAAAACAACTCGGGCACGAAGTTTGCTAGCCGGCGTGTCTAAGGTGAAGTAGAGAATGTGTGTGACAACTTTGTCTCTTGCATCCATTGTATGGATGGAAGTTGAAGGTGATGCAATCCATGGAAATGGTGAGCTAGAGGAAGAAGAAGAAGAAGAAGAGGTTCTTTTTCTTTTGTTGTGTTGATATGAAGAAATGAGAGCTAGCATAATGAAACAAGAGCTAACCTCTCTCATATGGCAGCCCCTTTTCTTTCTACCTCTCATTTCAACACTCAAATCACACAATTAACATGACATGTTCACACAAAAAGAGACCATGAGTCACCAAAATGAATATGTCACAGTAATTGCACCTCATCATGATTTCTAGCTCATAATTTCCATATGCAAACATTAATCCAAATGTTTGCAACAATAAAAAGATACGGCAACATCTAAAGTAAACTCGTGACTAATCACAAGGATACCCCTCACCTGTATATACATACTTGCATCCGCATTCCGACCGAATGCGAATGCGATGAGACTAAAGTAATCCAATAAATCTAATACTAGGATCCGGCTTAAACCAAAGCCCACTAGTATGATCCGCCCGATCATGATCCGTGCACTACTGCACGTATATGATCGAACCCTGCTATATATCATACGGCCTCTACAACGTTTCGCTCGAAACTTGAAAACTGTCTGTGGGGGACTCTAAAGACTCATCAATACTTTGGCTGTGGATTTAACCACTAGCACGTCAGAAGTACTAGACGTACGTAACGGGCTACCAGGTATTGACCAAAAGGGAGGTCGATGAGCGAACTCATCCTGACACCCTACCGAGCCTGTCAGTGACAATATACGTACAGTCCGATCTGTTCGTCTATGAGCATCGCATGGCGGGCCTAGGGGGTTGGTAAAAGTCAGACCCCCAAAAGTGGTACAAGTCGTGTCGGAGTATAGCCCAGAACACCCTGAGATACTACTGGAATATCTACCAGTAAATCTCCAGCCTTGGCCAAGGACTTCGTGTAATGGCTCTCCTAGACACAGCGCGATCTCACCCCCAATACCGGGATAGACGAAACCCCTGCCGATCCGCTCACTGCCTCCATGTGGCTCGGGACTGTACCCAACTAAAACCTGTTTGCACGACTCCTTTGAGCCGTGGTAGGGTAGTAATCAAAGTATAGTGGGAACTCACACGAGATAAATGATGATCTCAGGTCGATGCACTAACCTATACACATGTCACCAGGGAACTGCTATCTGACGTCAGGTATAATACCAACTAGCATGTTCCCGGCGAGTCCTGTCCGGTTTAATTATAATCCAATGAGCACATGTATACATCTTAGGTGATCCAACTAACACCAATGGCTTGTGAGACCGGTCACCGCCCCTCGTCGGGATCTCGACTGTATACACTAGTCTACTAATAGAGTATCGATGCCCGGTCTCGAAACTCCCAAGACTAGGGACCTTTTAAGGATGTGCTTATAGACCCCAGCTCCCACGTATATGATCGCCATCATACTGCTGGTAGTCAAGTAAGAATCCTAAGGGCTCTATCAATGTGTAATAACGACCTGTAAGGTCACCTAAAGCATGTACACGATGATAAAGACAAACCAGATAGTATACAAACCTCTCGAGTAAGACTGTCCTACCGGTATAGGTCTTCCCTCAATCATTGCAATCACGTGTCTGCGATCCAATAATTGACTCTGAGGGCACTATATCCAACAATCTCCCACTTGCACTCAAGGCTAATTATTGCGATGTCGCATACTCACAGCCCGTGTGATACCGAACACCCAACTCTTCTACTAATCAATCTCACAAAGCCCGTTTGCGAAACTATTGCGTTCGAGGAATAGCCTCAGTGAGTGGATCCGCCCTAATGTTTCTTTCTATGTCTCTCTTTATCTCAAGTTCACGGAGAAAGCCATCTCCCGAAATGAGCAATACCTGTCTTAGAATATGTCTGGATATCTGATGGGACCTAGTTCATAAATGAACTCCAAATCTAAACTTCTTAGACTGTATCGTCAACTGAACTTAATCAGTATCCTGCGCCATGCCACCCTCAGTATCCGCTTGGACCTACTGTCCAAACAACTGCCCCTCGTCAGAGGAAAAACTATAATTCCGACAGTCACTCTGTCATCCAGGTCACCTTGGAAGCCTGGAATGATAACCGTCTCCTAAAAGAGGCTGTTGTTATCATATCCCTAGAACATTCACTTTTGTTCTAAAACTGCTTCCGAACGTTTCTCCCGAATAGGACTAATATCAGTTTATTGCATCTAGTGCAAAAACAATGTCTGGTGTGATACTTGACATCGCATGATTGACTCAATTGCCTAAGCAAGTGATCTGCCAATCATGCACATCCCTCTCCCCTTTAGTCTATAAGACACCTTTAGAGAGGGTGACTCCATCACCTGCAGGTACACTACCGTGCCAGGAGTCGTCCATTCTAAAACACCTTTAGAATGCTGTCTAAGTACCCAGATTTGGAAACTACCCAAATCTAGATCTAAAACCATAGATCTAGTAACCAGAATATTTGATATCCATATCCTATGTGGAGAAACCACTGTGTGACAACCAAAGTATAACCGATCGTAGTATAGGAATTTCACTTCTTACTCTGTGTATGTCATCCAAATACCAGGACATCATACCCTACTACCTTCTTAACAGATCCATCCCCTATTCTGATGAAGTCAAACCTATGATTGTCACATCAGAAATAGATGATCTATCTCCGCTATATCTGCTTTAGTCTATAAACAGACATAAGCTACTTGTCCACTATGCTTCCGCTGCTCCCACTGACTACGACAACCCTCTGGCAGAGTCATATACACGTACACTTCTAAAGCTAGTTTAGAACGACACTCATCCTCCTGCCGAGTCTCACAGTCTGGAACAACAGCAATGGCAAGTCTGGGTAAACAAGAACCTCCCTGTCACCGTCCTTTAGGCTACCGGAGTACCTCTCGGGTGCCTGAGGTTACCTACCATATCTGCGGAGTGGCCAATAGAATGTCAAACCAGATTGAATCTTTAGGTTCTTACCAAATTTTCAGTAATCATTTGCGGTTCTGGAATCACTTCCAGTTCTACCATACCCCCATTACTGTTTTCTGAAAAAAATCCATTTTACTAAAACTGTGGAGAGTCAAGAACAATATCATTATTGGTCTTCCAGATGGTAGAAAGTCAACCCTCGTCATAGCCCGGGTCAACCCACAAACAGCCATTACAGAAACGCGCCTTGAGTTATCCAGAATCTGGTTTTGAGCATAAGCCGGACAACTCCCCGTACCTTAACATCATTAAGATATGAATTGTTCTATATCTAGAAACAAAGTCACTGATTTAATTGGGACCAGATTCAAATCATGCAGCTGTCTCCAGTGCATGTCAACTAAATGGAGAGAGGCCGATCAGCATTACTCAACTTAGGAGTGCTTCCAATTATGAGTAACCTGAAAGAGAAGCAAGTTCTCTTAATCATTACTATTAACTGAATACCATACACAAGTATCTATATCTTCGATCACCTTGAAGAATCCTGATACTTGCAATACCTGGTTCTCTACTTTATTCATATAACTATAACTTCTCAAAACTTAGACCTTGCATTTCTACGAAACACATGTTTAAGAACTAGAGAAGTTACAAATAAACAGAATATAGTACGAGTACCACCCCCTCTGTCCTCATGGACACTGGACAACATACAATACTCTGTATAAGTCCCCTGAGTTTAATAACTCATTCCCCATGTGTCGTAGGTTGAAAACTGTACTTATGGTTAAGAAGAATTACGCCGCTGTTTAATGCTCCTTACTTAACCATCCACTGATATAGATAAATGTCATAGACATAATTTCAAAAAGTTATATCTCAATTTATAAAAATAAACGTACAGATATATCAATTTGAAATTGGTGCATAATAACGGATATTCAAAACCAAATATTTGCCGTCCGGTAAACAACCCAGGCGATTTCCTCAAATATCACCAATTACAACGAATCCCGATATAATGAGGATGATCACCCAATTCCCAATAACTTACTCCCACTCATCATCTGTAAAACCATACCGACGTGAGAATCAAACCTGGTAAATACATACCCTGGAGCAAGGACTAATTGGGAAATCAGTTTCTTTTAACAATACACAGTGAAACTGAAACATGTAAATGTTTCGAAGGGGTATCCAGGTATTCTTAGTAATGCCTCTTCCATTATAAGATTCACAACTGTAACAGTATATTTCTTTGCCATCTCTCCAAATCCCTTTATATGTCTTTAGTTATTACCTTCTGTACACCCCCGTTAGGCTAAATGGTTTTCTTTCTTCCCTACCGTTCGGCACTAGCATATGGTTTGGAAGAAGACTATCCATTAAGCGTAATAGGTGTACTGTCCTAATTCTAGGAGCACTCGCAACCCGAGAGAAGGTAAAGATAAAAGACAACTGAATAAAACCATATTCCTATTTCTCCTGAACTAGAATCCATCCCCGAAATGGAACAAGTTCCTTCGAGTTCGTATATAACCATACGATGGAGTATCCAAAAAACTGTGGATCTTCGTAGTGATACAGAGTGTCCTGGAGAAATACAAAGGTGAAGTAGGAGTGGCGATGAAATACTTGGTTTGGTCGTGAATAGCAGTCGCAGTTTACTTTGTCCTCTTACCAATCCCTTTATTTGTCTTTACTTAATACCTTCTGTACACCTTCGTTGCGCTAGTTGGTTTTCTTCATTCCCCACCATTCGGCACCTGCCTATGGTTTGGAAGAAGACTATCCAATTAGCATAATAGGTGTACCGTCCTAATCCAAGGAGCACTCGCAACCTGAGAGAAGGTAAAAGGAAAAGACAACTGAATAGTCATATTCCTTTTCTCCAGAACCGGAAACCATCCTCGAATCTGGAACAAGTTCCTTCAAGTTCGTATATAACCATACGATGGTTTTATCCAATGGAAGTGGATGTTCGTAGTAATACGGGGTGTTCTGGAGAAAAGGGTAAATGTAGGAGTGGCAATGAGGTATGCAACTTAGACAATCCAAAAGCCAGTGTTTTAAGAAGGTTCGGTTAACTTGGTCACTGAGTCATAGTCAAGGGTCGAGTCATGGTCACTGCCAAAGAGAGAAAAAAGAAACACTCTGCATGCACTCTAACCTAGATCAGAATGGTTATCACTTTATCTAATCAGGAAACCTCTTACTGTAACCTCAAATTCTTCTCCAAACCTGAAAGAAGAATTAGTCGGGATCACCCGAGGAGTAAACCAACTCATCAGTGGGAATCGAGATCCAACAATCATCGCATGATAACGTGATGGAATCCACTCACGTTATCACACTCCAGAAGGTATGCGCATATCTGGCAGGTTTCAGTTTCTTTAGAAACCCCCGATGTGATTTTTACCCATACTCTTATGACCTTGACGAAAGCCAACATATCATAAGTCACATGTCAAGTTCTACCCGTCATTATCCAGGTTAATTTGAACCCACCCGTACATACCCTTGACGAAGGCCAAAATAGTTGTACGACTGTCCCAAACCAACGCATCTATCTATACTGCAGAAAAGTTACAAATAGCTACCATACACTATGCCTTGACGAAGGCCAACATACATAGCATGAATACTAAGTGCTTCCTTTCTGAAATGACGGAGGGCTACGAATAGTTTTTAGCGAAAAACCTTTAACGTAATGAACTTGATATCGTTGAAGGAACATGATAGCTTTTTATAAAAATATAGTGGCGAAAACCTTTGCTAAAGAGGTCACTCCCGGTGAAGGGATCTCGGCTCTTTCCCTGTAGAATGAGGTGCAGGATATTCCAACTGAATACCACGATGCAAAGCAAAAAGTAATCGACTATAGTGAAGTTATTATCCTGACGCAAACTTCTGTCCAAAGGGTCACTCCCGGTGAGGGATCTCGGCCCTTGCCTCGTCGACTGAGGTGCAGGATATTCCAACTGAATACTACTGTGCAAAACAAAAGAGAACATCCTCGCAATAACAGCTTTTTGAAACATGTTCTAACAACATCAGAATAGGTTTGTTTTGCTTGCATTGATCCAAATCAATACAGTCCCATCAATTAATCACACCATAAAAGAACGAAAATATGATGTCCGTATATGCCATCCGCATTCGCCACTGGGTCCCGTCATCACCCGTTAGGTTACTTAACTAACGACAGAGCGGGGACTGGACTAGCGCGGGTGTAAAACATATACAACATCTACTAGTATATATATCAATATATAATATTCGCTCAAGACGTAATAAAATGCAACATCACAGAAATGTAATAAGCATCACAGAATAATACAGATAATCTGGGATCCCCGGGTTTTATAGAGCCGCAACTGAAACCCGACGTTCCCCTGGTCGTGTGGATAGCCTGTGCAATGAAATCCTAGACCCCTACGGGCGCGGCAAGTTACCTGCCAAAACCTAAAGTGAGGCAGCCCCCTTCAACAACGTGAATGGACCACCCAGCACTTCATGGAATCCGGTAACTTGAGCACCCCTCCTTGGGTCAACCTGTACCCCCTACGAGTGCGGAGAATAGCCCGCCAATTCTAGAGTGAAGCCCCCTCCGTCTCAAAGCCATGAGATGCAGGCCCGTTGCCTTCTAGAACCCGGCTATCCGTGCACCCCACCGCGGGGTAATTCTAGTATAGAAAGTAAAATATATACAACGGGTACATCGACCTCAGCCCGGTCGTGCCCCAAAAGAATAATATACAAACAGGCAGTGACGGCAGTCCACATGTCGGACGCTCGCCCCGCAATATCAAATATACAAATATAACAAAACTGTACTACCATTGCATCCAGGCTATCCACCATGACAAATCCGTAACATCACAGCACAACACAGAATATCAACGTGCATGTCACGTTCGGAAATCCGTCTAAAAGGGCTATAGCAATTAGACAAGATTTACCGATCAAATGACATTCACGGTCGTAGATATAATATAAATACTGTGAACTAACATGTTTAAAATTTTCGATCGACAAAATTTCCAGAAGTAGGCCCCAAGTACAATTCCCTGTACTCAAAATAATCTGGGCCAAAACCAAAATTACCAGAAACCCCATTTCCAAGTCAGAAACCACTGTAGGAAAATTGGTGGACTGATGCTACAGTACGGCGGCAGACCCGCGGCCAAAACGTGGGTACGGCCGCGGTTCCGCGCTGCTACAGTGGAATCAGTGAACCAATTTTTCTCAGATTTCTTAAAAAAGCCTGCCTGATTTTCTGCAATACTCAAAATAATTTTTCAAGAAAAAAAATTCGACAGAAACTGTTAAAATTGGAATCGCGGTTTTAGAAAATTCGGTCAATCGATGTTTTAAACATGTTGGAACAAGCTAGTAAAGGTTAATGGCGTGTCTCTGATACCATGTAAGTTTACGGTAGCGCCCGGCCGTCTTTCCGAGACCAAAATGCGGAAACGAAAGTTTTTTCAAAACTAGAAACCGGCGCTATCGTATACTTAAACACCCGGATCGAACCATTAACCTACAACTAGCAACTAGAGAAGGGTTGGAAAGGCTATACTGATCGATCGGTGTCCTTCGGTCTTTGGCCACCATCCTAAGCTCCTCGCGGCATCTCCGGTCTCGATCTCCTCGTCGGAAAGGGCACCACATCATCGAGTCTTTTTACGGACTCCCGCTTCATCCGAAGCAACTCGGGCATGAAGTTCGCTAGCCGACGTGTCCAAGGTGAAGTAGAGAATGTGTGTGACAACTTTGTCTCTTGCATCCATTGTATGGATGGAGGTTGAAGGTGATGCCATCCATGTAAATGTTGAGCTAGAGGAAGAAGAAGAAGAAGAGGTTCTTTTTCTTTTGTTGTGTTGATATGAAGAAATGAGAGCTAGCATAATGATACAAGAGCTAATCTCTCTCATATGGCAGCCCCTTCTCTTTCTACCTCTCATTTCAACACTCAAATCACACAATTAACATGACATGTTCACACAAAAAGAGACCATGAGTCACCAAAATAAACATGTCACATTAATTGCACCTCATCATGATTTCTAGCTCATAATTTCCATATGCAAACATTAATCCAAATGTTTGCAACAATAAAAAGATACGGCAACATCTAAAGTAAACTCGTGATGGGTCACAAGGATACCCCTCACCTGTATATACATACCTGCATCCGCATTCCGACCGAATGCGGATGCGATGAGACTATAGTAATCCAACAAATCTAATATTAGGATCCGGCTTAAACCAAAGCCCACTAGTATGATCTGCCCGATCATGATCCATGCACTACTGCACGTATATGATCGAACCCTGCCATATATCATACGGCCTCTACAACGTTTCGCCCGAAACTTGAAAACTGTCTGTGGGGGACTCTAAAGACCCGTCAATACTTTGGCTGTGGATTTAACCACTAGCACGTCAGAGGTACTAGCCGTACGTAACGGGCTACCAGGTATTGACCAAATGGGAGGTCGATGAGTGAACTCATTCTGACACCCTACTGAGCCTGTCAATGACAATATCCGTATATTCCGGTCCGTTCGTTTATGAGCATCGCATGGCGGGCCTAGGGGTTGGTAAAAGTCAGACCCCCAAAAGCGGTACAAGTCATGTCGGAGTGTATCCCAGAACACCCTGAGATACTACTGGAATACCTACCAGTAAATCTCCTGCCTTGGCTAAGGATTTCGTGTAATGGCTCTCCTAGACACAGCGCGATTTCACCCCCAATACCGGGAGAGACGAAACCCCTGCCGATCCGCTCACTGCCTCCATGTGGCTCGGGACTGTACCCAACTAAAACCTGTTTGCATGACTCCTGTGAGCCGTGGTAGGTAGTAATAAAAGTACAGTGGGAACTCACACGAGACAAATGACGATCTCAGGTCGATGAACTAACCTATACACATATCACCAGAGAACTGCTATCTGACGTCAAGTATAATACCAACTAACATGTTCCCGGCGAGTCCTGTCCGGTGTACTCATAACATAATGAGCACCTGTATACATCTTAGGTGATCCAACTGACACCAATGGCTTGTGAAACCGGCCACCGCCCCTCGTCGGGGTCTCGACTGTATACACTAGTCTACTAATGGAGTATCGATACCTAGTCTCGAAACTCCCATGACTAGGGACCTTTTAAGGATGTGCTTATAGACCCCAACTCCCACGTATATGATCGCCATCATACTACTGGTAGTCAAGCAAGAATCCTAAGGGCTCTATCAATATGTAATAGCGACCTGCAAGGTCACCTAAAGCATGTACAAACCTCTCGCGTAAGACTGTCCTACCGGTATAGGTCCTCCCTCAATCATTGCAATCACGTGCCTGAATCCAATAATTGACTCTGAGGGCACTATATCCCACACATGCTCCCGCCAACGAGCTTCAGCGCTCCTGTACCAACGCGAGAAGCTCAGAAGAAGTCGGTCTTTGATCGGCTTACAACTACTGCGGCCCCTCTCAACGGGTCGCGCAGCTCCAACGCCTCAGTCTTTGACAGACTGGGCCAAAGCTCAGTAGGGCCCATGAAGCATGCCGCGATACCAGAAAAGGTTTTCCCAAAAAGGATAGCCATCCTTGCTCCCGAAGTCGTCAAGGCGGCTTCTCCTGCCAAAGGGTCGGTCTTCACAAGACTGACTGTTCCGGCTCCCACTCCGGCTCCCGTCCCTGCTCAAAAGTCTGTCTTTGACAGATTGGATACAGCTACTCAACGGACGTCGGTCTTCAAGAGACTGGTACCGGCAACGCCTCACCAGAACAGGGGGCATGACGAAGCCATCCCCATCACCGAACCAACACCATCAGCTCGACACGCTCGACGTCGCCACTGGCGCTGAGTAAGAAAGGCTGGGGGCAACTCCCCTTCTGGGCTAACTCTACCAGCCCCAACGGTGGAAGTCAATGCTACTGTTCCAACCGGGAACAGCTTTGAATTGCTGAACAAGGTGCGCAGGAACTCTCCTACCGCCGTACTGAAAAGATCTCCTCCACCATTAGAGAATGTTACAAAAACGAAGCTGGAGCGGTGCCCTCAGCGGCTGTCCTCCAAAATTTACAAAGTCTGGCGACAGGTCCAGGAGTCGGTGATTGATCAAGATTATCCTCACCAACAGAAAAAAGTGAAAGTTCAACAGGAAGAGAACCGTCCTATCAAGCCATAAAGGACGACAACTACCTGGGTGCCCGCTGCAACGGCCCCCTCAACGTCAACTGCTCAAAAGAGAAGGAGGCCAAAGAAAGCCCATGTAACTACGGCAGACCACAAAGACGCTGAGCCCAAACGCCCCAAGTCTGGGGGTATAAAGGTGCATACTATTTACATGGCTTCCGGAAAAGAGGAAAGCCACATTTCGACGGGTCACCGACCGCTCACCCGATCCGTGACAAAAGCCCAGGAGCAGCAGCAGAAGCTTCAGGAAATGCTGACGCAAATAGCCGCACTCACCGGGCCAAAAGAAAGCCCGGAGGCGTCATCAGAGCAGCGTCATGAACAAGAAACTGATGCTGACTTCCTCCGTAGAGTCCTCGAAAAGAAGGACAGAGAAACAGCAGAACAAGCGGCTAATATAAAACGAATGGCGCTTCTCTTCCAAGATATGGTCGGGATGATGTTACAGCCGGATCCTCCAGCTGAAAACTGTTAGTGTATATGCCTTAGGGGCCATTATTGTATTATACTAGTTTGTATATTACTTAATGGAAGCTTGGGATATTCACATGTATATAACAGTCTTGCTAAACATGGTAGTATGCTACTTGGTTTTTCTATCTTAATATGTGAGTATACGTATTGATAGAGCTCTTAGGATCTTGCTTGACTACCAGCGTTGTGATGGCAGTCACACTAGTGGGGGCTGGGTAGTCTACAAGCACATCCTTATACAGGTCCCTAGTCGTTGGATTATCGAGACAGGGCATCGATACTCCGGAGTAGACTAGTGTGTGCGCTTCTTATCCCAGTTGGGGAGATGGTCTGTCCCACAGCCGTCAGTACGTCATACTAGAGATAGTATGCAGGTGCTCGTTGGGTTACGGGTACACCGGACAGGACTCACAGGGAACTGTTGGATGGTTTTATACCAGTCGTCAGTGAACAGTTCCCAGGTGACATGAGTACAGCATAGTCCGCAGATTCTACACTGCTGCTTCGCCTCGAGTGTGTCCCACTGTTCTTAGATTGCTACCCTACCACGGCTCAAAGGAGTCGTGCAAACAGGTAGCAGTTGGGTGCAGTCCCGAGCACTTGGAGGCAGTGGCGGTTAGACAGGATTCGTCTCTCCCGGTATTGGGGATTGATATCGCGCTGTGTCAGAGAGCCATTACGCAAAGTCCCTGGCCAGGGCAAGCGAGATTTGCTGGTAGGTTCCAGTAGTTTCTCAGGGTGTAATGGGCTTCGCTCCGACACGACTTATACCGCTATTAGGGGACTGACGCTTGCCGCCCCCTAGGCCCGATATGCGATAGTCTTAGACGAACGGACCGGACTGTATGGAGATTGTCACATCAGACTCAGTAGGAGTTCGGATGGGTTTTCTCATCGGCCTTCTTATCGACATCTACCTGGGGACCGTTACGTACAGCTAGTGCCGCTTGCGGTCTGTGGTTAAACCCACTGCCAGCGTAGTAGTCGAGTCTCTAGAGTCCCACGCAGAGAGTTTCCCTACTCCAGGCGAAACGATATAGAGGTCGTATGGTTTTACGACAAGGGTTCGGACGCATACGTGTGTTTTCGCACGTACGACTTTCGGACAGTTTTTACTAGTCGGCTTTGGTTTAAGCCAGTTACTAGTATCCGGTTATTGGATTTATACAGTCTAAAGTTTTTCCGTGTTTTCACGGATAGGAGGGGCGTTCTCGTAATTGCGCGAGAAGCTTCTAGAAGATGGTGACTAAGGAGGTTTAGGTGGCATATACATTGAATGAGATTAGTGAGTCATATGGATGATTCATCCATGTCATTAATGCTTCATAATTGCTTAATGACTCATGGAGATGAATCACCACAAGATATTTATCAAGCATGGTTGTAAATCATTTTCTTTTCTTTTCTTGATAAATAAAATTGCTTGATATATATTATGATAACTCATTTTCTCTTCTCATTATTATGTTCATCTTCTCTCTCCTCAAGCTCTCTCTCTTCAAACCCTAATCCTCCCCTCTCATGTGTTGAGTACAAGGATTAGTTAGACTACTTAATCCATAACCATACTCTATTTCAACTAGGTACTTTGATTAGCACTTAAAGATACCTAGTTGCCTCAAGTTTAGAGGCAAAGCTTGGAATTAAGCTCTCGTGGTGGATCGTCTACTACTTGGAGAAGGCCGAGGAGGAGGTGGAGTTCGTAAGGACGAAGGACACGGTTCTTTAGGTATAATCCCTTTACATAGTAGTTTAGAACTTCTATGTTTGATGTTAGTTATCGTTTAGCTTCGATTCATGCGGTTAGTCGATGTTTAAGCAAAGAACAAGATCGTTTTTCATTTTTCCGCCTCCCCGCAAGTCGTGGGGTGTTGTACATCGACTTACATTGGTATCAGAGCCTCGCTAAACAATAAATAACTTACTTGCAAATTTGTATGAATTTCGAACGGAAAAAACGAAACCGGAAAAGCCCGAAATCATGAGTTTCTGTCGATTTTTAAATGAAGTCCAAAAATTTTTCAGGGATGTTCAGAAAGCTCTAAATGACAGTAGTAGAACACCCAAGAAAATTGGGCCCATGAATTGGCTAAAGCGCCGCGGAACCGTGGCGGATCCCACCAATCCGCCGCGCTTCCGCCGCCGAGTTGCCGATTCATGAACCCAATTTTCCTGTGTTAGTTCTCTGTGATATTTGGTATTTTCTGGAATTTTTTATTTTTGCTCAGGTTTCAGATTTACAGAGAAGTATTGGAGCAAAATTAAATGTGTTTAATCGATCGAAATTATACGGTATTTGCTTGTTGGATTTATCTGTGTTTGTATAATGTGTTCGTAAACCTCCCCTAACTGCTAGTATGTCGGTTGGCAGGGGGTTGCACATTTCTGTAATGCATTTTACTGTTTGTGGATATGAACTGTGTTGGACTGTTGTGATGTATAGCCGGGGTTATGTGATGGGTTATTATTTAATTCATTTGATGTAAATGTAATTTGTTGTAATATTATTTTGCAGGGCACATCCAGGTTGCGGTTGTAGCCACCGTTGTATTATTTCATTTTACTGTTTTTGCTCCTTGGACAGACCCAAGGTGGGGTGCACAAACTGCCGGGCGGGTAGTTTGCCGTACCCGTTGGGGTCTTAGGTGGGGTAATGGCTATTCATCACAACTGTGTAATCCGTCTTTTGTTGCAGGCTCAAAACAAACACGGATTGCTTGCAAATCCAATAAAGTTCATCTGTGATCTGGAATGAATATTATTGCGTCCGACGAATGTAAAATATCTATATATATGATAGCTATTTAGACGTCACTTATGTTTTACACCCGCGCTAGCCCATCCCCCGCTCTGTCGTTAGTTAAGTAACCTAACGGGTGATGACGGGACCCCGTGGCGAATGCGGATGGCATAAGAGGACGTTGTATTTTCGTTGTTTTCTGCAATGATAGGTTAATGATGGGACACATTATTTATAATGCAAAGAAAATAAACCAAAAGTTTAATCGTTGGAACAATTTAAAAGAAACCACTCGGTTAATTTTAAAAACAGATATTTTTAAATGCGGAGCTTTAACCACTCCTTTTAAAAGCTATCAGGTTCCTTCGGTTATATCAAGTTCACTACGTTCACGGTTTCGCCAAAACCATTCGTAGCCCTCCGTCATTTCATCTGGGTATTCAGTAGTATTCAAGCTATGTATTTTGACCAACGCCAAGGCATAGTGTTTGGTAGCTACTGGGTATTCATTTGTTACATAGATAGATGAGTTGGTTTGGGACAGTCGTATGATCATTTTGGCCAACGTCAAGGATATGTACGGATGGGTTCAAATTAACAAGATAATGATGGGTAGAACTTGATATGTGACTTATGATATTTTGACCAACGCCAAGGTCATAAAAGCATGGGGCAAAAATATATATCGGGAATTTCTAAAGAAACTGAAATTTGCAAAGAGATGCATACCATTTGGAGTTTGATGAATGTTGGTAGGATTCCTTCAACATTATCATACGATGATATTTGGATCCCGATCCTACTGTGAGTATATGCTACTTATCAGGATATTCGTCACTTAACGATCAATGCTATAAACCAAGTAGGTGTCAAGAAAAGTGTCAGCGGGGTTACGCCCCTAGAGAAAAGAGGTTCTTTAATTAAGGAACTTCGCGAAAGCGTTGGAAAACCTCCCTCGAAGTATCGACACTAGCCTGGCTGAACGGTTAAGCAAGAATTGTACAGTGAGAATAGTCCTGGCTAATTCTTCTTTTATGGTTTGAAGAAGGATTCGAGAAACAGTGGGAGCCATCCAGTTTAGATAAACTAAAAACCACTCTAAACTTGCAAGAGCATCATGCTAAAGAGTTTTCTTCTCTCTCTCCTAATTGCAGCGACCCTGAAAATGACTGGACTTAAGTTACTTTTAGAGAAAAATATACTGACAGGGCCAAACTATAAAGATTGGCTGCGGAATGTCAAAATGGCTTTGACCTATGACAAATTAGGGTACGTCCTCACCGCTACGGCACCTGCTGTCCCTGGTCCCAAATACAGTAATGCGGATAAGGAAATCCGCAAAACCTGGGATTTCGATTGCGCGAAAGCCAGGTGCATCGTGCTTGCCTCGATGAACAATGAACATCAGAGGAGGCACGAGGATATGGAACTAGATGCCATATTTCTCCATACAAAGGAACTTTATGGAGAGCAATCTCGTATAGCAAGATACGAGACCTCTAAGAACTTATTTCGAGCGAGGTTGGCTGTCGGGTCATCAGTAGGAGAACATGTCCTAAAGATGATCGGCTATATAGAAGAGCTCGCAGACCTTGGGACGACTTTGGATAATGAGCTCTATACAGACCTTATTCTCCAGTCCCTTCCTCACACCTACGCCCAGTTTATCCTGAACTTCAACATTCAAAGAAAAGAAGTTGAACTTCCGGAACTCCTGAACATGTTAAGGAGTGCAGAGGGCACCTTGCAGAAAGCAAGGGAAACACCCGCTATGTTTGTTAGCGGTGCATCTTCTTCCGGGTCCAAGGCTAGGGCCAAAGGAAGGAAGAAGAAGGCCGCCACCAAACCTGGAGGAGGTGTTAGTAAGGTGGGAAGGAAGGGAAAGAAAAAGTTTGCGGTACCGGTAGTGGGCCAGGATGAGTGCTTCCATTGTCACAGGAAAGGGTACTGGAAGAAAGATTGCAAGGCGCGGAACGCCAAGAACCAGGAACCGAAGCAAGCTGTGGCTTCGACTTCAGGTGTGTTTGTAATTGAGAATTGTCTGTCAATCAACTCTACTTCCTGGGTATTGGATACCGGATCAGGATCTCATATTTACAATTCATTGCAGGCACTGAGAAACCGTAGAGTGCTGAAGGAAGGTGATATGACGCTAAAGGTTGCTAACGGAGCTAGCGTGGGAGCTGCGTCCGTCGGGGATTATCACCTAGGATTGACGAGTGGACACATTTTGGTTTTACATAACTGTTTTTTTGTACCAAGCTTAACGTGTAATATCATATCAGTTTTTTTGTTATCAAATAAAGGTTATGATTTCACGTTTGTAAGAGATGTTGTTAACATCCACCTTAATCATGGTTTGATTGGGTCCGGTACACTAAATAACGGTATATATGTTTTAAACCAACTCCAAATTTTCAATGTCCAGAACACACTAAAAAGAAAGTCTCCAGATTTAAATAAAGCTTTCTTATGGCATTGTAGACTGGGTCACATCAATGAGAGAAGGTTGACTAAGTTGCATAGAGAAGGATATTTGGACTCGTTCGAATATCAAACTTATGACACTTGTCAATCTTGTCTCAAAGGAAAGATGACAAAGACTCCATTTACTGGACATGGAGTAAGAGCGAGCGAGCTCTTAGGACTCATACACAGCGATGTATGCGGACCAATGTCTACACATGCAAGAGGTGGTTTTTCCTATTTCATTACTTTCACGGATGATTACTCAAGGTACGGATTCATTTATCTGATGAAACATAAATCCGAGGCTTTTGAGAAATTCCAAGAGTATAAGAATGAAGTAGAAAACCAAACCGGCAAAAGTATCAAGACACTAAGATCTGATCGAGGTGGTGAATACTTGAGTGCCGAGTTCCTAGGTTACCTAAAAGAGAAAGGAATTCTCTCTCAGCTTACTCCTCCATACACTCCACAGCATAACGGTGTATCGGAGAGACGGAATCGAACCCTATTGGATATGGTACGATCCATGATGAGTAATGCTGAGTTACCGCGATCTTTCTGGGGTTATGCGCTAGAATCAGCGGCATATCTTTTGAACATGGTTCCTACCAAGACTGTGCCTACCACGCCATATCAGATGTGGAGTGGGAAGAAACCCTATCTTCAGTATCTGAAAATATGGGGATGTCCAGCTTTTGTTAAAAAGCAGCATGTAGACAAGCTCGAGGCACGATCATTAAAGTGTCAGTTTGTGGGATATCCAAAGAACTCCAAGGGGTATATATTCTATTACGCAGAGGAACAAAAGGTGTTTGTTTCTCGTAATGCCCATTTTCTAGAATATCAGTTTTTAGAAAAGGAAATAAGTGGGAGCGAAATAGAACTGGAAGAAATTCCAGAACCACAAACTGCTACTGAAAGTTTGGTAGAACCGGTAGTTCAAGAAGAACAGGACATTCCCGCACCCCTCCGCAGGAGTAGTAGGCCGTCTCATCCGCCTGAGAGATACTACGGTTTTCTCATAGATAGGGATAGAGAGGATTGCATCATAGATGATGATGAACCTACTGACTTCCAGCAGGCCATCCAGAGCGGCGACTCGGTACGATGGCTAGATGCAATGCGGACCGAAATGGAGTCCATGTACACCAAAAAAGTATGGACTTTGGACTTTGCTCCAGATGGGGTAAAACCCATAGGATGGAAATGGATCTTCAAGAAAAAGATTGGTGTAGATGGACAGGTGGAAACCTATAAGGCTAGACTTGTTGTAAAGGGTTTTCGTCAAAGACCTGGTTTGGACTATGACGAAACTTTTTCTCCAGTGGCTATGCTCAAATCCATTCGGGTCCTTCTTGCTATTGCTGCCTTCCATGATTATGAAATCTGGCAGATGGACCTAAAGACGGCTTTTCTAAATGGAAATTTAGAAGAGTGCGTCTATATGGATCAGCCAGAGGGTTTCAATCAGAGTGGGAGCAGCGGGAAAGTATGCAAGCTGCTTAAGTCCATTTATGGACTAAAGCAGGCATCGCGGAGTTGGAACATCTGTTTTGATGAGACAGTCAAAGAATATGACTTTATCAAAAATCCAGATGAACCGTGCATATATAGTAAAGTTGTAGCCAGAAGTGTCGTATTCCTCGTCTTGTACGTGGATGAAATTCTATTGATAGGAAATGACATTCCTATGCTACAATCTGTCAAAGGATTCTTGTCACACAGGTTCTCCATGAAAGACCTGGGTGATGCCTCTTACATTCTGGGGATCCGGATCTATCGTGATAGATCCAAGAGGATGTTGGGACTTTCGTAGTCCAGGTATATCGACACTGTACTGAAAAGATTCAGTATGGAAGATTCTAAGCGCGGTAATCTACCGGCTTGTCACGGAATCACCCTCTCCAAAGAGATGTCTCCCAAGACTGATTTGGAAAGGGAACGCATGTCTATTATACCCTACGCTTCTGCGGTAGGCTCTATAATGTATGCGATGTTGTGCACCAGACCAAATGTAGCTTACGCACTGAGCGTGGTAAGCCGGTATCAGTCAGACCCAGGGGAGAAGCACTGGATAGCAGTAAAGAACATTCTCAAGTACCTGAGAAGGACTAAGGAGATGTTCTTGGTTTACGGCGGAAAAGACCTCAGGTTGGAGGCCTTTGCTGATTTCGGCTTCCAGAGTGATAAGGACGATTCCAAGTCCATGTCGGGTTATGCCTTTACCCTCAATGGAGGGGCGGTGTGCTGGAAGAGCTCCAAGAAGGACACCGTTGCTGACTCGACGATGGAAGTGGAGTATATAGCTGCTTGCGATGCCGCAAAAGAAGCAGTCTGGATGAAGAAGTTTCTAACAGAACTTCAGGTGGTTCCTACCATAGTTGATCCAATACCTCTGTATTGCGACAACAACGGAGCTATAGCTTTAGCGAAGGAACCAAGGTCCCATCAAAAGTCCAGACACATCTTGAGGTGGTATCACCTGATCAGGGAGATCATTGATCATCGGGAGATCGAGGTTCGGAGAGTTGCTTCTAAAGAGAACATTGCTGATCCATTCACAAAGGCCCTACCTCAGATTCAGTTCGAGAGGCTACTCGAGATCATCGGTCTTCGATATGCCAGTACATGGCCCTAGTGCAAGTGGGAGATTGTTAGTGTATATGCCCTAGGGGCCATTATTGTATCATACTAGTTTGTATATTACTTAATGGAAGCTTGGGATATTCACATGTATATAACAGTCTTGCTAAACATGGTAGTATGCTACTTGGTTTTTCTATCTTAATATGTGAGTATACGTATTGATAGAGCTCTTAGGATCTTGCTTGACTACCAGCGTTGTGATGGCAGTCACACTAGTGGGGGCTGGGTAGTCTACAAGCACATCCTTATACAGGTCCCTAGTCGTTGGATTATCGAGACAGGGCATCGATACTCCGGAGTAGACTAGTGTGTGCGCTTCTTATCCCAGTTGGGGAGATGGTCTGTCCCACAGCCGTCAGTACGTCATACTAGAGATAGTATGCAGGTGCTCGTTGGGTTACGGGTACACCGGACAGGACTCACAGGGAACTGTTGGATGGTTTTATACCAGTCGTCAGTGAACAGTTCCCAGGTGACATGAGTACAGCATAGTCCGCAGATTCTACACTGCTGCTTCGCCTCGAGTGTATCCCACTGTTCTTAGATTGCTACCCTACCACGGCTCAAAGGAGTCGTGCAAACAGGTAGCAGTTGGGTGCAGTCCCGAGCACTTGGAGGCAGTGGCGGTTAGACAGGATTCGTCTCTCCCGGTATTGGGGATTGATATCGCGCTGTGTCAGAGAGCCATTACGCAAAGTCCCTGGCCAGGGCAAGCGAGATTTGCTGGTAGGTTCCAGTAGTTTCTCAGGGTGTAATGGGCTTCGCTCCGACACGACTTATACCGCTATTAGGGGACTGACGCTTGCCGCCCCCCTAGGCCCGATATGCGATAGTCTTAGACGAACGGACCGGACTGTATGGAGATTGTCACATCAGACTCAGTAGGAGTTCGGATGGGTTTCCTCATCGGCCTTCTTATCGACATCTACCTGGGGACCGTTACGTACAGCTAGTGCCGCTTGGGGTCTGTGGTTAAACCCACTGCCAGCATAGTAGTCGAGTCTCTAGAGTCCCACGCAGAGAGTTTCCCTACTCCAGGCGAAACGATATAGAGGTCGTATGGTTTTACGACAAGGGTTCGTACGCATACGTGTGTTTTCGCACGTACGACTTTCGGACATTTTTTACTAGTCGGCTTTGGTTTAAGCCAGTTACTAGTATCCGGTTATTGGATTTATACAGTCTAAAGTTTTTCCGTGTTTTCACGGATAGGAGGGGCGTTCTCGTAATTGCGCGAGAAGCTTCTAGAAGATGGTGACTAAGGAGGTTTAGGTGGCATACACATTGAATGAGATTAGTGAGTCATATGGATGATTCATCCATGTCATTAATGCTTCATAATTGCTTAATGACTCCTGGAGATGAATCACCACAAGATATTTATAAAGCATGGTTGTAAATCATTTTCTTTTCTTTTCTTGATAAATAAAATTGCTTGATATATATTATGATAACTCATTTTCTCTTCTCATTATTATGTTCATCTTCTCTCTCCTCAAGCTCTCTCTCTTCAAACCCAAATCCTCCCCTCTCATGTGTTGAGTACAAGGATTAGTTAGACTACTTAATCCATAACCATACTCTATTTCATCTAGGTACTTTGATTAGCACTTAAAGATACCTAGTTGCCTCAAGTTTAGAGGCAAAGCTTGGAGTTAAGCTCTCGTGGTGGATCGTCTACTACTTGGAGAAGGCCGAGGAGGAGGTGGAGTTCGTAAGGACGAAGGACACGGTTCTTTAGGTATAATCCCTTTACATAGTAGCTTAGAACTTCTATGTTTGATGTTAGTTATCGTTTAGCTTCGATTCATGCGGTTAGTCGATGTTTAAGCAAAGAACAAGATCGTTTTTCATTTTTCCGCCTCCCCACAAGTCGTGGGGTGTTGTACATCGACTTACAAAAACCCTCCGATCATTATTGAAGACGACAGAGGGGAGACATCGAACCCTCCTCCGGCTCTTTCAGCAGCTAAAACGGAAACCATTTTCAAGGCCGCTCTGGATGACTATATTGCTCAGCAAATACGAGCTCACCGGGCGAATGAAGCGGCCGGTCAAGTTGTTAAAACTGGGCAACCGTATCCAGGTTGGTATGACCAAATAAAGTACCCGCCGGGATACACGATCCCCAAATTCCATGTGTACAAGGGGACAAGCAATCCCCACCAACATGTCGCTCAGTTCAGGGCTCTTTGCGGCAACACCGAGGGTGATGATAAACTTTTGCTCCGTCAGTTTGTTAGCAGCTTGTCGGAGACAGCGTTTGAATGGTACTCTGAACTTCCAAATGACTCCGTCAAGAATTTTATAGAAATGGAGCTATTATTCACCCAGTGATTCGCGAGTGCTAGTGAACGCACCCCGATTACATCATTGATTAACGCTAAGATGAAACCCGGTGAAACATGGGTTTAATATGCAATACGATGGCGGAATCTGTGGTCGAAATGCGAACTGCGCATCGAAGAAGCGCCGGCGGTGGGCATGTTCGTGGGCACTCTGGACCTCATGCAACCATTTCCCAATTCATGATGTTCTTCAAACCGACCACATTCCAAGCCTTGATCGACAAACTGGACCAAATGAACCAGATGGGTCATAGACCGTCTCCTCCAAAGCCGGACTCTCGAAATGAGAAGGGAAAGGGGAAAGCAATCGTCGTCGCCAATGCTCAACAGCAGCCCGGTGGCCAGAGACCAGTTGATCGCCAAAATAACAGAACTCGATCTCTCAAAGATAAAATGAGACGCCCTTACTCGTTCCCTCGAGACAAGACGAAGAGGTTATTCGAGCTTGCACTGCGCAACAGGCTCATCAATCTACCGGAGCCAAGACGCCCAGCGCAACCCGGCGACATTAGCAATCCTAACTATTGCCCTTATCACCGAATGTTGGGCCATCCGATCGAGGATTGTTACATCTTCAAAAGCTGGATAGAAGATCAGTACCGGCATGGCAAATTTGTATTATCCGAGAATTGGAAGGTGAACCCGCCTCGGCCACACACTCCTAAGAAGACGGATACACCGGGGGCATCATGCTCTTTCGTAGAAGAAGCTCCATGGGAGGTCGCTCTTTCAGCCAAGACGAAAAGAATGCTGAAGGATCTCCACACATGCCCGGCAATTAGGTGGAAGAATCCACTGGAACCTAAGATCATCGAGGGGATGCTGAAGCCGCGCCCAACTCTAAAGATTGGTGGTGATAGCCAAAGCGCTCACATCGAGCCGTCAAAATCTTCGAAAAAGAAGAAGAAGACCAAAAATCCCGTGAAGCCTGGCGACAAGCGCACGGACCTGCAAAAACAGATTGACGCGCTGGAAGAGTATAACTAGAAGGTGCGGACTCCAATCACGCTCCAAGAGTTCCTCAGCCACGTCCCTGAGGACGGAAATGATGGAGGAGACTCGTCGGATGAATCCGAAGATTACGTGGCAAGTTGCCATGTGATCTCTCACTCGAGATAGACTATGAAGAAGCTCCTGGCACCGAGAAAATGGGGGCAAATCCTAAACCGGATCTTCTAGAGCCGTCAGACGAAATGATTGATGCATTCCTAAATGAAGCTCTTCTTAAAAGCAAAGCTACTCGAGAGCGTGAAATGGCCATATTTGAAAAGGCCAAATGCCGGCGACTGGACGAATGGGTTGAAACACTCCCGCCAGATCAAAGTACATCCGCCGTAAATAAAAGCAGGTTCAAAACGAGGAAAAGGTTCGCCAAAGCCATTTCGATGGGAATGAAGCTGCCACCCTCCGAAAAAAAATATTCTTAGTGAATCAGAAACACATCCTAACTACTACTTATATCATTGAAAGATTGTGCACCCCACCGAAGAGTGCAACGCTTATAAAAGATGGTGGCAGGGATATGTTGCTCATCGGTAACATTTCAAGAGGATGAAACGCAAAATTCGTCGGGAGCAAAGAAATACGACCGAGGAGCATAAAAGAACTACCGGCAACTGCCACATGGTTGACCGTGGAGGATCGCAAGTTCTCACCTTTGGGAGCGATTCTGATGAAGAAATAGCACTTGGCCCTCTCTTCAAAGAGTCCACCTCGGGAAAAGAAGAAGAACCTAAGGCCTGTGAAAACATTCAGCTGCGCAATCGTACGCTGCCCGAAAAGAATCTTGGGCCCTCGAACAGTGGGTCAAATAGAAAAGATAAGGGAAAAGAAAAAGTCCCTGAGAATATCATCCTTGATGACCAAGCCGTCAAAAAGCTGACAGCCAAGGACCCGCCAAAGAAAAGTAAGGTGGACTACAACGTTCTGGCACACTTGAGAAAGCTACCTTTGCAGTTAAGCATTCTCGATGCCCTTATGTTATCCAAAGAAGCAAGGGATTCTTTGATCAAGGCATTACAAGAGCCCGAGCAATTCCAAGCTTTCCTCGCCGAAGAAAAGATGAAGGACGAGCTGGAAGAAGTACACACAGCCGATATCACCTTCGACGATGAAGATCTCCTCCTTAGGACATGCGAGCACAACCGTCCCCTTTATGTCTCCGGATACTGTCATGACATCAAGATAGGCAAAATCCTGGTTGACACTGGGTCCTCTGTTAACCTCCTCAACGTAAGGGTGTTAAAGGAAATCTGCATGAGTGTTCAACACCTCGCTCGGGATAAGATCACTATCTCCGGATTTGACTCCCAGTCGTCACGGACGCTTGGGTCCGTAATATTGACGTTACGCTTTGGGCTGCTCGTCATGGACATCAAGTTCCACGTCATTGATGCCAAGACATGCTATAACGCTTTGCTCGGCTGGCCTTGGTTACACGAGTACAATATCATCCCCTCTACACATCGGTTTATGAAATATTTCAAAGATGGTCTCGAGTATACTGTGACAGGAGAGCTAAACCCATTCTCCGTAAATGAAGTCCGCAAGTACGAAGATGCAAAATACTTCTTACCAGATTTTGAGGATACGGAAAGATGTCACAAACCGAAGAACAAAGCTATCACCACCATTCCGTTCTTTAGGAGTGATACCGAGGAGGAAGAGGAGATAGTTTACTCAGGTCCTCCCCAGTACAACAAGCCGGGACCGTCCACTCCTATGCTGATCTTCGGCAGCGACTCGGAAGATGAGGTCCATGACGTATTCTCTGCTCGGCCATCCATACAAATCTTCGCTGATGAAGAGCAAAGTTTGCAAGTTGCCATGGTTCCGCCCAAGCACCATAAAGAACTGGACGTGCTTGATACCTACAGTTTGGAAGAACTGCAGACATTCTTCGTCCCTCCCAGGTGAAAAGGTGATCCTATTCTACCGATCCGGGGAAACCAAGGTGGAGAAATAAATCTGGCATGGCGCGGATTCTACACTCGACAGGCTCCAGCCCATCCGTTTGCCCAGATATTACACGAACGGACTAAAGAGACTCTTGAGACGCCAAGGTGTACCCCTTAAGCAAACTGTGCGACAAGCACGGTTCTATAACAGGATCTAGAACGTTCCCGGAACTCAACGAAAGTTTCCCAACGTAAGAATGGAAACGACCGGGCTTGGGTATGTCCAATCCAAGAAACGGGAGCTACTCCGCAACTGCTACGTCTTACATAACTTTGATGAAGAAGGAGATGCTCTGTGGGGAGATGCTAACCCTAAACCAGAAAGAGCTCCCGCCGTGAAAATGCCCAGTATGTCATTCGAAGAACAAATGGACAAGCTTATAAGGAAAGCGGGTCAAAAGGTTCGAGACGATCATAATTGAGAAATTTCCATCTACGAGAAAGCCAGGACGCAACGCCTCCTTCAACAGGCTGTGAAAAATGAAAACGCTCCTCCTTGTCAACCCGTTGTACAAAAGGCCCGACCCAGAGGCAGAAACAAACCAAAGAACGGGAAAGGCGTTCGACAGCGACAAAGCGGGTCCAAGAAACCACGCGATCAGGAATCGAGCATTCCGGATTCGTCTCTTATAAAAAAGATGGGTCGAGCATATTATTTTCCCCAAGACAAGACAAGGAAGATATTCGATCTTGTCATAAAACATCAGATAATGACACTCCCGAAGTCCAAGCACCCCGAGCAAGCAGGCGAAGTCTCTCACCCGAACTATTGCCCCTATCATAGGGCAATAAGACATCCTCTCGAAGACTGCTTCACCTTCAAGAACTGGATCGAAGACCAATATCAACAGGGTAGGTTCGCTCTATCTAGCAGCTGGAAGGTAACCCCGCCACAGAAGCATGAACTCAAAGCCACGAGAATAGAGCCGGATCAATATCGGTCTTGGAAGCGAGCTCGTACCTGTCACGTGATAACGCTGTCAGAAGAAGAGCCCAAAAATATGGATGAACTCCCCTGGTGCTTCGAAAACGATGATGAAAAGGTAATCTCAGAATTTCCACCGGCACCAAAAGAGCTGGAAGATGGAATACATACTACTGCAGATAACCTCAAGAAAATTGATTTAGGGATAGCAAGTGACCCGCGGCCGACGTTCGTCAGTGAGCTGTTGTCTGAAGAAAGGGTAGCTACACTAAAAGACGTGCTCATGCAGCATAAAGATTTCTTCGCATGGAACTATTCCGAAATGCCAGGACTAGATCCCGAGATTGCTGTCCATAAATTGGCAATATCTTCGGATGTCAAGCCGATCAAACAAGTGCCGAGAAGAATGCGGCTCGAGCTGGAGATGAGCATCAATGCCGAGGTCAAGAAACTAATCGACTCCGGTTTCATCCAAGAGGTTCAATATCCTGACTGGATCGCCAACATCGTCCCAGTGATGAAGAAGAATGGGACGGTGCGCATATGTGTGGACTTTCGGGATCTCAATAAAGCCTGCCCGAAGGACGACTTCCCAGTACCAGTCACCGAGCTGATGATAGACAATACGTCCACTCATGAAGTTTTCTCCTTCATGGACGGCTCATCAGGATATAATCAGATAAAGATGCATCCCGAGGACTAGAAACACACCGTTTTCCGGACCCCTTTGGGTATATTCTGCTACAAGGTGATGCCTTTCGGTCTGAAGAACGCCGGTGCCACCTATCAGAGGGCTATGACGAAAATCTTCGATGACCTCATACATGAAATCGTCGAATGCTATATCGATGACCTCGTAGTTAAAAGTAAATCATACGAGGAACATTTAGAGCATCTGAAGATCGTGTTTCAGCGCCTCCGGCAATACAACATGAAGATGAACCCTCTCAAATGCGCGTTCAGAGTATTCTCGGGAAAATTCCTGGGATTCATCGTCCGATACCGAGGCATCGAGATAGATCCGTCAAAGATCAAGGCGATTATGGAAACGCCTTTGCCAAGGACTCTCAAGAAATTGCGGTCTCTCCAAGGAAAGCTCGCATATATCCGGCGATTCATAGCCAATCTTTCCGGCAAGTGCCGCCCCTACAGTCACCTAATGAAGAAGGGAACCCCGTTCGTCTGGGATCACAAAAGCCAAAGCGCACTGGACGAAATCAAGCAATACCTGCAGAATCCGCCAGTACTGGCCACTCCCGTTAAAGGAAAGACTCTTATTCTGTATACAACCGTCCTTGAAGGTTCCTTAGGCGCATTATGAGCCCAAGAGAATGACCAAGGGAAGGAGAGAGCCCTCTACTATCTGAGTCGAGTTCTCCTGGGGGCAGAAATCAATTATTCTCCAATCGAAAAACACTGCCTGGCGTTGATCTTCGCAATAACGAAGCTCAAATACTACGCGCTCACATGAGGTCCATCTCATATCGAATGTGGATCCCCTCAAATATTTGATGTCAAAGGCCATATTAATGGGGCGACTCGCTAAGTGGGCCTTACTCTTGATGGAGTTTTCGATAACTTATCGGCCTCTTAAGGCAGTGAAAAGCCAGGCCATCGCCGACTTCCTCGCTGAGCACCCGATACCCGCCGATTCTCCTCTGAACTGCGAATTGCCAGACGAACATGCATTTGACACGATCGACGGGGATGATACCCGGTAGGAACTCTATTTTGATGGAGCGTCTTCTATGAAGAAACGCAGACAAAGCACCCCCATAATCAAATCGGGGGTAGGCCTCATCTTCGTGACTCCACAAGGAGGGATAATGCGCTTTGCCTTCTCCTTAACAGAGCCGAGGAAAAACAATGAAGCCAAATACGAAGCTTTGATAGCAGGTCTTGAGATCTCTATCGACATGGGAGTTGAAAACCTCCTCATATACGGAGACTCCCAGCTGGTCGTAAGTCAAATAAACGGCGACTACCAAACGTGCAAGCCAGAGTTGGTGAAGTACAGCAAGAGGGTGCAGCAACTGCTGACTCAAATTCCTTCTTACACCCTGGAAAGCATACCGCATGCGGAAAATAGTAAGGCAGATGCATTAGCCAAGCTCGCTAAAGAACTGGCTGACGAAAACCTCGATGACGTGAGGATCATTGTGCAAAGCCGTCGGGTTCTTGCACCGGCAGAAATATCTATGGAGTCGTCCGAAGAAAAGGAAGCGACTGAGCAAATAAAAGACCAGGAAAATTTTACGGATTGGAGAGAAGTCTTTATAGACTACTTCAAATCCCGTCGAACACCTGAAGATGCGTCCTCGAAACATCAGCTCATGACGCGAGCTCTATCTTTCGCCTTTGTTAATGATACTCTGTATAAGAGATCGTTCGATTCTTTGTGGCTAAGATGCCTGGGACTTGAAGAGGCAAAGAGAGTCGTCCAAGAAACTCACGACGGACTCTGCGGTTCTCACCAAGCCGGCCCGAAGATGAAGCTGAATATCAAACAGATGGGTTATTATTGGCCCATGATGATCCAAGACTGCCTCGAATACGCGAAGCAGTGCCAATCGAGCCAGATTCATGGGAACTTTATCCATCAGCATCCAAATCCACTACATACAACAGTGGCTAGCTGGCCGTTTGAAATGTGGGGGACTGACATAATCGGCCCCATCGAACCAGTATCGTCTAGAGGACATCGATTCATTTCGGCGACAACTGATTATTTCTCCAAATGGGCAGAAGCAGTACCGCTAAGGGAAGTGAAGACGGAGGATATCCTCCATTTCTTCGAGACACACGTCATTTATCGGTTCAGAACTCCGAGACGGATCATCTCCGATAATGGGCCAGCCTATAGAAGCCACAAGATCAGCCGCTTCGCACAACAGCATAACATAGACTGGAGATACTCCTCAGTCTATAATCCCCGAGCTAACGGTCTAGCTGAGGCTTTTAACAAGACCTTGACGAAGATCGTGAAAAAGACAGTGTCTCGAAATAAGAAGGACTGGCACGAGAGACTGCATGAAGCTCTCTGGGCGTATCGAACTACGTTCAAAATGGCGACGAACACAACTCCGTACGCATTGGTATTCGGTACAGAGGCGGTACTCCCCCTCGAGATAGAGCCACCCTCTCTACGAGTGGCAATTCACTACAAGCTAACGGACGAAGAGAATGCTCACCTTCGGCTTGAGGAGTTCGATGCCCTTGATGAAACTCGGCTCATGGCGCAACAAAATCTGGAGGCTTACAAAGCAAAGATGACGCGCTCATACGAAAGATTGACTAGGCCGAGGACATTCGGCCAAGGCGAACTCATGCTAGTGGTCAAAAGACCTATGATCCCCAATCGTGCCAAACAGAGGAAATTCGAGCCGAACAATGAAGGCCCGTATATCATAGACAAGGTCTACCAGGGTGGGGCCTATCTACTCATAGACATGCATGGCGAAAGGCCCTTCAGGCCAATAAATGTTCGCTTCCTGAAGAAATACTACGCCTGACGAGTCACGGCCTAGGTTAACGATAGATGACGACGACTATGTCCGCTCGCTACCTTCCTAAGCCCAAAACTCTATAAGTAGTAGCCGGTTTTCGGACTGAAACGTCCTTAAACTAACAGCGGACCGAAACATCCTTAAACTAACAACGGACCGAAACGTCCTTAAACTAACAGTGGATTGAAACGTCCTTAAACTAACGACGGACCGAAACGTCCTTAAACTAACAATGGACTACTACGTCATAAAACTAGCTGTTGACCAAGACGTCGATAAACTACGGTAGATTACAGCATCCCAAGGCTGATACAAAAAAAGAGAAAAAAAAGAATAAAAAAAGAGAAAAAACGGTATGTCCATAAGCAAAAAGGGCGCGGATGAAAACCCGAAAGGGCTCTGTGAGTAAAAACAGCAGGGCTACCGGCGAGTTTTGTGAAAACCTGCAAGGGCGCAATCTCGTTAAAAGACACTTGCAAGGTCCTCTCGACTTTGTAAGGAGAAACCACCTGCGTGAGAGATCCTTACGACTCACAAGGGAGCAACACACTTAGGGATCCCCACGATTCCTAAGTAGAAATTACACTTACGATATCCTCACGACTCGTAAGGAGAACCCTCTTATGGGACCCTCACGGCTCATAAGATTCAAAAGTCTTAAGCTACAGGGATCTGAACCTGTTCTTAAGCGGCCACCACAACCTCCAATTTTTCCCTACAAGCGGTTCAATACTGACCCTTGTATACAATCCACGGGCGCGAATAACCATTTCCTTAACAAAGTCTCATCCGTGACTAGGGATATGTTTACACGGTGAACCCCCTTATAAGCCCTCTCGACTTATAAGGAGAAAGCACTCTTGTAAGATCCTTACGACTTATAAAAGATCACGCACTTAGGAATCTTCACGATTCCTAAGTAGAAAACGCACCTACGAGATCTTCACGACTCTTAGGGAGAAAAACCTTTATGAGACCCTTAAGGCTCATGAAGTCGAAACCCTTAGTCGAAAGGATCTCAACCCTGTTTGCTAAGCCACCTTTGTTCGACGTCGACAGAGGCAAATGATGATTCGCTCCTGGCAATATTCCAGTTGTAGAGGTGCTGATGCCGAAATCGGTGTCTAATTCCAAGCTTGCAGTGAGAAGCTAGCGAGCCACACGTGCATACGAAATAGCCGAAATGATGGGGCAACTTGCAAACAAAATTAGAAAGTAAAAATGTATGCATGCAAAATAGCCGAAATGATTGGGCAACTCACAATAAAAATCAGCGAGTAAAAATAAAATAAATAGCCGAAATGATTGGGCAATCGTGACCTTCACGATATAAAAGCTGAAATGATAGAGCATCGCGGAAAGAAAAACATAAAATGAAACTTTTTGCCCTACTGGTGATATCACATCAATCCCTATATACAATCCAAGGGCGCAAACAAGGAAGGAATCACACCTTCCCTCCCCAGGCTCCATCAGAAAATGAAGCCAAATCTCGACAGTTCAAGGATAGCCTAGAGATCATCAACAGCGTTCCTCTCCATTCCAGCAGGATTCAGACGCTGCAATCAACCCTGGAGCTATGGCAAAGCCTCTACTCCAAATCTCGATGGTTCACAGACAACCTGAAGACCACTTCGATATTCATCTTATTACAACAGACGCAATGTCATCTACATGACCCCGTCTCGAAAATACGTCATCCACATGACCCCAACACGAAAATACGTCATCCACATGACTCCGTCTTGGAAATACGTCATCTACATGACCCCGTCATGGAAATACATCATTCACATGACCCCGTCTCGGAAATACGTCATCTACATGACCCCGTCTCGGAAATAGGTCATCCACATGACCCCGTCTCAGAAATACGTCATCCACATGACCCCGTCGCGGAAATACGTCATCCACATGACCCTGTCTCGGAAATACGTCATCCACATGACCCTGCCTCGGAAATACGTCACCCAATGACGCCGTGAAATGCAGATAACGTCAATCTTATTAAACACTTATGGGTCCTCTCTATTCGTAAGGAAGAAAACTCTCTTATAAGATCTTTACGACTTATAAAGGAAAACACACTTAGGAATCCTCACGACTCCTAAGGAGAAAAGACACATACGAGATCCTCACGACTCGTAGGGAGAAAAGTCTTTATAAGACCCTCACGGCTCATAAAGTTGAAAAGTATTAGGTAGCAGATCTGAACCTGCTTCCTAAGCCATCACTACCTCTTGAAGAGTTCAAGATGAAATGTTCTTTATTATCTACAGGCCATACATGCCAGAGTAACATACCAACAACACAGCAAAGAAAAGAAAACTACAGTGGGAGCTAAGAAAAATGTGTCTTTATTCATGAACTCATTTGAATACAAGATACATCATATAAAAGAATAAAAAATGGATACATGTTATTCAAAGATTACAAGTGTGTAATTGGTACAAAACAGCTACTGAGAAGGAAGCGTTTTCAATAAGTCCGTAAGCTTCTCTCGCACTTCTTTCAGTGCCTTCTCATGATCAGCCGCCGCGGCCAGCTCCGCTTCGATTCGAGTCCTTTGTTGCAAGCATGATGAAATCTTCTCATCGATTTCCTGTTGGGCAGCTTTGCGACTCTGCGTAACCCGCTCGATAGAGTCGAGCTTCCGTCTCAATACAAGCCCGTCCGAGATACATTGCTGTAAGGTGTCAAAGATAGCTCTCAGTTGTGCGGCGTTCGCTTCGACCTGGGAACGTAATTGGACAGACCCAGCGGAAGCCTCCTCGCGTTCCTTCTACCTCAAGGTCGCTTCTTGTTCGAAATGGCGGAGGAAAGACACGCCCTGCTCGACCCATGTGGCCCGCTGGGAGTTCAAAGCCTGAATCTCAGGGGCAGGACACATAAGCTCAAGCTCATGCAGGCAGGCTTCAATCTTCCTGCAATGATTAACCCAAGACTCGATGACACCTTCATTATGGAAGTTTACAAATGTCTCCAGCATTGGATTGAACTCGGTAGCGAAATCTGCGGCAGATGTAGGAGCCTCCGCGTCAAGCTCCTCGACGTATTCGCTCAGCATACTCAGACTGGTCACAGCACCTTTTGAGGATGTACGTCTAGAAAAGGGCTCTGCCGGCATTATAATACGAGATTCTAAAGGGGTTGGAATCGATATGGCCACTACAAAACAAATCACAATCAGATCTCGGCTCAAGAAATAAAGAAAATTACACGAACAATAGAGTCTACTATACCAACTGCAACAGGGGGCAGAGCTGGGAGTACTGGTGGCGCAACGATAGCCTCGTCCCCGCCTTCGATTTGTAAGGCTACAAGAAATACAAAGAGGGATCAGCAATAATATGACTGCCCGTTAAAAGGAAGGGCGTCGGTTGGAAAAGAATACTCACCGACACCAGCGGGCGGGCTAATCTCTGACTGAAAGGAGAAGTGTGGCTGTACCACCTGATACAGGTGATCAAAAAGGACTCCTGCAAGGACGCGGTAATGCAATGTCAGTACATAAATTATACAGCCTAGAAGTAAGACTGATGGGTCCCAAATCCGTACCTTCCAACATCTGAGACGGTACGAGAGAAGGTAGAGGAGGGGTCACTGTCAAAACGATAACTGATGGCGTTGCCTCGGGTAGCGCGACCTCAACGCTCGCCACACCTGCATTAGAAACAAGATAAATACTGTCAAGAAGGATTGAAAAGGATTGCAGAATAAAATGAAAAGCAATGACCCAAAATCTACCTGATGGGTCTCTAGTCGAAACCGCGATAAGGGCGTCACTTGATATAGCAACTGCTTCATCTTCTTCCATCGGGATGGTCTCACCTCCCGTCGCCTCATCCCCTGACTCTACGAGAGCCGTCATAATGCTTGCGATGCCAGGAGATGGCAAAGAGCCGCAGGCGGAAAGAGCGACGATCGGGGCAGTGTCCGACTCTTGCGAAAGAGTGACCACCTCGGGCTCGGCAATGGTGGTCATCTCACCTACTGCCATCTCAGGCTCGGCGATCGTGACTGTCTCACCCGCCGCTACTTCGAGCTCTGTGATCGCAGCCATCTCGTCTACCGCCGCCTCGGGTTCAGCAATCACGACTACCTCCTTTACCGCTACCCCAGGTTCAGCGGTCGCCGCCACTTCTTCGGTAAGACTCGGCTCTGCAAGGTAAGATATATGAGAATTGATATTTAAAACTTTGACAACGGAACCCCGTGTCACATTACCTTGAGTTGGTCTTCCGACCGCTTCCTGAGTCGCATGTGCAGCCCGTCTATAGGCAGTGGACAAGGCAGCCAGGGATTCCTCCGAAGGAGTAGGGACAGGGGTAGCGTTGCTCGAACCTGCACCTACGGCCAAGGCAGCACTACGCTCCCTTACCGCGCGAATTCGGCGCTTCCTTTCCACTCGGGCCATCAAAGCAGATCTTCTGGACGCCTCCATCAATAGGACGCCGTCATCCGCGCCAAGGGTTACCTCTGGAGCCGTTATAGCTTCCGTCATCGGTCGTTTGAGTAAGGCCTCTTTCGGCAGTGCCGAAGAGGCCGGGACTTCGGTGGCTGGCCCAGAAAGAATCTCCGCATCACCTTGCGGGATTAGCATTGCGGTCCCAGCGATAAGATAAAGAAGGGGTTAGATTGTCCATAAGAAAGGAGAATGAAGATGCAATGAGCTGAGACATACCAATGCCCAACAAGGCACGATTCCTCTCCTCCTCCTCAAAGGTCCTAAGGGAAGCCGCCAGAGCCTCTTCAGTGGTAAAGCCTGTTACAGAAGGAAAAATGTCAGTCAAGACATGATAATAAAAATAAAGATATGATGCAATAACAAGGTACGACTGATGTTTACTTGATTGCGCGAGGGTGTCCATTTCCGCTTGTTGGCTTGCGGATCGCACAGAAGCTGCAATTGCAGCCTCGAGATCAGTATCTTCCGGCTCTATGAAGAGACCTTCGTTGGTCCCATATTCGCTCAGGCCCTCGTTATAAGAAGCGTGAGGCTCCAGTCCGAGTACAGCATCTAGAGAAAGGACCGACTTCTTCTTCCTCTTTTGCGCGCGAGCTCCAGTCGCAGCAAGCACAAGCTTACGCTTAGTGGGCACTTTGGGGTAACGAGTCCCGATATCTGAGCCCACGCCAGATTCGGGGGAAGCTACATTTACCATCTCCGCGGGAGCACGGGGCACCAGTGGTATATCCACCGTCTCCATGGGAGCATGGGGCACCGGTAGCTCAGGCCTGTCCTCGGGGACTTCAATCACGGCAGCTCCTCTTAGCGGAGGAATGACAATGGTCCGTCGCTTCAAGGGAAGGTTTCGGTCACTAGAAGGGGGAGCACCCTTGCGGTCAAGTAGCAGCCGCTTCTCCTCCCTAATAACAGCACCCGTTGCATGTTGATACCAGGCCACGTGTACGTTATGGGCCCTCGGGACGCGACTAGGTTCACTGATAAACAAGTGAGATCCCGTATTTAAGCGCATGAAATGATGCAGCGCACCCCACATTCCCTCTTCAGTGGCAACGTGTTCTACCAAGAAAGCCTCCAGCGGGACTCCTTGATTATAACTCAGCTGCTGGGCAAAATGATGGGGTTTGTATCTCATGAATAGCGCCGCATCATTTTTCCTGAATACAAGAAAGCCCAGCCTGATGGAGTACAAATGGAGAATCTCCCGGGCTTTCAACACGGAGGACCCGTCCTTAAAAATGTCTTGCAGTGACAGCACCGCCTTGGAAGTTTCCTGGCCGATGGTCAAGACTTTGTCCGTGAAAGACATACCATCTCCGACCGTGCCCGGACGAAGGAGCAAGCCCCTAGCTTCCCGCTGTGACGGACTTATGATGGAGGCGTCAACCAGCCGCATAATCCGAGGGAACTTGCATCTCTCATAAAACGAAGGTCTCTTTTGAATGCCGAAGACCCCGAGCACGTGCATCTCCATCCATGAAGTGAAGTAATGCATCGGGAAGTTGGCAGGATGCACCCCTGGGTCAATGGTATCCGCCGCTATGCTAAGACCGTGGTATAAGTGGGCTAACACGGCGATCCCGATGGCCACTTGTATTCCGGCAACCATGCGATGCGCGGGGTAGAAGACGGAAGGCCTCATCTAACGAGGATGCATAGGGAGCGCGAACCAGCTCAACCATAGCCCAAGAAACCCAGAAAAGAACGCCTCCTCGTCAATGCCCGGAGCAGCGATTTCTGACAAAGGGATGATCACAGCGTCAGGAAGAAAGAAGCCCTTCTGATCAGCTTCCAGTACCGGCTGACGGTCCAAGCCAAAGCCGAAGGGATCATCAATCTTAGCAAACTTTTTGCCTCATCACGACAAAATCTCGGGGCGAAGAAAACGAGCAATGAAGTCCGCAAAACTGACCCCCTGGCCTCCGGATTCAAGGAAGAGGCTCTCGTACATGTTCAACACCTTTATCAGACTTGGGAACTAGTGCTGAATGGCATTCTCTGGCATGAGGCCCATCACCACTGGCTTGGTGGCAAAAACATATTCGTACGGAGGAAGCAGCTCCTCATAATGCTCCCCCCTGACCGGTAGACCAGAAACCTCAGCGAATTCTTCCAAGGAAATGGAAACTTCTCTGTCCAGTAGAAGGAAGGTATGGGTCGGGATGTTCCACTGCTCCAAGAATGCCTTGATCCACCATGTGGGAGGTGCGGAATACTGGAACAGCGAAGCGTAGACCGCAGGGTATAAGCCGAGCTTTAGCAGCTGCGATTTCTTCGCCGACAAGATGTACCGGGCCCACTACAAGTACCCGACCGGATGACGGGGAGTTAGCCTGATGTTGTAGGGCTGTCCCCAACGACGTGATTCACCCTGGCATATGTGCCGCCCTAGGGTGTCCAAAGCCGCCGGCGGCTGTTAGTTATATGTATGCCCTAGAGGCCATTACTATACATGAGATATATATTGTAGTGGATGCTTGGACATATATAGGGAGGACTTTCTTGCTCGACATGATAGTATGCTATCTGGTTACTCTTTACCTTAACTTGTATACTGATTGTCTCTCTGTTACATGTTGGTAAAGCCCTTAGGATGTGTACTTGACTACCTGGACTATGATGCGGATCATACTAGTGGGGACATGGTAGTCCATAAGTACATCCTTCAAGGTCCCTAGTCGTGGGTGTATCGAGACGGGGCATCGATATACCAGAGTAGACTAGCGTATACCTTCTCGACCCATACAGATGGGTGATGGATGATCCCATATCCATTGGTGTTTGACATCAGAGATGATATACGGGTGCTCAGTGGAGACTGGGTACACTGGACGGACTCGCCGAGAACTCCCAGATGGTATTATACTTTACGTCAGATGGCAGTTCTCTGGTGACACTGGTACAGGTTAGTCTGTAGACCCGAGAGCGTCATAGAGTCTTGTGTGATTCCCACTATGCTTTGATTTCCACCTTACCACGTCCAAGAGGGCGTGCAAAACGGTGATTTTTAGGTACAGTCCCGAGTCACATGGAGGCAATGAGCGATAGGAGGGGTTTTGTCTCTCCCGGTATTGGGGGTTGATGTTGCGCTATGCTCGATTGGCCATAACAGGGAAGTCCCTGGCCAGGGCTGGTATAGAGATTTACTGGTAAGTGTTACCAGTAGTTTCTCGACCTATTATGAGCCTCATATCGGCATGACTTATCGGTTATTGGGGTCTGACGTTTTACCACCCCTAGACTTGATATGCGACATATCAGACGAGGAGACCGGACTATACGGTAGTGTCACTGTCAGGCTTTTTGCAGGAGTTGGAGCGGGCTTGCTTGCTGATCTTCTGATCGCTCAATACCCGGGTAGCCGTTACGTCCATCTAGTACCGCTGACGGCTTGTGGGTGCTTGATATGATCATCACCTCCTGCCGGAGTATTGACGAGTCTTTAGAGTCCTACATAGTGGTTTTACTGGCTCTGGAAAAACGAAATAGGAGCGCATATGTGATATGTGCGGGACTGAGAATAATACGTGTATGTGATACCGTATTATATTCTCGCGATGTTGTGTCGATCGGTTATATGCGATATAACCAAGTTATCAAATCAAGGGTTGATTCGATAAGTCGATACATTGAATGTTAGTCGGTTATATGAGATATAACCGGATTATTAAGTCAAGGGTTGATTTAATAATTTAGTGTATACTTGTATATATATGATATACTAATTTACATTAACTAACATTGGCTCACTTAAGCATTTGTTTTTTTCTCACTTGTGCACAAGTTAATATATATGTGATATATATTTATTTGTGTACAAATTGTATTATGGTTGTTGATACACTTGACATGGGTGTATGAGACATACACCATTATAATTATATTGGTTAGGTTTTATATTTAAAGTAATTCTAAAATAAATGGATAATGAGCTCACATGCATGAAGCTTCATGAAGCTTATGCTTGCATTGACTTATTCCACTAGTTTTGTTTTACTTGAGATATTAACTAACCTAACCACTATAATTAGCCATGGTAATGTCTCTACATGAGTTAGTATATGATACTCACTCACCATGGTTAGCTCATTCTCTCTCTTGATTAGTTTTCATATTCATTTTGAGCTCATCTTCTTCCTCCTTGATTTTCTTTCTAGGGTTTGAAAAAGAGAGAGAACCAAAGTGAGAAATCAAATTCTAAAGAGTACCCATTTCCTATTTCATCATCCTCTACTAGACTTGCACTTTAGTTTAGGGTGTTTGCTTCACTAATTCTTTAGTTAGTGAAGTAGAAGCTTGAGTTCGTATTCTCTCGACTTAGATCTTCTTCGGCCTCGAAGACTTCAAGCAATACCGTTGCAACTTTCTCATGGAGCCGTCCGAGAGTCCGGGAGTTGGATGATCGCAGCGAAGGGACTACATCAAGGAGCTTTAGAAGTGAAGGACCGATCTACAAAGGTTGTATTTCGTATTCCTTTAGTAGTAAATGTAGTTTACTAGTTTATGAAACCCTAATTTTCTAGCAACAATCTTGTTTAGAGTTATTCGGCATGGCTAAAATTTTAATCCGGCATGGTTGATGCCTTGTAGAACCTTATTAGAGTGCCTAGTAACCCTACAGCGGCTGCATGGGTACGGCGGCGATCGAAGGCTGAAGGAGACCCTCCAAAGTCCAATTAACAACCTCTACGGCACAGTTCACCGGGGGTGCATCTGCATACGGGATCGCCGAGATAGGCTCCGAAGGCGTCGTACAAGAGAAGCTTCGATGACCTCTGATAATCTGGTCGTACCATCTACCTCACAATTGAAGATTTTTGTGTTCCGGGTCACGGTCTTTGATGAGCGCGAGAACCTCCCGGTCCACAGGTGCCTCAGGGATTCCTCCCTCTGAACGGACGAATGGAAACGCAGCGTCGAAAGACATGTCGCCTGCAAAAAAAAGGGGACATAAGTCAACTGTCAGTGCTATAATTTAATTTTAAATTTTGACACTCGGTACTTTAAAATTTGTACCACACTGCAATGCAGTGGAAAGGGGACCAAAGTGGGACCCACAAAATCTAGATGACAATGCATCAATTAATAAAACAGCCTCATCATTGGATGAAACCGTTAATTAAATTGGGAAATCCTCAGGAAAATTCTCATTAAATGAGAGATCCCTCGGGAAAAGGAGAAAATCTCTCTTTGAGAGCAATTCTCTATGACAGAGTGACACTTGTCAAACTCTGATTATGAAGGAATAAAATTCCTTAAGAGCCTGGCTCTGTAATGATGATGGAAAATTCCATCAGAAAAGAATTAACTAAAATTAATTTTTATGAATTAAAAATTCTGGTAACTTCAAGATCCATAAAAAAACTCTTAAGAGTTCTTCATCAAAGATTAAGAAATCTACATGTTATCAAAAGAGCAGACCTCTGATTCATGGGCTAAAAAACCCCAGGAAAAGATCTCTTTAGATCTATGTGTTCATGAGAGCAAAGCTCTGTTAATGAAACCCTAAATGGGTTTTCTTTAGATCAAAGATCTATGAAGAGCAAGGCTCTGTTAATGAGAAAAACCCTAATTTATTAAAAAAAATTAAACTTTACCTAAGTTTTGATAGAGTTCTTACTCTTGAAAAGTTCTTAAACTGAAGAGCAATATTCTGAAAAAAAATTCTCAAGAAGAAGAAGAAAATCATCTAAGGGACGAAAAGTCCTATTTATAGGCATTGAACCGCCTCTTCAACTTCTGAGTTGATCCAAGGGCGCAAATGCTGCCAACGCTGCACTCACGTGTGCGCCACATGAGCACAACGGTGGGGGGGCATTTGTTTCCCCCAATCAGAGCAAACCTCTGTTTTGAAATTTAAAATTCAAAAATTGAAGCAACGCTTCAGATCCAGTGCTAGGCGCGCTGTGCGCTACGTGTCAAACACGGATTCGCTGGCGCCAGGTGCGCTGTGCCCTAGGCAGTGCACCCTCAATCAGAACAAAGCGTTGTTTTGAAATTTAAAATTCAAAAATTGAAGCAACGCTTCAGATTCAGTGCTAGGCGCGTCGCGCGCCACGTGTCAAACATGGATGCGCTAGCGCCAGGTGCGCTGCGCCCTAGGCAGTGCACCATGTATGCGCCAGCGCTGAGCGTGCTGCATGCCACGTGTCAAACACGGGTGCGCTAGCGCAGGTTGCGCGGCGCGCCACGTGTCAAACATGGGTGCGCTAGCGCAAAGTGCACTGCGCTCTGAGCAGCGCACCACGTGTAAAGCACGGGTGCGGCAGCGCTGGAATTATAAAATTCCCCACCGTTAGATCAAAAGATATACTAATAATGATAAATCATTAATTAATCAGAATTAAAATTCTGTTATGGAAAGATCTTTCCAATCTTGTTAAAAATAAGAAGATTGCCTTCTGTAAAGCAGAAGCCCAAGGATCAAAGATCCAACGGTGGGGAAACATCCCCAAATCAATCAGAGAAAGATCTCTTTAACTGATTTAACAAATCAATTTGCCCTATATAAAGGCCCCAAGACTTCAAGTCTGAGATAGAGAAACCTTCCTGTAAGTCTACGGTAGCGTCCCGGCCAATAATTTGAGGCCAAACGCGGAACAAAAACTTTTACAACTGGTGCTATCGCATACTATAACCCGGATCTTGCCATTAATGCTAAACTAACAAACTGTAAAGAGGTAAAAAAGCTATACCGATCGATCCGTGTCCTTCGGTCTTTAGCCATCATCCCACGCTCCTCGCTGCGACTCCGATCTTCTCTACGAGGTGGCACCACGTCATTGATTCTTTATACGGGCTCCCGCCTCTATACCGAGGCAACTCGGACATCAAGTCTGCTAAAAGAGATGACCAAGATGAAGTAGAGAATGAGTGGAATACTTTGTCTCAATACACTATTTGGTTCTCATCACATGAGAGGGTAAGAGTGGAGGTTAAAGAAGATACTAAGGTTTGGAGGGTGTGGGCTCAAGAAATGAATCAAGTGAGCAAAAGAAACAAGCATAAAACTTGTTATCGTCTTTCTTTTATGAGTAGATATATATAAGGTTGTGTGTTGAAAAACAAAGAAAATATCTCATAAAAATATCTCCCAAAAATATCTCCACAAACCCTAAAATATCTACATCCAAAACAAAACATCATTAATTCTATCATGACTCGCTTACTGACTCATTAGCATGAGTCACTAATGAACATGCTAGAAGAAATGTGTCACCATGAATGAGTCACACTTTCCAAATCCAATAATCATTTAAACCAAAATGATTAACCCAAAAAAGAAATGCATCTTCTAAAGTTTTCTCGTAACGGATTACGAGAATACCCCACACCTGTAAATACATACCTGTATCCGTATTCCGACCGAATACGAATACGATGAGACTAAAATATTCCGACTCAATATAATACTTGGATCTGGCTTAAACTAAAGCCCACCAGTATTATCTGTCCAAAATATGACACGTGCACATATGCACGTGCATGTTCGAACCCTGCCATAAAACCATACGGCCTCTACAACGTTTCGCCCGAACGTGGGAAACTATCTGTGGGGAACTCTAAAGACTCATCAATACCCTGGCAGTGGGTTTAACCACAAGTACGTCAGCGGCACTAGCTGTGCGTAACGGCTGCCCATGTACTGACCGAAAGGGAAGCCGATGAGCGAACTCATCCTGGAACCCTACTGAGGCTATCAATGACAATATCTGTACAGTCCGGTCCGTTCGTCTATGAGCATTGCATATCCGGCCTAGGGGCTGGTAACATCAGACTCCCAAAAGCTGTATTAGTCGTGTCGGAGGGTAGCCCTGAACACCCTGAGAAACTACTGGAATACCTACCAGTAATTCTCACCTGCCTTGGCCAAGGACTTGGTGTAATGGCTCTCCTAGACACAGCGCGATCTCACCCCCAATACCGGGAGAGATGAATCCCCTGCCGATCCGCTCACTTGCCTCCATGTGGCTCGGGACTGTACCCAACTAAAACCTGTTTGCACGACTCCTTTGAGCCGTGGTAGGGTAATAATCAAAGCACAGTGGGAACTCACACGAGACAAATGACGATCTCAGGTCGATGAACTAACATGTACACATGTCACCAGGGAACTTCTATCTGACGCTAGGTATAATACCAACTAGCAGGTTCCCGGCGAGTCCTGCCTGGTGCACTCATAACCCAATGAGCACCTGTATATATCTTAGGTGAACCACCTGACACCAATAGCTTATGAGACTAGCTACTGCCCCTCGTCGGGGTCTCGACTGTATACACTAGTCTACTCCAGAGTATCGATGCCCTGTCTCGAAACTCCCACGACTAGGGACTACTTTTAAGGATGTGCTTATGGACTACCCAACTCTCACGTATATGATCGCCATCATACTGCTGGTACTCAAGAAAGAATCCTAAGGGCTCTATCAACGTGTAATAGTGATCATATCACCTAAAGCTGTACACGATGATAAAGGAAAAATAGATAGCATACTATCATCTTGAGTAAGACTTTCCTACCGGTATAGGTCCTCCTCAATCATTGCAATCGCGTGCCTGCGATCTAATAATTGACTTTGAGGGCACTACGACCAACAATCTCCCACTTGCACTTAAGGCTAATTATTGCGATGTCGCATACTCACATCCCGTGTGATACTGAACACCCAACTCCTCTACTAACCAGTTTCACAAGCTCGTTTGTAAAACCCTTGTATTCGAGAAATAGCCTCAATGAGTGGATCCGCCCTGATGTTTCTTTCTATGTCTCTCTTAATCTCAAGTTCGCGGAGAAAGCCATCTCCTGAATTGAGTAATACCTATCTTAGAATGTGTCTGGATATCTGATGGGACCTAGTTCATAAATGAACTCCAAATCCAAACTTCTTAGACTGTATCGTCAACTGAACCTAATCAGTATCCTACACCATGCCTCCCACAGTATCCTCTTGGACCACCTGTCCAAACTACTGCCCCCTTTCGTCAGAGGGAAAACTATAACTCTGACAATCACTTTGTCATCCATGTCACCTTGGAAGCCTGGAATGATAACTGTCTCCGAAGGAGGCTGCCGTCATCAAATCTATAGAACATCCACTTATGTTCTAAAACTGCTTCCGTATGTTTCTCTAGGATTGGATTAATATAAATTTATTGCATCTAGTGCAAAAACAGCATCTGGTGTGGTACTTGACATATCATGATTGTCTCAATTGCCTAAGCAAGTGATATGCCAATCATGCACATCCCTCTCCCCTTTAGTCTGTAAGACACCTTTAGAGAGGGTGACTGCATCAGCTGCAGGTACACCACCATGCCAGGAGTCGTCCATTCTAAAACAACTTTAGAATACTGTCTAAGTACCCAGATTGGGAAACTACCCAAATCTAGATCTAAAAACCATAGATCTAGTAACCAGAATGTCTGATATTATATCCATATCCTGTAAGGAGAAACAACTGTGTGACAACCACAATATAACCGATCGTAGTATAGGAATTTTACTTCCTACTCTGTGTATGTCATCCAAATACCAGGACATCATACCCTACTACCTTCTTAACAGATCCATCCCCTATTCTGATGAAGTCAAACCCATAACTGTCACATCAAAAATAGATGATCTATCTCCACTATATCTGCTCAAGTCTATAAATAGACATAAGCTACTTGCCCACTATGCTTCTGCTGCTCCCACTGACCAAAACAACCCTCTGGCAGAATAATATATACGTGCACTTCTAAAACTAGTTTAGAACGACGCTATACTCATCTTCCTGCCGGGTCTCATAGTCTGGAACAACAGTACTGTCAAGTCTGGGTAAACAAGAACCTCCCTGTCACCGTCCTTGAGGCTACCAAAGTATCTCTCGGATGCCTTAGGTTACCCATCATATCTGCGGAGTGGCTAATGGAATGTCAAACTTGGTTGAATCTTTAGGTCCTATTAAATTTTCCGTAATCGTTTGCGGTTCTGGAATCACTTCCAGTTCTACCATACTCCCACTACTGTTTTCTACAAAAAAAATCCATTTTACTAAAACTGTGGCGAGTCAAGAACAATATCACTATTGATCTTCCAGATGGTAGAAAGTCAATCCTCGACATAGCCCGGGTCAACCCACAAACTGTCATTACAGAAACGTGCCTTGAGTTATCCAGAGTCTGGTTTTAAGTATAAGTCGGACAACTCCCCGTACCTTAACATCGTTAAGATATGAACCATTCTATATCAAATATAGAAACATTGGCACTTATTTAATTGGAACCAGATTCAAATAATGCAGCTGTCTCTAGTGCATATCAACTTAATGGAAAGAGGCTAGTCAACATTACTCAACTTAGAAATGCATCCAATTATGAGTAACCTGAAAGAGAAACAAGTTTCTCAAAACCATTACTATCAACTGAATACCATACACAAGTATCTACATCTTCGATCACCTTGAAGAATCCCGATACTTGCTACACCTGGTTCTCTACTTTATTCCTGTACCCACAACTTCTCAAAACTTAGACCTTGTATTTCTACGAAATACTTGTCTAAAAACTAGAGAAGTCGCAAGTAAACAGAATATAGTATGAGGACCAACCCCTTTGTCCTAATGGACACTGGACAACATACAATACTCTGTATAAGTTCGCTGAGTTGAATAACTCAAAACCTGTGCATTGTAGGTTGAAAACTATACTTATGGTTAAGAACTACTCCGCTGTTCAATACTCCTTACCCAGTCGTCAACTGATATAGGTAAATGTTACGGACATAATTTCAAAAAGTTATATCTCACTTTATAAAAATAAACGTACAGATATATCAGTTTGAAATTGGTGCACATTAACGGATACTCAAAACCAAGTACTTACCGTCCGGTCAAAACCCAGGCGATTTTCTCAAATATCACCAATTACAACGAATTCCGATATAATGAGGATGATCACCTAATTCCCAATAACTTACTCCCACTCATCATCTGTAAAACCATACAAATGTAAGAATCATACCTGGTAAATACTTACCCTGGAGTAAGTATCTAATCGGGAAAACAATTTTCCTTTAACAATGCATAGTGAAACTGAAACATGAAAATGTTTCGAATGGGTATTTCGGTATTCATAGTAATGCCTCTTCCATTATTTAATTCATGACTGTAACCGTATATTTCTTTGCCATCTCTCCAAATCCCTTTATTTGTCTTTAGTCGTTACCTTCTGTACACCATCGTTAGGCTAAATGGTTTTTTCCCTTCCCTACCGTTCGGCACCAGCATATGGTTTGGAAGAAGACTATCCAATAAGCGTAATAGGTGTATACTCCTAATCCTAGGAGTACTCGCAACCTGAGAGAAGGTGATGATAAAAGAAAACTAAATAAAACCTTATTCTATTTCTCCTGAACTGGAGAAAAAGCAAAGGTGAAGTAGGAGTGGCGATGAACTATGCGGTTTGGTCGTGAATGGTAGCAGTCACAATTTACTTTGCTCTCTTTCTAATCCCTTTATTTTGTCTTTACTTATTACCTTCTGTACACCCTACTTAGGCTAATTGGTTTTCTTCATTCCCTACCTTTCGTCACCTGCTTATGGTTTGGAAGAAAACTATCCAATAAGCGTAATTGGTGTACTCTCCTAAACCAAGGAGCCCTCGCAACCTGAGAGAAGGTGATGATAAAAGACAACTGAATAAACCAATTCAATTTCTCCTGAACCTGGATCTATCCTCGAAGAAGTCCCTTTGAGTTTGTATATAACCATACGATGGATTTATCCAATGGAAGTGGATGTTCGTAGTAATACGAGGTGTTCTGGAGAAATGCAAAGTGTAAAAGAAGGAGCGGCAATGACTTATGCAACTCAAACAATCCAAAAGCCAATATTTTAAGAAGGTTCGGTCAACTAGGTCACTGAGTCATAGTCTAGGGTCGGTCAATAGTTGCTGCCAAAGAGAGAGAGAAAAGAAACACTCTGTGTGCACTCTAACATAGATCAGAATGGTTATCACTTTATCTAATCAGGAAACCTCCCACTGTTTCTTCAAATTCTCCTCCAAACCTGAAAGAAGAATTAGTCGGGATTACCCGAAGAGTAAACCGACTCATCAGTGGGAATCGGAATCCAACTATCATCGCATGATAACGTGAAGGAATCCACTCACGTTATCACACTCCAGAAGGTATGCGCATACCTGGCAAGTTTCAGTTTCTTTAGAAAATCCCGATATGGATTTTTGCCCTATGCTCTTATGACCTTGACATTGGCCAAAATTCCATAAGTCACATGTCAAGTTCTACCCATCATTATCTTGTTAATTTGAACCCACCCGTACATACCCCTAACGTTGGCCAAATGGCAGAACGACTGTCCCAAACCAACTCATCTATCTATGCAACAGATGAATACCCAGCAGCTACCAAACACTATGCCTTGGCGTTGGTCAAAATACATAGCTTGAATACTACTGAATACCCAACTGAAATGAGGGAGGGCTACGACTGTTTTTTGGCGAAAAACCTTTAACGTAACGAACTTGATATTGCTGAAGGAACCTGATAGCTTTTTATAAAAATATAGTGGCGAAAACCTTTGCTAAAGAGGTCACTCCCGGTGAAGGGATCTCGGCTCTTTCCTCGTGGAATAAGGTGCAGGATATTCCAACTGAATACCGCGATGCAAAGCAACAAGTAATCGACTATAGTGAAGTTATTACCCTGACGCAAACTTCTGCCCAAGGGGTCACTCCCGGTGAAGGGATCTCGGCCCTTGCCTCGTCGAATGAGGTGCAGAATATTCCAACTGAATACCACTGTGCAAAACAAAAGAAAACGTCTTTGTAATAACACCTTTTGAAAACTGTTCCAACAACGTCCTTGCATTGATCAAAATCAACGCAGTCCCATCAATTAATCACACCAGAAAAGAACAAAAATAAAATGTACGTATATGCCATTCGCATTCGTCACTAGGTCCCATCATCACACGTTAGGTTACTTAATTAACGACAGAGCGGGGACTGGACTAGCACGGGTGTAAAACATATACAACATCTACTAGTATATATACCAATATACAATAATCGCCCCAAGCGTGATAAATGCAACATTACAGAAAAGTAATAAGTATCACAGAACAATACAGATAATCTGGGATCCCCGAGTTTCACAGAGCCGCAACTGAAACCTGACGTTCCTCTGGTCATGTAGATAGCCTGTGCAATGAAAACCTAAACCCCTACGGGTGCGGCAAGTCACCCGCCAAAACCTGAAGCGAGGCAGCCCCTTACAGCAAAGTGAATGGACCATCTTGCACTTCACGGAATCCGGTAACTTGAACACCCCTCCTTGGGTCAACCTGTACCCCCTACGAGTGCGGCGAATAGTCTGCCAATTCTAAAGTGAGGCCCCCTGCCTCTCAAAGGCATGAGATGCGGACCCGTTGCCCTCCAGAACCCGGCTATCCATGCACTCCGTCGCGGGGAAAACCTAGTACAGAAATGAAAATATGTACAACGGGTACATCGACCTCAACCCGGTCGTGCCTCAAAAGAATAATATACAAACAGGCAGTGACGACAGTCCACATGTTGGACGCTCGCCCCGAAATATCAAATGTATAAATAAATCCAAACTGCACTACCATCGCACACAGCTATCCAGCACGACAAATTCGCAACATCACAGCACAACACAGAACATCAACGCGAATGTCACGTTCGCAAACCCGTCTAAAAGGACTATAGCAATTAGACACGATTTACCGCTCGAATGACATTCACGGTTGGAGATATAATGTAAGTACGGTAAACTAAAACATTTAAAATTCCGATCGACAAAACTTTCCGAAGTGGGCCCCAAGTACAACTCCATTACTCAAAAAAAATCTGGGCCCAAACAAAATATTCCAGAAACCACAATTCCACATGAAAGACATCCTGAAGCCTCAAAACGGCGGCGAAACCGCGGCTAATACAAGGCTTATGCGGCGGTTCCGCGGCGGTATTGAAGGTTCAGTCGACCAAATTTCTTCCAGAGTCTTAGAAAAGCCTGCACGAATTTCTGACATACTCAAAATAATTTTTAGACGACAAAAAAAAATTGACAGAAACTTTAATTTCAGAATCGCAGTTTTGGAAATTTCGATCGATCGATATTTTGAACATGTTAGAACAAGATTGAAAAGGTTAATGGCATGGCTCTGATACCATGTAAGTCTACGGTAGTGCCCCGGCCAATAATCTGAGGACAAACACGGAACAAAAACTTTTACAACTGGCGCTATCGCATACTATAACCCGGATTTTGCCATTAACGCTAAACTAACAAACTGTAAATAGATAGAAAGGCTATACCGATCGATCCATGTCCTTCGGTCTTTAGCCATCATCCCACGCTCCTCGCTGCGACTCCGATCTTCTCTACGAGGTGGCACCATGTCAGTGATTCTTTATACTGGCTCCCGCCTCTATACCGAGGCAACTCGGACATCAAGTCTGCTAAAAGAGATGACCAACATGAAGTAGAGAATGAGTGGAATACTTTGTCTCAATACACTCTTTGGTTCTCATCACATGAGAGGGTAAGAGTGGAGGTTGAAGAAGATGCTAAAGTTTGGAGAGTGTGAGCTCAAGAAATGAATCAAGTGAGCAAAGGAACCAAGCATAAAACTTGTTATCATCTTTCTTTTGTGGGTAGATATATATAAGGTTGTGTGTTGAAAAACAAAGAAAATATCTCATAAAAATATCTCCCAAAAATATCTCCACAAACCCTAAAATATCTACACCCAAAACAAAACATCATTAATTCTATCATGACTCACTTAGTGACTCATTAGCATGAGTTACTGATGAACATGCTAGAAGAAATGTGTCACCATGAATAAGTCACACTTTCCAAATCTAATAATCATTTAAACCAAAATGATTAACCCAAAAAGAAATGCATCTTCTAAAGTATTCTCATAACGGATTACGAGAATACCCCTCACCTGAAAATACATACCCGTATCCGTATTCTGACCGAATACGAATACGATGAGACTAAAATATTCCGACTCAATATAATACTTGGATCTGGCTTAAACCAAAGCCCACCAGTATTATCTGTCCGAAATATGACACGTGCATATATGCACGTGCATGTTCGAACCCTGCCATAAAACCATACGTCGTCTACAACGTTTCGCCCGATCTTGGGAAACTATCTGTGGGGGACTCTAAAGACTCTTCAATACCCTAGCAGCGGGTTTAACCACAAGCATGTCAGCGGTACTAGCTGTGCGTAACGGCTGCCCATGTACTGACCGAAAGGGAAGCCGATGAGCAAACTTATCCTGGAACCCTACTGAGCCTATCAGTGACAATATCTGTACAGTCCGGTCCGTTCGTCTATGAGCATCGCATATCCGGCCTAAGGGCTGGTAACGTCAGACCCCCATAAGCTGTATAAGTCGTGTCGGAGGGTAGCCCTGAACACCCTGAGAAACTACTGGAATACCTACCAGTAATTCTCACCTGCCTTGGCCAAGGACTTGGTGTATTGGCTCTTCTAGACATAGCGCGATCTCACCCCCAATACCGGGAGAGACAAATCCCCTACCGATCCGCTTACTTGCCTCCATGTGGCTCGGGACTGTACCCAACTAAAACCTGTTTGCATGACTCCTTTGAGCCGTGGTAGGGTAATAATCAAAGCACAGTGGGAACTCATACGAGAAAAATGACGATCTCAGGTCGATGAACTAACCTGTACACATGTCACCAGGGAACTGCTATCTGACGCTAGATATAATACCAACTAGCAGGTTCCCGGCGAGTCCTGTCCGTTACACACATAACCCAATGAGCACATGTATATATCTTAGGTGAACCAACTGACACCAATGGCTTGTGAGACTGGCCACTACCCCTCGTCGGAGTCTCGACTGTATACACTAGTCTACTCTGGAGTATCGATGCCCTGTCTCGAAACACCCATGACTAGGGACCACTTTTAAGGATGTGCTTATGGACTACACAACTCTCACGTATATGATCGCCATCATACTGCTGGTAGTCAAGCAAGAATCCTAAGAGCTCTATCAATGTGTAATAATGATCATATCACCTAAAGCTGTACACGATGATAAAGGCAAACCGGATAGCATACTATCATCTTGAGTAAGACTGTCCTACCGGTATAGGTCCTCCTCAATCATTGCAATCACGTGCCTGCGATCCAATAATTGACTTTGAGGGCACTACGACCAACACCCCCTACAAACTTTGAGAAAACTAAAAAGAAAGAGAGCAAGCTTTTGAAAGAAGATCGTTTCTTCAAGGTAAAAAGAATGATTCTTGAACAAAGAGATAAAATCATCTCATTAAAACAGAAGAATTATCTTCTTAAAAGATCATAGATCTATAAAGACCAAGGTCTTTCATAAAAGATATCAAAAGATCTCATCACATAATAAAGAAGAACATATTCTTCACACAGATCATTAATCTACAAAGCCAAACCCTTTTAAAAAATAAGAACTGTTGTTCTTGAAACTTGAGGCAAAGCCTCCTTTAAAAAGAATATAAATTTGTTCACAGATCATAAATTCGATCAAATGCGCTTTGCGCTATTGAAAAGTGCCTTGCACTGTTGAACTGCGCTTCTGCGCTCCTTGGACCGGCGCTCGGCGCCAAAATGCGCCACGTGTCAACCACGTATGCAACTTGCGCTTTGCGCTTCTAAAATAGCGCACTGCGCTCATGGGTTGGCGCTTGATTGATCTTATTCCGGTGTGTAGGTAGAAAAGTGTAAGAAATCACAACCAAAGGAATTTTTGACCGCAATCAATAACGATGTCGATTGTAGCGAGTTAGCGAGTGCGGATCGTCTACGGGGAAAGTGAGATTTGCTTATAATTGAATTAGATGAGTCAAAAATTAAAGAGAAAAGAAAAAACAATTCAATTCAATTCAAGATCTAAAAGTAGATTTCAAGAATTATCTAGATCTAAATCAAGAAAACATTAAAATCAAGAATCAAGAATTGATGATTTCCAATTGAATTAGGTTTCAAGAATCGAAGTGAGTCTCGTAGGAATCGATCGAATCTATAGACGTGATGAAAACTATTGATTACGTTTTCTTATCCATTAATGATTTGATACTAGATCGATGATAATTAATCGAGGTTTAAGGATCTTTCGAAGAAACTAGGGTTTCTTCATCTCATCCTTTGTCCTTTCGATGAATCTCATTCACATTCTAGCCTCTAGTAAATTCAAACATCGATCGTGGATCGTTAATTAAGAGCGAACACAATCAAGAAAGCATCGCTCGAAACTAGGTTGTCGATTCTTCAATTTGCTAAAGTTTACAAAACTTATAGGACTTAAGAATCGTTTCAAGATTTGTAACATCATCATCTATTGATTCTCTCGACTCCTTCACGAGCGAAGTTTTACTCAAACACCATAACAAGAAACACAATCAAGAATTGAGATCTAATCATGATGCAAGAATGTAAAGAAAGCAAGATAAAGAATTTCACATTTTATTTATCAACAATTTAGTTACAATTCTCTCAAGATCTACAATGAGGAAAGAACTCAATCGTCGATTGGCTTCGCACGTCTTCGTGAGTTGCGGATCATCTTGGACCACTTGCTCGGTTGAAGATCGGCTTCGCTCCTAAAAGATTGAAGGCTTCTTGCTTGAATTGTACTCAAAGATCTTGAATTTTGGCTTTGAAGATTGGATAGGGTTACAAGTTGTGTCACTCAACTTGTGTTGGGAATTGGAGAACAACTCAACAATCTTAGAAGTGAAGCCTTAGGGTCCCTTTTATAGTCTTGATTAGGATTAGCTTCCTTTAGAAGCTAGGTTTAGTTTAGCTTCCCTTGTAAGCTTGGTAGTTAGGTAGAAGGTTCTAGAGTTAGTTAGTTAGGGTTAGCTTCCTTCATAAACTTAGAGGTTAGGGAGAAGCTTCTAGGCTTAGGTAGTTAAGTAGCTTGCTTTGGAAGCTTGAAGATGTTTGGCTTGAACAAGGAGCTTTGCTGTTCTGACAGAAGCTTCTGGAGATCTCTGGAAATTAGAGTGGCTTGAAGAGGTGTAGGCCTTGAGAGAAGAATTCTGAAGCTGAAATGTGTTGACGTCACCATCATTGCGCCGCGGATCCGCCGCCAATAGGGCCTTACGGCCGCAGATCCGCGGCCTATTAGAGTCCTCTGAGCATGAAACTTCCTGATATCTCCTATGTTGGTTTTGTGGCACTTTTAGAATGTCTGGAATATTTTTATGATGTCTTGTTTACTGCCAGATCACAAGTCTTGGACTTGGCGTATTTTTATCAGCACTTTTGACAGTTTCGGCTCTGTTCGTGGAATTTCCTGCACAGATTCTCAAGACAAGTGTTGCGCTACACAAAGATTATGCGTGCAATGATAAACTCTCAATTTTCCTCAGAAATGTCGATTATAAAGTATAACACAAGTTATTTGGTATTTTACAGATGTTTTGCTAATATGTGCTATATTCATACCAAACACCTTTAGATGAGTGCAAATGGTAGGGAAATTGATGTGTTAAAATGCAATATTTTCGACTGATCAAATTCCCCCAAACTTATTTTCGGTCGTCTCGAGCGAACTGTTTTATTAAAAAGAGAAGGAGAAAATAAAGAAAAAGAAAAACTAACTAGCACACTTTTGTAGGCAACACGATTGCACTGAGCACGTGCAACAAGCCTTTAAATCTCTAGGTGTCCCTAGTAGGAGGAGTGTTGTCTCCTGAAGGTTTTCAGCGGATTGCACCCACAAAATCCAATAATAAAAGGAAGTGAATATTACATATAAAGATAAGAATTGTAAAAGAAAGACTTTGAAAATTAGAGTTTCCAATTATGCTAGCTTTTCGGTGGTCATGAGCCCTATCTTAATAGTCATGAAAAAATGTCAGAAATCACATCATCCCTCAAAAAAACATCGTCTTTATTCTTCATTCCTATGTTTCTTCCAAATATCGATCATATAACCCTACGTGTGTGTAATAAACATCCCTACACTCGGAGAATTCAATTCAAGCTATCATATTCTTGTCCATCTGCCTCAGTACTTTTTAATTGATGAATATTTAGATGAATTTGCTCACACATTTTTCATGCGTCCGTTAATACTTCTTGAGGTACTAACCGACCGATTATTCATGTGCTTGCTTATACGGTGTATTTTCCTCGTCTTGCACCACCTAAGGCTTAGCAGTGACTCCCAGACCAGTTGGTCTAAGGCACTAAGTGAAGAGGCACCCTCGCTATATTTTTTTATTGCTGCCTTGACGATAACAAAATTAGTGTTCATTTTTCTTTTCTTTACCATTTTATATTTTCTTCATTTTTTTTTATTTCCTTCATACTTTGGCTTTTAGACAAGAGCATTTCAAGGTATCCTCTACTATCCCGAGTTTCAAGACGTGTGTAAGTACGTATAGTAGGGTATCAACGTTCAAAATGTTTGGCTTCCAGAATATGAACTATTTGTCAGATTTATTTTTATCCTCAGATTAGTGACTTCTTTCATCTTACTAACCCTTGGGACAACGGTTCATAACTACTTATTACTAGTTCGTTTAAGAAAACTTCTAATTTTCTGGGTTTTCTTAAATTTTTCTAATCTTTTGGATGTAATTTTTCACTATCTAATCTTTTATTATCTTATTTATGTACAAAAATTTTATTTTTTTTGAAATTTTTTAAATTTTTATGGGTTTTAAAAATGTTTTGTGCATATGCAAAGTATGATGCAAAGTGATGCGAAAATAAGCACAAACCTCCCCCAAACTTGTTTTCAACAGTGTCCTCACTGTTGCCATCTGCTAGATCTTGAAAACCTGTAAGCTTGGGAGGAAATTTATTAATGGAGGCAAAATATTTAAGTGAAAATCCTTCCCCAAACTTATTTTTGGCTCCACATTTTGTGTTAAAATTTTCTTTTCAAGAGCCAGATTATAACCCCCCCAAACTTGAGTTAAACAATGTTAAGCTTTGAAAATCACATGAGGGGGTCAAAAATCATTGGTCGATGCCAAGCTTTGCAAAGACCGAAGGTCAACACTAATTATTCAAAAATTTTATCAATGTAGTGCTCAGGTTGGTGGAAGTAGAAGTGAGGAAAGGGTAAGTGGTGAAATAGAATGTGTTTGCGTCTCGATTTGGAGAGACGATGCAGTGAATGTGATGGATTGATCGCATCCTTTTTATAGTCCAGAAGAAGAGGTGGAGGTTCAATTTCTTTGTATTGAGGTGGATTCATCTCAGCACCAGTGTCGTTCAAAAATGCGAGTTCATCAGAGGAGATTTCCTCAAAAGTTTCATCAATACCCCGAAGAATAATATCATCACAAAGCGCGGGGTGATCTTCAGACTCCAAAAACGGTTCATACTCAGTGTTAGTTGTTGACCCGGACAACTCGGTGGAAGAGTCCGTATGTGTATGATACATAGTTGGGTCAAACAACAACATATGAAAAGAGTCTAGATTAGTATCATGAGGCTGATCAAATTCGTTGCTGTCGACATCCATTAATTCGACAGAACAGACCTAAGCAGTAGGTTCGGAGGGTACACTTCCCAACTTGTAAATGTTCAGCTCAATTGACCTATTCCCGAAGGATAGGGTCATAGAGCCATTACGACAGTTGATTATAGCATTGGAAGTGGCCAAAAAGGGGCGACCTAGGATCACCGGAATTTGATTCCATGGGTTCTCTACAGGCTGTGTATCAATTACAATAAAGTCAACAGGGAATACAAATTCCCCGATTTTTATCAACACATCCTCCAGTTCACCCCTAGGTTTGGTGATTGATCGGTCAGCCATCTGAAGAGTTAAATGAGCTGGTTTCAACTCTCCGATCCCTAACTGCTCGTAAACCGAGAAAGGAAGCAGGTTAACACTTGCGCCAAGGTCAAGTAGAGCACGGTTAACGTGTTTCTCCCCGATAGAAATGGAAATAGCAGGATAGCCAGGATCCTTACGTTTCCTCGGTAATTGTTGGGGAAAAGCTGTGTCTACTGTTTTTGCCATGAATATCTTCTTGGGCACTTGAGTCTTCCTCTTTCTAGTGCACAAGTCTTTAAGAGTTTTCGCATAAGCGGGGACTTGTTGGATTGCATCTAGAAGAGGGATGTTGATGTTAACCTGTTTCAAAATTTCAGTGATCTTCTCCATTTGTGGACTTAGTGTATTTCCCCTTAACCGATTCGGGTAAGGAGCTTGAGTAATAAGGTCGGGGTCCAACATTGGAGAAGATCATGTGGGTGGGAACGATCTAAGAATAGGAGTGGGGATCGTTTTCGGTGGACTAGAAGAGCTGGGCTGAGGTGTCAAGCCGTGGGGAAAATGGAGAATAGGCTCGGGAAAAAATGGTGGGGTAGAAGAACTAGGGTTAGAATTAGAAGCAGAAGTGGAAGGAAAAATCTCAGCCGGGGTATCATCGATTGATTTTTCATTGTTATCAATCTCCTCACCGACATGATTGTCAAGCACTCTTCCAGATCTCAACGTGGTGATTGCACTCACATGATGTGAATAGCCAGGATTGGGTAAAAGTTGAGCTGGAAGTTTCCCTTTTTCTCTTGCACTCATTTCAGCTTTTAATCGTGCAATTTCTTCTTCCATCGATTTTATACTCTCCGCTTGAGAAGTGGAGTTTCTCTTTATATCATTGACGGAAGTCTTATTGTCAAAAGCAAGTTCATGAATGAAGAGCATTCATCAGTACCGGTCAACTGCAAAGGATTATTCGGTGCGGGTGTGTTGACCGGATTTTGAAAGTTTTGTGATTGGAAGGGGTGCTGATTCAATTGAAGTGGTTGCTGTTGTGATGGAAGAGCCCTTTGGAAATTGTTTTGGTTTGGAACCATGTTTTGAGATTGTGATTGGTTCCAAGCAAAGTTAGGGTGATTCCTCCAACCCTGATTATATGTAGAAGAATACGGATCGTTTCTAGGTCTTTGAAAAGAAACATTGGTATGCTCGTGACCTTGAAACGGAGAATTTAGTGGACATTCTTCTGTGAGATGAGATGGATCAGAACAGCATCCACATACAGTTTTGGAGAGTGACATTTGATTTAGGGCGGCGGCTAAAAATTTTTTTTCCATAGTCTCGAGTTTCTTTTGCATTGCTGGCATTTCAGCTCTAACTCCTATGGAAACATCAGACTGGTTATTGCCTCCCCTAGATGATTGACACACACCCTCCCACTGTAAAGATTTTTCAGCGAAATCTTCTAGGAATTTCCAAGCTTCCCCATCATCTTTGGTTATGAAAGTGCCTTGACACATGGATTCAAGGGTCTGTTTTATGGTAGGATTAATGCCCTCATATATGATTCTGCACAGATCCCATCTAGAGATTCCGTGATGTGGACATTGAACTAACAGATCCTTGAAGCGTTCAAAACACTTCGAGAATGTTTCATTTGGAAGCTGGGTGAATTGATTGATTTCGCTACGGACTCGAGCCGTTTTATGATTCGGGTAGAATTTCTTCAGGAATGCTGCTACGAATTCTTCCCAATTTGAAATGGAATGTGCGGTTGTATTATACAGCCACTTCTCGGCTATATCGTACAAAGTAAATGGAAGAAGACGAAGACGCATAGCATCCACAGAAAGCTGTGAAGTACCCATCATTACGCATACATTTTCAAATTTGGTAAGAAAGACGTATGCGTCTTCAGACTCGAGACCGTGATATTTTGGTAGAAGGTTGATGTATTGGGGTTTTATTTCAAAATTGTCCTCGTTGGCTAGTGGAATGGTGAGACAGGTCGAAAGAGGACCTCGCATAGGATAGAATCTCTCCTGGAGAGAGATGCAGGGTGGATTCTGCGCACCTGCGGGCGACGGCAGAGTAGTGGTAAAGAAGTTCGATGGAGAAGCGTCCATCGAAGTGGGTGTAGTGGTGGGTAAAGAAGAAGTAGACGTAGAAATACCGACTTTGGGGTCGATCAGGGGAACGCGGACTAAACGGGCACTAGAATCCCGTGTCCAGCCTATCTTGCACTAAAGGGTTTAGTACAAGTGGCAGCGTTGTGATAATTAGAGAAAATATGAAGTGGTGTTTGTTTTGAAAAAGAATACGGATTTTTGAAAAAATGATGCAAATCACAACAACTGCACAAGCACAACCCTAAGTCTAATGGTCACCTAGGTCAAGTCTCTAGACCGCTCCTAACTGCCAGAAGACAAATCGCAGGATCAATCCTCTACTGCCTCTTTGTCCCTCCTATGGCCAGGTAAGTGCCAGGTAAGTGGGAGGTTCTCCACTACGTAAGTAGTGGGCCTAATTAAGTAACCACTTGCCTTAGACACACTTGCCTTAGACACCACAAAAGAAACGTGGATAAGCAATAGATTACCCACGACCTTCTCCTGTCCTAAGTGAGTGTGACGGTCCTTAGAGTCATGTCTAGATATTTTTTAGTTATTGAGGGTAATGCGGATGCAGTTTTGTGATTTTCGGGGCTTAGGAAGAGTAATGAACTCTCCACCTAATCTGAATTTGGTCTTTGCCCCTTAATTTCAGTATTAAAAAATGCAAACAACAAAGATCAAATATACACAATTTTTATTTTTGCGGCGCTACGAATTTTTCAAAGAAACCTGCAGCAAATTTGTTGTTGGAGGAGATGAGGGAGGAGATAAGAAAGTACATGAGATACCAGAAAAGTTTCGTACAGTGAACCCCTAGGCCCACCACGGATCAGCCGTGAGATGTACCTGTTAGCCGCGGAAACGAGGTCCTATGTTAAGTTCTCTGCGCCAAATTCTCAGGAACTGTTCCTGTTCGCCTCCTGAGCTCTCTGGAATGCTCTGAAAATTTTTCCTCTTGCTCCACAGATTCCAAATTTCCTCGCAACAAATCACAATGAATCTTTTAGTGTTTATGCGAATTTTGATCTAAGAATTCGGATGGAATAAATTTTTCAACTCAAATTTCAAAAACGAACAAATTAGCACACGATCCCTGGCAACGGCGCCATTTGATTGATCTTATTTCGGTGTGTAGTTAGAAAAGTGTAAGAAATCACAACCAAAGAAATTTTTTACCGCAATCAATAACGGTGTCGATTGTAGCGCGTTAGCGAGTGCGGATCGTCCACATGGAAAGTGAGATTTGCTTGTAATTGAATTAGATAAGTCGAAAATTAAAGAGAAAAGAAAAGACAATTCAATTCAAGATTTAAAAGTAGATTTCAAGAATTATCTAGATCTAAATCAAGAAAACATTAAAATCAAGAATCAAGAATTGATGATTTCCAATTGAATTGGGTTTCAAGAATCGAAGTGAGGCTCGTAGGAATCGATCGAATCTATAGACGTGATGAAAACTATTGATTACGTTTTCTTATCCATTAATGATTTGATACTAGATCGATGACGATTAATCGAGATTTAAGGATCTTTCAAAGAAACTAGGGTTTCTTCATCTCATCATTTGTCCTTTCGATGAATCTCATTCACATTCTAGCCTCTAGTAAATTCAAGCATCGATCGTGGATCGCTAATTAAGAGCGAACACAATCAAGAAAGTATCGCTCGAAACTAGGTTGTCGATTCTTCAATTTACTAAAGTTTACAAAACTTATAGGACTTAAGAATCGTTTCAAGATTTGTAACATCATCAACATTGATTCTCTCAACTCCTTCACGAGCGGAGTTTTACTCAAACATCATAACAAGAAACACAATCAAGAATTGAGATCTAATCATGATGCAAGAATGTAAAGAAAGCAAGATAAATAATTTCACCTTTTATTTATCAAAAATTTTGTTGCAATTCTCTCAAGATCTACAATGAGGAAAGAACTCGATCGTCGATTGGCTTCGCACGTCTTCGTGAGTCGCGAATCGTCTTGGACCACTTGCTCGGTTGAAGATCGGCTTCGCTCCTAAAAGATTGAAGGCTTCTTTCTTGAATTATACTTGAAGATCTTGAATTTTGGCTTTGGTGATTGGATTAGGGTTAGGTTACAAGTTGTGTCACTCAACTTGTGTTGGGAATTGGAGAACAACTCAACAACCTTCGAAGTGAAGCCTTAGGGTCCCTTTTATAGCCTTGATTAGGATTAGCTTCCTTTAGAAGCTAGGCTTAGTTTAGCTTCCCTTGTAAGCTTGGTAGTTAGGTAGAAGGTTCTAGAGTTAGTTAGTTAGGGTTAGCTTCCTTCATAAGCTTGGAGGTTAGGGGGAAGCTTCTAGGCTTAGGTAGTTAAGTAGCTTGCTTTGGAAGCTTGAAGATGTTTGGCTTGAACAAGGAGCTTTAGTGTTCTGACAGAAGCTTCTGGAGATCTCTAGAAATTAGAGTGGCTTGAAGAGGTGTAGGCCTTGAGAGAAGAATTCTGAAGCTGAAATGTGCTGACGTCACCATCATTGCTCTGTCGATCCGCCGCCAATAGGGCCTTACGGCCGCGGATCCGTGGCCTGTTAGAGTCCTTTAACTATGAAACTTCCTGATAGCTCCTATGTTGGCTTTGTGGCACTTTTAGAATGTCTGGAATATTTTTATGATGTCTTGTTTACTGCCAGATCACAAATCTTGGACTTGGCGTATTTTTATCAGCACATTTGACAGTTTCGGCTCTATTCCTGGAATTTCCTGCACAGATTCTCGAGACAAGTGTTGCGCTACACAAAGATTATGCGTACAATGATAAACATTCAATTTCCCTCAGAAATGTCGGTTATAAAGCATAACACAAGTTATTTGGTATTTTACAGATGTTTTGCTAATATGTGTTTTATTCATACCGAACACCTTTAGATGAGTGCAAATGGTAGGGAAATTGATGTGTTAAAAATGCAATATTTTCAACTGATCGGCGCTCAGCGCCAAGCGCGCCACGTGTCACTCACGTGTGCGCCATTGAAATAGCGCAATGCGCTCATAAATTGAAAGCGCAATGCGCTCATAAACTGGCGCAATGCGCCCATCATCTGGCGCTTAGCACCACGCGCGACACGTGTCCTTTTTGAGTGCGCTACTTGGCAGAAGCACAATGCGCTCTTTAATTAGCGCAAAACGCCTGGCGCGCCATGTGGCACGCTGTCGGAACACACATTGTTCTGATGAATGCTATGCATTCAATACAAGACAAAAAAATGTCAGGATCCAATGCTTAGTATTATTAAAAGGGCCAAGCCCAAATAAAGGCTCAACATCCCAGAACAATAAAATGTTAAACATTTTAATCTTATTGGACTTAGCCCAATATTGGCCATAAGCCCTCAACTTATATTGAACTGAGCTCATCTGCTCACGAATATTTAACAGATCTCATTCCCAAACTGGACTACAGATCTTTCAACTAACTCACACTGGTTCAAGGGTACATTTCTTTACTCCTCTGATATCTGTCGTTGTAATCCTTCAACGTCTTCAGTGAGGTGACGGGTCCCGACAACCACACATTTCACGGACTGTGGGATCCTTAAACTCATGGACTACGATGTCCTTAAACTTCATAGACTACGATATCTTTAAACTACGGACTGTGGGGTCTTTAAACTCATGGACTACGATGTCCCTAACCGCGGACTGTGGGGTCCCTTTTAAACCTAAGGACTACGATGTCCTTAACCTGGACCGAGATGTCCTTAAACTAACAATGGCCGTAATGTCATTAAACTAATCGACCGCAATGTCCCTAAACTAAACAATAGAGTCCAAATGCTCTGTTTTTGGATCTAAACGATCCCGTTAAATTGATCTTAGTCTAAAATTAGACCAACGTATCCTTAACCAACGTTTAAGTTGATCTTAGTCCCAAATGAGGCTAACGTATCCTTAAATACAACCCCCAACCCCAAATCTAAGAATATACGGATTTGGACTAATCCACGCCCTACGGGCGACAACATAAATTAGTCTCCGTATACAATCCACGGGCAACCACAAACAAAACAAACACCTACGACACGAAGTGACCATCTGGAGAAGGAGAAAGTTGTTACCGCGATGCGGTAGCGTAATTAACTGCAGGGGCTTGCGCCTGCATGGAAGAGCGTCCCCACAATCAAAAAAACCCCTCAAACGAGGGGGAATCTGACGAATTCTGCAACATCGGCCACATCTATTTAAACCTTCGATATACGGTGCCATAAATCAACTTGGCATCTTCGGAAAGGTGGACGGATAGCACCAATTAGCATCTGCCCCAAATTTCAGGCAAGACGAACCTACGCAGCCGCGTCTCTGTGTTCGGCGGGGAACAGTCTCCTCATCTTATCGTGGGGAAACTGAAAGGTTTCTTAGCACCCTCACTATATTTTCTAAGGCATCAAGCATGCAATTTTAAAAAAACCTAGAGTGCTAAGCAACCCATAACCAAGGATATAACTAAAGGATTAGGGTTTAGCTAACATGCAAACTACTTTACACTAAGTGAATTTGGTATACAACCTTTGTAGACTGGTCCTTCACATCTAAAACTCCGTGTAGTAAACTCTTTGCTCTAAGTAGTGGTGTCCCGGACTCTCCTTTGGCTCCACTAGGTGAAAGGAATGAGCTTGCTCAAGGATTATCAAGGCCGAAGATGATATACGTCAAAGAATCTCTAACTCAAGCTACCTCTTCACTAATTGAGAATTAGTGAAGCAAACAACCTATACTAAATGGCTAGTCTGGTGTAGATTGATGAAGTAGGAATTTTGCTCAGTTTAGAATTATTTTTTGCTCTTTCTTTTTCTTCTCACTCAAAGCTAGAGAGCAATAGGGGAGATGAAGAAAATGAACTCAAGAATGATCTTGTGATTAACTCATGAACCATGGGTGAGAAAATATCATATATAACTCATGTAGAGACTAAACCATGAATAAAGATAATGGTTAGGTTAATAAATATCTACAGTAAAACAAAATTAGTGGACTAAGTCAATGGTTTCCATAAGCTTCTCCAAGGTTCAAGCCTTGACTAATTACCACCTAATTTTGATTTTCCCTTAATAATTAAAACCCATGTTATCTTAAGTATGGTATGAGTCTCATACACCCAAGTCCAATGTATCATCTAGCATGACACAAAATAAATACATTAACTTATATCACATATATATTAATTGTATAAAGAGAAAACATTTTCTTAAGTGAGCTAATATTAGTTAATGTATATTAATATATCAAATATATAATTACAAATTAAATTATTAAATCAACACTTGATTTAATAACCTGGTTGTATCGTATACAACCGACTAATATTATTTATATGCATATCACATATACATATAACATATCATTGAATCAACACTTGATTCAACAATCCGGTTATAACATATATAACCTATATCGCGAGATTGGAATACGGTATCACATACACGTATTAATCTCGGTCCCGCACATATCACATATGTGCCCTACATCATTTCGCATGAGCTAGGAAATCTCTGTGTATGATTCTAATGACTCGTCAATACACTGGCGGTAAGTGATGATCATATCAGTCACCCACAAGCCATCAACGGAACTAGCTGGACGTAACGGCTACCCGGGTCTTGAGCGATCAGAAGATCATCAAGCAAGCTTGTCTATACTCCTGTGAATCCAATAAGTAACACTATCACCGGTCTCTTTGTCTGATATGTCGTATATCTAGTCTAGGGGTGGTAAACGTCAGACCCCATTAACTTGATAAGTTGTGCCGATGTGAGGCTCATAACGGGTTGAGAAACTACTGATAACACTTACCGGTAAATCTCTGTATCATCCCTGGCCAGGGACTTCCTGTTATAGACAATCGAGCACAGCGCAACATCAACCCCCAATACTGGGAGAGACGAAACCCCTCCTATCGCTCATCGCCTCCATATGACTCAGGACTGTACCCAAAAACCACTGTTTTGCACGCTCTCTTGAACGTGGTAAGGTGGAAATCAAAGCACAGTGGGAATCACACAAGACTTTATGACGATCTCGGGTCTACAGACTAATCTGTACCAGTGTCACCAGAGAACTGCTATCCGACGTTATGTATAATACCATCTAGGAGTTCTCGGCGAGTCATTTTCAGTGTACCTGGTCTGCACTGAGCACCCGTATACTATCTTTGATGTCAAACACCAATGGATATGGGATCATCAATCGCTCATCAAATGGGTCAAGAAGCGTATACGCTAGTCTACTCTGGTATATCAATGCCCCGTCTCGATACACTATCGACTAGTAACAATTAAAGGATGAACTTATAAAATACCTTGGCCCCACTAGTATGATGTCCATCATAGTCCTGGTAGTCAAGTACACATCCTAAGGGCTTTATCAACATGTGAGAGAAAGACATAGTCACAATACAAGTCTACATATTAAGATAAAGAGTAACCAGATAGCATACTATCATGTCGAGCAAGAAAGTCCTCCCTATATATGTCCAAGCATCCGTTGTAATATACAATCATGTACAACAATGGCCTCTAAGGTATACATACAACTAACAATCTCCCACTTGCACTAAGGCCAATTGTTGTAGTATCTCATACCCAACGTCCCAAAAACTCTCAAACTGTATCTGGGGTTATGGCCTAGGTGATTGGATCCGCCGTGTCTTTCTCCCTATCAACTCTCCTGACCTCGATCGCCCGTAGATCAACCATCTCCCTGATCAGGTGATACTGCCTAAGAATATATCTAGATCACTGATGGGACCGGGGTTTTTAGGCCAAACCCACAGCTCCATTGTCACCATAATGGTAGGAACCAAGTTCATCTCTTGAACATCTATACCCAGACAATCTCTTTAGTAGTATCGTTGGCAGCGATGTATTCACCCTTTATCATCGAGTCTGCCATGGTATCTAGCTTGGAACTCTTTCAACACACCGTCCCTTCACTGAGGGTAAAGACAAAACCTGTGACTATATTACAGTCGACCTTATCACTCTAAAAGCTCGAGTCAGTGAAGGACTCCACTTAGAGTTCACCGTTACCAAATACCAAGAACATTTCTTTAGTCCTTCTCAAGTACTTAAGAATGTTCTTCACAGCTGTCCAGTGATTCTCCCTAGGAACTGATTGATACCTACTCACTACACCTAGTGAGTATGCTATATCGGGTCTGGTACACAACATCGCATACATGATAGACCTGACTGCCGAAGTATAGGTTATCTCTTGCATGCGAGCCCTCTCCAAATCAGTCTTGGGGGACATCTCTTTAGAGAGAGTGATTTCTGAGATCGTGGGTAAATTCCCACCTGGAATCTTCCATACTAAACCATTTTAGTATGGCGTCGATGTACCTGGATTGGGACAATCCCAAGATCCGCTTAGATCTATCTCTATAGATCTTAATCCCCAGGATGTAGGAGGTATCACCCAGATCCTTTATGAAGAATCTTTGTGATAAGAGGAGCTTGACCGAGTGTAGCATATGAACACCAATTCCTATTAAGAGTATGTCATCCACATACGATACGAGGAATACAACCTTACTCTTTACAACCTTCTTGTATATACAAGGTTCAACTACCATTTTGATGAAGTCAAACTCTTTGACTACCACATCAAAACAGATGTTCCAACTCCGCGATGCCTGCTTTAATCCGTATATTGATTTGAGCAACTTGCATACCTTTTCGCTGCTCCCACTGTCTACGAAGCCCTCTAGCAGTGTTATGTACACGCTCTCTTCTAAATCACCATTTAAAAAAGCGGTCTTGACGTCGATCTGCCAGATTTCGTAGTTATGGTATGCAGCAATGGCAAATAGGATCCGAATGGACTTAAGCATAGCCACTGGAGAAAATGTTTCATCAAAATCCACACCTGGTTATTGAAGAAAACCTTTTGCAACAAGTCTAGCTTTGAAAGTCTCAACATTTCCATCTACACCATGAATCTTCACAAAATCCACTGGATCCCAATGGGTTTTACCCCTTCAGGTGCAACCACCAAAGTCCATACTTTGTTGGTGTATATGGATTCCATCACAGATCGCATAACATCCAGCCATTTCACAGAGTCACCACTCATGATGACCTGCTCAAAACTAGTTGGGTCATCATCTTCTATAATGCAATCCTCGCTCCTACTGTCATTGAGAATACCGTAGTATCTCTCAGGCGGATGAGGAACCCTACTAGATCTGCGGAGAGACTGAGATTCGTTGGGAACTATTGAACCCTCCAGTTCTACCAAATCATCAGCTGTTAGTTATTCTAGCTGGAACTTCTTCCAATTCTACCTCATGACCACTATTTTCTTCCAAACGAAATTTCTTTTCTAAAAAGGTGGCATGTTGAGAAACAAAACACCTTTTGCTCCTCAATATGGTAGAAGATATACCCTCGCAAATGTTCAGGATATCCAAAAAACTTATACAGTACTGACCTGCCTCGAGCTTGTCTGGATTTTGCTTTTCAACATAGGTCGGAAAACCCATATCTTAACTCGTTTAAGAGATGGTCTCTTCCCATTCCATATCTCATATGGAGTGGTAGGTATTGATTTGGATGGAACTTTATTCAATAGTTATGCAGCTTCTCAAGCGCGTAACCCCAAAAGGAAATAGGCGACTCAGCAATACTCATCATAGAGCGCACCATATCTAATAGGGTGTGATTCCTCCGCTCCGATACACCGTTGTACTATGGTGTATACGGAGGAGTAAGCTGAGAGAGAATCCCATTCTCTTTTAAATAATCTAGGAACTCCGTGCTCAAGTATTCTCCTCCCCAATCACATCGAAGGACTTAATACGTCTACCCGTTTGGTTCTCTACTTCGCACTTATATTCCTTGAATATTTCAAAAGCTTCAGACTTGTGTTTCAACAGGAACACATGTCCGAATCTTGAGAGAACATCGGGGAATATAATGAAGTATGAGGAACCAACCCTGGCATGTGTATACATTGGACTAAATACATCACTATGTAGCATTCCCAAGAGTTCAGTAACTCTTTCTCTGTGTCTAGAAAATGGAGTTTTGGTCATTTTTCCTTTAAGACATGACTGACAAGTTTCATAAGATGTAAGTTCGAACAGATTCAAATATCCATTCTTATGTAACATAGCTAGTCGTGTTGCATTGATATGACCCACTCTATAAGGCCACAAGAAGGATTCATTCATTTATGAACTTTTCTTCTTGTGTGTGTTTTGTACGTTAAGAACTGTAATCTGATTTAGAACGTATATGCCATTATATAACGTGCCTGATTCAATCAACTTTTGATTCAGGAAAATATTCATAACATTATCCTTCAATAAGAAATTATATTCTTCTTTACTCAATAAAGAAAATAATATAAGATTGTATATCAGGGTCGGTATGTAATAACATTCATTCAGAATCAATGTATTATCATTTGGTAATACAAGGTGATATTCGCCAACTGCTTTAGCTGCAAAATTTGCACCATTCCCTACTCTTACATAATGATCACCTATTCCCAGTTCTCTACCTTTCTTTAGCCCATGTAACATATTACATATGTGGGATCCCGATCCGATATCTAATACCCAGGACGTAGAGTGTACTGAGAAACATTTCTCGGTAACTAACACACCCGAAGAACATGCATCAGCATGCTCATTCCTCGTTTGGGTGGCGTGGAAATCCGGATATTCCCCTATTTCCGAACTTATAATAATTATAAGATAGAGCGGAACCAATGTTCCCTAGCTCGGTATAACAAGCGGGTTCAGTCAATACATCTATATTATTATCTTGATTAAGGCGTGACATGGTCGCTACTTGGAGAGAGAGAGAAGAAAATACTTAGCGTATGCTCTTACAAGATTAGATTGGTTATTATCTTATCTAATCAGGATGGCTCCCAATATTTTTATCAAATTTTCCTTCAAACCCTAAAAGGTAAGACTAGCGGGATTAATTACACCCCACAAGTTCGCTAATCTTTCGGCCAGGCCAGTGTCGGAACTTTGAGGGAATTTCCTTGTGCTTTCGCACGGACCTAATTAAAATAAATCTCGTTTTCCCGGGGGCATTGTTTATCACAGAAAACTGCATTTCAATACCACTCATTCATTATCTATTTTGTTATAGATCGGTACTATTAACCAATGTCTGCTCAGTAATTACAGATTATAGGTATCCGTGACAAAATACTCGAAACACACTCAAAATCACGGACATAACATTTGTGAGCCGACACTGCAACCGGAACTGCAAACCGATCGATATCCAAAGAGTTTTTGCAAATAAATATGTGCACACTAATTTTGGTCCAACACAATGCAAGTATGCACACAACTCTTTGGCATGGACCATGGTAGGGCTTCCATGATGCAAGAGGAGCAAGTGGGCACACGAGAAGTAATGTGTGATAAATGCTAAAAGTTTTGATGTCATTTAAAAAGCATCAAGTTTCCTCAAATCTACAACCCAGGCCTCTATGAAGAAATCAAGCAATACCAGTAGAATTGCCGAGAGAACACAAAACCACCACACCAATACGAGCCAAGTTGCTCGGATTTCGATCGACGACAAGCCCACAAAAACCGGCCCCACCGGTTTTGTTAGCCCTAATGAGCCCCGTTTTTCTTCTGGAGTTCCCTTGTTGTCACATCATTCTTACTATATTATTTGTTTATTCTTCTTTTTTTTCCTATAAAAGACAGATCAGTGAGCAAGGGAAAAGGGTCCAAGACTTCACACATTTTCTCATTTTCTTTACACTTCATACTCTTTTTGTTTTATCTTGTTCTTGTACATAACTAGTTTCCCTTGAGCTCCTTGTCTTCTCTTAATCTTGCAACCTCTTCATTTAACTTGCAAATTTAAGTTTTGGTTATTAAACTCAAGATTGTATCACTTGGACATAATAAAGCTTTCATTTTGCACTTTGGGATCTTAGTATTTTATTTCTTGCTTTACATACTTGCAATTTTATATTCTTGTCATTTATTTACTTGCATTTTATTACCTTGCAAATTACTTTCTTGCAATGTTGTTCTTTTCTTTTCTTTTCTTTTATATTTTCCTTTGCTCTCTCTCTCTCTCTCTCTCTCTCTCTCTTTGTGGTCGTGATGATTTGTGAATAATGGTGATTATTAGGAAAAAGATTGGTGTTGTAAGTTAAGGTTTTCGTTTCTCATTTCCTTTGCCCGATATTTTCTATTTGAACTCTGCCCAAACCTTATGCAAGCGCTCCGTTAGGCATCCTATCCTACTAAGGTATCGGTGATCCCTAACCGCGACTGGTTGCGTTCGGTTTAGCTGGAGGCGAAAGCCAAGCGACAAGAACGGACGGATAAGGGTCAATAAGCCGGATTTCACTAATACCGTGCTTAAGTACCCTAATCCACGTTGTTGCCGATTGCTCTAACTTCAATGGTTAAGTTCGGTACAAAGGATTGAGTGCGGAATTCACTAATTTACACTAACCAATCTAATCCTAACAACTTATACTTGCATATATACGCTTAGGTTAGAATCAAACACTCCACCCCGCACATTAACTCGTGATAAAAAGAACTTGAAACGCTTCATCTCCTTGAGGACGAACCGTACTCATCGCGGCAAGCTACACGCGACACCGTCCTGATTGCGGTTAATTTTAGAACTTTAAAATACGACACGCCAAAAGCGTGCAATCAAATGGCGCCGTTGCCGGGGAGACGGTAACGTTTTTATTCTTGTTATTTCGGGTTAATCTTGTTTATATCATCTAACACCATTCTTAAAAACAAAACAGAAAAAAGCAAAAAAAAAATTTTAAAAACCAAAACAAAAATTAACAAACCTAACATTTTGTTCTCTGGATTTTTGATCTGCAAGCACTCTGGACCTAAACTAGAAAAGATAAACAATACCATTGAGACACTAGTAGAACACTTAGACACCTGAAGAAATTTGGGGCTCCAAGGCAAGCCCGGGGACATCCCTAAAAAATCCGGCACCGCCGGCCTGATCATCATATTCTGCTCCAAAAATTCCTTCTGTGCTCCAGTGATCTAATTTTGTCCCAATTTTATTGCTTGATTTTTATAATTTTGAGTGTGCAGGAGTTTGGGCATTCATATCGCTTTTTCGCACTAATAATCTATTTTCCGACATTTTCAGAATTTTACGGATTTGCGAACTGCGATCGTGTGGAGCAAACTGTACATTCAAGGTTAAGCCTATTGCGAAGTACAGTGCCAAAGATCCGGGTAGCTTGACCTGCGCAAGCAAACTTTTCAAGCTAACCGGATTCACTTCAAACGGAGGTTTCTTAACCCGAAAACTTATCGGTACGTACTTTCCTAACACTTTCTTTCTCAAATCCGACGTATCCAATATAATATCTTTGCAGGATTCTTTGCAAGTTCGCTAGCAAACGCTAAAATTTACTAACCCGTATTTGTTGCAGTGCTATGCATAAATGTAAAAAAACGATTGTTTGATTCTTTGAATAATTTTTTTATTGAATTACGCATTGCATTCATTAATACGGACTTAAGAGCAAGCGAACCCCACAACATATGGTAAAGGATTGCATCACCTTTTTCGTGGCCCATAAATCACGAAATCCACTATACGTTTACCCGCACAAATTTTAAAAGAAACTAGACTTTAAGCTTTTAAGGACTTCGCGCTCATTAGGAGAAGTTAATTGTGTTTAGAACACCACTTAACGGTATATCATTCACGGGGTGTCTAGGAAAGTGTTCACGGCGAAACCGCCAAAAGAGAAAGGGTTATCTAATTAAGGACCTTCGCGAAAGCTTTGGAAAACGTTTCCTTATCTCTGCACTTACCTAGCCTCGTGATCAGTATATCTTGAGCCCGTTTCTCGACATAGTTTTACTTCGACAATCAAGTTCTTGAGCAAGTCTTGTTGACCTAGGTGAACCCTAGACTGATTAGGTATGTGGTATTGTGTCGTGATTGTTTTTGTCTCTATGTGTGTATATTTCATTCTTTTGTTAATAACTAACTTAAAAAAAAACCACATTCTTTTTCCTCTCCTTTGATTCATATCATGGGTACCCCACCTAGAAAAACTCTTGCTGAACTTTGGTACTCACAACTAGATATTACTTCATACGGTTCTTGTTTCGGTCAAACTTCGAACGATCCATTCATGCCCAAAATTTCATTGAAAGATCGGATAGATGCCTCTAGGACAAACAACTGGACTCCGCAATCTATTTTGTATCAACCATTTCAACCTTCCCCACCTTCTTACGTTGATACCCTTTTTGAGAGTCCTATTATAACTCCGAAACCCATATTTATTGCTAAACGTATTGAACAATCTAATAGCTGATCTTTCACTCCTTTCACCACTGCAAATTCTTTTGATCAACAATTCCATTCACCTTCTTATCATGACATTGATCATCATCCTGTCTAACCATTCGATTCCTACCAGTCCTACCTGACTTTTACAACTTCCAAAGACATTGCTTCTGAACAGCCGTTTGGGAGTTTTCAATATCCAAACAACTTTGAATCTTTTACTGAAACCACTTCACAATCCATGTCCAGTCTGGAACAGTCATTAGAAGACTTTCGGGTAGCGTCGTACCAACAGATGATGGATTTGAATGTGTGTAAGTGCGCGGCGGCGCCCCAGCCGTCAATCCGACGCCGGAATGCGAAAGCGGTAATTTACTTTAAACTTTTTATAACCGGCACCACCGCGCACTATAAACCCGGATCGGGCCATTAAACTAAATCTAGCTAACTACAAGATGGGAAGAGAGATATACCGAGCGATCCGTGTCCTTCGGTCTTCTCGTCGTCGTCCCGATCTCCTTCGGAATCTCCGGTCTCCACCTCGTCGCCGGAAAGGCACCACGTCGCCGGCTTCTTTAACGGGCTCCCACCTCTGGACCGAGGCAACTCGGGCACGAAGTTGGCGAGTCGACGTGCCCAAGATTTGCTGTAGAATGTAGTGTAGAACTTGTGTCTCATTTTTGGGGTAGTGGATGTTGCCTTTTAATGGAGGGATGATACAAGCTAATGGAGATTGATCTTGTGGGATTTTTACCAAAGCAAAAGCACAAAAACCCCACACATGAAATTTTGGACAGCCCCTTCAGGGCTTGGCCGGCCATGCAAAATGGTGAGGGGAGAGTGAGTGAATGGGGAAGAGCTCCACAATAATGCAAGAGGGAATCATTTTTGATCATGAAAAGAAATCATTATAAACAAAGTCCAACACTCAACAACCATCTCCCATCATCACATCCAAAGTCAAGCAATGATGACTAAAGAAAGTCAGGCAATGATGATCCAACAATTTGAAAAAAAAACCCTCCAAAATGTTTATTTGCACAAATGCAAATAAGCCCTCCTCCACCAATCTTCGGCTAATGAAAGATACAAAGAAATATGGCCGAAACGGAAAGCAAACTGGAAACTCCAAAAAACTGATCCCGTAATAAAATACAGGAAAACCCCGCTGCTGTATATACATACCCGCATTTGTATTCCGACCGAATACAAATGAACTGAGACAAATTCTACACTGTACTATACTAGGATCTAGCTTAAACCAAAGCCCGCTAGTATATCCGTCCGATCATGATCCGTGCAATATTGCACGCATCTGATCGAACCCTGCCATATCTCCATACGGCCTCTATAGCGTTTCGCCCGAAAACTTGAGCAACTGAATGTGGGGGACTCTAAAGACTCGTCAATACTATGGCTGTGGATTTAACCACTAGCACGTCAGAGGTATTAGCCATACGTGACGGGCTACCAGCTATTGACCAAAAGGGACGTCGATGAGCGAACTCATCCTGACACCCTACTAAGCCTGTCAGTGACAATATCCGTACAGTCCGGTCCGTTCGTCTATGAGCATCACATGGCGGGCCTAGGGGGTTGGTAAAAGTCAGACCCCCAAAAGCGGTACAAGTCGTATCAGAGATCAGCCCAGAACACCCTGAGATACTACTGGAATACCTACCAGTAAATCTCCTGCCTTGGACAAGGACTTTTCATGTTCTGGCTCAGCTAGACACAGCGCGACCTCACCCCCAATACCGGGAGAGATGAACCCCCGAAGATCCGCTCACTGCCTCCATGTGGCTCGGGACTGTACCCAACTAAAACCTGTTTGCACGTCTCCTTTGAGCTTGGTAGGGTAGTAATCAAAGTACAGTGGGAACTCACACGAGACAAATGACGATCCTCAGGTCGATGAACTAACCTGTACACATTTCACCAGGGAACTGCTATCTGACGTCAGGTATAAGACCAACTAGCATGTTCCCGGCGAGTCCTGTCCGGTGTACTCATAACCCAATGAGCACCTGTATACATCTTAGGTGAACCAACTGACACCAGTGGCTTGTGAGACCGACCACCGCCCCTCGTCGGGGTCTCGACTGTATACACTAGTCTACTCTGGAGTATCGATGCCCTGTCTCGAAATTCCCACGACTAGGGACCTTTTAAGGATGCGCTTATAGACCACCAGCTCTCACGTATATGATCGCCCTCATACTGCTGGCAGTCAAGCAAGAATCCTAGGGGCTCTATCAACGTGTAATAGTGACATGTCAGGTCACCTAAAGCAGTACACGATGATAAAGATAAACCAGATAGCATATTATCATCTTGAGTAAGACTGTCCTACCGGAATAGGTCCTCCCTCAATCATTGCAATCACGTGCCTGTGATCCAATAATTGACTCTGAGGGCACTATCTCCAACATTTCCCACTTGCACTCAAGGCTAATTATTGCGATGTCGCATACTCACAGCCCATGTGATACCGAACACCCAACTCCTCTACTTGTCAGTCTCACAAAGCTCGTTTGTGAAACTATTGCGTTCGAGGAATAGCCTTAGTGAGTGGATACGCTTTGATGTTACTTTCTATGTCTCTCTATATCTCAAGTTCGCGGAGAAAACCATCTCCCGAAATGAGCAATACCTGTCTTAGAATGTGTCTGGATGTCTGATGGGACCTAGCTCATAAATGAACTCCAAATCCAAACTTCTTAGACTGTATCGTCAACTGAACTTAATCAGTATCCTGCGCCATGCCTCCCTCAGTATTGCCTTGGACTACCAGTCGAAAATACTGCCCCTCGTCAGAAGGAAAACTATAACTCTGACAAGCTCCTTGTCGTCCAGGTCACCATGGAAGCCTGGAATGATAACAGTCTCCCGAATGAGGCTGTCGTTATCATATCCCTAGAACATCCACTTATGTTCTAAAACTGCTTCCGACTGTTTCTCCAGGATTGGATCAATGTCAACTTACTGCATCTAGTGCAAAAACAATATCTGGTGTGGTACTTGACATCTCATGATTGACTCAATTGCCTAAGCAAGTGATCTGCCAATCATGCATATCCCTCTCCCCTTTAGTCTGTAAGACACCTTTAGAGAGGGTGACTCCGTCTCCTGCAGGTACTGTTAGTTATATGTATGCCCTAGAGGCCATTACTGTACATTGGATGTATATTGTAGTGGATGCTGGGACATATATAGGGAGGACTTTCTTGCTCGACATGATAGTATGCTATCTGGTTGATCTTTACCTTAACGTGTACACTAATTGTCTCTCTGTTACATGTTGGTAAAGCCCTTAGGATGTGTACTTGACTACCTGGACTATGATGCGGATCATACTAGTGGGGACATGGTAGTCTATAAGTACATCCTTCAAAGTCCCTAGTCGTGGGTGTATCGAGACAGGGCATCGATATACTAGAGTAGACTAGCGTGTACCTTCTCGACCCATACAGATAGGCGATGGATGATCCCATATCCATTGGTGTTTGACATCAGAGGAGATATACGGGTGCTCAGTAGAGACTGGGTACACTGGACGGACTCGCCGAGAACTCCCAGATGGTATTATACCTTACGTCAGATGGCAGTTCTCTGGTGACACTGGTACAGAGTAGTCTGTTGACCCGAGATCGTCATAGAGTCTTGTGTGGTTCCCACTGTGCTTTGATTTCCATCTTACCACGTCCAAGAGGGCGTGCAAAATGGTGGTTTTTGGGTACAGTCCCGAGTCACATGGAGGCAATGAGCGATAGGAGGGGATTCGTCTCTCCCGGTATAGGGAGTTGATGTTACGCTGTGTTCGATTGGCTATAACAGGAAATCCCTGGCCAGGGTTGCTGAGATATACTGGTAAGTGTTACCAGTAGTTTTTCGAATTGTTATAGACCTCATATCGACACGACTTATCGAGCTATTGGGGTCTGACGTTTACCACCCCTAGGCGAGATATGCGACATATCAGACGATCAGACCGGACTGTACGGTAGTGTTACTGGTTGGATTCACTGGAGTGTGAGCGGGCTTGCTCGTCGATCTTCTGATCGCTCAATACCCGGGTGGCCGTTACGTTTAGCAGACCGCTTGCGGCTTGTGGGTGTTTGATATGATCATCACCTGCTGCCGGCGTATTGACGAGTCTTTAGAGTCCTACACAGAGGTTTCCTGGCTCAAGCAAAACGAAATAGGAGCGCATATGAGATATGTGCGGGACCGAGAATAATGCGTGTATGTGATACCTTATTCTATTCTCGCGATGAATGTGTCGAATGGTTGTATGCGATATAACCTAGTTATCGAATCGAGGATTGATTCGATAAGCCGATACATTGGATTTTAGTCGGTTATATGCGATATGACCGGATCATTAAATCAAGTGTTGATTTAATGATTTAATGTATAATTATATATTTGATATATTACTTTGCATTAACTAGTATTGGTTCACTTTATATGGATTTTCTTACTTGGATTGTGCACATTGTATATGTGATATACATTTGTACATTTGAATGTATCATGTTTGATGATACATGATTGTTTAAGTGTATGTTAAGATTAAACCATGGTTATGTGATGGTTAGGGTTATGATTTTATTTGCTTACTCATTTATTTATTTCATTTTGGCAAAAGAAAAGAAATGGTGGCTTGCTTTGTTTTACATTGAAACTTCATGAAGGTTTGAAAAAGTCCACCATTTTTGTTTCATGCATAACCTAACCATTGACCTAACCCTAGTTTATTCTCTACACTTGACCATGGTTGATTATGATAAGTATTCTATTATTTTCTATTTTCTAAATAACTTATCATAAGAATATTCTTCTTCTTCTTCATTTTCTTCATGTGAAGAAAGCTTGCCTCTATCAATGGCAAGTGATGATAAAGAGTGAGAAATCCAATTCTAAAGTGAACCCACTTCCTATTTCTTCATCCTCTACCTCTTGCCAAGTAGTATAGGGTGTTTTCTTCACAAGTTTCATGACTTGGTGAAGTGGGAGCTTGATCTAGCGATGCCTCGATGTAGATCATCTTCGGCATGGACATCGACGACCTAGCCCGCCTATTCTCCGATGAAGCCGACGCTAGAGCCCGGGAATTCATTTGGACAGCAAGGGGACTTCGTTACGGAGCTATGGAGGTGAAGCACCGGATCTACAAAGGTTGTATTTCCGTATAAACCTTAGTTAAGTTGTTAACTAGTTTTGTTTCGCCTAGTTTTCTAGCCAACGATCCGTAGTCGGGTTTCTCGGCACCGTTAAAATTTGAAATAGGCATGGTTGATGCCTTGTGAGACCTCATTATAGTGCCTAGGAACCCTACAGTGGTATCAGAGCCTAGCTAGAGCCTTAGGCGAAGTCTAGACGCAATTTGAAGTCCAAACGAACCCGAAACCCAATTCCAAACATACTCTCTGTCCTTTTTCTAAAATCTGGGATTTTTCAACATTAAAAATATGCAGAAAAATCAGCAGGGATATCTAAGAGTTACGGTGAATTTTGATGACCTAATTCAATTATTACGCCGTGGATCCGCGGCACGAGCATGGCCTGTGCGGCGGATCCGCGGCCGTTTTGTCGTATTGCTCATCGAAATTTGCACCATAATCAATAATAGTCTGTGCTGGTTTTCCTGGGAATATTTTAATATTTATTCCAGAGTTTTATTTTCTGGGTTGTTTTGGGGATTCGGTGTTTCGATCGGAGTATCAGATTTTGTCTATGTGGTTTTCCGGATAATTTTAGAATATGTTAAAAAGTTCGACCGGATATAAATACCCACTTTTTGCCCTGTCGGGAAATTTCCAAGTGTTGGATTTTTCCGTAGTTTAAAGACGTTCTAAGTAGTGCAAGTAACTCGATGGACCCTCTACAAGACAACAAACCTTAACTCGATTATGTGACCGTCTTGAACTTCCCTTTGAACCTTCGGGTTTGGGGAAGTACGGCGTGCCACATGTGAGGCGTTGGCTTGACCCTTCTACGGCTGGACCGTTGGTACTGAGGCACGAACTGAATGTTGTTAGACTTGTTTCATATGTTGATCTGTATCGGGAAAACTTTGGTGTTTGACTGTTCGATCGAAAAGTTTAACATTTTCTAATTATCTGGAATGGGATACAATAATTGGAATTCACAAGAAGTTATGAGATAACTGAATGAATGTTATAAACATAGCACTTTAGTCTCACTTGATCGGTTGCCACGGAATTTTGATGTGATCAAAAGTCTGACGCAATCACGTAGCGTACGCGGATACTCGCCGGGTAAACTTAATAGACAGCCTCACTCCATAACCCCGACCAAGTGACTGTAGGAGAACCCTGTCGCCGAAAGCATCCGTTCGGGTGCTCCCGGTAGCGGTGTTCCGCCTTGGTGCACTTCGTCGACGGTATCGGGGGTGCGGCCGTCTACTGAAGTTTGCGACGAGCATTCGATCAGGATGTCGGGAATCTTGTTGAATTGCCCGACTTGATATTGAAAAGTGTTTTCGATTTTGAGACTAAAATGCGGGGTTTATAATTGTTAGGCATGCGATGTCTAAGTAATTCATTTGGTCAGGCATGCGATGTCTGAGGTGGTTGCGGATTCCAACTGTTGTAGTTTTACACTTTCTTTTCTGTGATCGTAAGTGTAATATGTGATATCGCCGGTTTCGTTGCTATATGTCAACGACAATTGGGATGCGCATATTTACTTACGTTGATGACATGTGATGTTATGTGTTGCTGGATATGTTATATTGGATCGTCGTGTTTGAATAGCCGGGGGTTTTTATGTGAGATGAGTGTTTTTCATTTTCATTCATGTAAAAACTTGTATGTAATATTCTTTTATTGGGGCACTTCCAGGTTGCGGAAGATGTCACCGTTTGTATATTATTTACTTTTCCGCACTAGGATAGACCCAAGGAGGGGAGCACAAGTAACCGGGTTCTGGAGTCCAGTGGGAGACCAACTCGAGGAGTCGAGTCCGGGTCTCCTAACTCTAGAATTGGTAGGGTTGCTTGCCGCTCTCGTAGGGGTCTAGGGGTGTGGGTTTGGCTATTCATCGCGACCGTGGAATCCGTGTTTTATACTGGCTCGTATTGAAAACACGGACATCCTAGCATATCCAATATTTCATATGTTTCTTCTGCTGCGATATCTGTGATGTGATCATGTGATGTTCTGTGATAGATACTGTATATAGTATATATGATATATTATATAGATGTTACTTATGTTTTACACCCGCGCTAGCCCTGCCCCGCTCTGCCGTTAGTTATCTAACCTAACGGTGCACGAGGGGACATCGAGGCGAATGCGGATGGCATAAGTGTACGTCGTATTTATCTGTGATGTTTAGGTATTTAAATGATGGGACTTCATTAATGTGATTAATGAAATAAAAGAAACCTAAGATGTTGTAGAATCGAATTTTGAAATAAAACAGGTAGCTACAGTTCTTGCTTTGCACAGAGGTATATGTGATATATCCTGCACCTTATTCGATGAGGAAAGGACCGAGATCCCTTCACCGGGAGTGACTCCTTTAGCAATAACTGGCAGATGCTACACACTCGGTTTGTCTTTTGATTGCTTTTAAGTGTTTTTGCTTTGCACAGTGATATATATGATATATCCCGCACCTCATTCGACGAGGAAAGGACCGACGATCCCTTCACCGGGAGTGACTCCTTTAGCAAAACTGGAAAAGCCTCAAAAGAACTCCATTTTAAAATCATTTGATTCTACAACGATATCAAGTTCATTACGCAATAGGTTTTCAGAAAAACCTGTCGTAGCCCTCCGTCATTTCAGATAAGTACTAGTTAGTATTCGTGCTGCGGTTGTTTGGCATGCGTCAAGGCGTAGTGTACGGTAGCTAACTAGTGCTTATCTGCTAGCATACGATGCGATTGGATTAGGGTATTCGTACGGCGTTGTTTGGCATGCATCAAGGGTCGTGCGGGTGGGTTTAATTCAATCAAGAAATGTACGGGTTGAACTTGACTAGCAGACTATGGGTTGTTTGGCATGCGTCAAGGTCATAGCGAGCTAGGGGCAAAATTTTATCGGGAATTTCAAGTGTTGAAATTTGCAATGAGATTGCATACCTTCTATGAGATAGTTGGATCCCGATACCCGCTGTGAGTAATTGTTACTCCTGGGAGAGTTTTACATATTACAATTAGCCGATCAAGTAGGTGTCTAGAAAGGTGTCAACGAGGTTACGCCTCTAGGAAAACGAGGTTTACATTAATTAGGTCCGTGCGAAAGCACGGGGCACCTCCCTCAAAGTACCGACACTGGCCTGGCTGAAAGATTGGCGAACTTGTAGTGTGTAATTAATCCCGGCTAGTCTTTCCTTTTAGGTTTTGAAGGAAGATTTGATAAAAAGCAGTGGGAGCCATCCTGATTAGATAAAATAATAACCAATCTATTCTTGCAAGAGCGCACGCCGAGTGTTTTCTTCTCTCTCTCTCCAGGTAGCGACCATATCACGCCTTAATCAAGATAATAAAACGGATTATTGACCGAACCCGCTTGTTATACTGAGCTGGGGAACGTTGGTCCCGCTCCAACTTATAATTGTTATAAGACCGAGCAGGAAATTGGGGAATACCAGATTTCCCGTGCCGCCCAAACGAAGAAAGTGCATATGATGCATCTCCTTCGGGTGTGTTCATTACAAAGAACTGTTTCTCAGTATCCTCTGCATCCTGAGTATGTGATACCAGATCAGGATCCCAGATATGTAATCTGTTACATAGGGCTACAGAAAAGTAGAGGACTGAGAACGGGTGATAAGTTTCATGAGGCAGAAAATGGGACAAGAGTTGCAGCTAAGTCTGTTGGTCGCTGTCACCCTGTATTACCAATACATTGATTCTGAACGAATGTTATTAGATACCGAACCTGATATATCTCTTTATTAGTAAAGAAACGGTAAAATTTTGTATTGTTGGATAATGTTTTGAACATTTCCTATATCAAAAGTTGATCGGTTCAGGCACGTTATCTAAAAGCGTTGATGTTCTAAATCAAACTACAGTTCTTAGTATACGGATCACACACAAGAGGAAGAGTTCAGAAATGAACGAATTCTTCTTGAGGTATTGTAGACTAGGTCATATCAATGCGACCCGACTAGCTAAGTTACATTTAGATGCATATTTAAATCAGTTTGAATTTACATCTTGTGAAACTTGCCAGTCATGTCACAGAGATAAGATGACCATAGCTCCGTTTATTGGAAACGGAGAAAGAGTTAGTGAACTCTTGGGATGATACATGTTGATGTATAAAGGTCCCCTGTCTACACATGCCAAGACCGGTTCTTCGTACTTCATTACATTCTCTGATAATCTCTCAAGATTCAGACATATGTTCCTGTTGAAACACAAGTCCGAACCTTTTGAGATATTCACAGAATATGATTTAGAAGTAGAGAACCAAAACACGGGTATAAGTATTATGTCCTTTGATGTGATCGAGGAGGAGAATACTTGAGCACGAAAATCCTGGATTATTCCAAAGAAGAATGAGATTCTCTCTCAGCATTTCCGTATACACCATAGCACGATGGTATATCGGGGCGAAGCTATCTCACCCTATATGATAAGGTGTGCTCTATGATGAGTACTACTGAGTTACCTATTTCCTTTTAGGGAGTTATGCACTTGAGAAGCTGCATACCTATTGAATAGGGTTCAAATCAAATCAGTTGCCTACCACATCATATGTGATATGGAAAGGGAAGAGCCCATATCTTAAGTTGGTTAAGATTTGGGGTTGTCCGGGCTATGTCTAAAAGCAAAATCCGGACAAGCTCGAGGCAAGGTCAGTTATGTAGAACTGGAAAGGTTCCAGCTATACAAACTGCAGCTGATGATTTGAAAGAACCAAAGGATTCAATAGTTACCAACGAACCTCAACCTCTCTGCCGATCTAGTAGGGTTCCTCACCCACCTGAGAGATACTTCGGTTTCTCTATGACAGTGGGAGCGAGGATTGCATCATGAGATCTGAGATGGAATCCTTATACACCAACAAAGTATGGACTTTGGTTGCTATATCTGAAGGGTTAAATCCCCATCAGGAGCAAGTATATCTTGAGAAGATTACTTGGTGTAGATGGAAAAGTTGAGACTTTCAAAGCTAGACTTGTTAAAAGTTTGCATCATTGACCAGGTGTGGATAATGATGAAACCTTTTCAAGTAGCTATGCTTAAGTCCATCCAGATCCTACTTGTCACGGCTACATACCATGACTACGATATCTGATGGTTGGGTGTCATGACTGCTTTTCTAAATGATGTTTTAGAAGAGTGCGTCTATAAGTACACAGCCAGAGGGCTTCGTAGACAGTGGGAGCAGCGGAAACGTGTGCAAGATGCTTTATAGGATAAAGCAGGCATCGCGGAGTTGGAACATCTGTTTTGATGAAGCGGTCAAAGAGTTTGACATCATCAAAATGGTAGATGAACCTTATATATACAAAAAGGTAGTAGGGAGTATGGTGACGATCCTCGTAGAGTACGTGGATGACATACTCTTGATAGGGAAGGAGTTTCCTATGCTACGCTCGATCAATCTCCGCTTATCACCATGATTCTCCATATAGGATCAAAGTGATACCTCCTAAATCCTGGGTTTTGGATCTATGAGATAGATCTAAATAGATGATAGGATACTCACTAGTTGTAGTGAGATGGTATCAGTTGATCCTGGGGAAAATCACTGGAAGTGTTCCAGGGTGATAAAGACGACTGAATGTCAGTCACAGGCATTGTCTATACCCTCAGTAAAGGGACGGTATGTTGGAAGAGTTCCAAGCTAGATACCGTGACATACTAGACGATAAAGGCTGGATACATCGCTACTTAAGATGCTACCAAAGAGGCTGTTTGGGTGTATATTGGTTCATGAGATGAACTATGTTCCTCCCATTGTGTGACAATGGAGTTGTGGCTTATGCCAAGGAACGTCGGTCCCATCAGTGATCCAGACATATTCTAAGGCAGTATCACTTGATCATGGAATGGTTGATCTCCAGGGAGATCGAGGTTAGGAGAGTAGACTCAGAGGACAACACAGCGGATCCACTCACAAAGGCCTGTTCCCAGAGAGAGACTTTTATGGGATGGTTGAGTATGAGATACTACAACCGCTGCTACAGATGGCCCTAGTGCAAGTGGGAGATTGTTAGTTATATGTATGCCCTAGAGGCAATTACTGTACATTGGATGTATATTGTAGTGGATGCTGGGACATATATAGGGAGGACTTTCTTGCTCGACATGATAGTATGCTATCTGGTTGATCTTTACCTTAACGTGTACACTAATTGTCTCTCTGTTACATGTTGGTAAAGCCCTTAGGATGTGTACTTGACTACCTGGACTATGATGCGGATCATACTAGTGGGGACATGGTAGTCTATAAGTACATCCTTCAAAGTCCCTAGTCGTGGGTGTATCGAGACAGGGCATCGATATACTAGAGTAGACTAGCGTGTACCTTCTCGACCCATACAGATGGGCGATGGATGATCCCATATCCATTGGTGTTTGACATCAGAGGAGATATACGGGTGCTCAGTAGAGACTGGGTACACTGGACGGACTCGCCGAGAACTCCCAGATGGTATTATACCTTACGTCAGATGGCAGTTCTCTGGTGACACTGGTACAGAGTAGTCTGTTGACCCGAGATCGTCATAGAGTCTTGTGTGGTTCCCACTGTGCTTTGATTTCCATCTTACCACGTCCAAGAGGGCGTGCAAAACGGTGGTTTTTGGGTACAGTCCCGAGTCACATGGAGGCAATGAGCGATAGGAGGGGATTCGTCTCTCCCGGTATAGGGAGTTGATGTTGCGCTGTGTTCGATTGGCTATAACAGGAAATCCCTGGCCAGGGTTGCTGAGATATACTGGTAAGTGTTACCAGTAGTTTCTCGAATTGTTATAGACCTCATATCGACACGACTTATCGAGCTATTGGGGTCTGACGTTTACCACCCCTAGGCGAGATATGTGACATATCAGACGATCAGACCGGACTGTACGGTAGTGTTACTGGTTGGATTCACTGGAGTGTGAGCGGGCTTGCTCGTCGATCTTCTGATCGCTCAATACCCGGGTGGCCGTTACGTTTAGCAGACCGCTTGCGGCTTGTGGGTGTTTGATATGATCATCACCTGCTGCCGGCGTATTGACGAGTCTTTAGAGTCCTACACAGAGGTTTCCTGGCTCAAGCAAAACGAAATAGGAGCGCATATAAGATATGTGCGGGACCGAGAATAATGCGTGTATGTGATACCGTATTCTATTCTCGCGATGAATGTGTCGAATGGTTGTATGCGATATAACCTAGTTATCGAATCGAGGATTGATTCGATAAGCCGATACGTTGGATATTAGTCGGTTATATGCGATATGACCGGATCATTAAATCAAGTGTTGATTTAATAATTTAATGTATAATTATATATTTGATATATTACTTTGCATTAACTAGTATTGGTTCACTTTATATGGATTTTCTCACTTGGATTGTGCACATTGTATATGTGATATACATTTGTACATTTGATTGTATCATGTTTGATGATACATGATTGTTTAAGTGTATGTTAAGATTAAACCATGGTTATGTGATGGTTAGGGTTATGATTTTATTTGCTTACTCATTTATTTATTTATTTATTTCATTTTGGCAAAAGAAAAGAAATGGTGGCTTGCTTTGTTTTACATTGAAACTTCATGAAGGTTTGAAAAAGTCCACCATTTTTGTTTCATGCATAACCTAACCATTGACCTAACCCTAGTTTATTCTCTACACTTGACCATGGTTGATTATGATAAGTATTCTATTATTTTCTATTTTCTAAATAACTTATCATAAGAATATTCTTCTTCTTCTTCATTTTCTTCATGTGAAGAAAGCTTGCCTCCATCAATGGCAAGTGATGATAAAGAGTGAGAAATCCAATTCTAAAGTGAACCCACTTCCTATTTCTTCATCCTCTACCTCTTGCCAAGTAGTATAGGGTGTTTTCTTCACAAGTTTCATGACTTGGTGAAGTGGGAGCTTGATCTAGCGATGCCTCGATGTAGATCATCTTCGGCATGGACATCGACGACCTAGCCCGCCTATTCTCCGATGAAGCCGACGCTAGAGCCCGGGAATTCATTTGGACAGCAAGGGGACTTCGTTGCGGAGCTATGGAGGTGAAGCACCGGATCTACAAAGGTTGTATTTCCGTATAAACCTTAGTTAAGTTGTTAACTAGTTTTGTTTCGCCTAGTTTTCTAGCCAACGATCCGTAGTCGGGTTTCTCGGCACCGTTAAAATTTGAAATGGGCATGGTTGATGCCTTGTGAGACCTCATTATAGTGCCTAGGAAACCCTACAGGTACACTACCGTGCCAGGAGTCGTCCATTCTAAATACTCTTAGAATGCTGTCTATGTACCCTTAATTGGGAAACCACCAATATCTAGATCTAAAACCATAGATCTAGTAACCAGTATGTCTGATATAATGTCCAAGTCCGATGTGGAGAAACAACTGTGTGACGACCAAAGAATAACCGATCGTAGTATACGAATATCACTTCCTACTCTGTGTATGTCATCCAAATACCATGACATCACACCCTACTACCTTCTTAACAGATCCATCCCCTATTCTGATGAAGTCAAACCTATGAGTGTCACATCAGAAATAGATGATCTATCTCCGCTATGTCTGCTTTGATAGTTATATGTATGCCCTAGAGGCCATTACTGTACATTGGATGTATATTGTAGTGGATGCTGGGACATATATAGGGAGGACTTTCTTGCTCGACATGATAGTATGCTATCTGGTTGATCTTTACCTTAACGTGTATACTGTTTCTCTCTCTGTTACATGTTGGTAAAGCCCTTAGGATGTGTACTTGACTACCTGGACTATGATGCGGATCATACTAAGTGGGGACATGGTAGTCCATAAGTACATCCTTGAAAGTCCCTAGTCGTGGGTGTATCGAGACGGGGCATCGATATACCAGAGTAGACTAGCGTGTACCTTCTCGACCCATACAGATGGGCGATGGATGATCCCATATCCATTGGTGTTTGACATCAGAGGAGATATACGGGTGCTCAGTAGAGACTGGGTACACTGGACGGACTCGCCGAGAACTCCCAGATGGTATTATACCTCACGTCAGATGGCAGTTCTCTGGTGACACTGGTACAGAGTAGTCTGTTGACCTGAGATCGTCATAGAGTCTTGTGTGGTTCCCACTGTGCTTTGATTTCCATCTTACCACGTCCAAGAGGGCGTGCAAAACGGTGGTTTTTGGGTACAGTCCCGAGTCACATGGAGGCAATGAGCGATAGGAGGGTATTCGTCTCTTCTGGTATAGGGGGTTGATGTTGCGCTGTGTTCGATTGGCTATAACAGGAAATCCCTGGCCAGGGTTGCTGAGATTTACTGGTAAGTGTTACCAGTAGTTTCTCGAACAGTTATAGACCTCATATCGACACGACTTATCGAGCTATTGGGGTCTGACGTTTACCACCCCTAGGCAAGATATGCGACATATCAGACGATCAGACCGGACTGTACGGTAGTGTTACTGGTTGGATTCACTGGAGTGTGAGCGGGCTTGCTCGTCGATCTTCAGATCGCTCAATACCCGGGTGGCCGTTACGTTTAGCAGACCGCTTGCGGCTTGTGGGTGCTTGATATGATCATCACCTGCTACCGGCGTATTGACGAGTCTTTAGAGTCCTACACAGAGGTTTCCTGGTTCAAGCGAAACGAAATAGGAGCGCATATGAGATATGTGCGGGACCGAGAATAATACATGTATGTGATACCGTATTCCATTCTCGCGATGAATGTGTCGAATGGTTGTATGCGATATAACCTAGTTATCGAATCAAGGATTGATTCGATAAGCCGATACATTGTATACTAGTCGGTTGTGTGCGACATGACCGGATCATTGAATCAAGTGTTGATTTAATTATTTAATGCATAATTATATATTTGATATATTACTTTGTATTAACTAGTATCGGTTCACTTTAAATGGATTTTCTCACTCGGATGTGCGCATTGCATATGCGATATGATTTTGTGCACTTGCTTGTATCATGTTTGATGATGCATGCCTTTTGGTTAAGTGTAAAGAATTAAACCTTGGTTAATGAAATGGTTAGGGTTTACTATTTCCTTATTCATTTATTCATTTATTCATTTATTTATTCTTTTGGAAATAGAAAAGCAAATGAGAAAATGGTGGCTTGTTTTCTGTTGTTCATGAAGCTTCATGAAGACTTTGACCAAGTGACCATTTTGTCTCATGCTTAACCCTAACCATCCCACTAACCATGATTTATTCTCTACACTTGACCATGGTTTGGTCATGATAAGTATTCTTTTAATTTTATTTTTGGAATTAACTTATCATAGCTTTATCTTCTTCTTCTTCTTCATCTTCAATGAAGAAACCTCCACTTCATCAATGGTGATTGATGAAGATGAGTGAGAAATCCAATTCTAAAGTCTACCCAATTCCTATTTCTTCATCCTCTACCTCTTGCCAAGTAGTAGAGTGTGTTTCCTTCACAAGTTTTCAAGGCTCGGTGAAGGTGGAGCTTGATCTAGTGATGCTTCGACGTAGATCATCTTCGGCACGTTGTCGATGATGTAGCCCGTCCATTCTCCGATGAAGCCGACGCTAGAGCCCGGGATCCTTCTTGGACAGCGAGGAGACTTCATTGCGGAGCCGTGGAGGTGGAGCACCGGATCTACAAAGGTTGTATATCCGTATTCTCATAGTTAAGTGTTAACTAGTTAGCTTTTTCGCCTAGTTTTCTAGCAAACGATCCGTAGTCGGGTTTCTCGGCACCTAGATTTTTGAAAATTGGCATGGTTGATGCCTTGTGAGACCTCATTAGGATGCCTAGGAAACCCTACATGCTTTAGTCTATAAATAGACATAAGCCACTTGTCCACTAATGCTTCCGCTGCTCCCACTGACTACGACAACCCTCTGGCAGAGGTCATATAGACGTACATTTCTAAAGCTAGTTCAGAACGACGCTATACTCATCCTCCTGCCGGGTCTCACAGTCTGGAACAACAGCAATGGCAAGTCTGGGTAAACAAGAACTTCCCTATCACCGTCCTTAAGGCTACCGGAGTACCTCTCGGGTGCCTGAGATTACCCACCTTATCTGCGGAGTGGCCAATGGAATGTCCAAACCAGATTGAATGTTTAGGTTCCTATCAAATCTTCAGTAATCGTTTGCGGTTCTGGAATCACTTCCAGTTCTAACCATACTCCCACTACTGCTTTCTGAAAAAATCCGTTTTTTATTAAAACTGCGGCGAGTCTAGAACAATATCACTATTGATCTTCTAGATGGTAGAAAGTCAAACCTCGTCATAGCCTGGGTCAACCCACAAACAGCCATTACAGAAAACGCGCCTTGAGTTATCCAGAGTCTGGTTTTAAACATAAGCCGGACAACTCCCCGTACCTTAACATTGTTAAGATATGAACTTTTCTATATCCAATATAGAACCAGAGGCACTGATTTAATTGAACCAGATTCAAATCATGCAGCTGTCTCCAGTGCATGTCAACTAAATGGAAGGAGCCGATCAGCGTTACTCAACTTAGGAATGCTTCCAATTATGAGTAACCTGAAAGAGAAGCAAGTTCTCTTAATCACTACTATCAACTGGATACCATACACTAGTATCTATATCTTTGATTAACTTGAAGAATCCGATACTTGCAACACCTGGTTCTCTACTTATACACCTATAACTTCTCAAAATTCGGACCCTGTGATTCCACGGAACACCTGTCTAAAAACTAGAGAAGTCATAAGTAAACCGAATATAGTACGAGGACCAACCCCTCTGTCCTGATGGACCCTGGACAACATACAATACTCTGTATAAGTCCCTTGAGTCTGATAACTCATTCACTGTGTGTCGTAGGTTGAAAACTGTACTTATGGTTAAGAAAAATTACACCGCTGTTTAATGCTCCTTACCTAACCATCCACTGATATAGGTAAATGTCACAGACATAATTTCAAAACGATATATCTCACTCTATAAAAATATACGTATAGATATATCAATTTGAAATTGGTGCATAACAGCGGACATTCAAAACCAAATATTTGCCGTCCGGCAAACAACGAGGTGACTTTCTCAAATATCACCGATTACAACGAATCCCGATATAATGAGGACGATCACCTAATTCCCAATAACTTACTCCCACTCATCATCTGTAAAACCATACAGATGTGAGAATCATACCTGATAAATACATACCCTGGAGTAAGGACTAATTAGGAAATCAGTTTTCTTTTAACAGTACACAGTGAAACTGAAACATTGAAATGTTTCGATGGGGTATCCCGGTATTCCTAGTAATGCCTCTTCCAGATTCACAACTGTAACCGTGTAATTCTTTGCCACCTTTCCAAATCCCTTTCTATGTCTTTAGTCATTACCTTCTGCACACTCCTTTAGGCCAAATGGTTTTCTTCCTTCCCTACCGTTCGGCACCAGCCTATGGTTTGGAAGAAGACTATCCAATAAGCATAATGGGTGTACTTTCCTAATCCTAGGAGCACTCGTAATGCAAGAGAAGGTGAAGATAAAATACAACCGAATAAACCTTATTCCTATTTCTCCTGAACCAGAATCCATCCCCGAACTGGAACAAGTTCCTTTCGAGTTCGTATATAACCATACGATGGAATATCCAATAAACTGTGGATCTTCATTGTGATACGGAGTGTCCTGGAGAAATACAAAGGTGAAGTGGAAGTGGTAATGAAATACTTGGTTTGGTCGTGAATAGCAGTCGCAATTTACTTTGCCCTCCTTCTAATCCCTTGATATGTCTTTACTTAATACCTTCTGTACACCATCGTTATGCTAATTGGTTTTCTTCATTCCCCACCGTTCGGCACCAGCCTAAGGTTTGGAAGAAGACTATCTAATTTACGTAATAGGTGTACTATCTCCTAAACCAAGGAGTACTCGCAACCTGAGAGAAGGTAAAAGGAAAAGACAACTGAATAGTCCTATTCGTTTTCTCCAGAACCGGAAACCATCCACGAATAAATCCCTTCGAGTTCGTATATAACCATACGATGGTTTTGTCCAATGGAAGTGAACGATCGTAGTAATATGGGGTGTCCTGGAGAAAAGGGTAAAAGTAGGAGTGGCAATGAGGTCTGCAACTCTGACAATCCAAAAGCCAGTTGTTAAGAAGGTTCAGTTAATTTTGGTCACTGAGTCATAGTCTAGGGTCGGGTCAATGGTCGCTGCCAAAGAGAGAGAGAAAAGAAATACTCAGCGTGCACTCTAACCTAGATCAGAATGGTTACCAATTTATCTATTCTGGAAACCTCCCACTGTCACCTCAAATTCTCCACCAAACCTAAAAGAAGAATTAGTCGGGATCACCCGAGGAGTAAACCAACTCATCAGTGGGAATCGGCATCCAACTATCATCGCATGATAACGTGACGGAATCCGCTCACGCTATCACACTCCAGAAGGTATGCGCATATCTGGCAAGTTTTAGTTTCTTTAGAAACTACCGATGTGATTTTTACCCCATGCTCTTATGATCTTGACTTTGGCCAACATATCATAAGTCACATATCAAGTTCTACCCATCATTCTCAAGGTTAATTTGAGCCCACCAGTACATACCCTTGACTTTGGCCAAAATAGTAGTACGACTGCCCCAAACCAACGCATCTATTTATGCTGCATATGAATACCCAATAGCTACCAATCACTGTGCCTTGACTTTGGCCAACATACACAGCTTGAATACTATTGACCACCTATATGAAACGACGGAGGGCTACGAATGGTTTCTGGCGAAAACCTTTAATGTAATGAACTTGATATCGTTGAAGGAACGGATAGCTTTTATGAAAATATAGTGACGAAAACTTTTGCTAAAGAGGTCACTCCCGGTGAAGGGATCTCGGCTCTTTCCCCGTAGAATGAGGTGCAGGATATTCCAACTGAATACCACGATGCAAAGCAAAAGTAATCGGCTATAGTGAAGTTATTGCCCTGACGCAAACTTTTTGTCCAAAGGGTCACTCCCGGTGAAGGGATCTCGGCCCTTGTCTCGTCGACTGAGGAGCAGGATATTCCAACTGAATACCACGATGCAAAACAAAAGAGAACGTCCTTGCAATAACAGCTTTTTGAAAAATGTTCCAACAACATCATATTAGGTTTGTTTTTAACTTGCATTGATCCGAATCAATGCAGTCCCATCAATTGATCACACCAATAAAGAACGAAAATAATGATGTACGTATATGCCATCCGCATTCGCCACTAGGTCCCGTCATTACCCGTTAGGTTAGCTAACTAACGACAGAGCGGGGACTGGACTAGCGCGAATGCAAAACATATACAACATCTACTAATATATATATAATATATAATATTTCGCTCAAGGCGTGATAAAAATGCAACATCACAGAAATGTACAGTATCACAGAACAATACAGATATCTGGGATCCCCGGGTTTCACAGAGCCGCTACTGAAACCCGACGTTTCCCTGGTCGTGTGGATAGCCTGTGCAATGAAAACCTAGACCCCTACGGGCGCGGTAAGTTACCCGCCAAAACCTGAAGCGAGGCAGCCCCCTTCATCGACGTGATGGACCACCCCGCACTTCACGGAATCCGGTAACTTGGGCACCCCTCCTGGGTCAACCTATACCGCCTACGAGTGCGGCGAATAGCCCGCCAATTCTAGAGTGAAGCCCCCTCCGTCTCAACGCCATGAGATACGGGCTTGTTGCCCTCTAGAACCCGGCTATCCGTGCACCCCTCCGCGGGGCAATCCTAGTACAAAAAGTAAAATATACATACAACGGGTACATCGACCGCAACCTGGTCGTGCCCCAAAAGAATAATATACATACGGGCAGTGACGGCAGTCCACGTGTCGGACGCTCGCCCCGCAATATCAAATGTACATAATACAACAAAAAAAACTGTACTAGCATTGCATCCAGGCTATCCCCCACGACCAATCCGCAACATCACAGCACAATCACAGAACATCAACGTGAATGTCACGTTCGCAAATCCGTCTAACCGGGCTATAGCAGTTAGACAGGATTTACCGATCAAGTGACATTCACGGTCGCAGATATAATGTAAATACTGTGAACTAATGTGTTTAAAATATCCGATCGATCAAATTTACCCAAGTGGGCCCCAAGCACTACTGTAGCACATAAAGAAATTCTGGGCCCAAAAAGAATGTTCCAAAAACCCTATTTTCAAGTCAGGAGGCCTCTGTAAAATTTTGGGGCCATGAACAGTGAAAAGTGCGGCGGAACCGCGGCCCAAGCATGGGTTTGGCCGCGGTTCCGCGGTGGTATAGACTGTTCACGAGACCAAATTTTCCCAGAACTCTTAAAATTCCCTGCACATCATTCTGCAACAACCTGAAAAATTTTTGGAGCAAAAACAATTTCGACAGAAAACTGATGTTTTGAAAAACACGGTTTTGGAACATTTGTTCGATCGGAAATGTAAACACATTAGACCAAGCTAGACTAGGTTAATGGCGAGGCTCTGATGCCACTGTAAGTGCACGGCGGCGCCCCGGCCGTCAATCCGACGCCGAAATGCGGAAGCGGTGATTTACTTTAAACTTTTTATAACCGGCACCACCGCGCACTATAAACCCGGATCAGGCCATTAAACTAAATCTAGCTAACTACAAGATGGGAAGAGAGATATACCGAGCGATCCGTGTCCTTCGGTCTTCTCGTCGTCGTCCCGATCTCCCGCGGAATCTCCGGTCTCCACCTCGTCACCGGAAGGGCACCACATCGCCGGCTTCTTTTACGGGCTCCCACCTCTGGACCGAGGCAACTCGGGCATGAAGTTAGTGAGTCGACGTGCCCAAGATTTGCTGTAGAATGTAGTGTAGAACTTGTGTCTCATTTTTGGGGTAGTGGATGTTGCCTTTTAATGGAGGGATGATACAAGCTAATGGAGATTGATCTTGTGGGATTTTTACCAAAGCAAAAGCACAAAAACCCCACACATGAAATTTTGGATAGCCCCTTCAGGGCTTGGCCGGCCATGCAAAATGGTGAGGGGAGAGTGAGTGAATGGGGAAGAGCTCCACAATAATGCAAGAGGGAATCATTTTTTATCATGAAAAGAAATCATTATAAACAAAGTCCAACACTCAACAACCATCTCCCATCATCACATCCAAAGTCAAGCTATGATGACTAAAGAAAGTCAGGCAATGATGATCCAACAATTTACAAAAAAAACCCTCCAAAATGTTTATTTGCACAAATGCAAATAAGCCCTCCTCCACCAATCTTCGGCTAATGAAAGATACAAAGAAATATGGCCGAAACGGAAAGCAAACTGGCAACTCCAAAAAACTGATCCCGTAATAAATTACAGGAAAACCCCGCTACTGTATATACATACCCGCATTTGTATTCCGACCGAATACAAATGCACTGAGACAAATTCTACACTGTACTATACTAGGATCTGGCTTAAACCAAAGCCCGCTAGTATATTCGTCCGATCATAATCCATGCAATACCGCACGCATCTGATCGAACCCTGCCATATCTCCATACGGCATCTACAGTGTTTCGCCCGAAAACTTGAGCAACTGAATGTGGGGGATTTAACCACTAGCACGTCAGAAGTATTAGCCATACGTGACGGGCTACCAGCTATTGACCAAAAGGGACGTCGATGAGCAAACTCATCTTGACACCCTACTGAGCCTGTCAGTGACAATATCCGTACAGTCCGGTCCGTTCGTCTATGAGCATCGCATGGCGGGCCTAGGGGGTTGGTAAAAGTCAGACCCCCAAAAGCGGTACAAGTCGTGTCAGAGATCGGCCCAGAACACCCTGAGATACTACTGGAATACCTACCAGTAAATCACCTGCCTTGGCCAAGGTCTTTTCATGTTCTGGATCTCCTAGACACAGCGTGACCTCACCCCCAATACCGGGAGAGACGAACCCCCGAAGATCCGCTCACTGCCTCCATGTGGCTCGGGACTGTACCCAACTAAAACCTATTTGCACGTCTCCTTTGAGCGTGGTAGGGTAGTAATCAAAGTACAGTGGGAACTCACACGAGACAAATGACGATCCTTAGGTCGATGAACTAACCTGTACACATGTCACCTGGGAACTGCTATCTGACGTCAGGTATAAGACCAACTAGCATGTTCCCGGCGAGTCCTGTCCGGTGTACTCATAACCCAATGAGCACCTGTATACATCTTAGGTGAACCAACTGACACCAGTGGCTTGTGAGACCGACCACCGCCCCTCGTCGGGGTCTCGACTGTATACACTAGTCTACTCTGGAGTATCGATACCCTGTCTCGAAACTCCCACGACTAGGGACCTTTTAAGGATGTGCTTATAGACCACCAGCTCTCACGTATATGATCGCCCTCATACTGCTGGCAGTCAAGCAAGAATCCTAGGGGCTCTATCAACGTGTAATAGTGACCTGTCAGGTTACCTAAAGCAGTACACGATGATAAAGATAAACCAGATAGCATACTATCATCTTGAGTAAGACTGTCCTACCGGAATAGGTCCTCCCTCAATCATTGCAATCACGTGCCTGTGATCCAATAATTGACTCTGAGGGCACTATCTCCAACAATGTATCCATGGCTTCCCTCATACAATCTAGTGACCAGGTAGTTAGTTTCCAACTAGCTCCAAATTTTCCAATATATGATGAGGCGGTAGGACAGATTGAGAATTTGAGTGGTGAGACTGAGCAGTACACCCTTCGAAATCGAACCTACCCATTGCAAATTGAATTCCACAACTCCGGTTTTGAATGTCTATCAAGTGTCCCAAATGATTCACCGATTGAAAATAGAACGTTTGATGAGTTGTGCGACTTTGTAGTGTTTGATTTACCAGATTGTGAAGGGACCCTGTCAAGTGAAACCATACCCAATCCCTTTGACATCTACACCTTGTAACATTTCAAAAAAATAAAATATTATTTTTGGGAATTTTCATAATTTAATATTAATTTTTAATGAATATTTTAATAGTCGGTATAATTAAATACCGATAAATGGTGAAAATTCCGGAGGAAAATTTTGGAAATTGTAAAATAGGGTATTTTGTGAACAGATGCCATTTTACAATTTTTATGATGAATTATATGCGACTTTAGTGTTAATCACGATTAAAAATCGCTAATTGGATTTTGGCTTTTTGTGCAAAATGTGCACATAACATTTTTCACACTTGTCTCATGTTATGGACTCATGGTAGCCTAGGGTCGAACCATGCTTAGATGATCTTGGTGACATGAACCATTTGGTTAAGTTAAGTGAGCTTATTGAGGGTGTTTAGGGTTTGGGTTGACTTGAGAAGGGATTTGATGGTTATCATGTAATCATGACATGAGAGAGAGAGAAAAAGGGTTTTAAGGTTGTGTCACACCATGTCAATTCAAACCTTTTTGGATGTCTCCTCACTCCCTCACATCTCACACTCACATCAGCCCAAATATCATCATTTCAGCCACAAATCAGCCATAAGCAGCAGCAGGAGCTGCACAACAGCCCCATCAACTTCAAGCCACACTCACATAGCATCACTACACCCCACACTCCTCCATAAAGACTTCAACATCTTCTCCACCTGCTGCTACCACAGCAACACAAATAAAACAACACCACACCAAGCTAAAACAGCAGCCACTACATCAGCAGCTACCTCTCTCACAACTCACACCACACCCACAACAACAACTACAACAGCTGCTGCCTCATTTCTGAACCCCCTACCATGTCATTTCCTTCTTCCTCCTCAACTCCATAACCCCAACCATCGGAACAACCTCACCAACAAATTTCAAACACCAACCACAACATAAACCTCAGCAACAGCAACAAGCTGCTGTTAAAAGCATATCCTGCATCAGCTGCACAGCAACATCAGCAGCAGCTGCTACATGAGCAATTGCAGCAACACTCCAGCAGCAACATCTCTCTTCTTCCTCTCTTCACCTATATCTTGGGGTCTCCAGAGGTATAACCCCTTAACCCGACTTCTAGCTTGTTGCAAACATATGGTTATTTAGCTGAAAATTTAGTGTTTTGCTATGTAGTTTAGTGTTAGTTTAATGATTTTGAGTGAGATTTGGCCAAGAGTTGGTTTTGAATGTTAGTATAGCCTTACTAGGTGCTGTTGAGACCAGTTGAAACAAGATTTGTCCCGGGTTTTCACCAAAATACCAGATAGTTAGAATCAGTGAAATTTAGCGATTTTGTCGACTTTTTGACCTTTCTGGAAACTGCTATCAACCCGGACCTCCTAAAATAAAATTGACTTGGCAGTAGGATGTGCAGGCAGATAGAAACCAACACCCAAAACCCTAGCCCCAACCTCCATTTTCTGGCCGCAGTTTTATTCCTTCTGGCCGCAATTTGCGGCCAGAGCAGGAGGGAATTGCCTCGTTTTGCATGCACTGCCCTATTTCATGTAAACTTGACCCCTGGTGTGTCTAGTTTTGACTGATTCCAGTTAGGATAGAATCTGGGTTGATTTTCATGAGTTGGCGTATGATTTACGACTTGTTTTCGTATGGGTTTTTGGTATTCGATGATTCGTTTCTGTCGGATGGCGTTTGGACGTCAACGACAGTGGATTTTGGCTGCGTTTGCACACAAGGCCACAGGTTCTTACCTATGGGCGTAGCGTGCACCATTTTGGTTTCCGACATGGTTTTCATGTGTTTTAGCGTGTGATATCCTTATAGGTACCCCACGTGGCGTTGAGGCGTTGGAGATGCAATGGCAACATCGGCACCGGCACGCACAAAGAAAGGTGAGTAGATTAATATCTACGGGGAGAAGTCGGGGTGGATGGCGTATAGCACCCCCGCTGTCCGATGTCTAGTATACCATATATACTTTATATATACGGATATATGTTAGCTTATGTGTGACTTGGTTGTTTAGGATGTGTTAGGTGTAATATGCATAGGTTAGGGTTAGAAGTAACTAGTGTAGTTTCTAGTCGCGAACCTAGAATAGGTTTACACCCACACGCACACACGTGCATATTTGCTATGTTTTTACTGTGATGATGAGGATATTGGAGGACATTGGAGATGAGTCAATGAGATTGGGCATAGTGCCGTGATATTGGTGATTTGATGTGATTCGTATTTGGGATACGATATATGATTTTTAGCGGGCCTTGGGACGTGTGTTTCACACACGCGTTCTTCCTTATATAATGGTATCGATTCGTACTAGACTTAGATCAGTACCCCAGATTATGTGAGATGATGATAAGGATACCAAATAATTGATGAGCTGATTGTGATATTGACCCGTACCCAGCTATTGGGATGCCGTACGACGATTTACCGTACGAACTTTATATTGATGATTGATCCGCACTCATGACTCGAGGATGTTAGATGACATACGGTATAATACGCGATGCTATTGAGGCGGAATCACGGACTAATTATATTTCTATTTACATATATATCGACTCAGATTAGGTGGTTTCCATACCCCTCCCGACCTACTTGATAGTTAGATCAGTAGTTAGTATAGTAGATGTTAGACTAGACCCGAGCCATACCTATTTCAAAAACTTACGAATCGGGAATATCTTAAAAACGAGTAAAGGGATTCTACGGATATTTTCAAAGGACGTATCTTACTTAAAAACTCCGTAGCCCTTATTTTACTAAAAACCCCGATTTGTCTTATTTCAAATGGCACAATTTCATGACATATACATATTGATGTAAACTCTTCACAGTTGCGTTGATTTATTCGATTCCGCATTTTCATTGCTATTCGCATTTCATTTTATGAGCTATTGCTATATTATCATCATGCTGTTAGGACGCCAGCACAATTATCGATGATGCATATGTCCACGTACACTGTTTGCCGGCTCACACACTTCGTCATCGATAATTGCCATGTCACTACACTGTAGTACTGTTGTATTCAGGATATGACCCTTGCATGGCATACTTGTACATATACTTATTGTACACTCATACTTATGCACCTGCCTGTCGTACACTCATATTTGTACACATACATATTTGCACATACATAGATGATAATTCTAGATTTGGAAACCGCAAGATACTCTTCAAAACTGATCCATTTTAAAAAGAGCGGTTTCCCTCAATATGTGCATATTACTATTCCCGGTTGCATGATAGACAGATATGCTTGCATTTCTTTTACATGTTGCATATCATGCTTCTGATTATACGCATTGAGATATGTTGTTTTCATGATATTTCTGGATTTGGGAACCGTGGATATTTCAAAAGAAAATATGTAATTGTTTTAAAAACCCGGTTAGCCTTGATATAATATTTCAGTGCGTCCACCATGTGTTTTCTCGGTGCTAGAGTGACATGTGAAACCCGATTCGAGGAGGCGGATGAGGCCGATTGCGGGTATATGGTGGGCCCAGTATGGTACCCCGAGGCGAGAACGGATCGCTGTGCAGTAGACGGTGAGCCTGGCAGAGGGACCACTACCTACCGGTGATTGTATTAGAGCTCGGCGGATATCCGGAGGATACCGACCGGAGTTGAGAGATGGATATGGGCATACTGTTGGGGCCGAGGGCCGATACCGCAGACGGAGCCCGTAGGCTGACCCAGACTGACGGGTGCCCGATATATGAGGATTTACGTGCCGATGCTGGGCACAGTTTTCATGATATTTTCGAGTGTCGATGATGGGAACTCCGGTTCCATGATTTTGATTATATCCTCATACTTCCATGCATATGCTTATGATATTTACGTGCATGTTGCTTTTTGTCATTGGGTGACGGGTGGACGGGATCCACGTTTATACAGACTTTGATTACATACAGACCTCGATTACATCGATCATACTTCATTTGTATATATAACAGGGTATGAGCGCGCTGTTATATATACCCTTACACCAATATTAGTGGAATGAGACGCTAATATATGTGTATTGATATCCATTTGATACTTTATCATATTACTCCATGCAGACATACCTCTTATATATGACATGTTATTACCTGAGGCACTGACACGAGCACTTGGTACTACATACATGTATAGATGTTTCATTGCTACCTTAGCATGCTTCAGACTTATTCATTTGAGGTTTATATATTGATCGTATGACCTAGGATTGCGTCATACATGCGATTTTCTGTTCATAGATCTTTTTCTACGCACGAGTTGGCAACTCACCCCTGTTGTGCCCCAGTTTCTTGCAGGTGTTGCCGTACGGGTTTCATTACGGCTTTGCGGGCACCGTTCCTTTCGGGTGACTTGCTAGTAAGTGGGTTTTTTGTATCGCACCCATCATTATACATTGTATATTATATTTCAGTTGTATCTAGAATTTCCATCAACCAAACATGTACTTATTTGAGATAGAGACCAGTGATGTTTATTCTTTCGACCTTAGAGTCGTACGTTATATTTATGTGGATTTCTTGTTGTTGGAGTTTCCTTTCTGTTGTGATCCTCGCCTTTAGGCGTTGTATATTATGTTGCTTACAGGTTGATTGCTATGGTTCTTCCTACTCTCTACTACTTTTTTTGGTTTGGATTTCTAGGTTTTTGGCTTACTTAGATTACGTACGCCTTGAGACGTTCGTAGTTTAAGTGCCGGTCATATTCCGTACTTTCGGGACGTGACAAAGTTGGTATCAGAGCGTTAGGTTTTACCTTCGGAGCGTAGGATGACCCTTGGTTGATGAAATAGGTGACTAAAGTAGAGTGACGTACCGTTGGTATGTTCCGCGGCATATTTACGACACGCCACTCCACTTAAGAAGCCTTAGGATGTACATTTCCTTGTCCAGTATCATATTCATTCCTGATCTAGCCTCTTCGGTACCAGTTATGGTCTTGCTGCCACGATTACGGGCAGGGAGAGCTACGGCTAAGAGTTGTGGTCAGCATGAGCTCGTTGCGAACGAGGACTGACCAGGGCGTGATTCCGACGACACACGAGTGCAGAGATGTGTCTTTTATTGTGTTTTCGCGCCACGAGCGTTGGATTGATCGTGGTATGAGATTTCTCGGACATGCAGATCATCACCAGAGGATCGGGCCATTGTTAGTGCTGCCAGTTGAGAGAGGACTGTCGATGTACAACATACCTCAGAGACTGATAGGATGTCGCTTCCGGAGCTTACGAGCTGAGATCGCCGGAGCTTCCAGGCAGATATGAGACAGATGATAGCTAGTCTACCCCGATTTGAGAAGCGAAGGTGATTCGCCCGATTTATGCGCCGGAGCAGGCCCAGTTGAGTGGAAGATTTCCAGTGTGGAGAGTCTTACTCAGATCTAGAGCAGGCCAGTTTAGAGATGACCGCCAATGTATCGCCCTTCCTGGAGGATTGAGGCGCTGTTCAGTATACGGACGAATGAGCCAGTTGTTGCTACGAGCGACGAGATATCGCCCCAGATGTTGGAGCTATTGCCGTACGAGATTGTACTAGGAGATTATAGAAGGTCGCTAGTCACCGAGGGTGAATGACTAGGACATGTGGTTCGTTCGCTATCTCGATGCGAGGTCATCAGATAGATTTATTCCAGCAAGAGGCGACTTTATGCAGAGACGTTGAGAGTCGACAGAGACGATCGAATGTCAGAAACCTATTATTCCAAGTTTAAAGTATTCGGAAAGACATGCAGGCAATCATATGGACCCTCTAGAAGAATAAAACCCTAACTCGATATAATGACCGTGTGAAAGCCCTTGTACCTTAGGGTATGCGGCAGTTCCGCGGCGCCATTAGTGAGGCTTGGGTTTGCCCTTCTACGGCTGGACCATCGATGCTGTGGTATGTACTCGATACTGTTAAACTATACCCAAGATGTTGAGCTCTTGGGGGATTATGAGGTTTTGACGAATCGATCGAATGGTTCGACTTCATTCGGATGCTAGGTGGTGAGATGAATTTCTTGGGAGACTCCAGATACGAGGATAGCCGTTGGAGCTCAGTCCATGCAGCCACGACGAGACGAGTCCGAATCAGTCGACATCGAGCAGAGTGAAGTAAAGAGTTCGCAAGAGATTTCAACGAGATGACGTCCCACTCCGTTGACATCAGAGATGCAATACGTACACAGAGGCTTTGTTTATGGATATACCTTCCAGAAGGAATTGTGATGAGTACGCAGCTATTTCAGAAAAAGAATTAGCTTTAGTAGAGGACGATGACTTCCGGGCAATTCGGCAAAAACGAGATTCGAGAAAGGCCTAGACATGACCTCTCTGGAATAAATTATAAGAAGACTTAGACCCAGGAGTGGTCATATTGCGCACGCCCAACAGGCCATAGTTCGGCATCGTCGACGAGATAGTTGACCAGGTTTGGGTAAGGACCTCACCCTGATGCGTATGAGTTGATCAAGGACGGACGAGTATTGAGTATTTCCTCCGATGGTTGGGGCGTGTTCCCGAGTACCTATTCGGCTAGACATTTTCTACAGTATGGTGAAGCTACAGAGTACGCGATTTCGAGTCCGTGCAGGAGACTTCGGATAGAACGTGGCCGAGAGCAGTAATAGTGCGTAGATAACACGGCGTGATGTCATAGTGGATGATGATAAGACAAACGGGACAAGAGGTTCGTGCGAGACGCTGACAAACTGTCATTACTTTCCGTCGAGGCTAGAGACCTGATATACTTACAGAGGCGTTGGGATACGGCCAGTTTCCGAGGAAATATGTGCGGCACATGCAGATGTCCAGAAAACAAGGAAAGATGATATAATAGTACCAGCCTCCGTACAGATCGGCATAGGCGAGGTCGGAAGAGACCTTGAGCAGGATTCCTTCCAGGACACGGCTGCAATGATATTTGCACCTAAAAATCAGATGTGATGTGCTTTCAAGGAGCCAGAGGCTGACGCCAGTGAGATGCTGC